>CM037074.1:7640710-8240710 GCA_020882685.1 Aphelinus atriplicis
TCGGAAACGTGACCAAGTACAAACTCAGGTAATTCCCTCCGAAAGTTCAGGTAATGAGACTTATTATTCTGAAAAATGCAAGCAACCTCTCGCGTTGCACTTGTAGTCTTAATTTTTAGTCGGGCGCAATTTCGGGTGCTTTCGTTGTAACTGAAATATAAGGAACTTTTCATCCGACCGAGTATTCAAGTGTTGAAGAATTCTAGTCGTCGGCTTCATATATTCATGAAGTAGAATATGATAATTGTAGAATGATTAATACAAATTTTAACCGCCAGAGCATCTCTGAAATTCTTCAGGAGTGGAGTGAAGATCATCAAATGCATGGAGTATTTTTTGTAGTGGATAATTCGATCAACTACTATTCTTGTTTGTCAACTTTCAGTATCTGTAGTTGAACCGGAAGAATTATTTATTGTTTTTTTATGTAATAAAAAGAAGCAGCTGACAGGCAGCGATTAAACCATTCTGACAAAACGTGGCAAAATTTAAAATACGTGAATTTGTCGTTGTTCACATTCAGTGAGATTGGCCCCCCAACACCGTTTTTCCAAAGATCCAAGAATCATTATTAAACCCAGTAGCTTCGACATTGTCTCACTTAAAATTCCGAGTTGCAGCCCGACGCTACCTCCGAAGTAATTCAGTTTTAGTGCTTTCACAGTAGCGAGATATCTGAAATATTTCTATATGCGTAAAGAAAACGAGTCTAAGATTTACGAAAAGCTGCTATTGATCACGGGTGTGCATTCAGACCTAGCGATTCTCCGGTGATAGAGGCTATTTGATATTGAAGCATTACATGTGAATACATGAGCACTACTATTATACTCTTATAAGAGGTACTATAGTAGTAGGGCGACTCAATCCATCTCTGCATATATACCTCCCTGATTGAGAGTCACTGCTCCGATTGCAGTATATGGACGGAGGAACAGCGAATAGTGGACCTCTCGGATATCTGTGGAGATCTCGCGGATCTCTCGGATATCTAGGGATATCTAGGGGAAATCGCACGGACCTCTCGGATATCCATGGATATCTACGGAACTCTGGGATATCTGCGGAAACCTCTGATATCTGGGGGAATTGCTCCGACCTCACGGATATCCGAGGATATCTACGGAACTCTCGGATATCCGAGGATATCTACGGAACTCTCGGATATCCACGGATATCTACGATCTCTCGGATATCCGCGGATATCTACGATCTCTCGGATATCCGCGGATATCTACGATCTCTCGGATATCCGTGGATATCTACGAATCTCTCGGATATCCACGGACCTCTCGAAATTTTTCTTTATTCGATGATTATTAGAAATTTATCATTCGTTTACGATATATTTTTTATCTGGCGTAAAAGTCAACGAAGAAGTTTTTTTTGTACTTGTTAAATTGTGATAGCTAAAATCCGATTATTCAGTTAAATTGTTGATAATCAATTGATTATCAGTTGATCAATTTTCACTTTTACTATGATACTGCCCGCGTTATGATGTTCTCTAACCTATAGACATTAGCCAACTGTATACTACGACGATCCTTCTACCACCTTCTATACTATGGTCTATACATGTATTCTTGCTAAAGGTGCGTTTACACGCTACAAACCGAAATGAGAGCGGGAGACTTGTTTACGTCAGAGGGCGATACGTGTCAAAGTATGAGGTCATTACTGAATGATTTACATCTTTAAAAATGATAAATCGTAATGATACTTCTCCCAAATCTTCCTCTTCTAATAAAACACCAACACATCCATACTTGTGGGATAGGTCTGCACTTGTGCAATCTGAAGGTAGCTTGATTTTTCTCAAAACATGTATACAATTTCAATTTTTTGTATACTTTACACTTATCTCTGGATTTTGTATTTTTTGTTTACTTTATAAGTTTTTGTATACTAATTTTATAAGTAATTATGTGAATCGTATAGAGAAATTGCCTTTTCTCTACTAATTTTTATTTTTATCTAAAATTCAGCCGGTGCATCCCAAATGGGATGGAACATCTTATGCCCAAATATGTTCTGTTTGAAAACACATTCCATTTTTTAAAGAATGGGCTAACTAATATTTTTCGTTCAATAAAAAAGGTCAGTTAGCCCTTTTATCAACAATTTAACTGAATAATCGGATTTTAGCTATCACAATTTAACAAGTACAATTCTTCGTTGACTTTTACGCCAGATAAAAAATATATCGTAAACGAATGATAAATTTCTAATAATCATCGAATAAAGAAAAATTTCGAGAGGTCCGTGGATATCCGAGAGATTCGTAGATATCCACGGATATCCGAGAGATCGTAGATATCCGCGGATATCCGAGAGATCGTAGATATCCGTGGATATCCGAGAGTTCCGTAGATATCCTCGGATATCCGAGAGTTCCGTAGATATCCTCGGATATCCGAGAGTTCCGTAGATATCCTCGGATATCCGAGAGTTCCGTAGATATCCTCGGATATCCGTGAGGTCGGAGCAATTCCCCCAGATATCAGAGGTTTCCGCAGATATCCGAGAGTTCCGTAGATATCCATGGATATCCGAGAGGTCCGTGCGATTTCCCCTAGATATCCCTAGATATCCGAGAGATCCGCGCGATCTCCACAGATATCCGAGAGGTCCACTATTCGCTGTTCCTCCGTCCATATACTGCACTCGGAGCAGTGACTCTCAATCAGGGAGGTATATATGCAGAGATGGATTGAGTCGCCCTACTACTATAGTACCTCTTATAAGAGTATAATAGTAGTGCTCATGTATTCACATGTAATGCTTCAATATCAAATAGCCTCTATCACCGGAGAATCGCTAGGTCTGAATGCACACCCGTGATCAATAGCAGCTTTTCGTAAATCTTAGACTCGTTTTCTTTACGCATATAGAAATATTTCAGATATCTCGCTACTGTGAAAGCACTATTTCATTTCTATTGTCACTTGGAACCGCCAACGCGCGCACATTCGGAGGTATAGTATAGTTTGAGGAAAATCGTAACAAATGATGGCTGCGTTGATCGAAGCCATTATACCCGTACATACATACCGCTGAGACGCGGATATCGAGAGCGGCTCTGGTGACTTGTCATAATAAGCCGATCGTACGGTCGGGCATCAAGTTGTCCGACGGGATATGGCCGAGTTGGGTCGTTATGATTAATGGTCAATCGGCATTAGCGCGAGTGTGCGAGCGCCGGAGACAATGAGTCATTGTCCGAGTGGCGGTGCGGCGGCCGAACTACGTGCTGTGGGAAATCATTCGGAAAGATGCAGGTGGCTCTCGGGCTGGCAGGCCGGGAGGGAGGGAGGGAGGGACGAATCGATCAGGCGAGTCGCGCGAGCCGGGGTAAATGGCGCGTGCACCGAGGCAAACATGAGAAACGATTTGGGAATTGCGTGGGAGAGAGAGAGAGAGCGGCGCACGCCTCCTTGCTCAGCTCCCACAGGCCCGGCAATCGCAAAACCAGCATTCCAAACCTAATTCGCCCTCGCGCCCTGATTAATCCTCCGGGACAGCCCAGCCCAGCCGCCCAGCAGACCGCACATTTTTACCTCCCACTGCTCGCCATCCAGCTCGTCCTCGTACTCCGGTTCGTACTCGTTCGTATGTATGCAAACATACGCTCGCGTTGTCCTCTGCCCGATGATTCTCCGCTGTTTGGCTAGCGTATGTCGGTCTCATCTGGCACTTGACCATTCATTTTGGACATCAACAATCGCTTGTGGGTACAGAAGATACGTCGATCTGGCATACGATAGCTACAGACTATACCTATTATTCACGCGCGATTTTTATATAAAACTTGCACTCCCGACCTGCTTGTATTCGTCCACCAGACAGAGTAGCGTAGACGAAACATTAATATGCGATATTCGATGACTAGTAATCAGGTATTGTGAGATTACAGTATAAATTATTTTTTTTGTTACAAGTGTGTGAAATCGCATTTTACGCTAGTGCTTTTTTCAAATGCTCTTTCCACGAGCACTCGTAGCATAAAATATTGGATCTAACTGGAGCATTCATTTTCAATCACTTGTGTAAACGTGTAACGCCCAAATAATCACGAGGATTGACGAGAATCAACGAGATATTTCTCATATAGCAACCGTTGTTTATATTCACCTTTGCTATGAGAATATAGGGTCAAAGTTTTTTTACAGTACTCTTGAGGTCACACGATTTAGTATCTTTGTATTTTCCATAATAATTGTTGTTGATGTCCCTAGCAACAGCTTTTAGATAGTTTGAAAAAGCAGACCTAGGACCATTTGTTGATGGCAAAAGACACAGAATTCTTATTTCTACATAGCAACCGTTTTTACACAAATCCTCTTTGAAAAAACATACTGGTTAATGTGGTTAGTAGCAATTCTTCCGTTTCAACTGAGCCAGTAGCGAGTTATTATAGCGACCATCAACTTACCCACTTATCGAAGAGTTACGTTCAACAGCGGTTTTTAAACATAAAAATTAGATAAAATAAAATACAAATATTTTTCCATGTATTTCAAGACTTTATTTATCAAACCTCACAAGTTTTGCTTATACATTTCTATATTTTTCATGCTTGAAAAAAATTTTCCTTGTTTTTTAAGCGTTGAAACTAGGCTGGTGTCTACTAATTATTCATCAATCACTTCTATCATATGTATTTTTCATATGTTAATCCCTACATCATCAGTATTCTATAAAAAAAGAAATCTTGAATTGATTCGGTACTTTATAAAATATTCTCATTATAGATCAAATTGATACTCACATAGTCTGAATACTTGTCTATATCGATATAAACATTTTGATGTGCGAATTCATGATTCTTCGCTCTTATCTTTGCCACATTTTCAAAGAAAATATTCTTTCTCAATCGTGCTTCATGCGCGTTGGGGTAGGTTTTATTGTACTGGATCTTTAAATTATTATTCACATGTTAGTATTCCACTTTAATAAATAGGGTATGATGATTCAAAAATCCGATACTGCCTATCCATAAGGACGTATCTCGGGTGTAGTGAATTAAGTAATGTGGTTTAGACTCCCGTGACAGCCAAACGGTTGACTTGTACCACCCCTCCAACGTCTTTATTACTCTGAGGCCCGAGATGCGTCTTCACGAATGAGATTTATCGAGTTCTGCAGTTTTACAAAAAAATGTACAAGCGAAGAACTTACTCTGAAACTCTCCCGAAGCTCTTCCGACGATAGCCTATCATTTACACTAACCGATGTTACAATTTGAATTGCAATAATCAAAGAGAAAACAATAAGAATCTTCATGATCATTTTGTTAGTTTGGAAGGGAAAACGAAGTTGGGGTTTCCCAGAAGATGCTGAACTGTTCCTTAATATGCTGTACCGCACACTACATATACTAGGTCGTCACGTAACTTTATTCTGTTAAGTCTGTGGATAAATCATACAATTGGTTAAAGGATTGTAATTGCATAACGTATTTTAAATGAATGACAATTTCCAGGATGCATAGTGAAAAAAATCTCTTCTGTTACAAATGATGGAATGTTGATAGAATATTGTATTATAATGAGAAAAGAATCGAATTTTCGATTCAGACTTCCGGACCTTTATTTCCGTTTTCTACGAGTCAGAAAACCTCGAGTATCGAAAATGTCTGTATGTGCGTAGGCATGTATGGGTGTAGCAGACTTTGGCACATGATAACTCGATGGAATGATCTGATCTTCGCGAAATTTTGCACACGAGTCATTAGAGGCAATATGGCAATGGAGAAATTCATATATCTCCTACCTACAATTCGATATTAATGATTCAAATGATTGAAAGTGAGAGAGAAACAAATTCATTTTTCTCATAGTAGCTGCTCACGAGTTTTCCCTTTGGACGTAAAATTCAAACAAATGTCAAAAATATGAACCAATTGCATAATCTCTGACAGAATGACAAAAAAGTTATGTTCATTCCAAGCCACCGAAGGCGTATCATGTAATTCAGGCGCTACATTGGTGATCGTACTCGGGATCAATGAGCTCTGATAAATTTCCCAAAATGAGCGTAGCGGCGACAACGAAGTCTGGCGTTGCCGCTCCTCTGATGCACGGAATCACGTAGCAAACCAAGCGTCCACCAGGCATCGCGCGATACCCCCTTATGGTCGAGAGAAAAATTTGCGGAAATGAGCCTCGATAGGAAGGGAGGGAGCAGACAGAGAGAGGATGTGGGCCCGGGCGAACAAAAGCCGGCTCATTACGACATCGACGCAGCGCATCAAGCATCGCGCGTCGGTTCGCGGGATGAAATATGGCCGGGCGCGCGGGGGCGTATGAAAAGAAAAGTCGCGCAGGAGGAGCGGGTACAAAAGGGGAAAAGATGCATTATGAAGCGGCCGCGCGATACCGGCTGCTACTGCTGCTGCTGCTGCTGCTGCTCGTTGCCCGGCACACATTTTCCTCGTTCTTCAACTCGCAGGCCTCGTTATGTACGCCAGCTCCTCGAGTCGAGTCTTTTGTACGTATATATAAGCTGCTGCTGCTGCTGCTGCTGCTGCTTCGCACAGAGCGACACGGGGATTAGTTACTTTTTGCCTACCTTCCTCCCTTCTTTCCTTTCTTCCCCTCCCTCTCACTCTCTCTCATCTCTTATTCACCGTCGCGCGAGAGATGAACGAATCTATGCACCGCTCCCGACTTTACCGGAGCTCATGCGGCCTCCGCACATCGTCCATTTCCGGAACCGCGTACTTTGCCCTGCTCACATTCATCACCTGCAGCTTTGTCGGGGCGTTGGAAAAAGGTCGACGCGATCACACCCCGCTCGACCCACCTCCAAATTCATTAATCCTCCCTTGGAAAAAATGATCAGACCGATCCTTCGAGAGTTTCCAACGGCCCTCGGAGCTTGATGAAACTGTCAGAGGATAGTCCGAACAGCTGATGTTCTATTAGCGTCTTCACGGACAGTTGAAATACTGCTTTTCCAAAGAGGAAGCTTTGCGGCCCAGCAAAAATTGAATTTCCCAATCAAACTTCCGGACCCCTTCATTTAATCGTAATATACGGCTAGAAGAATGTCGAATCCTAAAGATGCCTTCGTTTAGACGTACATACGGTTGGTGGCGTTACTTTTGGAACGCGAAAGCTCAGTGCCACTATCAACGGTTACTATGGGGATCCAAGTACGGTCGAATATTGGTACAACTTTGTAGGTATTTACACAGTGATCTTGTGTGTCAAGATTGCCGGAACAAAAACCCAATCCTCCTTTCCTGTATCTGTAGCATGATATAGGTCAATTTGTAAATTATTGCGAACTTGCGGGTATGAGATAGATTATGTATGGGGTAGCAACGAAATTATGTATAGATGGCTTCGACGAAGAAAAGCATATTTCAGCTGGTAATGGTGAGAATTTGAACTGGGTTCAGCCGACGAGTGCAGCCGTTACGTATATGATATAACCAATTAATTAATTCGGGAAATGTTCGCTATTGTATTAAGCAAGCTTGTCGTATTCAGCGATTTTCTCGCTACACAGTAGCCTTCTGCCAGTGACAAAATTAATTTAGCCCCAATTGAAATGATTCGCTAGTCCAAAAACTGATGGAATTAGTCTGTCGTATACGCGGACGGCATATCGAATAATAGGTTGTACACAATAGATCATACGAATGAATGGGCTGAAAAGCTTTTGGAGGTAAACACTGAATGGTCAAAATATTGCATTCACGTGAAGACCTTACTGAACCCATTTCAATAAGTACTTGTATTCCAAACAATATATAGATAACCGCCATTGAAATCCAACGTTCAATTTGTTGTTATACGTATGATATAATCGTACTTTATAACACACCGACAATCGATAATAATACAGTTGTCAAAAAGATCCACAAAGAACAATTTGTTCATGTTCTTATAAAATTGTGTATATGGTATTTTATAAAATTTATTTAAAAAAAGAAAGTTTTGCATACAAAATTTATCCAATTACTCGGAATGAAAATAGCTTGAGAAGTGGATAAACATGATATGCAAATAACTCACGGATAAATTTTTGTAGGATTAGAAGTAAAAACCATCGAATGATTTTCATTCAAATGAGCTATATAGTTTATTTGAATTTGATTTCATTGGCCCTATTCTCACGTGAGTTTGACCAACGTCGGTATCCGGTTTTAGCGCGAAAGATAAAATCATCGAAGTGCACTCGTGCATCACGTGTACATCGACTGATGCGCCCCGAGCCCGATAAAAATTTAGTCTCTCGCGCAGAAAATTCCCCGGCGAATAAAGCGCGCCTCACCCCGATAAATAATGCATGAGCATATGAGGAAAAAGTTTATCTTCGCGTGGTGAATCGTTGATAAAATCAATCACCCGGCCGCTTACGCCGCGCGGCGAGACGATATTTTCAACGTGAGCGACTTCTCGCGCGCGCGAGCAGAACGCGGAGGAGAAGAAGCGGCCACATGGCACTCCCGGCTACTTAAATCAGCAATAAAGCAGAGCCACGGCCGCGAGCACATCTCTCGGAGTCGCTAGTCGCAATAAATCCGTGGTGGGGGCAACGAGAAACAATTTAATTCGCTGCCGTAAACACTGCCTGACAATTTGGTTGGCCAATAGATCACGCGGCCGTGCGCCTCCTTATTTGTATATTCGCGAGTCTCGTTCGTTCACTTAGCACCGAAGCGTATTGAAGCGGCGAAATCGATACGTATATATACACACCCTCGGACCGAGAATTTACAATGTGCTTCGTCGCGGGGCCAAGTTTGTCCCAGGCTTTCACTCGAGCGATTACAATATTATCAGTGACGTTGCGTAATTGTTTTACGTTTCGGTGCCTCCTACGAAGAGAAGCACATTCAAATCTGCCGATGAAGTAAGCACATTTCGTGAAAAATCGATCATTCCGTAATGCTCAAAATTTGACCAATATTGGAAGGGCAAGAAATCACATAAATTGAGCACAAGTTTTTTACATGTCTGTCGTACTCAGAAAACGACCCCCAACAAATATGCTTTCCTTCGCAGGGAGATTATAATGAGCTTTTCTTTTCCTCGAGATTCAAACTGTGATTTTTTGCCTCGAAATTTGTAATATGCTTTTCTTCACCCTGGCATTCTGGAATGTGCTTTTTTTTATAAGAGCCAGGCGTAAATACGACAATCATTCATTCACCTTGATGGCGCGGCGATCTACATAAACTCGTAGCTTCAGCTCAAATAGACGAGTCCATTTTACTAGAAGCTTGAAGAGCCCTTAACATGTGCCGAGATAATACTTGAAAAAGCCAGTTTTCCATATACACACGTACACCCATTTC
This sequence comes from Aphelinus atriplicis, assembly GCA_020882685.1. Lineage (NCBI taxonomy): Eukaryota > Metazoa > Arthropoda > Insecta > Hymenoptera > Aphelinidae > Aphelinus > Aphelinus atriplicis. The sequence continues at coordinate 7,650,024 of CM037074.1, forward strand.
CAGGGTTTGTCACGAAGATTGCGAATCGAAAGCTGGTGACCAATCCGGACTTTCGATTTTTACGTCACTAGAACGGCATCCCTTCGAAAAAAAGCAGTAACATCGAATGATCGACTGGAGCACTGCGTCAATTTGAAATGGATGAATAAACATATGTTTATCGCAAAGAAAATACGTGAATCATTCGCTATAGCGAGTATATTCGTAGAAATCAAACGAGCTTATATTTTCCCGAAAAAAGCACAGGGAACGCGAGTGTATGCGAAAAGTATAGAAAAAGAGCAACGTGGCGAAACCGTGTGCGTTTGCGGGGTGTGCTCCCGCCGGCGGCTCAGACTCGGCTTGCCGAGTAGCAATATTGAATGCCGCGATGTAATTGAATTTACTCTTGTTTCCCGTGTGCCGCCCGATCCGAGTGTCCCCGTCGGCTGGCTGCTCTCTCTCTCTCTCTCTCTCTCTCTCTCTCTCTCTCTCTCTCTCTCTCGCTTTGCTTTGCGCACACGACTCGTTGCGCGCGGGCCATATAATTCAAGAAGATCCCTTTTTTGCGGAATTCGCCGCCGACCCCCGCGCGCTCCACCTCTGACCTTCGATGTACGAGCCAATTCGAATACTTTGCCGCTTTCCCCGCCGATATATTACCGCCCGATAAATTCCATATTGTCCTCCGTCTGTACTGCTCGAACGAGGGGCCGGGTGAGGGGAAGGGGAGAAAAATAATTGGTTTAGCAATTCTATTGCGGCCGCGGTGTATGTACGATTCGCCAACACAGTCCGGGGTGATCTCGAAATTGGATAATGCCGCTCGTATATACGTCTCGTGGCCGCCAAGATGAGTTGCGCATGTTTTAAGCCGCGATACACAATACTCAGCCGAGAGCTGCTATCGTAACCTGGGGTGATTCTGTAAATGAATTTTGCGCACATTTGCACAATTTTCAAATTCATTTTGGTAATAGTGTACTCTACGGAAAACGATTCTTGGATTAAAGTACTCAAATTTTACTTATTTGAAGGTGAAACTAATTCAACGTACGACTCAAGTACTCAAATTCTCTCTCGACATTTTATTGCAATGTGACATTTCTCAAATGTTTGGATTGTTCTTCTGTTATTTTTAAAATACTCCGCCTTGACAGTAATAGCAGCTACTATTGTTAACTAACGCATATTGTAGTGAACAACCCCCATAATTCAAAGATTGACCGTTTATACAATACGTTAACTAAAGCAGTTTGATAGTGCAGGATATAGATATGTGTCAAAAAGATATCGTGACGTTATAGACAAGAATATTCATGTATTTTGGGTTGTATTATTCGCCTACAACCCTATTATTTATTAAGATGATTGTGAAGACTTTACAATTTTCCTGACTCACCGAGACACTCGAAAAGCATTTCAGTAACATTCCTCGCGATTGCGATCACCTAAACTTCCGACCACGTATCTGAGTGAGTAAATTTACGTTCGGACTGTATTTGAACTTACCAAACTTCCTGTTCCAGTATTTACTCAGCCCCCGACGCATGTATAGGCTCTTTTGCTTTTGCTTGAACTCTGAAATTTCACCTCTTCATCGTTTTAATGTATCCCCCCAACTCTTGGCCGTTTCGGGAATAGTTAATCCGACAATGTATATACCGAGCGTACGCATGACTCGATAACTCGTCAAATACTGCGCTTGATGAAAAATTCAGAAAAATGAAGCGTACGCGTCGAGCGGGTCTCGTGGCCCACTCGACATGCGGGGCTGGGAGAAAATAAGAAAATTGTTATGCTAATTAAGCGAGCCGGTGGAATAATGAAGCTTCTCGTCGTATATACGTCCCTCGCTAATTTGCTCTTTGAAAAAAAGCCGCCCCTCGCGCAAATACGAGTGCGCGCGCGCGTTTACCTCGAAGCTCGAACGCCGGATCCGGCGGCTGCGGAACGTGGAATAGGTATCGGCCGATCCAATAGCGTCGAGGACTCCCTCGGGGGCTCTTCCGATTTTATAATTAACGAACAGCGGCTTTCGGGGATGATAATCCAGGGACCCTTTCGAGCCCCCCAGCCGCGGCCGCCTTTCCGAATCGAGAGAGCTGCCCCGCTCGCGCTATCCCTCTCGACATATCCGCGCAGAGTTAATTGTCACGCTTCGAAGAACTGATCTGGCTAATGAAAATATTCCGCTGCTCTGGGTCAGATATGTGTTTTTTGATTTACGATCCCGACAACGCGCCGCCAGCTCCTCGTAGTAATTGGCAGTAACATCCCGAAGCGTTGCCAAAGCGTATTTATTATAAACGAGTCGAGATCGAAAAGGATTTTTCGAGCACGCGATTCGGGGGGATTTTTTTTATTTTCACATGTCTCGTCGAGCGGAAGACATTATTTTATTGCATATTCTAACTGGGTTCATCGAGACGAGTCGCATGCTCGCGATCCACAGCCAATTGTTTTGAAATTAGATTTCAATTTTTTCTCACTTCTCTCGACAATAATCTTTTTCCCGTAGGACTCACTCTATCAGCAATAATTCAGAGACAGTTATATTTTAGTTGATTCTCAATGATCAAAATAACTCGCTTATGGTCTCGCCCTGCACTTTTTGTAATCAAGACAAAGTTGGATTTAAAAATAAATCTCCCCTCCCTCTGCCCTCAGAATATTACTTTGTAAGTGTTTGTATATGTATATGAGTTGATTGAACGATCAATGTGTAATTGGTAATATTATATAGTGATTTCAATAGGTAGTAGGAAAAAATATGTAAATATTTCATCCTAGATCCACCTGATAAAATTCATCTTCGAGCACTTTTCAATTTATTGTATTAGGAGCACTTCCGTTTCTGTTTTATAAGTAGTTCTATAGGATAGGAATGATCTACTTTGAAGGAAAAAAATTGAGAAAATTTTTAAAAATGATCCAGAACCCCCAGTAGGATCTCTCATTGATAAAGCACCTAACGCTGAAGCCACCACTGTCATCACTTTACAGGCCAATGACATTCCGAATGAAAATTAATAATGAAAAAATTTTTCTGATTTCAGGTAAGTCGAAACACCCGAGAAACTGTGAGGCGAAAAATATTGAGGCTACTCGACTTGTCACCCGAGGAAAAAGGTGAGGGAATGGTTGGGGAAAAATAGGGCAAAATCTACACAGACCAGCGTGTCCTCGAAATAAAGGCAGTTTTCATAAATCCAAAGCCGACCGAATGATTACGGGCCGCGCACGCGGCACTACGCGTCCAAATGAAATTTATGCTCATCCTAAAACGCACCAGGGCCCATAACGCACACAGACACGCACAAGCACGCACATATATAAATTTCAATAAGCACGGTCCACGCCGTGGACTGGATACTTTGAATCGTGCAATAGAACGAGATGCAAAAGCTCACAGTCGTAAAAAAGATTATTACGCTTCTCTCTTCCAATCACAAGGAGCTGCATAAAAACATCCTATCGAGTTTGCCATAAAAGAAGGAAAAAAGAAGAGGAAGATAAAAGCGGCCAGAGAAAAGGACTCCCCCTCTGCTGGCGAGAGCTGATAAGGACGAAGGGAAGCGAATAATCCGGGGCATCATCCGCGCGGACGAGAGAGAGAGAGGAAAAAATCGTGTCAAAGTCAAAGGCGCAGCAGCGGCGGCAGCGTCGCTCTCTATTATATATATACCGGGCGGGCGTCGTAAAGCCGAATTTCGCCGCGGCGTTCCCTTTTGATGCGGCCGAATAAATGCCGGGCTAACGGATCAATTAGCAGCGTCTCCCTTGCTCGCGCGCGCGCCAGCGGCTGCTTAATCACATTGATAAATAAATAATGCATGCGGGCCGAGGCAGTAAAGGGCGCCTGCGACTCGTATAACGACACGCCGACACATAACTAATTCCCCCGGCCGAATGCGCGAGCGATCGGGATTTTTACGACGGCCACGCGAGCTGATCCCCTGCACTATACAGTGCGTAAAAACGCGACCTACCCGTGAGCGATAGACGCGCGTGTGCGTGTATAGATATAACAAGATGGTTCGGGGCTCCGCTGCGCGGAAGCCGTAATATAAAAGTGACAAGACGGCGAACCGAGGGATGCGTGATACGCGCGTGCGGCTCCGCGCTCCGCATACATATAATAAAACTCGCTCTTGACCGACTTACGTGCGCGGCGTGCTCGCGCGCATTCGTAAACGCACGCGGCTCTAGGCCCTTCTCTCACATGCGCCGCGTGCGTCTCTCTCTCTCTCACTCTTTGCGTTTTATTGTTATTAGCCCTCTTTATGGACCGTGAAAAAGCGTAAGTATTTTACGAGTGTTGGGCGTAATTTTTGCAGTCCTGCTCGGCAGGGGAGAGCCCCCCCATTAGTTTCTATTATTTGCCTAATAATGGGGATCGTTATAGGTGAGAATCTGGTGATTCGCATTCGCACATCGTAACTCGGCCTCGTCAAACTTCACCATTGGTCCTGCGACAGATCGACGATATATGCGGCTTTTTACAGTCGCCGCAACCACGACTCGGGAATAATGATACGCCGTATAGAGCTAATGGCGTATCGTCTCGTACACACTGCATCTCCAAGCGTGTGATTCTCCCTGAATTCATTCGTTGGAATATTTTTAATAACGAATTATCCGCCGTTAGGGCTGGATCTGTCAGTGGACAAGATATAATCAACGAGAAATAATCAACAAGATTCAGAAAGGCTCAAATCGTGTGAGCTAAAGGCTCGAAAATGTTAACTCAAATAGTGTTGTCTTCAAATAAATTTTCCTCTTCGTAGCAACGGTTGCTGTAGAAAAATTAAACTCGGATCCCATCAAACCACTATTGACTTGTGTGCGAAATTTCTGGGATTTGAGTGTTGTTGACTCTGACGTTCTGAGTTTGCGTGGCTCAGTGACGCGAATTTTTAGATTTCGAAGCGTGATGAGGACAAAAGGGGCGAAGGCGCGTGAATTCGATCACTCGCTCCCGAGAGCTTTGTTTTTGATAAAAAAAAACGCAATTGTGTTTGAAAATGTTCATAGTAAGCGCAAGAGGAGTAAAAGAGATATTGGGTATTGAATTATTCTGTTCCTTGTAGATTTTCCTGTCGGGTTCTCGTGTAGGTGTGTATAGGGTTGGTGGAGAGAAAAAATGTCAAGTATATTTACTTGATAACAGTCCAAACACGTAATAATTTTGAACGAAGATGATGAGTTTGACCGGTAGAGATCGGCTGTACTGACCGAAGCTCGAAAATCTCGGAGGTAGCAGGAAGTGTATTTACGTAGATGAATCCGCCAAATTGCGCGAGGACAACAGTTGAGGAAATGAAAATGGTTATGCTGTCTGGTCCGAATCGAACTATTGAATATTATGTAATTACAGTTCTTAGCTTGTTCGCGTTTGAGTTTCTAGTACAACGGATTATTTTATGGCTCTCCAGCCGTAATACGTCGTGTGATTAAATAATATGTATTGGATAAATATAAAAATATGTATATATTGTTGTATATAATTTGGACTAACCTCGAAGACTGCAGAGTATGCTGCTATAAGTCCTGTCAATATCGGGAGTCGTGAATGTATATTACCCTAGCGTAGCCATTTCATCGTGCCACGTTCTAAAATAGTCATTATTTTTTTGCTAATTTTTTGCTATTTTTTTGCCACAAAATTGATTTTTTTGCTCTATCTGGTTCCGAGAAACTACGGCTACGCTAGCGTAATATTACGCTAGCGTAGCCACATGCCATAACTCGGTCAATAATGCGTCGATCGAAAAAATAAAAACACCATATTTTTTTGCTATTTATTTGCTGAAAGATAGGCTAGTGAGATCTCTGCATACCCCAACCCTTCACAGGGGTTGTACTACCCCTAAACACCAAAAACGTGGAAAAAGGGAAAAATCAAAAATTATACAGACGGACAATTTTTTGCTAATTATTTGCTGCTCGTTCGGACAAAAATCAATTTTGTAGCTTCTTCCAGTTCCTAGAAACTACTGACACGCTAGCGTAATATTACGCTAGCGTAGCCACATGCCATTACTGGGTCAATAATGCGTCGAGCGAAAAAAAAAAACACCATATTTTTTTGCTATTTATTTGCTGGAAGATAGGTTAGTCAGATCTCTGCATACCCCAACCCTTCACAGGGGTTGTACTACCCCTGAACATCAAAAACGTGAAAAAAGGGAAAAATCAAAAATTATACACGCGGACAAATTTTCGCTAATTAATTGCTGCTCGATCCGACAAAAATCAATTTTGTAGCTTCTTCCACTTCCTAGAAAGTACTGACACGCTGGCGTAATATTACGCTAGCGTAGCCGTAAACCATAACTCGGTGAATAAAGCATCAATCAAAATGAATCGTTCATCATGTTTTTTTGCTATTTTTTTGCTAAGATATGGACGAAGCAGATTGACGATACCTGAACCCTCCATGGGGGTTATACCACCCCCAACACACGGGAGAGTGGAAAACCAAGAAATCAAAAGTTGCACCAGTGAGCTTGCGGAATGAATAACTCGCGTACCATCGACCTCGGAATTTTTTGCTGGCTCGAATTGAGCTCCACTAAATTTTTGCTGGCGTTGTAAATATTAGAGTAGTGTTTGCGCGAGTCTGGGATACTTTCTGATTTTTTTGCTGGGGTTTCAAGGGATAAAAACGCGGTTGGAATACATTGCCAGTTCAGAGTGAGCTTTCAGAATGAAATACTCGCGTCCCATCAATCCTAGAATTTTTTGCTAGCTCAAATTGAGCTCTACGAATTTTTTGCTGCCTTTGTAACGAAGATAATAGAGTTTACACGAGTCTGGGATACTGTCTGATTTTTTTGCTGGGGTTTGGAGGGAGGATGACAGCGTGAGAGTTTATTGCTAGTATATAGAGAGCTTTCAGAATGAAATACTCGCATCCCATCAACCCTAGAATTTTTTGCTAGCTCAAATTGAGCTCTACGAATTTTTTGCTGCCATTGTAACGAAGATAATAGAGTTTGCACGAGTCTGGGATACTTTCTGATTTTTTCGCTGGGGTTCCAAGGGATATTGTCGCGGTTGGAATACATTGCCAGTTCAGAGTGAGCTTTCAGGATGAACTACTCAATTTTCATCAACCTCAGAATTTTTTGATAGCTCAAATTGAGCTCTACGAATTTTTTGCTGCCTTTGTAACGAAGATAATAGAGTTTACACGAGTCTGGGATACTGTCTGATTTTTTTGCTGGGGTTTGGAGGGAGGATGACAGCGTAAGAGTTTATTGCTAGTATATAGAGAGCTTTCAGAATAAAATACTCGCATCCCATCAACCCTAGAATTTTTTGCTAGCTCAAATTGAGCTCCACGAATTTTTTGCTGCCATTGTAACGAAGATAATAGAGTTTGCACGAGTCTGGGATACTTTCTGATTTTTTTGCTGTGGTTCCAAGGGATATTGTCGCGGTTGGAATACATTGCCAGTTCAGAGTGAGCTTTCAGGATGAACTACTCAATTTTCATCAACCTCAGAATTTTTTGATAGCTCAAATTGAGCTCTACGAATTTTTTGCTGCCTTTGTAATGAAGATAATAGAGTTTACACGAGTCTGGGATACTGTCTGATTTTTTTGCTGGGGTTTGGAGGGAGGATGACAGCGTGAGAGTTTATTGCTAGTATATAGAGAGCTTTCAGAATAAAATACTCGCATCCCATCAACCCTAGAATTTTTTGCTAGCTCAAATTGAGCTCTACGAATTTTTCTGGGTCTGGGATACTTTCTGATTTTTTTGCTGGGCTCTGAAAGGGGATTCCCAAGATTAAAATTCATTGCTAGTATAGGGTGAGCTTTCAGGATGATCTACTCGCGTTTCGTCAATCCCAGAATTTTTTGCTGGATTAAATTGAGCTCCAATAATCTTTTGAAGCCATTATATCAAAGATAGTTGTGTTTGCGCGAGTCTGGGGTACTTTCTGATTTTTTTGCTGGGGTTTCAAGGGATATTGGCGCGATTAGAATACATTGCTAGTGTACAGTGAGCTTCCAGGATGAACTACTCACGTTTCATCAACCTCCGAATTTTTTGCTAGCTCAACTTGAGCTCTACGAATTTTTTGCTGCCATTGTAACGAAGACAATAGAGTTTGCACAAGTCTGGGATACTTTCTGATTTTTTTGCTGGGCTTTGAAGGGAGAATCACGGTATTAAAATTCATTGCTAGTATAGGGTAGCTTTCAGGAAGAACTACTCACGTTTCATCAACCTCAGAATTTTTTGCTAACTCAAATTTAGCTCTACAAATTTTTTGCTGCCATTGTATCGAAGATAATAGAGTTTGCACGAGTCTGGGATACTTTCTGATTTTTTTGCTGGGCTCTGAAGGGGGAATCACGAGACTAAAATTCATTGACAGTTCAGAGTGAGCTTTAAGGATGAACTACTCGCGTTTCGTCAATCATAGAATTTTTTGCTGGATTAAATTGAGCTCCAATAATCTTTTGAAGCCATTATATCAAAGATAGTTGTGTTTGCGCGAGTCTGGGGTACTTTCTGATTTTTTTGCTGGGGTTTCAAGGGATATTGGCGCGATCAGAATACATTGCTAGTGTACAGTGAGTTTCCAGTATCAACCACTCATGTTTCATCAACCTCAGAATTTTTTGCTAGCTCAAATTGAGCTCTACGAATTTTTTGCTGCCATTGTAACAAAGATAATAGAGTTTACACGAGTCTGGGATACTGTCTGATTTTTTTGCTGGGGTTTGGAGGGAGGATGACAGCGTAAGAGTTTATTGCTAGTATATAGAGAGCTTTCAGAATGAAATACTCGCATCCCATCAACCCTAGAATTTTTTGCTGGTTCAAATTCAGCCCTACAAATTTTTTGCTGGGATTGTATCGATGACAGTAGTGATTGCACGAGTCTGGGATACTTTCTGATTTTTTTGCTGGGCTTTGAAGGGATATTGGGGCGATTAGAATATATTGCTAGTGTACAGTGAGCTCCCAGTATAATCTACTCACGTTTCATCAACCTCAGAATTTTTTGCTAGCTCAAATTGAGCTCTACGAATTTTTTGCTGCCATCGTAACGAAGATAATAGAGTTTGCACGAGTCTGGGATACTTTCTGATTTTTTCGCTGGGTTTAAAAGAAGAATGACAGCGTTAGAGTTCTTTGCCAAGATATAATGAGCTTTCGGAACGGAATACTCGCGTACCATCAACCCCCAGAATTTTTTGCTGGTTCAAATTCAGCCCTACGAATTTTTTGCTGGGATTGTATCGATGATAGTAGTGATTGCACGAGTCTGGGATACTTTCTGATTTTTTTGCTGGGCTTTGAAGGGATATTGGGGCGATTAGAATATATTGCTAGTGTACAGTGAGCTTCCAGGATGAACTACTCACGTTTCATCAACCTCAGAATTTTTTGCTAGCTCAAATTGAGTTCTACGAATTTTTTTCTGCCATTGTAACGAAGATAATAGAGTTTGCACAAGTCTGGGATACTTTCTGATTTTTTTGCTGGGCTTTGAAGGGAGAATCACGGGATTAAAATTCATTGCTAGTATAGGGTAGCTTTCAGGAAGAACTACTCACGTTTCATCAACCTCAGAATTTTTTGCTAACTCAAATTTAGCTCTACAAATTTTTTGCTGCCATTGTATCGAAGATAATAGAGTTTGCACGAGTCTGGGATACTTTCTGATTTTTTTGCTGGGCTCTGAAGGGGGAATCACGAGATTAAAATTCATTGACAGTTCAGAGTGAGCTTTAAGGATGACCTACTCGCGTTTCGTCAATCCTAGAATTTTTTGCTGGATTAAATTGAGCTTCAATAATCTTTTGAAGCCATTATATCAAAGATAGTTGTGTTTGCGCGAGTCTGGGGTACTTTCTGGTTTTTTTGCTGGGGTTTCAAGGGATATTGGCACGATTAGAATACATTGCTAGTGTACAGTGAGCTTCCAGGATGAACTACTCACGTTTCATCAACCACCGAATTTTTTGCTAGCTCAAATTGAGCTCTACGAATTTTTTGCTGCCATTGTAACGAAGACAATAGAGTTTGCACAATTCTGGGATACTTTCTGATTTTTTTGATGGGCTTTGAAGGGGGAATCACGGGATTAAAATTCATTGCTAGTATAGGGTAGCTTTCAGGAAGAACTACTCACGTTTCATCAACCTCAGAATTGTTTGCTAACTCAAATTTAGCTCTACAAATTTTTTGCTGCCATTGTATCGAAGATAATAGAGCTTGCACGAGTCTGGGATACTTTCTGATTTTTTTGCTGGGCTCTGAAGGGGGAATCACGAGATTAAAATTCATTGACAGTTCAGAGTGAGCTTTAAGGATGAACTACTCACGTTTCATCAACGTCAGAATTTTTTGCTAGCTCAAATTGAGCTCTACGAATTTTTTGCTGCCATTGTAACAAAGATAATAGAGTTTGCACAAGTCTGGGATACGTTCTGATTTTTTTGCTGCGGTTTCAAGGGCTATTGGCGCGATTAGAATACATTGCTAGTATACAGTGAGCTTCCAGGATGAACTACTCACGTTTCATCAACTTCAGAATTTTTGGCTAGCTCAAATTGAGCTCTACGAATCTTCGTTACAATGTCAGCAAAAAATTCGTAGAGCTCAATTTGAGCTAGCCAAAAATTCTAAAGTTGATGAAACGTGAGTAGTTTATCCTGGAAGCTCACTGTATACTAGCAATGTATTCTAATCGCGCCAATATCCCTTGAAACCCCAGCAAAAAAATCAGAAAGTATCCCAGACTCGTGCAAACTCTATTATCTTCGTTACAATGGCAGCAAGAAATTCGTAGAGCTCAATTTGAGCTAGCAAAAAATTCTGAGGTTGATGAAACGTGAGTAGATTATCCTGGGAGCTCACTGTACACTAGCAATATATTCTAATCGCCCCAATATCCCTTCAAAGCCCAGCAAAAAAATCAGAAAGTATCCCAGACTCGTGCAATCACTACTATCATCGATACAATCCCAGCAAAAAATTCGTAGGGCTGAATTTGAACCAGCAAAAAATTCTGGGGGTTGATGGCACGCGAGTATTCTGTTCCAAAAGCTCATTATATCTTGTCAATTAACTCTAACGCTGTCATTCCTCCTTTAGACACAGCAAAAAAATCAGAAAGTATCCCAGACTCGTGCAAGCTCTATTATCTTCGTTACAATGGCAGCAAAAAATTTGTAGAGCTCATTTGAGCTAGCAAAAAATTCTGAGGTTGATGAAACATGAGTGGTTCATACTGGAAACTCACTGTACACTAGCAATGTATTCTAATCACGTCAATATCCCTTCAAAGCCCAGCAAAAAAATCAGAAAGTATCTCAGACTCGTGCAAGGTCTATTATCTTCGTTACAATGGCAGCAAAAAATTTGTAGAGCTCAATTTGAGCTAGCAAAAAATTCTGAGGTTGATGAAACATGAGTAGTTCATACTGGGAACTCACTGTACACTAGCAATGTATTCTAATCACGTCAATATCCCTTCAAAGCCCAGCAAAAAAATCAGAAAGGAACCCAGACTTGTGCAAACTCTATTATCTTCGTTACAATGGCAGCAAAAAATTCGTAGAGCTCAATTTGAGCTAGCCAAAAATTCTGAAGTTGATGAAACGTGAGTAGTTCATCCTGGAAGCTCACTGTATACTGGCATTGTATTCTAATCGCGCCAATAGCCCTTGAAACCGCAGCAAAAAAATCAGAATGTATCCCAGACTTGTGCAAACTCTATTATCTTTGTTACAATGGCAGCAAAAAATTCGTAGAGCTCAATTTGAGCTAGCAAAAAATTCTGAGGTTGATGAAACGTGAGTAGTTCATCCTGAAAGCTCACTCTGAACTGTCAATGAATTTTAATCTCGTGATTCCCCCTTCAGAGCCCAGCAAAAAAATCAGAAAGTATCCCAGACTCGTGCAAGCTCTATTAACTTCGATACAATGGCAGCAAAAAATTTGTAGAGCTAAATTTGAGTTAGCAAAAAATTCTGAGGTTGATGAAACGTGAGTAGTTCTTCCTGAAAGCTACCCTATACTAGCAATGAATTTTAATCCCGTGATTCCCCCTTCAAAGCCCAGCAAAAAAATCAGAAAGTATCCCAGACTTGTGCAAACTCTATTGTCTTCGTTACAATGGCAGCAAAAAATTCGTAGAGCTCAATTTGAGCTAGCGAAAAATTCGGTGGTTGATGAAACGTGAGTAGTTCATCCTGGAAGCTCACTGTACACTAGCAATGTATTCTAATCGCGCCAATATCCCTTGAAACCCCAGCAAAAAAATCAGAAAGTACCCCAGACTTGCGCAAACACAACTATCTTTGATATAATGGCTTCAAAAGATTATTGGAGCTCAATTTAATCCAGCAAAAAATTCTAGGATTGACGAAACGCGAGTAGTTCATCCTTAAAGCTCACTCTGAACTGTCAATGAATTTTAATCTCGTGATTTCCCCTTCAGAGCCCAGCAAAAAAATCAGAAAGTATCCCAGACTCGTGCAAACTCTATTATCTTCGATACAATGGCAGCAAAAAATTTGTAGAGCTAAATTTGAGTTAGCAAAAAATTCTGAGGTTGATGGGATGCGAGTATTTTATTCTGAAAGCTCTCTATATACTAGCAATAAACTCTCACGCTGTCATCCTCCCTCCGTCATCGTCATTCTTCCTTTAAACCCAGCAAAAAAATCAGAAAGTATCCCAGACTTGTGCAAACTCTATTATCTTTGTTACAATGGCAGCAAAAAATTCGTAGAGCTCAATTTGAGCTAGCAAAAAATTCTGAGGTTGATGAAACGTGAGTAGTTCATTCTTAAAGCTCACTCTGGACTGGCAATGTATTCCAACCGCGACAATATCCCTTGGAACCTCAGCAAAAAAATCAGAAAGTATCCCAGACTCGTGCAAACTCTATTATCTTCGTTACAATGGCAGCAAAAAATTCGTAGAGCTCAATTTGAGCTAGCAAAAAATTCTAGGGTTGATGGGATGCGAGTATTTCATTCTGAAAGCTCTCTATATACTAGCAATAAACTCTCACGCTGTCATCCTCCCTCCAAACCCCAGCAAAAAAATCAGACAGTATCCCAGACTCGTGTAAACTCTATTATCTTCGTTACAAAGGCAGCAAAAAATTCGTAGAGCTCAATTTGAGCTAGCAAAAAATTCTAGGATTGATGGGACGCGAGTATTTCATTCTGAAAGCTCACTCTGAACTGGCAATGTATTCCAACCGCGTTTTTATCCCTTGAAACCCCAGCAAAAAAATCAGAAAGTATCCCAGACTCGCGCAAACACTACTCTAATATTTACAACGCCAGCAAAAATTTAGTGGAGCTCAATTCGAGCCAGCAAAAAATTCCGAGGTCGATGGTACGCGAGTTATTCATTCCGCAAGCTCACTGGTGCAACTTTTGATTTCTTGGTTTTCCACTCTCCCGTGTGTTGGGGGTGGTATAACCCCCATGGAGGGTTCAGGTATCGTCAATCTGCTTCGTCCATATCTTAGCAAAAAAATAGCAAAAAAACATGATGAACGATTCATTTTGATTGATGCTTTATTCACCGAGTTATGGTTTACGGCTACGCTAGCGTAATATTACGCCAGCGTGTCAGTACTTTCTAGGAAGTGGAAGAAGCTACAAAATTGATTTTTGTCGGATCGAGCAGCAATTAATTAGCGAAAATTTGTCCGCGTGTATAATTTTTGATTTTTCCCTTTTTTCACGTTTTTGATGTTCAGGGGTAGTACAACCCCTGTGAAGGGTTGGGGTATGCAGAGATCTGACTAACCTATCTTCCAGCAAATAAATAGCAAAAAAATATGGTGTTTTTTTTTTTTCGCTCGACGCATTATTGACCCAGTAATGGCATGTGGCTACGCTAGCGTAATATTACGCTAGCGTGTCAGTAGTTTCTAGGAACTGGAAGAAGCTACAAAATTGATTTTTGTCCGAACGAGCAGCAAATAATTAGCAAAAAATTGTCCGTCTGTATAATTTTTGATTTTTCCCTTTTTCCACGTTTTTGGTGTTTAGGGGTAGTACAACCCCTGTGAAGGGTTGGGGTATGCAGAGATCTCACTAGCCTATCTTTCAGCAAATAAATAGCAAAAAAATATGGTGTTTTTATTTTTTCGATCGACGCATTATTGACCGAGTTATGGCATGTGGCTACGCTAGCGTAATATTACGCTAGCGTAGCCGTAGTTTCTCGGAACCAGATAGAGCAAAAAAATCAATTTTGTGGCAAAAAAATAGCAAAAAATTAGCAAAAAAATAATGACTATTTTAGAACGTGGCACGATGAAATGGCTACGCTAGGGTAATATACATGAGTCGTGACCGAGTTCATCTCTGTGCGAAACTGGGCGTCTTATATTGAAAAATTTGAGGTTTTTATTCCAGGATTTCGATAAATATTCTGAGATGTAAATTAGAAATTACGTAAAAAACTAATATTAAATTGGCTGGAACTAATATGAAGAACTGCCTTGCCGGTCAACATACTCAAATAGACGTGGTTTTAATTGGCTTAGCTGATGGTATTTCACCTAAGTAAATACGCAATTAGTATCGCACATCGACTTGGATTGACTTCCGCGAAAGTGAATCGGTTTGTGTATCTTCAAAACCGCTCGTCAGTAGCAATTGTTTATAAGGTATCCCTGGTAGAAACGTTAAGCATTTATTAGCTAATAATTGGTTAGTGTTAATATCCTTAGCTGGATTCTTGTTAAAGTAGTAGCTTAAAATACTGCCAAGATCTTGGTAACGAAGGGACGGATTCGTAGCATGAAATACTGTTAATATCCCTCTAACGAAGAGATTCGGATAACTTTTAGCTAATGATTTCAGCCAGTTCTTACTTAACTGGTATTGTGTTAATGGCAAGAAATGCTTAATTTTCTACCAGGGATTCTATCTACAAATATTCAAAAAATTCTAGTTAAAAATTATAACTCAAAATTGATATAATATAAATTTGACGACCCCCTATAAAATTCTAAGATTTCCTACGATTTCCTGAGATTTCCCATGATTTCCTGAATTTCCTTAGATTTCTTGAGATTTCCATATGATTTCCTCGTGATTTTAGGAGTTCGTGACCTCTCGCTGATAAATGTCGCCCGTATTCGGTCGTATTGATACAAGTGTATATTTTTAGGTCGCGCTTATTGGGAAACTGCGTTTACTAATCTCTTCCGCGATTTCCATACTCGTGTCGCGGCCCGGCCGTGATGGTGATCGCAGAAGTTCCAGATTGTAAAAATTAAAGAATAGTGCTCGGTTATATGCTTGGGCAACGGTATTTTTTTTTTAAATCCTGAGTTTTGATGTTACAGCTCTGAGTTTATGAATAAAAATAGTTTATGAGTTGATTAACCACCATTTTTCTGATGTTATTCCGTCGTAAGATATCGAGCCCCACAAAATGTTGTCAGGTACGCGCGTATACAAACTTTTCCTAACCCGACAATTCCCGACCCATAGATTACAAACATGAAGGGCTCCGACGCGGTCCGATTTTCAAGTTCGATTTTTACCCCATTACAATGGAATTTCTTTTAAAGAAAGCAAAGCCGAAGACTATGTGCGAGCTAGGTCCACGTGTGGAAAATCGAATTGATCGCCGATGCGTGTAAAAGAGGCGAGTGTCGATCGAAGCCGTAAATCAGTCAAGCCCGAAATCATCGGGGGTGACACATGATTCCGCAGACTGGCCTTGAACGAGGGCACTCGAGGACTTCATTCTCGTGGCGGTAGAAAGTGAAAACAGTGGTATATATCACGCGCACGCACTGCACACGATCGGATCGGGCTGCACCCCAGCCTTACCCCCCTTCCTCCCACACAGCCACTTGAGATACGAGAGAACGTCCGGGCCAGGGGCTACTCTAAATTTCATCGGCAGCTGTAAATTACGCGTTGACGCTCACGCGTGGCTCAGTCGATCGGAAATTTCGGTTGCGTCTTGGAACCTGCTCGTTATCTCTGTTTGGCGCGTGCGGCAAGCTGTCACGCGCGAGATAGCACACGCGCGCACGTATTGCCTATATACATGTGTATTATCCTCGTAAATACCGACTCGCTCGGTCTGCGTTGGATGTGCACGCGCAATAAAAACGATTGCTGCTAAATGTTGCAGCAATCAAAATCTATTTTGAAGTAATTAGTTCATCTCCATGCCTCTTACGAAGAAAAACACATCCTCATTTCGGTGACAAAGTGACAAGTCAAAATTGTAACTCACTTTAACTGATAAATAGTGCATATTCACTATCAAATTGTAATTTTTAAATATTTCAAATGGTACATTTTTTCCTTGATAGTGAACAATCCGATCTGCAAATAAGTATTTTTTTCGGACTTTTCGATGAAATTTCACTATTTATTAGTAAACAAAATGACTGTCAGAACGATTAAATATTCTAAATTCACTAAACCACATGAGTCACGCAATTCCGAGTAATGAATGGTAGCTTTTTATTATTTTAAATTTAAAGAGTACTTGAATTTGTTAAAACACGTTAAATTCAGTAATCTTTCATACTCGAATTGAAGAATTTTTTTTGCAGTGTATATAAGTATACGTACATACAAGGTTGGCTGCGCTAACAATCCCCGCCGGCAACGCCATATGCGACCTATAAAGTGGTCGTGCGCGTGTGCGAAAAAGCCTCATCGATGCCCTGTTAACACTTATATGATGCGGCGCTCCGTGAGCACGCGTACGCACACACACACACACACACAGACACATCGAACTAGCGGCCAACCGACCACTATGTCGACACTGCAGACTCAGCTGTTAATCCCAGATGTATATATGTGGGCTCGCGAAAGCCAGTACACATCTCGTAAATTTTCGATCAGAGCTCCGATTTGCTGTGACTCGGGGCAGAGTATACTCGAAGCAAAAAAAAATTACACTGATGCCGGTTATATTAGTCGGTGGATCGTGGTTTAGTAGCCCGGATTCGGAATGATCGTCTCGGGGTTGGTATTTTTTTTCTTGGTCGTAACTTATTATGATTTTTATCATTCCATCATCGATACTATTTTCCCTACCCTCGTTTGAGCTTTTATTTTTGTCACTAAAAGTAATCCGCACTCGTGATTTCTTATCCCGGATAGTTTTGAAAAGTAACTATTTCAAACTTTGATCAGCACTGTTTCAACGAAAATTCTTGTCCACAGTCCGACGATAGTACGTAGAAATTCGCATGCGCCACAAAACATCGCTGTCCGATACAACGATATCGATCCGTGTTTTTCCGTGTAAGAAATTGCAGAGCAATAAAGCTCGAAAAATACCGAGTCCCTCGGTCTATAAATTTCGCTTCTTTTTTTTTCCTTCCCCCTAAAGTGCCCCAACAGAAATGCCTTGTACTCTCTGTATCAGAATATGATGAGAGATCCATATCGTCTGATTTTAAAAGACATAAAGTGCCGCGGGGGTGCGTACGAGGGAGCAGTTCATGGGCTTGTCGGCCATCGATAACATAATCGTGCGTTGGCAAAAACGTCCCTCCAAAGCCCACCTCCATTCCTCTTCTGCTTCTATTCTCTCGCGGCGTTCGCTTCATATCTCACGATCAATTCTAAGATCGAAATTGAAATTTTTTCCTCGCCCTCATTGTGCCCGCTCTCCAGCTCGAATCCGTCCCCTCGTGGAGAGAGCTCGAGACCCGTGAAACCCATTGAGTAGCGAAAAAGCACTCGAGTCTTTTGCCTCGCTGAGACGATGATAAATAATAATTCCTTGCATAACACGCCAACCGATTTTTCTCGATTTCCATGAAACTCAAATGAATAATCGCGATGCGAAGATGCTCCGTGGAATAATCAATTATTCACGCCCTCCTTGACGACGAATTTAAAAATCACATATTCCTCGCCACCACGGCGCGTTTTCCGAACGAAAAAGGGTGAAATAAAAAAAAAATAGAAAAAAACTTCCCCATCCAATAACCCGCTCCAGCGGTTCTTCGAAGAATAAATTTCGCCTTCCATTATAAAGAATAGCGCGCGCGACACTGACTTCGAAATTCGCCCCGCTCGAATCGAGCCGCGAGCCGCGCATTGATATTGACGCGGGATTTATCGAAAAACGCGACGAGCCCTTTTCCGCGTCACTCGCCGGGCAATAATTTGCCGCGCGAAGGGCTTTGTGCCCACACTCGCGGCGTAACAGACGCGAGAAAGGGGGTCGCCGCGCGAAATAATCGGAGCTTCTCCGATGCGCGGCGGATGTTTATCGCGGCTGCAGCAGCAGCAGGAGCTTGGAGTCGAGCGGCCAATAGATGCGTGCGCCGAGATACAGGCCCGGAGCTCGAGCACAGCCATTGTGCCGGGAAATTGGAAGAGCCGGCTCGTTTTCAAATTTATACCCGGCCAAACGTTGTAAATACGGGGCGGCGCGTTCGCGCTCCGCTGGCTCCGCAGCTTGACGCATCGCCCGCCGGCAGACGCGAGTCGTTCCCGACGACGATTTATCATTCTTATCAATTTGCTCCCTTCTTGCGGCCGCTACGCGATATTGAGAATTATGCGCGTCTCGCGTGAAACGCGCCCGACGAGTCTTGCCGGGGCGTTGGGGATCGTACGCCCGAACTCCGGAATAACGACGAGTGCGCCGTGATTTCTCAGCTGGTCTTGACGCGAGACAAAAATTCATTGTGACGAGATGCCGCGCGGATGAATTTCCCCAAGATTAAAGAAGTTTTCAGTGCAAAAGCAAGTTTCTCCGAACTATCCCGTATACTCGGGTTGGGTGAGATGACTATTCCGAATGTGAATTACTCTCGAGGGAGTATTCTGCTGTTTTGCGACATTCAATATTGAATTCTCGAGATTTCAGGAGTCAAACGACAGATAACCTTTCAGTTTCTACTCGTCGTTTCATAGTATCTTTTGAACAAAGTTACCACTGAATTTGTATAACAGTATTTTTTTATCCTAATTCCGACCTAAAGCCAATGTGGGTCAGTGGTATCGATCTCTTTTCTCGGATCAAGTATATCACGTCACAGAAGAAGATGAAAATAAAGTTTGAGAACACTATATCTTTTGAAAGTTGGGGAATTTCGAACTGACCCGAACTTCAATCAGTTTACCTCAACTAACCATCGCCGATGAATGATCAATCGTTGAAACGCTAACGATAAAGCCCGAGATAATATCGAGCCAGCCCCGTGCAATCCCTGGACGAAAATTCAACGGATGCATTTTTTGCCAGCTTCCTCGTATTCCACCGATTCGGCTCGCGGTATACGGCGCGCGAATCCCGTAATTGCGTGGATTCCACTGGAAGGGGAAAAAAAGATAAAAACCGACTTACGTCTAATTTCTCGGATCTCTTCAGCCCACTCAGTCTACATGGGAAAGTCGTAGCGCGACTTGGATAGTGGGTGGGCAACACTCGTCGCGTAATCTCAAACATTATTCTCCAGAACGATCATCAGTGATATCTCGTAAAATTCATCAGCCTGGAAAGAGACGAGGAAGAAGAAGAAGAAGCAGCAGCAGCAGCAAGTAGTACTCGGCAGCTTTTCCATCGGGGAGTTGAGCCACAAATCACTGCCACAGTACGGATTCTCCTTGGCGAAGTGTAGGACAGAGCGCGTTTTTAATTGAACCCATAAATCATGCCCGCGTCGAGCGTATCTGTGATAACGGGCTCTCCTCTCTCCGTCTCTCTCGCTCCCCGCGAAAAGAGAGAGGCGCAGCGCATGTTTTCATTACGCGCACGATGATTTCTTTGGGCGAAATTAATAATCGCACACGCCCTCTCTCGGAGCGCGGGGCCCTCGCGCGCCCGCGTCCGCTCGTGCGTGCCTACACGTATACACGAGAGAGCGGCCCATCCGCGAGAGGCTAAATCACGTTGGCGCGCCGCGTAATTGTAGCGGTTACCCCCGTTTTCGTGTATCATAAAGCCGTTATATAACTCTCCGCCGCGCCACTCGCGCCGGTTTTGCCCGTTTCCGTTTTTCATATTTACGCCTGGCTAACCCCCGGATTTTCCCCGCCGCCCTCCTGTACCCCAGAGCCTCTCGCTTCCTATTCCCGTCTGCCCCCGAGACGTTCAATCGAGACCCGTGTAATTTTGCCCCCGCGGATTCGATCCAATGTGTTGGCTAACGGCCTCCGCATCCGGCCACGTTTTCAGCCTTCGCGCCTCCAGCGACCAGTGTGCTTCGGAAATGTACCACTTCCTATTTTACGTCGTTGGGCTGATTTGGCAGTGCTCACTGACAAATAAATATAGTCTTATAAGAATCATTACTGCGAACGAATAACATGGATTTTATTATAATTTTACGATTCATTATTCGAGTAACAAGTGTTGTAGTACAATTACACTATATTCCTAGTAAAATTTATGGCGAAGTTATTACGAACTTGAATGATGGACCAATTACAGTTTAAATTCATTTGAAGTGTGTATATTATATATGAAACTCGAGACAATTTATGAAGACATAAGTAGATGACAGCAATATATTTGATTTATTAATTTATCACTAACTTACTTTCATGGATTACATTTCGTAATGGTCGATATTACATTATAAAATGGTAACACACAAGTCATAGTCATTTTTATTCCTCAATACGTATGTGTATGAAAAATTTGTATGACCTTCTAATTTACTAAAATTTGTAAACTTACTGGGAAGAGTTTTACTCATAAAGTCTAGAAACAGCTATGGTTTCTTTCTGTTATGTTAAAATAGAAAAGTTCAGATTTTCTCCAGTGTACGCTAGTGATTCCTTTGGAAAATGGTGTCGATGATTCTCTCGTTTGGTAATAATTCGTTAATTTCAAAGAGCGTCGGAAGGGATTTCGAATTGGACGAGTGCCCGTGAGGTTCTAAAGCCTTGAATATTCAAAGTGAGAAAATTCAATTGTGCTATAATTGATCGGAGCACTTGCATTAAATTTCCAATATGACTTGAGAGAGGGCGTTCGAAAGATTGATTTCGCAAAATCATCGTTTATTATCGTCGATTATCGCTGCTTTCTGCCTGAATCTCCTCTCTCGCGCGGTTCTTAATTACTAACAGCAAAAAAGTAACGTTATTACCTCAAAGCGTTCTCACTCAATCTAAAAACTTCTCGCTCTAAGAGCTTTATAAATGAGCTTTCCATCTGCAAACGTTTTTGCCAAGAGGTTTGGCTCGCTAAGTGTTCCTCGACATTTGAATTGATGAACCAATCGTCGTTTCGAACTTCTTTCATTCTTGTATGAGAGAAATAATTGATCATCCAGGATCTTTTACAATTTTACAGGGCCAATGAATTAGCTTTATTGAACATTAAATAAGGTACCTGTACCCAATATGCGCCACCTAAGCGAGAAAGGTCACTACACAGCGTCAAATGAATATTTTCTAACATAATTGGTGTCAAATGAAAGGTCTACTCAATACCTACAAAATGAGCTAAGTTTTTTTTAATTTGAACAATTCTACGCTAAGATACCGTGATTAAAAAAAAAAAAATTTTTCGGGAAAAAATTTTTAGTGTACCCAATATGGCGCCACCCTGAAAATACTTCTTTTCATCCAATTTGAAGCATGAAGCATGTCTGAAATGAATAAAATACAAACAAAAAAGTATATTTCTGATATAATTTTATTGAAAAATACATTTTGTCTTTGATTGAACCATAGTACATAGATTATATGAACTTCTAACAACCTAAATCAAATCAAGTTTTCAGTTAAAATTCATGAAAAACCGTTGTTTTTGAATCAACAAAATTAACTTATGCAACATCTAATTCCAATATTAATCTCTCAAATTGATGAACATTCTTTCTGGTGTAATTTTAAATATAATTGAGATGTTCTCACTGAAATGGAAGAGTTCAATTTAAAAAATGTCCGAACCTATTTGAGATTAGCTATTGTC
The DNA here is from genome assembly GCA_020882685.1 of Aphelinus atriplicis. NCBI lineage: Eukaryota > Metazoa > Arthropoda > Insecta > Hymenoptera > Aphelinidae > Aphelinus > Aphelinus atriplicis. The sequence goes on from CM037074.1 coordinate 7,671,940, forward strand.
ATGATGGTAAAAAAATTCTGTTTGATGTTTTTTCCTAGACAGTACTTATAAACGCATAACCTCAAAATTTTTCTCGTTATAGGATAGCCAATATCTGCTAAGCGTTCAATTCGACTACATAATTCTTCGTTCTGTACTGTCGTTAACGCATATGGTCGACTCATTTTCCTTTTTTTGCATATGTTTTGTTTGACATATTGTTGAAATGTTCGAAGAGGTATCTTATATATAGTCGAAGCCATCCTCTGCGATATCTCACTTTTCTTGACCTGCTCCAAAGCTTGAACTAAATTTTCTTCTGACCCTGTTTGGCGGATATTTACCATGAATGGGTTGATTGTAGCAGCTGGAACAAGAAAATAGGGGTGGCGCATATTGGGTACATTTGATAAAAATAACGAAGAGCTATTGAAACGGTTGATAAAAAGGGCGTAAGATGAAAAAAAAAATTGGATGATGTAGATGGGATGTCAAGGAATCGAACGATATATCGGTCGATTTTTTTGGCCCAGTTTAAGGGTATTAAAAAAATTCGCACTTACCTGAGCGAAATTAGATCGAGAATGAAAATTGGCGAAAAAATGGATAAAACGAGCTGTAACAAGTTGGTATAAGGGTTCCCAATCGGTGAAAATGTTTTCTTTCCTCATTATTTAGCATTGCCGACAAGATTCTGTGCCGCGGCGATGCTCCAGACGCGCGTATATATGAAATACGAAGGGTGGCGCATATTGGGTCCTGGCGCATATTGGGTACACCTACCTTATTTGAGTCTGATGAAATCCATATTTAACTCCAAATCTAATCTCTTCATTCAAAATAGTTTATAGCCGCTATTTATTACTAGAACCTACACGATAAACAGCTTATTAAAAATTACTGTTTATTAATGACTATTTACTATTTGGTCAACTACTATTTTGGATATCGAATTATTTGTACTGAGTAAATAAAAATATATATTCTATCAAACGAATACTCGTTGCTTAGTAGTTATGCAATCAGTTCCTAACAAATATGTAACGAATAGATTTTCAAATCAGTTAGAAAATTGTTAAACGCTCAGCCGTCAGAGAACAATTTTGCAAAAGTTGACCGACATCGGAGAAAGAATCGCTAAATAATGTCTGAGCAGTCTCTAGAAATTCGGGTAAACGCGTAACTTTTCAGCTTACATCGGCTGGGTAATTTTTATTCTGGTGCGCGCTTATTCCGCACGCCACTCCTCTCTTGTTTTTCCGGAGCCGCAATCCCCCCCGCGGTCCATGGCTCCTCCCCCGGCCAACGCAATCGCGGGGAAAGCATCCTCCGGAACACACACCAGGCTCGGCCATTCTGTCGGCGACAAAAGTGGTATTTGTTGCGAAGCCGGCTGTGTGTGTGTGTGTGCGCGCATGGGGGTGCGGGTGGAGAGAGAGCACTCGTTCGGAAAGCCGGGCGCGCACCCCTGCCGAGCAAAGCCGCGGCGCGGGGGAGGGGGTGGATGGGTGGGGGGGGGGAGGAGAGGGCGGCCGCCCACCGGGGGGGAGACGAGGACTGTCATCGGCAGATGATCCATTGAAACGAGTCCGCCACTGGCTTACTTTTATTTCACCGACTTAGCCGCGCGCTATTCATGCGGCCACGTGTTTCGCGCCAAAAGTGCCCACCCCTCGCGATCGCCCATGTGACGTGGAGCGCGCGGGACAAAGGCCCGGCTCGATGAGGAAAATTACGGAAAAATTGGGGTAACCCCGGCATCGTCCTACACTGACAGGCATATATTTACACAAGAAGGGAATATGCGTAAACGTATGTGTATGCAACGCACGAATTATTGTCAGCCGTCATGACTACGCTGACGAGAATCGCCTTGGTCAATTTTACTATACCATATAATATAGTAAAATTGTTCAAACATTCATTTTCGGGAACATTAATTCTACTGTAACATCAATATTTTATACTTTAGTGAAAACAATAATAATTCTCGAGACTTCGAATTATTATTGTTTCAACTATATTTTCAGTAAAATTCACTACCTCGACAATGAGAACTTGACTTTCATTCAATTATTTAATATTTATTGTGTTCTGCTCAATGTATTGAAATGTTTTAATATTTTTATCGACTAAATGAATTGGAGATATATTTATTTTTCACATTTTAACATCACTGCCGTTTAGGCTACCAATTACAAGTTGAGAGATTTGAAGAATATCGGAATAGTCGGAATATTAGAGGCTATATTGATGTTGCCCTTGCACAATTGACACATATGTAGTGTTGCGCACTAAAAGCATACAAACATAAAATATAAATATAGTAGTCATATTGTAAAAATAATTCTTTTTTAACGTCCACATATTTTGAACGACGAATAAATTCGGGCTTGGTGGACTATCCCAAAGTGATATTGCGAGAAAAATCCAGCCCGGGGTGCGTGGAATTTTTTTTCTCGCAATATCACTTTGGGATAGTCCACCAAGCCCGAATTTATTCGTCATATTGTAAAAACTTCGACCTCGTGTCCGGTACGGTGGAAGTGTTGAATCAACTGGTGTATTATGAATTTCCCAATTATACTACGTTAATGACGATTCGCACTGACGAGGTGTGAAGCCATCAGCGAAGTGAAGGAAGACTTGGACCTAAAACAGATCGGATGAGTGCCTTGAGTTTGTAGCGGTGCTGATGAATCGTGCGATGGCGCAAAGATATTTAATAATACAGAGGGAGAGAGATAATGTGTGTGTGTGTGTGTGTGTGTGTGTGTGTGTGTGTGTGTGTGTGTGTGAGAGAGAGAGAGAGAGAGAGAGAGAGAGTATGGTGCGCGCAGTGGATCGTGGCCCGAGATGGAATCGGTGGCGGGTCTTGGTGGAAACGTCGTTAAAGCGGCTCTTTTTCGCCAAGTTTCCTCCGACTTGTCGCCGGGATTAAACGAGCTCTCGCGATCGGTATCTCGGCGGTGCGCGAGCCAGCGGATTTGCGTAAACATCGCTTTCGCCTCGACGCCCCGTTGACGAGGGTCGCCCAGCCTAAATGGAGACTCGTTTTTCGCCAACGCCGCGCTGCTTGGAGCCTGCCGCCTAGAGCTCGTTTACTCCAATAGCTATTGCCTTAATGATTATTAAAACATATACTCTCGAGCGAAGCATGTCCATCAAGATATATTCGTCCTTCTTCATTTGTACGACATTGTAGCTTTGATCGAACTTTTTCCAAAGTTTGGTGGGATGAGCTTTATTTTTAAATTGGAGTTTAAAAACATGTTGCCCTTGTAATATGAAAGGGATGGATTTGGTATTCATGCCATGATCTCGAAAGCTTAGAGAAATTTTATGGATATCAAAATGAAGTATTTGGTTTCATTTGTATGACTCACTATAGATCCAAACATTTCTAAGTAACTTTTGACTTTTGACCTTTGAGAGGAGAGTTTAATATTTTCTTAGGTACATTCTTCAATTAAAATTTATTATTTCTATGACACTTTATTAAACCCAAAACTTCTTTTGTAGTTCATTTTCAGTCAACATTGGTGTGTTAGACCATACACACATACTAATATGACAAAAGTAACGGATTTATCGATAATTCCAACGTATTTTCAAAGGCAGAAAACTTATAGACGAAATGAATTTTAGTGAAGTGTTTAAAACATTGCAATTCATGTTGGTGAATCACATTATGCAAATGGGACCATCTTTTATATTCCGTAGATATTTTTTTTCAAGCAATAAGTTGAATATCAAAGATTAGAGAATAAAAATGCTCATAAATATTATTCCCTGAGTTTTTTTTTTCTGTTAAATATTACTTCTGTAACATCACGATTGGTTTTCAAATGGATTTTCATTCTCGGTGCTTAGGAATGAGAGAATCATTTGACACACTATTGAAATATTTATTAAAGTGACTGGAGCATCGTTGCTCATTGATGCCCGCGTTAAGGGTCTAGACGTTTCTCGTTCACGTTGAACGGTGAAGGCATAAGCTCCCCACGCGAGCCTCAAGAAAAGCTCGAGGTGCAGCTCTCTTTGAAGCAATTAAGGCTAGATGAAAGAGACTTGTCGAATGTAAAGATGGTGAAAGAGTTCTTGAAGTAAATATTACCGTATTGCTCAGTCCGTCTTATTTTCTATTTGTCTGTTTATTCATTCGTTAATTTTCCACTGCTAGTCAGGTCTGGGGATCGAGTACATTCAATTAAGCTCTCCAACTCTTGGATTGCTCAATAAAAGTACGCGAGAGTTGTCCGAGCGTTGCCGGCCGTCGACACTGAGCCAAACATTTGCTCTGCAACTCATCAAACACGTCAATCCATCAATCAGCGCATCGTCCCTCGAGCCGCGGCGATTTGTCGTGTTGGCCCCCGCATGTAGGTGCGTGCCGAGTCAGCCTCGGAGCTCGGGATTCACGAAACCGGGAGCGTGTACATCGCTTTGTTTGGCGAGCCCGTCGTTGTGCAAGCCAAGCAGCAGCATTTATCCTCTCCGTATAGGCAAACGCCGCGTGGGTGTATCAACGTGCAGTAGCTGCGGAGGAAGAGATGAAAAAGGAGGGGCCTGAACGCGACGCGGAAGACGCCATCGCTCTTGAGGGGGGCGAGCGAGCGGAGAGCCACCGAGAAACAAATGACAGTTTGGGACGGGACTTTTCTCCGCCGCCATAATCGCTCTCGCCAGAGTCGCTTCTCCGCTCTCTGATTCGCTCATTAATTTTTTCGCCGATCGATATGCTCGATGCCTTTATCCCCGGAGTGTCCTCCCGCCGGAAAACAGCGTCACCATTGTGCGCGCGCGTGTGCATCCTTTAAGGGGGGGTCGGACGCGCGCGTGTCTTTGTGCTCGCCCTGTGCGTCGGCCCAGTTTTCCCGTGTCCTTTGTTCGCTTAACCCACAAGCCTTGAGACCCGCCCGTCGGAATTTATTCCCTTAAGCCTTGGGCAGATCCCCCACCCCGCCCCCGTGCCCCCGTCGACATGCCAAAAAGAGCCCCGTACATGCGTGCAGTGTGACAGCGAAAAAATACCACCACACCGAGTGTCTCGGGTTAATTCGCTCGCGCTATTCCTCTAGCCTTTTCTCTTTGTCTTCTTTGTTCCTACGGCTTTTTGCAACGACTCATCAAATTTTGGGACTGGAATATCAATGATTTTTCTGAGGCACAAGCGAGAAGAAGAATTGTTGAATAGGAAACACGTGGTTACTTGAAAAGTGCCGACATTCTAGTTCAGGTACTGCTAATATTCGTTATCGTATATCCGTGTGAACGTTACATCGGTGTCGGCAAAGTATTCGCATATTGACCCTTTCAGTCGTGAAATCGAGATAATCTGTACATCACACGTTGTTAGCCGTATAGCTTTTCGGTAACCCCTTGATACCCTAAATGATCTATCACGAATCACGGTAAGATAAAAAGGACATATATTCCCTATCGACAGGACTTTTGAATGGGTTAATTCACAAAGGCTTTGCGCTCGGCACTATCTCCCCGAACTCGAATCGACAAGTGCCACGGATGACTTAACAGGCTCTCCAAATGAGTTTCGGCTCCCCTGCGGATATTCCTCAGCCCCTCGGGATCTGGCACAGCCGGCGATTCTACCCGTGACATTCCAACATCAGTTAGAGAAGTCGATGTCACCATCGATTAAAACCCTGATCAATCGAAAGCCCTCCTCTCTTCTCTGCGCGCTTTGTCATCGATTCGTCATATGTACCTTGGAAATTGTGAATAAATAAACGCTAGAGTGTCTCCGTGATTGATTGATTTGTGCTCGTCCATTAGCTCATTATTTTGTAATACCTCGTGAAATAGGGCTACATTTTTCAATAGAGATATTTTTTTGATAACAAAAAAATAGTTGGTTTTACTTTAGCACATGATGCTCCCAGCTGTATAGCAGTATAGCTGTGTAACATTGGATTAAAATTTGCCAGGCTTGTGTGAAATAAAGAAGGCCTGGCATGGTGAACTATGCCAAACTCCGAGTACCAGTTTACTGCTAGACTTCTTTTTTTCACACAGGAAACTGTTTCGTTTCGTATAAACACGTGAAATCGCTATTTGAAAGTTCTCGATTCCTCCGGCGAAATTGCATTGACAATTATCCTATCCTCGCAGCACCCGCTCTAGTCCCATACTTCTTCTCACTGTGCCCGTTCCGCTGTTACACGCTTCGTAAAAACCGCGTGTCTCTTGCTGGCTTACCAAGGACTCGCTTTGCCGCGTCGTCGTAGTTGCCTCTTGAAAAATTTACATCACAAATGCGCTAATTCCCGCGGCAACGTAGAGAGCCCCGCTAAGGAGAGACCGAACCAAAGGGACTGGGGCTCGCGCGCCCAGACAAGATTAATGAAAAGCCTTGGGAAATGGAAGAAATACAGACGGCCGTGCGCGCGCGGCTGGAGAAAGAAGCGCCAAAGACGACGCGCCTCCCCCTCGCCTCTGTCGCGCCGACACTGGATAAGAGCGTATCAAGCGCGGGGAGATAGAGAGAGAGAGAGCCGTGTTTACAAGGGGATGCCACGCTGAAATGAACAAGCGCATTTGCATTTTGATTCGCAGGGTAATGTAGTAGAGGTGATTTAATCATTCCGCGAATATTCGAATCTAAATAAATAAATCTCCGATGGCTTTCGTACTGTTCTTAAGAGTGAAATGAGAATCAACGCTATTCGCGGAACACTTTGGAACTCCTCGAGTCTTCGAAACAAACTTGGAGCAAAAAAGTTAACGAGTTTGCGAAAATAGAATGTCTGTCGGTTGCCATGAAATTTTCACTCGATGGAATCGACAGTTACATTATACGAAATGAAAAAAATCGCTTTCGAGTGAATCAGCATTATACTTTATCAGAGAAGCTTTACGAGATATATTGCTTCAGGGAATATCAAAATTTATAAATAAGAAACATGAAAAAAATTGAGGATTTCGAGACACTTGACGACAGAAGTACCGAATAAGGACCTCATATTGATTTCATCTTCCCCTTGGCTACCGGTTGCTATGGAAAACTAAGCTCGCATCTTGCTACTATTGATTTACGTGCGAAATTTCGCAAAGGTTTTACGATTTATTCGGGATGCATCGTCGGGCAAAAATAAAAGTACATACGGACGTGCAGAATTACATAGATTATTTCGACATGTCATTCGACGCTTCAGCCCCGATAAAAATGGACCGGATTGGTAAAATTAGAAAATTTAACTTTGACTCCACAACTGTGTCTTCATTTCGAGAAAGCAAAACTTGATAAAAGGAATACACGAAGGGACAAATCACGTCCTACCCCGATTTCTCATTCCGAGGGAAGATGAAAAGCGGACAGTTTGGAATTTCAAATACATTTGTCTGGACGCGAAACAACTCGGCGTATTCGCTAATCGAAATCGGAAGGAAATGTTTCCATTACCAAGAAACCGAGCGCCCCCGGGTTCGTTCGTTCGAATTTCAATTGTTGACCTCGCTCGCACACGTCTGATTACACAATCCACCCTAGATTCGAGTGGGGCCCCTCGCTTCCCTGGTCCTCTGCGCGCTCATCATGTTTCCCTTCGGGATCTCGTCTCTCTCTCTCTCTTCGTGCTCCGCTCTGAAATCCACTACCATCCGGGGCTCCGCAACATCGAATAATTTCTCGCAGCCACGCTTACTTCCCTGTAAACCGATATCTTCCCTTGGCAAGAGAAAGAGAGTGAGAGAGAGATCGCGAAAAAGCACCCCTGTCTTGCGAAAAAAAGCGCTGGCTTAGCTGGGGGTTGTTATCCGGGGGAAAGGGATACACTAAGGAGAGACCCCGTCGCCAGGGAGCTGCAGCTGAAAAACCCAGTCGTCGTCGTCGTCGTCGGGGCGATGTGGAAACTTGGGCGGCAAGGGCTACATGTACTATCCGCGAGTGGCGAGCAAAGCGGCCCTGTCACGCCGAGAATTAGTCCAGGATTAACTAGTACGGCTTCGAGGTGATTATTGGAGCTTTGCCAGCTGGAACACGATAAGATCCTGTTAATCAGTCCAGCTCCTTATTCCTCTACCCTCTCTTCTCTCTATCTTGCTTTATCTTCCATTCTTCGCTTGCTTTGCTTCACTTTGAGCTTAGCCAGTAGAAAGCAGAAATCGCGGCAACGACGTTGGTCGGGGCTTACCATAGTTTGCTGCTATCAAGGCTTACCAACAACACCTAACACGAGCAGAATCGTTCTTGAAAATTCCATTACCTTCAAATCAAGCCTTTGATAAACCCTTTCCCCCAGCAATCCGGAGATAAAGTATAAAAATAAAGTATATCGGTGACTTATACATTTTCATGGTTCTCCACGGTAAACACACACGATGCTGATATAAGCAACAAATGAGGTACAATGAAACGAAACGATATTGCATGGATGACTGCATATATTATCTATTTGGGAAACCATAAACCACCTCCAAGAGTTTCAGCATGATCTGAGGCCCAAATATGTCGCCCGCTGATACACTTTCACCGGGAAAACCTTAATCTTTGAGGTGATGCGTCCTAATTATTAACTCGAAGTTATTTCGGTGCACAAGCGATACATGATACAGTTGCTTTGGAATGAAAATATTTGATTCTGCTTCAGGATGACAATCTTTATCGCGTTGGACATCAAACGCCCTTTGACGGTGAAGCGAGGGTAGTGCACCGCTCAATGCCACAAACGAGCTTCGAAATTGAACCAAGTCACTCTAACCTGCCTCTTGGCTGGTTTTGCTCAGGCTCGATTGACCAAACGGCGAGGATCCCTCTCTCTCTCCCGTCCATACATACATGCGAGATCAAAGAAAATGCTAACATTCGTCTCTTGTGTCGAATGCGCTTATACTACTTGGCTTGCCGTTCGCGTATACGCGATTTGCTAAGGGAATTCTCAGGTTTGATAGCTCGAGCTCTCCGAGAGGCAGTGCGGCTGTAATGGTGTAGCGCGTATTCGAGAGTCTCGAGCTCCGAGGAAATTAGGGTTGGTAAGCGGATTCCGCCTCGCACACGAATGGCTGTATCTTTCTTGGGATTACACTGCTCTCGGACACATATCTTATACCATCCATTCCCTCTTTCCACGGCTTATCTCAAGATGAAGATTATTCCAGGGTATGGGAGTTGTTTTCCCGTGTCGCTATTTCGCGAATTCGTGCGATTTTGATCGTGGCATAACAAAGGTGAAATTCGTTCAATCGAGAGTGTACGATTTAATTTGTCGCCGAGCGCCGTGAGCCGTGAGGACAGTATGTTATCCAGTCGAAAGGGCGTTTATTCAGTCGGCCGAAGCACTTGACCATAAATCGAGACCGACGCGTCGCGAGCGAATATACACACACACACACACACCTCGAACGGCAATTTTCGCGTCCCTCCGTCGGCCGGGGCTCGCTTATTTCTCGCCTTCGTCCTCCCCCGCCTTCTTCGTCCTCTTCTCTTTTCAATATCAATAAAGAGATAAAGCGCGTGAGAAATTGTCATTCGGGAATAAATAACAGGAGCGCGCGGGTACGACGGGGATAAAATGGTCGCGTGCTCCGCGCGACCATTGCCAATGACGAGTAGTTTCCAGGGGAGCAACGTCTCCCGCTTTCCTGTATCGGACGCGCGGGTGAAACACTAGGCCAATAAAACTCTTGTCTTCCGGGCCACGCTCGTTCGGGAAATATAGAGGGAGGATTATATCGCGAAGGAATTTTCGGGGGGTCAGTGTCGAGACTAGACCGATGATGGACGACGTCACCGAGGAATGTTCGGGTGAATGGTATTCATTGATCGACTGGTCGTGGAGGGACAAAAAAAAACAGACAATAAACGAGGGTAGATTTAATGGTTGTATAGACCGTCCGGAGAAAATCACAGAAGTTGGTTAAAGTAGAGGGGAAAATTGGTTATTGAAAATAATCAAACTGATATAACTGAGTTCCACTTTGTCGGCCGACTTTTACTCGTCAAATCACCGTTCAATTTCAATCTTCCTCTTTCATTTGACGCGCCATTCGTAACTTGAATTGCTATGCTCGGAAAAAAGTGTCTTCGCACATCTAAAACGTTGCCGTAAAGATGTAGAATATCGAACGTTTTTCAATTTTGTTTCCAATTCTATATCGTTTCCAATGTTATTCTAGACTACTTATGAATTCTGGAGGAGGAAAGATATACTGTTAATGAGCCAATATGCGTAAACACATGTCGAATTCACACAAATCGACTTTTTTCCCTCCGATTTTATGTCTTCAAGTGATTTTCTTGAGTATATTATAATCTATTCATATGCATTCATCAGATGTTTCCTATTTTTATAATCAGTTTAGAAGGGATTTGTAGATTCTCGATCACCATAAGAGCCAAAATAGAAATAATGCCATTTTTGATACGTCTGTCACACGGAAAAGAAGAAATCGGTGACCCATGATTTTCATGAATGAAATTGAAATGCGTACACATTGCGTACGTGTCTCGACCGAATCTATAATTTTACGAGTACTCGCAGAACCCCAAACGAATCAGCGAGAAAGAGACCGCGCGTCTCGGGCAACTTCCATCCCTCGTTGTTTTTCCTGCGCGCCGCAATTGGACGCGCGCGCGCATTCGCCGACATTAAACCAGAGCGGTGGCACAATTTTTTGCCGGACTCTCGCCAAGTGCGGGACAGTGGCGGGTCGAGAGCGACGGGCGGGAGAGGAGAAACGCGCGGAGCAGTGATAAAGGGCAGCTCGATTGCGAGGGACCCGAGAATTGGTCACCGGTGCGCTCCTCCGTGTACTATACACTTGGCACGTGACCCGCATCGCAACTTCCACTCGTACGCCCATTGTACTTGGACGCAGATGTGCCAAACGAATCGATGCCGCCTCGGATGTGTGTGTGTGTGTGTGTGTGTGTATATACGAGAGCTCCGGAAAATTCGTGAGAGTGGCTGCGAACCACATGTTACGTATTATCGGGGGCTCTGTTGGCGCGTCGGGCACAAATATGACGCTGATAATCGAATGAAAGCGTATACGCGCGGGGAGAGGAGAAAAAAAACACTCGGAGTACGAGGGAAACCGGGGGGGATAAACTGATTAGCATTGGGAAATATTTGATCGAATAACAATTTGTCGGCGGCCCGGCTAAGCAGGAGTTACGCCACGGTCTGCGCACACCTCATCCTCGGAACGAGGGGTCGGTCCTTCTCGAAATACTTTAACACTGCGCAAACATCCTCGGTCGGAAAGAATAATACCGGCGACAAGGATGATGATGATGATGATGATGCGGTGGGATAGTGCGGACGGCTCCTCTCGCTCTTTCTCTGCCTCGGCGCGATAATATAAATGCTTTATAAATCCTTGTATATTGAGTGACTTATTATACTATTAGCTCCACCACCCCATTGGGGGCTTGTTTTTTTTATGGACACTGTGCGAGCGTGTGTGTGTGTGTGTGACAATCTGCCAGCAAGAATGGAAATTGATTTTTTTCCTTTCCTATCCGAATAAATTAGACATCTCCTAGCCCCGCCTCATCCAAACAGTCATAACATTGGGCGGGATTGATTCTCTTCCCTGTTTGCTCTACGACCAACGCCATGTAGATTCACGCGATGATTAATTTCGGTTTGACGATCGGACAAAATCAAGCTCCACACAAGGGAACCCCTACTTGTCATTCGGATTTTCCGAATTCGTCACCGACTGTATTTACTAATACGTCTTTTTTTCTGTTGGATAAAATCACGTGTTCACGAGGCAGCGACACTTTCAGACTGATTAATTTCCAACGATTGATTTTAGTGACAATGATTAGATAATTGACTCTCTTAAATCCTAACTATTGAAAAACCAATGCTTTAAAGTGGATGAATGATCGAATGGAATAACAATGAAATTTACATGTGATACAAGTCAAAATACACTTTAGTTCCGTCACTTTTCCGTCACTTTAGTTTAGTTCAGTCACTTTTATATAGCGGTTCAAAACTCTAGAGTTTCAAGAGAGTACAGCTTTTGGCAAGAACCGAATTTCAGCCTATAATATTTTCAAAGGCTCTACATCCACTTTATAGGACTCTTCAGAACGATTATTTGTCATTGAAAATATAATGTTCTCATTAGTAGCATTCGTTATGATTTGTAATCGTTTAGCTGGAGATTTTGCCATCAATTACGTCACAACTACAGCACATATTAAAATTTCACGTGGCACAACATATATTTATCATGAAAAAATTATGGCAAAAAGACAGATAAAACACGCTATTCCATTTGAATTATAACCTCATACGAAAAATGAATCACTGTATCCTATCTTGTAGTCAATGGAAAAATCATAGTCGGCGCGGCAGAAACACCAATATCAACCCTTAGTACATCAACATCTCAACATTGTCATCAAAATCAATCGGTCGAAAATGTATGATTCGAGTATGTGTCGCTGCCTCTCGCGGGCTACACGAGAAAGCTTGGAGTACTCGCGAGCAGCTAGAGATAGAGAATAAAGCTATCGCATCGAAGCATAGAGCTTGAAAAAATTCGAATCACGTCGGGGCGTCGGCGAAATTTCTCCTCATGGCGCCCGAGTGTTAGGATGAAACACGAAGAAACGTCGCCACCTCTTGGCGTTGGCTCCCCCTCCGGTAAATGCGAATCGAAGGCATCAGAGCCCGCTAACACAGTGTGCCAGAGGGGCCGCGCGCACGCATTGATTCCACGGCCGCGTCGTAAATTGTATACTTGTGCCTTTAAAGTGGCGTACTTTCCTCCCGCGACTCAACACAGCTATCGCACACGTACGCTCGCGCGGAACGAGGGTAAAAAGCACCGTCGATCCGTCCTTCGGAAGAATCCGAGCACCGGGGAACCGGCGCGGCGGTCCGGAGAGAAAGACAGACAGACGCAGCGAGAGGGAGGGACAATTTAATTCTGACGGCAATAACTAACCTCCCTTCGTCTTGCCCGAACGCTCGTGAAAGGCTATCGAACGATTCTCTGCTAGAGGGATCTTCTAGATATCCGGGCGTATCTGTTATGAGAGTAAAAGGGTCGAACGAGAGTGTGAGAGACAGGGAGATGCATAATTTACGTATTAAAACCGTAGTCGAGTGTACGAGTGTGCGAGATACGACTTGGCCGTGAAAAAACGTTTTCGCATTTTAGATTAGGCCCGGATAAATTACATGTTTTACGAGTGCGAGTCGTTCGACTATCACATGATTCTCCGAGTAAACGAAAGTGTATTTGGTTTTTTTAGCTAGTCGGTGAATATTTCTTTTTTCTTTCGTGGGTCAAATCAATCATCTGAATTCATGATAATCAATTCAAGTAGTCTGTATACAGCCCATATGTTTCTACTGGGATTTTTAACTGTCGGGAAAATTCTGAATTAAAAAATAGTTGGATGAAGAGCGGACGTTTGTTGATTGTTTTCAAGACAAAGCTATATTTTTTTCTGTTGCTTTGCGATCACTCGCATGCGTCGCTATAATTCTACAGTATAACTACTGCAAGCTGTTGAACAAATTCCCAATGTTACACTAGTTTAATCATGGAATAGGTCATTGAAAGAGAAAAATAAAATTCTCTTAACATGTAATTAAAAGACATTGGATAATTATATCGTGTCATATGCTTCGACGGACTACAAATTAATTTTGAAATCGAATAAATTATCAATATCAACTTTTCAGTTGAAATGTTAAAATATACCTCCGGCTGCCTTCCATTTAATATGAATTAGATGAAAAAAATTCAATTTAAAGGAAAGATTCGATTTCAAAATGAATCGGCTGCCAGTGAATAAGGGAAGTAGTTGAAACTAGCGTTGTCGATACATGAACATTTGACCAGAAAAAGGAGGTAGAAAGTTTTTCATGGAATATCTATCGACGAATCAAAGAGAATGACGGCAGTGTAGAATCTTTGAAACCCTCATTCTATCCTCTCAAATTTCTACGACATTCAACGAAACATTCGAACGATGGAGAATGACAATTCCGTTCAACATCAATGAACATTAGGTGATATCTTTGTAAACACTATCCCAAGAATCGAGATAACGAAATTCGGCTGGCCGGCAGAAGAAGTCGAGCTCGTTGTAGAAAAATATATATTCGAGCTTTTGCCCAAGACAGCATTTTTCTTCGATCTAGTCGGCCGTGCAGGACCAGGGGTCGCGTCCACCTCAAGCCAACCGCGAAATTGAAGGAGGAACGCCGTACTCGTACGTCCCCATAGCGAGAGACGCGCGCCCCGCCACCTTCTTTGCCATCAAGCCTTGCGTGAATTTTCTTCCCTCCACCTCGGGGCGAAGGATCCTCGCACTTTTTTTTTACTCCGCTTCCTCCTTTGATTTTTCCGACGTCGCGCGCGCTCTTCTCCCTCCCCCGACACTTGCCCCGAGTGCTGCGTGGGATAGTGAAAGAGCAGTTATGCTCCCGGAAAAACGCCCACGCTTCAACGGCAGAGAGAAGAGCTCGGGGAAAAAGAAGCCGAGGCAAGGAGAAGAACACATGCCGGCGAGTTGATGTTACTCTTGGATGCAGCCAACGGAAACTCAATATGTTTACTGAGGATTACAGTCGGCGCACAAACTCCGCACTGCAGCTCTCTCGGCTCTTCATTTATTCTTCTGCTCTTCGACTCTTTTTCTTATTTTCATCTCGCGACTTTCCCGAGCGAGAGACGAATAAGAGCGAGTGAAAGAGCTCATTGTGTCATTCCTTCGGATACTGCTGGCCTATAGAGTAATGTCAATACTCGAAGAGTTCATTTTTACTCAGGTTCTCCCGCATTTATTTGCGAATATGATCGTTCGTTAGAATCAGATGATGGTCAGATGATAGAATGGATGATAGATCAGATCTGATGATGATCAGATGAAACTTGTGGAGCAAAAAATCAACTACTATGCAATGCGTGGGTAAAATGGTTTTCATCGAATGTTTTCATCGAACTGTAGTACATTATTCTAATTAATTTTAGTGTATACATCGACAATGTATATTATGAGCTAGAGATTTGAGTAATTGTAAAATTGGATACAAACATTTTGTTAAGGGGATTGCTTACCAAATTTTCATCATGGTCCAAAAAACTTGTATGGGACTAATTTTTTTTTCTCAATAGACGATACGACATTGAATTAGACGTAAAAAAATTGAGTCATGCATGAAAAAGTCAGTCCGGTACATTTGATTCGAGCGTGAGAAATGGTATAGGTCTTGGCCGATATCCCAGACTGCTAAATACCCAAACTTCTCTCGCTGATTTGCAGCTAATTCGTAACGAGCGCATCCAATCAGCCCAGCTCGAAGCTCGATCAGCCAAAGGGAGAGCAAAGGCCGAGCGTCAAACGCAATAGGGACCGCTCGGCATATTTACGTACGAGCGATCCGTGAATTCGCTGCAGACCATGGCCGGGAATTCGCTCAACGCGCATCCGTCCGCATATCGTTACCAAACGTCGAGCCAACTGGTCTCATCTTACCCAGTCTGCCGCGAACCCGATAAACTGCAGCCGTATTAAAGCCCCGGAGCAAGATTATCAGGGCCGAATGGACGCGTCGACAGGCCGCCAAAGAAGCGCGAATCGACAGGCGCGAGTCATCAGGGGCGCGCATCGCGTTTGCAGCCGACAACAAAACGCTGATTAAAGCCCCGACACTCGTGATTGACGTTTCTGCCGTATAGCCATCTGCCCGCGAATATTGTCCCGGCCAACACAGAGCGCCCCTATTGCCCCTGAAGCGCGAGCCCGACCGCATTTGCCAGCGAGAGACACATGGGCGAGTGCTACGCGCCCCCCTCCCCCCACACTTCGATGAGTTATTAATTAAGGGGATCCTCCTTGGCATGAATGGACGTTTTTTTCCGTCCCAACTACATCCCAGTCACAGCTACCTGCTAAATAGGTCTTTGTAGATTTATACATATGTACATAGGAAACTTTTGTTAGGATTTATATCTCTGTGATGATTAGATTTTCCTGTTTTTTTTTCATTTGTTGAATAGGATAGTAGTTCCAATGCAAGGATCATGAAGTCGTATCAATCAAATTCGGAAAAAAAAGAGAATGTAATTAGCCAAAGAGAAAAAAATTCGTAACCAATGGGCCTATTGAATTTGAAGTTGACAACCACAAAAAAGTGCAGAGAAATGTATTCTCGAAAAAATAAGGGATGCAAGATTAAAATTTACTGTTTGACAGAGGAGCGGTCGTTTGGGGTGTGAAATATTGAACAGTGCTTCGAGGGAATGTCATTTTTTTGTACTACCCGAGTGCCACTTCAGCAAAAAAGGGGCCGCATTAACGAGATATCATAGGTTACGAGACATGAAGGGTACACTTATCTTGCATGAACTGATCCAAACTTTTTAGATCGTTCAAAGAGATGCCTTTTCGCCAGCAAGTTTTGCTGACACCTCGTCAGGCTGTTCATCGAAGAACGAGTGAAAAACATACCCTAAACGGCAATTATCTCACGAATACAACTTATAACTATTTTCATAGATTTCCGTTAAGAGTTGGAGCTACACTCACAAAAATATCTTCTTGTTCCTAGAGGAATTGAGCCTCATACAGAATTCCGCTATTTTCAATCGTAATATATTGTTGATTGGAGAAGAAAAGTCTTCTCTCAAGAAGATTCTGTTTGGAAGTAGCAGAAATTCTTCATGAGGCATATTCCTCTGGGAACAAGAGGATATTTTTGTGAGTGTAGTGGACGATAACAGGTTTTTTTCCCTAGGAAAAAAAGGAGTTGGAGCTCATCAGTACACAATTTGAAATGTTAGGATGAATAATTACAGGTATTCCATCTATTTGGGTAACCATTAACCACCTCCAAAAGTTTCAGCAACATTTGAGTCTTGTATGCAAAGTGGTTCTCTACTTAGGAACATAGCCTCCTTTTTCCGTTAAACGTATTTTTGTACATGTTGATATGCAACATTGCTTCAACCAGCTCTTGGATATTTTCAAGAGTATCTCGTTCTTCGATAGTTTCTCCTCGCTCGTCGAGAACTTTCTCTGTCCCCGTGACTCTTTTCACACGAATCGTTCAGCTTCTACTCCACGCGCGTAGGGACTTTTTGCAAGATCCTCGCGCCCTCTAGCAGCGAATTACATTTTCCACTTTAACTGCGAACGATCAATTCCCGTGCCTCTTTCGAATCCTCATCCACCCTCGGAAGCGGCTCGGCTCCATCTCGGCTGCTCGTCACCCCTCGTAAGCCTCTGCCGTAGCGTCAGAGAGGCAGGGAGAGAGAGAGGAGTACATAATCCGACAGGCCTAATAACATATTCCTCTGGGTAAGGGAAGGACGAAGCTTGCGGAGGGAACAGAATAGCAGGTAAGAGCTGTGTGAATTCGCGGCAGGGGCACTCTTCCACCCTCGCTCTCTCTCTCTCTTCCTCTCTCTCTCACCCTCTTTCGCTCTCGGCCTATAGCGGGCGAGCCAATTCCAGCTGAAAGCCAAGCGCACCGGGGCTGCTTCGTCAGGGATTCGCACGTGCGCATGCATGATATGTCGGCGCTGAAACATTGTGTCTCTGTGCATCTCACTCAATCTGCATTTTCACAATTGGCTTCGCTGGATTTTTCTCCCGACTTTGCATATTACACGCGGAGGCGGCGATGAGCGTGATTGCGCGCGGCAGTTCGCGTCGTATACGCGTTGCTTCCCGGCACCGCGATCCTATCGGTTAATTGTTACCTGCTTCTCCTCGCTTTCGTGTAATTAATCCGAGCTTCAGCGGAACGCGCAGCGTATCTTGCGGGGATCGACCATTTTCTGTACGTATTCAGCTTTTTTACGTTTATATCCAAGCGATGCCAATCACGAGAGGATATAGGAATTAATTCAATGAAAATTGAATTATCATTAGCTTGTGCGTGTGCGTTTTGTATGTGCAAGATGGCTTTCTTCCCAACTGATTCGCTTTTGCATGAAACATGGTAATTGGGAAATTAATTGAAGCTTGCATTTTGATATTTCGTGCCGAAAGTGGATTAATCCGTTGATTGATTGAATCACAATATTAAACCGGAATATAATTTAGTATGGAAAATGTAAATATTGAGTTTGAGGATCGTACAACTTTTCATGTGGATTTTCCTCCGGAAATTTCATTTTAACACACATCTCATATTCTCTACTTCGCTAGTAACTTATTACAGGGTATTTGAAAAAAGAGGAACTCCCAGCTTCACGTATTAAATGCAGAATCTCATGTAACTTTACATCCTCATTTTTGTTGAGTATCCTTATTTACCTTTCGTGTTCATGAAGTATTAAGTATAATGCGATGACTCATTTTTACGGTCGAATCATCTTGCTGCATGAAAACTCTCAGTTATTAATTTTGAATATTAATATTTTAATATGGCACAGTATGAACTCTTAAATTTAAAACGACGTTTCCTCGAAGGTGACTTTTTTTCCTTTTCATCGTAACATATTCATAGCCTCGGCAGTAACTGTCACATTCGCTTAGGATCACATAGTCAAAGTGACGTAGGATTCTTTTCGAATTCTCACTTTCTCTGTTCGAATGAGAACTGAATAATCGAAGATTAACCGCTGAGAGCA
Organism: Aphelinus atriplicis; assembly: GCA_020882685.1. NCBI lineage: Eukaryota > Metazoa > Arthropoda > Insecta > Hymenoptera > Aphelinidae > Aphelinus > Aphelinus atriplicis. The sequence continues at coordinate 7,690,498 of CM037074.1, forward strand.
AACAAACACACTGGCCTAAAGGTGAAAGAAGTTTAACTAAAATGGGTTCGAAATCGGGATTTATAGAAAGTTTTTACAATTGTAGGTTCAAAAATGTGAAACAATCGAAATTGCAGCTGATCCTTTTCACTAGAAATCATTGAAAAGATGTTGATATCTTTCGGCAAAAGCATCAGCTGGAATTCTTTCAGATTTTTAACGTATAAACGATAAAGAAACTTCCTATGGAATCCGAAAATAGATCCATTTCAGTCAAATTTTCTTGATTTTCAAGAACAGTATGCCAATCAAGAGTGTTTTGCGTACATGGTTCGACGAAAAAGAAAAAAAAAAGGAACGACGTTAATGCGCGTTGCCACTGTCGGGTCGAAAGCGCGGTTATAAAAGTTGTCGTTTGGAAGCCAGCCTCTCTCTCTCTCTCTTGCGCTGGCTGCCCCCTGCCATTGGTGTGTATCCATAAAAAAGTTAAAGCGTGCAGTAAATTGTGGGCCGCAGAGCCGAGCTCTCCAGCCTTACAGTTTAACTAAAGTACATTGTACCTATGGGACTGCGAAATAAAAGTCGACCGCGCGGAAGTTGCGCTATCTCGTTGAGTGCCGCGCGCAGCGCCGGCTCACGTCAAGGGAAAAAACAATCATACCCGAGTGACGGCCAAATCAATTTGGCAAATATCGCGTATAGCGAGACGCGCCCACGTCGTGGCGGCCGAGAGACACGTCAACCCCTCCCCTAACCCCGATCGCTATGCCCAACTTTATTGCTTTCGATCACTCTTGGCCGCCGAGGGAGATGCCGCTTTTCATATACCTTCCAATCGAAATTCGCATGTACATGCCCTCCTTCTATGATCGATACGACCGATGCATGAGCATTTTATTCGGCCAACCACATGTAAGTATGCGGGGAGGAAAACTTAGTCGGTGGTAACGGGATCGCGAACTGCAGCAAAAATAACAATTTCTTTTGGATTTCTGATAAAAAAGCTAGACTTACACAAAAATATCCAGGATGTTATCTAACTTTTGCAGAATGTAAAACAAATTCAAAATGTGATTTTATGATGCCTGAAATGTTATAATATTGTAGTGAACACCCTCCATAGTTTAAATATTATATAAATGGTCGATTTATACAATACTTTCCACTCCACACTGAATTGGCCCTCAAAGATCAACCATTTATATAATATCTTAAGAAAAATCTGTGTATTGTATGCAATAAAAGTGTCGCCAATGTGTTTCGTACGGCTAATCATATGGTAACCTTAAATATTCACAATCCATGAAAATGACTAGATATAGATAAAAATATTAATGTTAGTGGATTTTACAAACTTGTGAGATGGTGAAAATGTCTGAATTGATGAAAGTGATCCTGGACTCCGAAACGTATAAGAGTCGAACGACCAATCTCCGATTTGAGTTAGTTTGGTTCCCTGACATTTTGAAAGGTTTTAAATGGGTAAATGATGGTTATAGCAGTGGTTTATGAAAGCTCTACTCATCACAAAATCATGAAAATGTGATCTCATCATATCCAAATTTGCAACGAACGATGAAGGGGTGAGGGGACGGGGCACATCGGTGACACTTACCTCCGGTAAGATCTTGGAGCACAACGGTATGTAGCTTCTTAAAAATGTCTCAACCGTGTCGCAAAAGCAGTCATTTTTGAGATATTCTTAAAGGATTTTACTGAGATTGAAATTATTTTTAGGTGGGTCAGTATCTGATGAAATGAATCGAACTACAGCCCGGGATGATTTTTAAGGAAGGTGGGTGACAGCTCATACCAAATAAAAGATTTATTTATCAACGAGGGCTGAAAAAAATCAGTGTATTGCCTAACAGAAAATAATAAGCTGTGTGTATGAATAAGTCGACAGAATAAAGCATTCAAAGAATCTATGCATATAATATCGAATTATGAGAATAATGAATATTGACCGAGCGGAAACTCTATTAACTTGAATTAGCTTATTCGTTTCGTGATAAATTCATCGTGATTGAATGAATTGAGTAAAGATTGAATATTGATCATATTGCGTTCCATACAAAAGAGTTTGATTCATAAGTCAAATAAATTCTATATTCAATCCTTATTTGTTTGCTGAAGATAAATAACGAGTTTATTCGTGACATATCAATTATCTTATCTCATTTAAAATCCAATTAATCAAAGCTGCTCATTTCATCACCACTACAAAAACCAGGTATAATATTATACCTGGTTTCTTACGTTTTCAAATGAGTTCTTGGTATATAAAATTTTGATTCGAACGACTGCCATCGTAATGACTTCTCTGTATGTAGAGAACAAGTAATAAGTGTAGGTCAGAGCTGAAGATTACACACATTAACATAGTAGATCTGTATTTGCAAAATACGAAATGCTCAAAAAATCTCGACTAGCAAAGTTCGAGGTGATCCGAGTGACTTGGCAAAAACACATTTTCGGGTCGGGAATTTACCATGCAAAGTAGAGCTTCGAGGCAGGAGCCGGTGTTCTAGAAGGGTTCAAAATTGCTTCGACCTGCAGTTAAGCCATATCCCCAGCCTGTGCCTTCCCTCCTTGTCGGATTAGAGATCGAGAATTATTAGCGAGCTGCGAAGGGCGGGTGGGTGGGATCATTACTAGAGATTTGCGACGGAAATGAGAAAATAAAATGCCGGGAGGGTTCAGCCAGTATTTCCGTGCGGCAAAATGTAAATTGTAATAAGCCAGACAGGTTGTTGGACGTGACGGGGCCGCCAATACACACACACGCACACGCACACATATATACTCCGGCTCCGCACGTGCGAGCGGATATTAAATGATATATTATTAAAGTCAACCCTCCGGCCCACTTACGCGCCGCACCCATTGCGTATTCGCCTTACAAGCCGACTCTCGTTCGCGAGCGAGAATTCGCCCGCGACCCACTGCTCGCCTTTTTATCATTCGTTGCAGCAGTTTGGCTGGGTCGCGTCGGGAGATTTGTTCGCGGTTACAAAGCCCGCGAGATTCCTTCATCGAGCAACGAAATTCAGATTTTGTGTGTAGATTGTCGATCTTTGAGGGCCAATCCAGAATGAAATGGAAAAAGGAAAATTCACAAAATCCACTACATATTTATTTTATGCGACGTTTCGCCAGTTAGGTTCACTGGCCTCATCAGGCAGTTTTGAATGCCTGATGAGGCCTGATGAGCAGCCGCTTCCACTGCCGAACGTAATATTATATTTCCATTCAAAACTGCCTGATGAGGCCAGTGAACCTAACTGGCGAAACGTCGCATAAAATAAATATGTGGTGGATTTTGTGAATTTTCCTTTTTCCACTTCATTCTGGATTGGCCCTCAAAGATCGACAATCGCGGGTCAATTTTGATGATTTTTCACTTTTCGTTGAGAAAACGAATTGAACAAGGGAATACGAGGATCGTTAGAGTTTCTCGATGTGGTTCTCGATGCTGGCAAGTGTGAGAAGCAAGGTCGAACTCACCGGGCGATTATAACACTTCAAAAAATTGCAGTCGGCGCACTACTCGCATTCCTGTGTAGCACTTCGCCGGTACTCTCTCGCTCACCCCGGAATGACCGACAAAGTCCATTTCAGAATAATCATAAACGTCGGGATTCGCAGAACTAGAAAAAGTGACCACTTGCTCTCACGCGTGTACATTCTGATTTTCTGTTGTTGCCTGTTGAGACGTATGTCTGCCATGGATGAAGTCATCAGGCGTTTTTTATATCACACACAAATTGCTACTTCATTTCCCCAAGCAATATTCAGGCGTGCGTTTCTCGCTGGCGATCTACACTCTCGTGACCACAACTTACCCAACAGGCCATTACAATGATTAATAATTCGGCCTCACTGATTCAGTGAACCAAATCAGGGATAGCTGGCATTTAATGATTCTATACATTCAATATAGTTAATCATGAGATATTTGACCAAGTCAGAAGAAGCAAAACACATCAGAGGCGGTTCACCGGTCCATAAAAGAAACGGAATTGCTGATAGCGCCGAGAGGAGCAAGACAAAAGTTGTAATAATACAGCGAGCGGTGGGTATGTCATTATCATATAAAGCACCTCATCTTGGAAATTCGAATTGGCCAATTCAAGCTCGCTAATGCGTGAGTGTATGGGAGGAACTTGGCTTTGCCAAGAAAATTCGAGTGATTCGAGTCCTGCCGCGCGTGTAGGAAACGAGACGAACTGGCGCGCAGGCGCCATCTAGCGTTGACTAAATTTTGTCCGCGCAGGCTCTCGCTCGTTATTAGGATCCTGATAAGGATCCGATAGGCGTCGTACCACTGTTTACAAGTCAACTCACATGACAAACTTTGACGTAAAGTTTTTTCGGATATACATTTTATTTGGAAATGAAAGAAAAGTCTTATCTACGACAGTATATGATTTGAAAAAGGAAACGAATAAGAGAAATGCTAGAATCAGTGGGGGTGGAGGAAGAAAGATCGAATTGATAGGTTCGGTAGTGTGCATATTATTGCAATTCAAGTCAGAATTCAACAAAGCATTGGGTTAAACTACATTACAGATTAACGTATTACGACAAAAATGATAATTTCAGAAACGTTGCAAAGATTCGGTATGTTAATAAACATGAATATAATATCTGGTCGTAGCAATTATTGCTGGATATATGAATATTGAAGGAATACAGATTCTATGCAGATTGCGCATACATACATTTTTACATCGATACACACACCCGTTATACATACGCTAAAGTTAAATTGCGTGAATCGGGTAGCCAACAGTGGCGCCCCCTACCGGCCAATATTTCGATACATCCTAATGAGAGGAGGAATAGGGGAGGACTAGGTAGGTCGTAGGGCAGCGCATTACGAGACGGCAAATATTGTCCCAGTTTTATCGCTCGCGGGGCTTGTTTTTCGCGCGCGAGCGAGCGAACGTTCAGCCAGAATTATTATACGGAAGAGAGACTGCCTCGCGCGTCTCAGCGGCGGCTCATTCGGCTGCGGAGCTTTCAGTCGCCCCTCCGTATACGTATTTCCCCGGAGGCCAGTCCCTCGCGCGCGCGCAGCTGAGGGCTTTCGCTTCGGCTGGCTACACATATACATGTATATATACATCCGCGCGAGATTAAAGACCGCTACTTTTAAGGCTGTTCCTTCGCGGTGCCGAGTCCGGGCTACATGTACGCTCTCGAATACACAGACACGAGTCGTGCGTATGATGGCTCGGCTCAATGCCTCTCAGGACGTATACATTGTACATCCCGTCTTCGCTATTTTTCTTCCCGCTGCTGCTGCTTCTTCTTCCCTCCGGCTGCGTTTCCATTGTGACGCCACGGCGAAGTCGTATAATACGCGCTCCGTTTATCCGCGTCGCGCTCCGAAAGAAAATATCCAGCCAAATTGCAATCCCCATTTGAATCCCATACCCTCACTCGCCGTCGTGTTATTCGTCTCCTCCGCGAGTTCCCCCCTCAATTGGATAACGCTGAATTTTGACGGACCGAAAGGAGTATGCATATATATACTTCGCATCGAGGGATGGAACGCGTGCACATACGTCGGGTGATATGCGTCGCGACGGCGGGCAATGGACAGTCGATCGAAAGAGAAAAAATACCCAGGTACGCGTATATGCACGTCGCGTACACTCGATTTGTCAAAATATCTCGATACGAAAGTCCGTGATTTTTGCCGGAGTTTTGCGAAGAACAGGCTTCATTTTTTCTCTCGTACACACTGCTAACGCGTACGCGAACGCACATTCGACTCGAAACAAACGGGGCAAGAAAAAAAATCAAATCCATTGGCTCTCGGAAAATAAAAGTTGCAAATCGAATTTTTTTTTTATCCGCTTCGCAGCGGGAAAACAGCTCGCGTCGAGTCCATTCGGGGAAAGCAGACGTGCCTCTCTCTCTCTCTCTCTTAGCGCTAACAACCTGTCGATTGGGCGTTGCTCGAAAGGAACTCGCGCACACGTCGCACGCGAATTGATTGACGAGAGGCGAGAGCGGCCGATGGAGCTCACAATGCCGGCCGGCAGCCCGAGCGCGCCTTTTTCCATTCTTCCCGGGCGTTTTTTTTTCCACCGGCTGAATCAACCCGAGTCCCAAACGTTTTTCCCCGGCTCGGTATTGTGCCCGCGCGCGCGAATCATACGCTCCGTACCGGCGAAACGGGGGCAGGGGGGGGGGAAGAAAAAAAAGGGCTGCACACAGCGAACGGGAAGAAAATCAGAGGGCCCGCGCGCGGGTTGCACTGCATTTTGTTTTCCGCCACACTTGTCCCGTCCATCTCGCTAATGGAATTGGGAAGCCGCGCTCGCATGTGCGTGCGAGCAGCGGATCGCGAGATGAGAAAACGAGAAAAAAGGAGCGCGCGAGCGGAGGGAGGCGCACGAGAAAGGGAAGAAAGGAGAGGAAGGGAGAAAGCGAAGTGGGGTCGCGAGCAGCCCTCGTCGGCCGTGCGAGCGCGCCAGATGGAGAAAAAAAGAGGAAAAAAAAGCGAGCCGGGAGCAGAGCGCGTCGATTTATATTTATTAGCGATTCGTTAACCCCCGGTGTTTGCCAATGCCAACTGGAAAGATGAGTCTGATCACTCGGAGCCGCGTTTGTCCCTTCTAGTGCCTCGCGTGATTTCTGTACAAATATATTCCCGGGGCCTCGTGTACACTTGATGATTCACCTTTTTCCCTCGGACTCGTCGAGGTCTCGACTTTCTCCGAACGAGACCACCCCCGCCCCCCTCCTCCCTCGTTAAAAACCCTCGATTCGTCTATGGATTCGTCTTCGTTTGAGCCGCAGTCATTATTTACATTTTAATTTTTATCATAAATTGAATTCAATTGAGATTTCGCGAGACACGGTTACAAACTATCATTATTCATGATGCAGTAAAGACGAAAGTATTTAGTTGATACAAATTTTCCAAATGTTGTTTGTGAAAAAATGTTGTTTCTGAAAAATGTGTTTCAGATACGTGTATTTTAATCTGTACGTATATTCGCAATGAAGTAATTAAATACGCGTACTGAATAAATATATTTGGTATTGTGTATTCGATGGACCAAACACTGTATTTTCCCATCCCTGGCTACAGGAATACTTTATATTGATTTTGTCAAAGTCCTTTCGAATTCCACCTCGGCTCAGATATGATCGGTACGGCTTAGCGGTGTCAGGGCTCGGGGATACGTATACCGAGTCACGGGCAATTCCACTGTTTGCCTCCAAGTTCATCGAACCGACTGATACAAATGTATATCCCTGTGCACATGTAATTTCTCCTCGCACATGCTGTCCCATTCGCTAATACATACGTGACTGGATAAATTAACTTTGTCCGAATGGCTCGTGCCACGCGAGCATCGATAAAACATCAATCCCAATCTCTCTCTTTCTCTGCCGGTGGGTAAAAAACTAGATATGGGGTGTGGATGCGACGCCGAGGCCGGTGCAGTCGCAAAGCTCGCCAGCCCCCCCCCCCCAAGGCTCGTCCTTTTTTTTTTGTTTTTCCTTCAAGCCCCGAGGATCATCCGGGTTATGCCGAGTGTATGCCACCTCGCGAGTCGCCATCGATGCCGTATCAATCGGAGAGAGAGAGAGAGAGAGAGAGCCACATGTCGGGCGACTCGAGCGATCCGCTAAATCATAGCTCGCTCGATATACACAAAGAATCTCGGGGCCGAGTCGTTAATCCTTTGCTGCGCACCAAGTGCCCGCGACCCGCACATTTTTCAGGCTCGAGTGCGCGCACGCCAGTCCCGCATGATTCGACGCATATTCGAGGGTGGAGAGAGAAAAAAAGGGGACACGAGGGAGGGGGGGGGGGGCGGGGGGAGGCAACAGGCAGTAGTAATGATTTCGGAAAATGTAGCGCGCGACAATGCGCCGTCGTTCTGAGGGCTTTCGAGAGTACGCCGATGTGTGCCCTGTGTGTACACACACACGCGCGCGCGAGCAGCTGATGGGGTAAGATTTTTGTGTGCGAGCGCCTGTGTATATATGTGTACGGGAAAGCGAAAGGCTGTGTGTGTATACACGTCAGGGCGAAGGCAAAACAAACGCGGCTCGGTGCCACCGTGATCCACCCCTCGGTCATTTACAAACAATAATCGCGTCCCGATAAATTCACGTTTTGTGCTGCGTTATGCTAGTCTCTCTCTCTCTGTTCATTGCTGCCGCGTCGGATGATGCATGTGGCGCGCCGCGGGTTTCGCCCGAGAGTTATCGGCCGTAATGAAAGTTGAAGTTTTGCCCGCGACGCCGATCCAACGCGTCTATACTAATTTTCAAAAGCCGAATCGAGCAGACACGCGGCTGGAAAATATCCTGCAGCGAATCGCGATTACACGTTGAATTTGTAACTTTGAAGCGCCACGCGCGCCCCGACCGTACGTTCGGTTAGAGGGTCGGCTCTCTCCTGCGACACACAATACGACGCGTTAAATTATCATCGTTTATTCGAGTCTTTTCTTTTTATGTTTTTTTCTTGGCTCTCTTTGTTTCTGATCGAGGAGGGTGCCGGCTTCTTTTATGTTATTTTTTCATTTTATTTTATTTTATTCGACGGATTCTTCTTGCAATTTTGGCATTTTTCATCGCAAAAATTCAGTCAAACTCGGGGTCTTTTATGAATGAATCATGCCTAGGAACTTATGCGGGGAATAACTGCAGTATATCTGTATATTCCAAAATTCATAGATATAAATGTACTGTGCATACATAAAACCAATAACGATTCGTGAATATCTTCAGCATAATAAAACGTCGGACTGTACGGCTGTAGATATGAGCTACTTGACTACTGGGGAACCATCTCACTAAGTTTCATCGTGATTAGACACCCAGCTGCAGTGCAAATGTTGTTGAATTCAAGGATACAGTCAAAATGAACATTAGGTGCAGTAATTAATACATTTGCCATATAGTTCATGACTTGTCTAGTGAACATTTTCCCTTCAATAAATGTAATCGACGCGCAGTCTCATAAATATTTACTAAGCATGGCTAAAGCATAGAAAACTCGACGACGAAATATGCCTTGGTTACGCCTAGATAATGTTAGTTAGTCAATTTCTACATATAATATTCTATGGATTATTTTTTTTTCACTCGGGTACTATCAATAATTCACACTGTCAAAAACATGATCATCGAATATTTCAATCGACTTTCTTATTTTGAAAATATTTGATTTCATGAGTTTATCAACAAAATGCGAATAAAAGTTGATGACAATGAATTTGTACATCGATTTACAAGAAAATACTTATTTATAATATTGACGTTGGTGCCTTTTGGAATATCTTTCGAAGTTACCGAGAGAATCGTTGACAGTTATGTTTTCACTATTGTACTTTTCCCAAGGTGTGCTGTTCGCTCCGGAAGAGCACGAAAAAAAAGCGAAGAATCTAATGATATCAGGAGTAATTCCGGAGTGAACGCAGCCCTTCGAGTTTTTCCCCTCGCATTTCGGAATCATTGTTCTCCAATTCCTTTTCCGCTGTGTTCTCGGGTGCGCCCTTAAGCATTCGACAAAGAGCAAACATCCGGGAAAACTGTCCTTGCCTTGGCGAATCACAATGGAACCTCTCGTGCACCGGGACGTATATATAGCGATGAAATTTGTGACACGTGAGTGAAAACCATAACTAAGCCTATCGGTATAGCACATTAAGCGTCCATACGTTGGTCGACTGCACACTCGACGTGTCGCGCGGCGGACGCGCATACATTCCGATCCATAAAGCCCAAAAGAGAAAAAAAGCCGAACGTCTCTGTCGGCGGGTGTCTTTCACAATATATATCCCGGGGCCGGAGTCTCCCTCGCCGTGGATACTTATCGGCGCTGACCTAAGGAAAGACGTTTACACCGACGACGTCGTTGGCGATTGGTGTGCGTTAGTCGACCCCTCGAATTCTCCGGCATAAACCAAAATTCGTTATGGTTCCCTTTTGTTTTTTTCTTCTCCCTCCCCCCGCGCGTTTATCGGCCTCGTCGCCACGTGCGCGGGGGCGAAATATCGCGCGGGAAGACTCGCGCGCGCGGATGCTGCGAACGGTCTATCCGCGAGAGCCGGCGGTTCTTTTTTTCCTCGCCGCTTCGACACGCCGGGCGCACGTGTACGACACCGCTGGAATCGGGGAAAACTCGGGACGCGCGGTTTAGCGTTACTGTTATTGCCCTTGTTTACGATGACTCTGATCACTTTAATTTAAATCGAACGAGCGTGACGCGCGCCATGAATAATCGATCCGCGTATACGCCCTGTGTATCTCGATGTACGTCGTGCGCCACACCAACCCCCGCGCGACGACTCTCAATTATTCCTACGCGCGTGGCCTCGTTCGTCTATCTGCGAAAACTTGTCGTTCGCGAAACCCTAAATGCCGCTTTCCCCCCCACTGATACAATCTCGATTTATACTGTGCGCTCCGCTGGATGTGTAACAGTTTCGTGGCGATATTTATTCGTAGTCTTGGAGAGGGGGACGTTTGGAGACATCTTGCGATAACAGGATTTTCCAATTCATTTTTTTTTTTTTTCATTAGGGAAAAAGTAGTATTTGTAATCTTGAAAAATCAATGAGGGATTGTATGATTCTTCTCCAATTGGATATTTGGATGATTTTTTTTTTATTTCTAAATTCAATCGAATTTGAATAAATATCAGAAATTGTTGATGAACCGTGTGACGTTAGGAATATATCTGTCATCACGTGAATGAAAAATTACCATAGGATTTTTCTGCAATCGTACTAAATTACTTTAATATATTCGTCACCTCATCTTCCAAGTCGATGTTCTACTCATTTTCCTCGCATAGTTCATTCTACGTTATTTCAACATCAATAATCGACGATCATAATTATGTAATCTAGACTCTGCTGTCGGGTGGTCGACGAAAAAAAAACAAGGATAAGAATGTCAGGGCGAAAACTTTTTTCCGAAGCTTATTGCAATTCAACACTGTGGGATTATGCTCAAGCATCTCATACGATTCTCAACGTTCACCTCGTCGATATTTCTCATTGAAAATCTCGAGTCCACCTAAAAATGAGCGAAGTGAGCGATGTAGCGCTCTTATCCGGCGCGTATATACCCTCGGTATTCTCTCCGAGTCTGGTCGGGGGCCCTTCGTCCAAAACAATTACCCCCTGGCCGTAATTCGCTGCCAATCATCGCGAATTGAAATGCCCCCACTCGAGTAGCTCGCGCGCCACGACGACCTTCATGCATGCTTGGAGATTCGGGGGTCGGGCCGGCGTTAATCGGCGACAATCCACTCGAATCAATAGTCCCGGGTCAAATCTCGACTGGCTGCAACTGTGCCGTGGACGTCAGCTGTTTCCAGGCCGTTTGGTATCACGCGATGCGCATAAATATCGCGAAGCCAGCCGAGTTCGGCAACAATCAGCCCCTTATATATATAATTAGCCGTCGGCTGGCTGGGCAAAGGCTTTATACGCGCCCCGAGAGCCGGGGGTCCAGCGCCCGAGTAATTAAGCCTAAGCGCTCGCGCGCCCAAGATTTGTCGGCCATAAACTCCTTGCGGTGCTGCTCAGCACTTCTCTCCGGCCGCGCTCGCACCGTCTCCAGCATCCTAACTTGCTCGCGCGCGCGCTCACCTACAGTCGCAATTTGAATAAACCCCGAACCCCCGAGCGTCCCCTGTTCCTCGGCTCGTTCTAGCGAGTCTGCACTTTTCGCTTGCTCTCTCGCCTGCGCGCGCAACTTCATAATGCGTGACGCAAGCGCGATTCGGGGCTGTACCCGGCCCCACAGACGACTTTCCCTGCTTCTGACGCGCGCAAGCGCCAATTACTCCTCGAGTTATTCCGTACTTCGGACGTTTAGTCGGCTGCAGGTCGTTTTACTCTAGGGGTATAGCGATTTCGCCGGACAAAATCTGCGCGAGTTCGTATCTCCTTTCCGTTGTTATCTCTTTTCCGATCGTCATGTGCGATTGTTCAACATTACCGAAAAATCAACGAGCTTGCGTCAAGCTTCGAATTGATCGTTCAAGCACTGAATGCGTCGAAGAGTGGTTGTATCAAACGGTTGTACCGTGAACAATCGTCAAGACCCCAGTCATTTCCATTCTGTACTCACACTTCACGTTGAATCGTTAATGCGCCGAAAGTTAATGTTCATTCATAACGGTATGATAAAAAATTATAGTATCAGCTAAATTGCTGTGCGAAGACTAGCTAGTTGAATCGATTACTCATATCATTTGGAAAACAGCAGTTTATAACCTACAGTTTATATTTTAAAGAATTCCCAGAAATATTTTAATAAATTTCATGTTCACCAATATCATTCTTATACATAATCGTTTTAAGAAAAGAAAAATTTAAAAAAAAAATCACCACCCCCTACTTCTACGTATTTTGGGCCGCTGAATCCAAATCTAGCCTCAGAAAGATTCAACTTTTGTAGTTTTTTTGTAGTCTGAACTTGTTTTTCTTTGTTTCGCAATAAATATTTTTTTCTTCAGCATGTCTATGAGGTGTATACAACCCCTCAAAAATATCAATAACATTAAGCCTGCGAAGCTGGTCACATGTGGCCTAATGGCCGAGGCACTTGTCATGTAAGGGACAATATATATTTATACCAATTCCATCTCTGATTCTGATGGATATCTCCATGCGACCCCTCGAGAGAGGACAATCTACTCGAATAATGTGCAACATTTGTCGCGCGGCCCATTATACCCGGCAGAAAAAAAAGGCTCCGACTCCCAATTTCTCACTCTATTTACCTCGAAGCAGCAGCAGCGGCGGCGGCAGTAACAGCCTTCGTTTCGCCCCATTCCTTTTTTTCGCCACTGTTTACGAATCTGGCGCACTTGCCACGGAGACAGACGGCCAATGCATAAATGGGCGTATCGCCGCGTGTGTAACAGAGAGAGAGAGAGAGAGAGAGAGAGAGAGAGAGAGAGAGAGAGAGACGTTGCTGCAGCCGCATGATGAATTCGCGGGATCATAGCCCCGGGCTCGAGCAGGATTAATTTGCCGGAAAACGAATTGCGAGCCGCGCAAAGCAGCGATAGCCCAATGATATAATGATTTGTTTCGCCCCCCTCCATTGCTAAATTATACGCAAAAAAATGCCCATCAAACAGAATTACCCGGTGGATATGAGCAGTAGAATGGAATAGTTCGGTGGTGGTTTATTGGGCGCTCATTGAATCGCCGGGGGATCGATACATTCGACCGAGTTAACTAACAAAATTAATGTATACCATAGGAGTATTGCCGAAATTTTGGAAACTAATCACGCGAAGTTAGTGAATAATCTGTGCCCTGCCAACTCTATGCCCAATACGTTGAACTGCGGGGGTGGGGGAATGAATCTAAGCTCGAAGGTAAATGGGCTGAAGCATTAGAAGTTCCGAGTGCAAAGTTAAATCGATTGAAGCTGTAGAAGTTTGAAGTATTTACGAAATCTTTTGAATTCAACGGGATTATTGAAGGGTTGGGAATGAAATAAAGCACCCGAGAATTCTTCATTCGTTCAAAGCCGGAAAACCGATTATACCCGCGAAGACAGCCAAGTAAACTGCATTGTTTTCAATTGTTGACAATTCTGATATTAATATTACTTTATTTAGGAATCGGGGAGATGAGACAAAGGGGTGGCTTAATTGTGACTGCTCGAAAGGGAGAGAAAGGGGACCAGTTAAAGGGTTATAATAGTTTGTGATGTGGAGGAGTAGGGGGATGGGTAGAATTTGGTGTTACGTATACGTGACACTATATCTGAAGATTGAAGTACTATAGAGCAAACACCTCGGCTGAATGATTGAATGATCCATGAGAACTTGATGTGTCAATCACTTCTTTTTTTTTTTATACGCTTTCATTTAGCTCGACTACGGTATCTGTCTGTATGCATGTCTGTCTGTATGTGTGTCAGCAGGGTGAATACCGAAACTTTGTCATCGAAATTTAAACCGCGGAGAGTTAGAAATTCTCAAACTTTGCACACGCAATCGGGGTCGTTAACAATGCTATGTTGCGATGGACTACTTTTTCCATTTAAAATTAATGGTTTAAAAAAATTTCAAACGTTCGTGGCTATTGTGATTTTTTTCCAACAGTACGCTTTTATGCACAAAACTGAAAAGAAAAAAGAAAATAATTTCCCTGCCTCGAGTTTGTCCTACAGATATTCCTTTGACTTACTTGATGATACATGCGATAATTACAATTTCGCGAAGCGACGTCTAGGAAATATTCAAGTCATGGACACTATTTTGTTACAGCCGTTCTGAAAAACGTTTTTTTTTCTATTCATTCACTTGATTGACGTACTTGAATGATCATTAGTCTACACGAAAACTGTAGAAGGAAATAGTAAATATGTATAGACTATTTATCATGAACGGATCCCGAAAATCTGCATTTGGACTACGATCCAATTTTGATAAAGGTCGCCATTCGTCTTCACTCTTGCGACTTTGAGTGAAACGTAAAAATCTGTTCACGTTCGCGGGGTATTGCTTGCGTTTAAATTTCTTCGTACGCGTGTCAAATCCCATGGGAAACTATCATGAACCCAACGACACTTGAATTTCGCAATGACAATCTCCGACAATCCATCATCTCAAGCGGCGACGCTTTTAAAGCCACACATTTCTTTTGAATATGAAAAAATTCGCTCGTATCAAAACGTTCAATTGGGTATAGGCTGTCAGAATAGCTGAAAAATGCGTCAAGCAACTTGCCATCGAATTGGTGTAAATTGGTGTCAAGCGGACGAACTGCGGAGAATAAAATTGAGCCGTCTCTAGGCGAAGTGTCACATCCGCTTGAAGGTCGGATGAGTCACGTATATAGGGGGTCGGAGCAGGAGGCCGTGGAAGCTAGGCCAGATCCTTGTAACCCACTAGTGCGGGCCACCCCAAGGCTCGCGCGCGCGCGGACTCTTGGGGGCTGCAGCTGAAAATCGCCCGGCCATCCGGTCGGCCGCTCGCCTCGGACTCGGCGACACGTCCCGAGGAGTCGGATAAATTTTTAAGCACAGCCCTGGACGCCAGGGATGTGTCGGGCTCGGCTTTTATGCGCGATCGGCTTGCAAAATGTGCCAGAGGGGCCCCAGTGAATGGCCGGGCTCTCGCAGCAGCCCGTGCACCAATGCGCTGACTCTTCTTCTCGCGCGCAAATGTATATATGCGCTTGGCTTTTTGAATCACTTTCTATATCCAGTTTCCTTTCATCCTACCCCCTGTCGGCTCATCAACCGCCTCCCCTCATCCTATACTTTCTTATTACCTCCGTGTCCCACTAAGCTTTTGCCAGTCGTGTTTGCCGCTCAGCGCGCCGCCGCGGCTGTCTCCGTGCTTTCTTAGTGCTGCGCAGCTTTTCTCTCTTTCTCCTTTAACTCCCCATCCCTTTACAGAAGCTCCTCCGACTCGCTCTTTCCCGACGCTTTCACGTCAAAACGCCTTTTGTTCTACCTACACGTAAGTTTTCCTATTCAATCACGGCTGCAAAGTCAATGATTCTTCTTGCGCTCCGTACGGCCAATGCCACTTCATTCAGACTCCCTGCCCCTCGAGCAATGACCAGTCAAACAGCTACATCTCACACTAGTCGCGGTCGCATTAAAAACTCACGAACCCGAATGACACAAGTTGCGAGAATGGAAAGTCATTATCCGTCTCGCTTTTCCCACTCGAAGACCCGTCTCGAGCTTCTTGATTTCGGCATTGCTCCTCGCTTGGAATATATGGACAATGAACAGATTGATTCATTGTTAAAAACACCCTCATTGTTGAAAAAGCATTGGATAGACGATTTTTGAGGACCAATACAGTGGAATATGGAGGACGAAAAATTGTAATCTGCATATCTTGAGTCTCACCAGCATTTTTCACTATTATTCACACTGTTTTATTAGGTTTTGGATAAAGCCTGCTGGCGAGATATCGCAGAATGAAGATACGGACAAACATCGCTTTCCGGTCAATTTTCAGCGAACAAATTACGATTTAAAATGAAACGAGAAGTTGCGTCGACGAAAACATTCCTCCTCCTTGGATCCATAGAATTTTCACGAAGAGAAAAATCTTATCAGCTATATATGGGCAATTCTCTGTGGGATCGAACATGAAAAAATTTGATTTGGCTCAAAATTTTTTTGTAAGTTCTAGGGCATCAAGCCGATTTCCCAGAATTTTTTTAGATTTTTTCGAGCACTTTAACCCCCTTTAATAAATAGGCAAAGTTGCTGATTTTGCTGTTTTTGCATTTTCAGAGGCATTTTCAACCTTAATTTACACCCTGAAAATGACCTCTGAGGCAAAAAATGAATGGGACACTTTTTCCTGCAAATTGCCTGAATTTTATAGAAAAATTATCTCCAAGGTCATTGGAGCACATTAAGTACTCCACATTACCAATTGGAGCCTCTATTTTTGAACCCTGGGAGTTCGCTCGTCAAGCCCCACACCACATGGGTACTAAAAGTTGTCCCAACTCATACCACATACAGCCTATATAGTGAAAAAATGGGCCTGGACTCTGGAAGCTCCCGAAAAATTAATATATTAACTAAAATAGGGGTAAAAACAGGCTAAAATGACAATTCAAGGGGAGCCTTGTACCGCCAACGCTTCCAATTTTTGCAAACACTTGTCTGTGGTATTATTACAATTATCCACTGTAAAAACTCACATTCTATCATACTAATACATATCCTGAGTTGTCAATATCATATTTATATAGATCAAGCATTACTATACTACTTGACGCCACCTTACTTTCAGTAGTTACATGTATTGATGGTCAATATATTGGCTCTATTGTGTTAAAATGTACAAGAAACTACTAATAAAGTACATTGTCATGAATTGCATTCACTCGATAAGAAAGATTAATCCAGAAAGTAAATTGTAAGCTGTGCATTACACGTACACCTTATAACACACTAGGCAGTGCATAGATATCATATGATTTTTTTAATATCAACAAGAAAATATTGAAATTCACTAAACATGGGTAATATTCATCAATGTGGGACTCATGAAATCCACTCATATTGTATAAACTGCATAGCTAAGGTCCAAGCAGCTATCGCCGGATGGGCTCAAACTACAACCTCAAGTTATTTACTCATGAAAATAGATAATATGAATCAATCCACTTGAAAGTATGATCACTAGATGCGCAATTTGATAAGGAATTCAAATATATATAGTTTGCCTGTCCAGAAATGAGTTTGGAGCTTCCAAAGTAGCTTTGCATGTCTAAAAGTCTATGGTCGGTAACCTAACCTTTGCCATACATGGGTCGTATATATCTCCAGTATAGGCAAGTATAACGTTCACAAAGTGGTTTATAAAGTGATTTAAACACAGGCAAACTATATATATTTAAATTCCTTATCAAATTGCGCATCTAGTGATCAACTTTCAAGTGGATTGATTCATATTATCTATTTTCATGAGTAAATAACTTGAGGTTGTAGTTTGAGCCCATCCGGCGATAGCTGCTTGGACCTTAGCTATGCAGTTTATACAATATGAGTGGATTTCATGAGTCCCACATTGATGAATATTACCCATGTTTAGTGAATTTCAATATTTTCTTGTTGATATTAAAAAAATCATATGATATCTATGCACTGCCTAGTGTGTTATAAGGTGTACGTGTAATGCACAGCTTACAATTTACTTTCTGGATTAATCTTTCTTATCGAGTGAATGCAATTCATGGCAATGTACTTTATTAGTAGTTTCTTGTACATTTTAACACAATAGAGCCAATATATTGACCATCAATACATGTAACTACTGAAAGTAAGGTGGCGTCAAGTAGTATAGTAATGCTTGATCTATATAAATATGATATTGACAACTCAGGATATGTATTAGTATGATAGAATGTGAGTTTTTACAGTGGATAATTGTAATAATACCACAGACAAGTGTTTGCAAAAATTGGAAGTGTTGGCGGTACAAGGCTCCCCTTGAATTGTCATTTTAGCCTGTTTTTACCCCTATTTTAGTTAATATATTAATTTTTCGGGAGCTTCCAGAGTCCAGGCCCATTTTTTCACTATATAGGCTGTATGTGGTATGAGTTGGGACAACTTTTAGTACCCATGTGGTGTGGGGCTTGACGAGCGAACTCCCAGGGTTCAAAAATAGAGGCTCCAATTGGTAATGTGGAGTACTTAGTGTGCTCCAATGACCTTGGAGATAATTTTTCTATAAAATTCAGGCAATTTGCAGGGAAAAGTGTCCCATTCATTTTTTGCCTCAGAGGTCATTTTCAGGGTGTAAATTAAGGTTGAAAATGCCTCTGAAAATGCAAAAACAGCAAAATCAGCAACTTTGCCTATTTATTAAAGGGGGTTAAAGTGCTCGAAAAAATCTAAAAAAATTCTGGGAAATCGGCTTGATGCCCTAGAACTTACAAAAAAATTTTGAGCCAAATCAAATTTTTTCATGTTCGATCCCACAGAGAATTGACCATATACAGGCTTGCGGAGGATGAAAATCGAGCGTTGTCGACGTGTACGAGACCGTAAAAATGTTTGCTCCGTTCGGGGTTAATTAAGCGGGAGGGGAAGGAAAAAAATCAGTTGAAAACAGGCCGAGTGTGCCGAGACGAAGCTCTTTTGATACAAAACCGGGGAGGAAACGCTTTGGGAACGGCGGCGCGCCCCGAAGACACTCCGTACTCGGCTCTTACTCGTGTTGCGCGTCTCCCTCGTTCGACGCGAAGCGTCCACCGCCGCTGCCGTGCTCTCTAAGCCTTATCTCGCCGGGCATAAATCGAGGCCTTAGTTTCCGCGCAATTTAATAACGCTCACTTCCACGGGCGCGCCAACTCGAGTTGTCCAACCCTATTTCTTGCCTGCCTTCTCTCCGCTGTATATTTATACGGCCCGGTTCTTGCGCGTTAACATCTACACCCGCAACTAAATATACCCACGAGAGAGAGAGAGAGAGTCGCGATCCCGATTACGTTTATTGCAAATATCGAAGTAGCATTGAATAAATGGAAGAGCCTAGAAGTGATATCGTATTTATCCGAGTTTTTTGCATCCGGATCCGACGCATATACATGATACTCTCCGATCGCTGTTTCAAATTTTGTGAGATACGATTTCCTCCCGAATAACATCCATCCGTTAACCACCACCTGCTAATCATCTTCAATGATATACTTTGGCAGCGACTTTTCGGGGACACATCTGCCCCTCCATTTCAGGATTCAAGATAAATGAATAATAAGCGCGACACGTGAATCACAGCAAACGCCATTGTTGCAAATGATCGTTTTGAAGATGCACACCTATATATACACGGTTGTAAATTGATACGACGGCGTGAAGGTCTTCGCGTGAAAAGATGAGCCGGCTCGCGTGGCATCTCTTTTGACATCTGCACCGGTAAACAACATCATGATTATGAATAGATCCGCATCCAATATACGTTACTTTCGTCCGTCTATACTCGTGTCAGAGCCAGCATTACGAAACTCCCGAGACAAGATTCCACCGAGTGATCTTTGGAAATACGACGATACACTGCGAGAAACTATTTTTGATTTGTACGTATTGATTTCTCGAAGCACACATATATATTTACGGCATGTGTATAGGGTCGAGCACGTTTGATTTGGCTACTGGAGCATATTTTCTCGCTGGCTCGTATCTTGACTTTTCTCTCTTTGACACACACACACACACACACGCACAGCCGTGTCTTTCTCTTCCGAACTTCCCTAATTTATCCGTCCTCCATTTTCCGTCTGGCCGGTTTTCCAATAGCTCCGCGCACGACTGCACCTTTGTCTTGCTCCATACATACACATATACCAGCCGAGAGCTGCTCTGTACATCATCTATAAGGTGTGCGTGCGTGTGTGTGTGTGTGAACCGGGGCGCATTCGGCAATAGTCGCTAAATGCTACTCGGCCGCCCCGTCGATACGGGTAAACGAAGGGAAGGCACACGGACGCGAGGTAAATGCCAAGAAAATATTACGACCACGACGTTTTTCTTCCCTTTGTGCGCGTGTACGCGTAACCAAGGGAAATTTCCATATTTATACTACACGGTGGCTCACTCGGCGCTCGAGCTTTTCGGAATTCGCCCATGTCAAAACGCGCGCGTCCATCTCGCTGTTGCTCTCGCGCCGGCAACTTCCCCTCGCGAGGTCGGGCCATTCTATAGGTGCGCGCGCGCGCGCACAGCTCGTGACTTATGAGCCGTGATATCAAGTTTATGCCCGTCGTGCGTCGACGAAATGTTTCCCCTTCAAATGGGGATCGAATGTGCCGTCATTCCAGCGTCGTTCGAACAAAACATACCGTGCGCCCGATTCTCGATTTTTACCGTTGATACATGCGAGAATTGCCTTTGCACGAGAATCAAGTTGCCGAGCGCGGAGGCGATGTTTCGAAATCATTCGAAAACAATACTGTGATTTTTTTGCAAATTTTTCATTTCGACGCTGGATAGCGGTTTAGCCGAGAGCCTACGAGTATTCCAATTGAAAGAGAAATTTTTCGAGGAATTTTTTAACTAATCAAACATTTTTCTCGAGAGAAGAAGCTATGTTTCACCCATAGGGACAGGACGGGGGAACGAATAGCGTATGAAATCAAGCTACGTGCAGTTTTCGGATGAAACAACACGACTCGAATCGAACAAAAACAATTTTATTCCCTCCTCGGAAGAGGGCAGTTGTTAGTCAATACCTCCCAGCTTAGGTTAGTTTCAGACATAATGGGTAACGGGACGATGTAGAGCGGTGAACATTGCAAAAGTGGGCCGTGGGCCGCTACCTAGCGCCAAAGTAGAAACGCCGGTATTTGTTTTCGAATTATTTCGAGAGACGGTTTTAACACTGGTGGATCATTCGATTCGCTCCCAACGGCTCGAGTAACAAAGGCCCAAGTTTACATGATATCGTTAAGAAATATATCGAGTTCGCTCATTTATTTATCAGGGTACAACTCTCGGCAAAGTTACTCCTCCCCACCCGGCCGTCTCTCTGTCTCGCGTAGCGCATAAATCTTGCAGCTCGAGCAGTTTTAATTAGTTTTGAAATTTCAAAAGTTCGCGGAACAATGGATAAACACGGAAACACTTGGCATCGCTGGCGCGAGCGAGAGAACGGCGCATCTAGTAAATCAATACGGAAAATCGTCAGAAAGCAGCGATGTGGCTGCGCACAATGGTACAATGGCCCGCAATTATTGCAGCGCGCGCGCGACTACACTGGCGATAATTAAAAAGCAATCGCGCGAGAGAGGGAGGGAGAAGCCGTACAATCTACTCCTCCCACGCGCGCGTGTGTCTCTCAATAATTTTCGAGCGATGCACGAGCGAGTCATGAGCTGTTGGTCAATAGGGCCCGTTGCCGCGCATCAGATACGTCGATCCGCTTATTATAATATAAGTATTCGAAAGCACGTGCATTAGACTATCTTGCATCGGCGATGCTCCGCGTGATTCATCATGTGAAAAACGCCTCTTTTCACTAGACGCCGCGATGATGTATCGATAGTATTATAATTGCCTGCTTTACGGATTCCAAGCGAGAGCAACAACAGCACAGGGCGGGGGGAATCACGAAAATCCATCGGCGCCAACGCTGTCGTAATGATCCGCTGCTACAGGCGGAGCGGCGTCGTTTCAATTTTCCACGGATGACGAGAGGCTTTTTGAGGAACGAATGATCAAGTTAGCGCGTGGAATGAGGCTACAACGTAATTGCGAAAAAAAAGGATCGGCTGTTCTATTGGTAAACGAACATTAGCTAGAGCATTTTGCGATTAATAACACCGCGTCCTCGTCAATGAAAGTCTCTTTCTTCCCCAAGCGAAATTGATCCCCTTTTCTTCAACGACAGCTTCATGATCCACAAACATCCTTTTACCTAGATCAGTGTCTCCGGCCGATCCGACTGACGCTCCGGGAGAAAAAGAAGTCTTATAAATCACGGGCAATAATCACTCACTCGCGTTGACGCTCGCTCGCGTTTTTCGCTCGCCTTTTAGGATTATTCGTTCAAACTGCCGTTCTTCAGCCAGTGTCTCAGTAACGTTTTTGTAGCATTGAAAGGAAAACTATTTGACAAATGCTCGAATTACCCGATAGGAAAGTATATAATAGGAAATTTATATAATTTTATAATTATCATCATTTTCTTGGACCTCGGCAAGTAGAAGAATTATTGCCCTCTGCTTTTCTATCGGAGTAAATTTTACTCGTTCAATAATGTCAATTCAATCAAGTATAGAAACAATATCCAAAAGTTATTGATTCTCTTCCCTACTATGATTAGAAATAATCCAAAAATCTTCAATTTTTGGTTGATTCTACATACAATGTATGTAGGTGAGTTGATGTGGGGGTCGGAACTATGCAAGCCTAAAATTCGACCGTCGCAGCGTATCTCGGGGTTGATCTTGGGCACGCGCGACGCGAAACGGCGATCACATCGGCTACGTGGAGTAAACTCACGTTTGAATCGGGCCGATCTTACGGCAAACAATAATTGGGGGGGGGGGGGGAAAGGGGACCGGCGGGGGGATGGCGTCCCTTTATTCCTTACGGCTGTTGCTCGCGGGGCCGTCGCCTTGAATCGCGAGGCCTGCGCGCACGTGTCATTGTTGGCCGCTCGTCCGCATCCCTCGCTCTCTCGATATCCATCTTGTTCTCTCGCTCGCCATTTAAATACCCTGGCGTGCTCGCGCGGGCCAGCTGTCATATCGCACAATGGCTGGCTGCGCTGCGAGCACCGATATCAGGCCGTGACGCCTAAACCTGCCATCTGATCCGAAAGTGGCGCGCCCGGCCGGCACAATGAGACGCGGAGAGTAAGGAGAGAGAAGAAAAAAATAATACGCCGTCCACTCGAGCAAAGTACCCGTGTTTTTATAAGCCACGAAGAAGGGGTGAAGTTGCTTTCTCCGATTCGAAGACTCGACGGCTCGCGGCCAACTCGACGGCTCGCGGCCAGCTTCGAATTATTTTTTGTCGAATACGGTATATGCGGTTCGATTTAGCGTGTGGCGTTGCACGTGTCTTTCTCATCTATTCCGGAACTCAAAGCAATTTTTTATCCACCCGAAAATTGAGAAGATGTATGGACCGATGAAGTTCACATGATATCACATCGATTGTAACACATCGAATTTTTTTTTAATATTCACATGCAAATGAAGTAATTAGCTGTCGTTGACAAATCCTTCTTACTTATTAATATGCGAGAGTGAGAGTGATCGACTGGAGAAAAAAAATAATACATACGAATCTATACATAATAAATGTGGATAGAACACAATTTCTTTACGCCCCTATTTCATCGCCCTATATACTTCACTTTTACTATTCATTGATTCGGACACGATTGGGCGTGCTGCTGTACGTGAAAAGTAAAACGCCCGTTTCTCGACATCTGGAGCAAAATTGGATTTTTAACCGCACGTGCGATTACAGAGTTATTAATTGTGAATAATTTTGCCTCCGTTGGAGATTATTCGCGTGGTCGTGTTGGAAAATTTTTTTGTGTGCATCCGCGCATCTGTTGCAACGATGCACAATTTTCGCAATCACTCGTCGGATTATGCATTTCGACGAAATAAAAGATTCTTCTCTCTCTCGATACTGTATCGAATTATATGCGCAACGCGTTTTTTTTTTTGGAAAACTCGAAACGATGGACATTTTCAAAAGACAGATTTTGCAACGATTTTTATCGCTTGAAACACAATAAATTATTCAAAAGTCACAAGTGACACGATGTTTCAGGGCCAATTCAATAGAACAATGAATTGTAGAATCCGTATCTTTATTTATTTTTCTTTCCATGGTAAATTTGTTTTCGCTCGTTTTTTGTCAAATATTTCTGCGCGAAATGGACGAGGGCTTGAACAAAAGTTACGAGAATCAAAGCGACGCAACAAGAGAACGTGGCAAATCAAGTAGAACACGTAGAGTGACGGAAAAATTAAGCTCCGAAGGAATATCGTACACCGAATGGGTCAGCTTTTCGCAGGAGAACGTGATAGATATAGATATTCTTTGATCAACCTGGGGGTGAAAGACCGTCTGGTCTACATGGAGATATACATTAAGTGTATAATTATCTTACAAAGCTATAACATCGTTCCATTTGGAAATTTTGGCCAAGTAAACTAGGATTATTGTGTTTACATCAATAAATTCCATTGACATACAATTTCATTCTCGGAAGTATTTGCTCAGGAAACTAGAACTTATCTTTACACATCGACAAGCTAATGTGATATAGAATCTAGGCCGAAATTAGCGATTGGATCGCTTATACCACGACTGATGACCCGACCCTCGAATAATTTTTTTTTTCATTAATGGTTTGTCGTGTTTGTGATTCGAATTGTAATCGATGTATCCAAGGTTCGCATCATTGATTCCTGTTCATTTCCACACGCAGCACAAACAATCCTAAAAATCACCGAACCACCCTTTTTGCAAAAATTATAGATGAAACGACAATTTTTGTGGACCAATTCAGTGGGATGTGGACTACATAATTTGCAACGTTTCACCTGCAAGCTCATACATTTATTACAGAAGCACATGATAAACAATACAATCGGTGTGCAAAACTATCGACAAAACAAAACCAAACTATCATTTGAAGAGCGGAGTTGTTCGTCGCGGTTATCAACGCTGCGAACTTCAGATACATGGTTATCGAACGAGCGCGAAATATCTTCGATTTTCCGGCTGGTATAGTTGTTTATTCGTTTGCATACCGCTGAGAGTACCGATGGATCGGCAAGTATAAATATCCGCGACTTCGAAGTGGAGTACGTATATCCTTCGCGCAGCATGAAATGCAGATAAAGGCAGAGGCGTCGAATCCTGGGCGGTCGAATAGTCGTACCGAGCATATGTACGCGATGTCGAATGCGAAGTGGTTCAAAAGTGGGTCAGCCCAACGATGGATCCTTTGAAAAAATTACAGACGCCAGCGCCGCGCGAGCGAGCAGGAAATGGCATCTCATGTATAAACTGGGCCGTATCAAACCGAGAGCCTCGATAATGGCCCGGCTCGACGGCTCTTCCTACCGATATATATAATTCATATATATTAGAGAGTAGAAGGACTAGTCTATCGGTCTGCCGAGAGAGATATTTGCCCCCCGCGAGACGGGGCTCTTCGCTTCTTTGCGCAATTTCTTGTCTGCCCATCCGTCCCAGAAGGTTCAACGTTAATTTATTAGCCGCAAAATGATACCGGTGGATTCCATGCGCTCCGGCTACGTGTAATTTGAATGGCTAATGCAATTCGTATATGCCACAATCGATTTCTCTATATACATCCATCTCTCTCTCTGTTCCACGGGTGTATTAGGATATTGCGTGAGGTTTATTCGAGCAGTGCGCCGATTCTAGAGATCGATCGGTGCTCCCACCCTCTCTCTCTCTCTAGCCCTGTAACGGTGCCTTGGCAATTCTATCTGGCCACGATAAATAAAACCGAATAAGACGTTATTGAACTCTATTTATCATTAAAATTGGCCGAACCGACCTAATACCTTTTGAAATACGCTCGCGATAAGGCTTGCGATACATTCGAGATAGGAATTTATTATGCGATTGGCCGCGCCACGTGCTCATTAGATTAATCGTCCCGGCAAATTGAAATCATCCACGAATAATAACCACGCTATCTATATGTTTGTGTGTGTGTGAAATTCATTACATTTCATTATCCACGCCTGTTTATCATACTGACGCGTACAAATCATATCGATTTCCGTACTCGTTATAGCGTGAAATGCTCCGGCGGCCAACCGCGCCTCACTTTTTCCTCGCGATTCGACCGACTAGGCTTCCCACCTGACGGCGGCCCCCGATGAAAATCATCCGGATCCATCACTCGAGCCGCGGCGAACTCGACGAAAACTTCCAGTTCCTCTGTTCGTTACACACTCGGTCCTATACAATATTTGTATCGCCGATGTTTTTCGCACCGCGGGACATCGGCTTTTGTGAAACGGGAGAGTGAGTTTCCTCCGGCTTTTGCTCGCTACATCTATAATTTCATCGGCTCGAGTGTGCCACGTAGTGCTTTTGTACGTTGGGCCTCGTAGCTCGCGTTTCAGAAAGAACAAAAAAACATTTGGGCTTTTCCACGATGTATTTTAATCTTCCGGTCTTTTGTAATGAAGATTGGGGAAAACTGTAGTCCGGCAGGAGCCAGATGGAGGTTATTGATTTTTCGGGTAATATTTCTTGTGTCTTTGCGGGCGGTAGGAGGGTTATCAAATTTTTTTCCCAGAACTTGAAATGCCTTCCATTAAGAAATTCTAATCGGGAAAATTTTTATTTTTTCACGCGACCAATAATAGTTGTTACCTATTTCGTATGCAAGTACAAAATGTCTTCGAAAGCTTGTCAACATTTTCCCTGAATATAGTGGTTAATGAGCTCATACGAAGGGGGTATATAAAAAATGGCATAGCATGGCCCAAGTAACATGAGTAATCACTTCAATCTGCACGAAAAGAAGTATTCGTGGTAATTCCTTTCATGATCACCAACCGGACAATTGAGACAAAAACTGACGGGAACCACTGGGGTCTTCACAATTGTTCATGTTCTTCTCCTCGACTGTTGTCAATACGTCTAAGGTTAATTCATCGGCTGATAATAATACGAATAGCCGTGAGCGCGAATACTTTTCTATCTGCAGAATCAATTGATTGATCATGTCAATTGCGAAATATTATTCATTTTCTATAGTTGATGTTAGCCTTTTGGTATTTGACTCCTCTGAAAGACCGTTCCGTCGTTATAGCCAGATAACCTTTAGTTTTAACGTATATGAAAAAATTGGAGCAAAATTCCTCTACCGGGATATCATGTAGAGTACATCAAACTCTTCGATCGAATTTTAATAATAAATTAAATTGAACACGTGGTAGGATTCGCCAACAAGAAATATACCAACTCAAATTGTTGGGATATTAGATGTGTTTGATCGACGCCTCGTCTCAAGCTCGCGCCATCACGTTTGGAAAGTATTTACACAGGCACGGGACAATGGAGCCGATCGCGGATGATAAATCGATCACGCGCAAGACGAGCGAAACTGGTATGAAATTGCCCCCGCGCCCACGCTGCAGGTGTCCGTGGCAAGTCCGCGAAGATAAAGCCGAACGGCGGCGACAGTCGCGGCGATGACCCGAACCCGATAACAAGCGGCGGAATATTAAGGCCCGGACAATAGCCGAGCGGCCTGTGCAACGGGGGCTCGCGAATTTTTTCCCTTCATTTCAATGACAATAAAGATAGCGAGAGGTGGTGGCCGGGGCAGAAGCGAAAAACCCGAGTTCCGCGCGAGAGGAGCAGCGCTCGGGAAATGATACGACGAGCCCGAGCCAACCCCAGAGGGCTTCTCCCTCTCTATCTCTCCTTCTCGGATTTGGGCGGAAGAAAAGTCTCGTGGCTGGTTGACTCGAGGTAGTAAGGAGCAGGGAGAAGCGGGCCGCAAGAATTATTAGCGGTTATTAAGCAGGGACGAAGGAAGAAAAGCCAGAGAGGGAGAGAAAGACGTCGCCGCGAGGGAAAAAGGAAGTCCCTTAACGCCGCGCGCGCGCACCGGGGCTCGATATTAAGGATATGCGCTGATGGGCCGTTTTAATGAGCTGCCAGCCTCCGTTACGCCACTGCTCGTTTTACCGAGCGAGTCCACACTGTGCCAAGCTCGAGCCTGTACGTGTATAGGTATACATATAACGGAACAATCAGCTGCCTCGTCTCTATTTTCTTAAGTTTCGCTCTTTTATCCTGTTCTCGGGGCAGAACCGCAGGAGACGAAGCCCCCCGTAACGCAACAGCGGAACAAGAGATGTGAACGGTAGCGCGAGCGGACGAGCGATTATCGTCTTAAAAAGGATCTTATACGACCCACGTCCCTCTCCCCGGCTCATCATCAATTTCCTCTTCCTTCTTCACTCAATATACTCGAATAATCCTGCGGGTTACCGAGAAACTAAAATTAAGCCGCGTGCGCGTTACTCTATAACATTTTATCAATATGGTCAAATCATACTTTCTCGGTGAATACATCCAAATTCGTTAATTGTCAACGTCTTTCATAATCGGCGAGTCCGTTCGATTCAATCGGATTTTCGCTGGTAGCCGAAATTGGTTTCCTATTGAATTTGATAGTTTTACCTTGGACAAAAAACCAAAAGATATTGTTTAAGTGAAAATCAACTCTAGATCATTGAACAAATTTTATTCCCACTATATGACGAGTATCCGGACACCATCGCCCACGGTAAAATAATTTTACAGTCATTCAAAATAGGTAAAATATTTCATCGATAATTTATCTGTCACTATGGCAAAGAGCACCAAAAGCTCTCGCGGTATAATATACAGGGAAGAGATGCTTTGATCTCACAGATCTCGCCTTGCAAGAATACATAGCATATACAAGTTTCAATTTTATCATTTTCAATACTAAAATTGACAATTGATTTTATTTTGATAATTCTTCACGAAACTCATGATATACGTAATAGCAATTTTGTGTGATAGCTTATCACGTGATACTGTATTTTTAATTTTGTAATTTAAATGAATGATAATTGTGAAATACAAACATTTTTAATAACTATTCTATAATATTAAAGCCATTCGGAGGTGAATCGAAATGGCACTAGTAGCGAATGTAATTTGCATGGGTGGAGATGTATGTATCCTCTGGAAGCAAGCTTATCGATGTAATCGAAGCAATCTCCGTGTCTATAACTTGCGTCTCGTACAAATCCACCGTAACCGCAATTGGATTGGCTCGACTCGTATCGGATCCCGATTGTATCGAGCATAAAATTTTGTCAGCGCGGAATCAATCGGACAATTAGCGTCTCGAATTATCCCACAATATTTGTCCCTCGCTGGTACAATATGAACGGTCCCACATCGGTAACCGACAGCATACATACACATGGATCTTAATGCATAAATAAAGCAGCCGGTGAATTGGCGCTCGCTGCGATCGACCGCAAATTAAGTAACACAATGAGGTATATATAGATGCGCGTTGTGCAATGTGGCTTGGGTGAAAGGCCAGAGTGAGTGAGACAGAGAGAGAGAGAGAAAGAGAGCCATAACAATAATACGCAAACACGATGAATTTGTTTGGAGAATAGCAGGGGATTTCGCAAGGAGCATCTGGCTTCTCAGTCTCTCATCCGCAGAAAGCCGTTAAACGCAGAGACGTATAGATGTACACAAACGCAAACACACACACACACACGCACACACACAGACCCATAGAAGCGAACTCGAATACTCGCGGCAGAGTTGGATATACACCCACAACAATGGAATATCAAGCCGATAACAATAGAATATCAATGAGATAATTCCGCGCTTATGTGCTTCTCTCGCCGACTTTCACGTTCACGTTTATACCCACACACATACACGAATGTGTATATATATGCATATGATGTATACACGCCGAGGCAGTGGTGGGCTCCTGGTCGCTCCGCTGTGGGGATTTTGGGCCGCGGTCGCGCGGGTGCGGGAGGGAGGCAGAGAGGCCGCGCGCGCGCGAGAACACGTTCTCACATTCATCTTGCACACTTTGCTCCAGCTATAACGGAGAGCCTCGCGATTCGACATCGGTAGCTCGCGGAGCCGCGAGTATTGTTGCGCTGCTCCAGCCCAGCCCGCAGCGATTCAATTCGCGCATATACGCTCGCGAGCTCGTGCCCTATGGTGCTCCAACGAGTTTGCCTCCGGCCCCAGCCCAACTCGTGTACATATAAATATATATACGTCTCGCTCGGGGTAATTAGGCCAGAATCAAGTGGGTTTTTTCAGGCCTGCACGCCGCACTCGACGTGGATATGCGAGCTACAAGCACCTGTATTGTTCTCCAAATTCTACATACTTCATACATCTTTGCAAATATTTATGTGTGTGTGTGTCCCATGAATATCATCATTTATTCTTTGAGGATCCAAAAGTTGTTGATTCTATCATCCAATATGATCCTTCATCATTCGTATAGTTGATGCTGTCGGCGTTCCCAGACAGTTGCGATTTCTAGTTGATTCAATTTGCACGAGTGTCTCGCACTACACTCATATAATCAAGACCATGATATTTCAAGATTTTCACCGTAGTGCAGGTGTAGTGCCGTAGTGCACCGTAGTGCGGATGTGGTGCGAGTTTGTAATTGTTTGTCAATGTACGAGTATATAAGATGCAAATCGTCATGTACTTTAAGGATCGACTAAAAATTTTATTGCCGCACTGTCTCTGGAAACGCTGAAAGATTTTCAGCAATATGATCACATTTCCCATCTCCCATTTCCCATCTTAATCCATGTAATATATCCCTGGTATGATCCTCACGTATGAAAACTTATGTTGGGACGTTATGCCATCGGGATCTTTGATCATTATGATTTCATGCTCTTGATATACTTTAAAGTAGCCGACATGTGGTGAGAAAATGGACGTTTTTAAGACATTTCTGACGCTTGAACAAGGATAATAAAAAAAAACTCTTCACCAATATGAATAATTTCGAGTCTTAAAACCTTACAATTAGTAAAAACAAAAATCGTAAACCACCTAAAGCGGCCGTGGACATCGAAATTTGGATCTGGCTAAATTGTCCCATAGACACGGAGATTTTGTATTAGATTGGTAAAGCGAGGAGAGAAGGGCGCGCAGTGTAGAGATTTTATCACTCCGCGATCCAGACGCCGGCAACGGCTGTGCTGCGATGATTCGTTTACCCCAATTCAACCGAGCGATTTGTCACGCGTGCAAGTACGAGAGTCACGGGTAAAATGCACCGCGACTCATTCGGCTCGCTTTGGCGCAGCTTTTTTCATACTCGCGAGAGACGGAGCGACATACACGATACTTAAATCCTCCAGATGCTCTCGGTATAGCTTTGCGAATCGAAACGAGTCCATTTTTAGCCGGCTCGGCTCGCTGTGGCGCGACAAGAGTGTGCACAGTGGCAACACGTGGATACACACAAGTGAATCACTCGGCGGAACAAGTCGTTGGAATAAATAGACGTACGCGCACAGATCGTGAGAGTGACGTGCAATTTTCAAAATCCAACCTTCGTTTGATACTCGATCGATGTCGCGCGAGTGCGTATCCAGTGCTGTATATACTGGACGTTTGTTGTCCGCAGCAATACAAGGGC
The DNA here is from genome assembly GCA_020882685.1 of Aphelinus atriplicis. Lineage (NCBI taxonomy): Eukaryota > Metazoa > Arthropoda > Insecta > Hymenoptera > Aphelinidae > Aphelinus > Aphelinus atriplicis. The sequence goes on from CM037074.1 coordinate 7,721,711, forward strand.
GAGCGCACGCATGTGTATATACATATAATAGAGGACGAGGCGGAATAAAAGGAGGTCGGTTTATTACGGGGCGATTGGTGCGCGCGATACGCTCGCGCCGGGCAGATGGCGCGCGTATGTATATTCACCCGCGGGGAAGAAAAGAGAAAATCGAGGAAATCGAGGCGGAGAAACGACGTTTAGTATGGGCGGCTGCGCAGTGACACGTCAAACAGCTGTTGCTCAGGCGCGAGCGCGCAATCCACTTATCGCTCTTAAAAATTGACTCGCGCGCGGCCTGTATATACGCGTACATACGATATTCTGCTGTTGTATATACATACATACACGCGTATTGTGTACAGGGCGTTGACACAGACGCGCGTCCGATTTTTCTCTTTTTCCCTCTCTCTCTCTCTCTCTGTGCACTCGAGAGGGCATCGATAATATTGTCGTCTCGGGCGAGCGACTGCGCCGCCGCGTTAATATTTACTTTATGGCACTCTAAGGACTGTGTATAGAGGTGCGTTGACACGTGAAAGGTGCGCCTCGGGCATGCGATGGATCCATCAAGTGCGCTAATCCGATGTATTTGACTGGTAATACGTTTAAGGAGAACCATTCGACTCGCGCGCGACGCTCAATCGTTTATCCTCTACAATAACTGATGCGCGCGTGCCTTCCTCCTTATTCTCCTCGAGTCGTCATTACTCTCTTCGTATACTCGTCGCATCACACCGATTCTATATCTGTTTTTCTTTCGATTTTTCAACCGTCGCGTGTATTTCCCAACATTTTTTCGTCCTCATATCTTTTTTATCAAATCTCTAGTGAGATTCAACTCTATTGAATCTATAAAGCAGTCCATTTATATTCCAGTTGACTTTTCGTGTATAATTCAACTATCGAATCTTGCGAGATTCTATGGTACAATAACTTGCATTACGCTGCAAGTTTCGCTGTTATCCGTCTTGGAAATTCATCCGCGCCTGCGTTCGCTTCAGCTTTGGATACAGTGACTTTTCACTATAATCATTTGAAAGAGTATTTTGCGCCACTCCACGGGTTTTTTAATTAATTGTATGATGGTTGCGTATGTCAATTACGCCCTGGTAGTTTACCGAGTTTCTTTGAACGCTCGTTGCTGAATGTAAAAGTTTGAAAACCCGACTTTCACGGAAAGAGCAAATTTTCCCAAAGGCTCTTGCCCCATTTTTAAAATGCTTTTTCAGTCGTTTCACTCAATCAGTGGGGATTCATACAGCACCGGGTTATGTTACGCTAGAAGAAATTTCAATCTGGTGCAATTCACGTTTGACGGGGGAAAATTTCTTTGAGCGTACAGGTTGCAACAGTTTTGTTCGCGACTGTCGGGGGTAGTCTGGATCATTCTAGATGGGAATAACGTAATAACACTTTCAGCGAATTCGCGAGAAAACAAGCCTTCTCTTACGTTCTTTTTTTTCAACCAATGCACAAAAGCACGTGGATCCATTCAATCCTCGTTAAGAGGAGGCCATACCAAAGGGGTAACATAACAATTGCCAAGAGCCCAGTAAACCCCTTTCGGCTGTTGTCTCAATTTACGACAAATCGTCATCCGCGCGTGTGAAGTTGATTCGTTGATTGAAAATGATATGATAGCTGAATTGCCGGGAACGCGTGTACGCAAATACTTTTGTTTTCGCGGACTAAATCGATTTTTGTTATTATTTGAGCATTATTATCCATTGTTTCTAGGTTATGCTAGCTCTTTGTTATGGCCTCGCCGACCACGGGGCTCTCAACCGACGGAGCGAACCCAGAGATTAGCATGACAAAACGTTTGTTTTGGATAGAATCAGGTCAACCATGGGGCGAAATGAAAACCCAGACTGGGGCCGAAAAAGAAAGTAAACAAAAAGCCGGTTCTCTTGTACTTCCTATATATACACGCATGGGGTACAAAAGAGCCACCTGCCGGGGTATCACGTGGAAAAGTACATACGAAATGTGCGAGGCTGAGAATAGGGATAGAAAACAATATGCGGGTGAAAAGGAGGAAGAAAAACGCGGTGGCGCAGTTGGCTATATTTATCCGATGCATCTAATGCAGCACGTGCATTACGCACGAGACGAGTGCAGAGCGATAGAAGGGAAGGGGTCATCCGAAAACGAGCAGCCCGACATGGCCGCGGAGGGAATTTCCCAGTGTGTCACACTCTCTCGAGTACATACGAGCGCTTCTTATTATTCCCGTTGGCGCGCCACTGCGCAGTAGCATAGAGAGATTTGGGGAGATGAGGATTTTGAAGGCACTCGGTTAACGCCCGCGTGGTCCGCGAGTGGAGCTTGATTAACGACGCCGCGCGCCGCGAGATGGAAACAAGATGAATTGGGCATTATTTTTGGCACAATGAGAAAGAGAGAAAAGTCGCGCGCGCGCTCCACTCTGCGAGAGACGGTGTTTACAACACGCGAGCCGGGGGGAGACGCGAGCGATCGGCTCCTCCTGTTTTTTTTCCCTCTTCCTTTTGCTTTTCTCCACCTCGCTTCGATACGAGCGCGCGAGCACATGGGAACGCGTGGCGCTCCTTTGTCGGCTGACAGGCTTGTTTTTTTTGTGCCTTTTTTTCGGCTGTATTTCTTAGGCTTTTTACGCGAGCGTTAATCACTCTGGCGGTGCGGAGCGTCGATAGAAAAGAACGCCCGATAATTGTTGGAGGGGCGAGCTTTTTTCTCGGACGGCGTGCGAGACACAGGAGCAACAGGCCCGGCGAGACGGCGTGTATCCTTTATCGACTCGCGATGAACCGACCAGTGATTATGAGGAGGTTTTTTTCGCCCCGACACCGAATCAACGAATCGTAAGAGGCAATATAAACCCTATTAGAGATTGACCGTCTTCATTGTGATTGTGTTTACTCTACGGTCTCGATTAAACGTCTGTGTTATGATTCATGCGGATATAACGTCGACCGCAGACTATCCAGCAGCATTTAATCAGTTTTCACTTGTACAATATAAATACAAGGGCGCGATTTCAACGCGATATTTTCATAATCAATTTTGTATCAATGAATAACAAATATTATTGGTGAAAAATTAAAATCTTCACTTTTATCGAGAAGAATCATAGAATACTATCTGGCAGTCTATACCAAAGATTTTATCCACCAAATTATTTACGATTATCTTCTCTAAGCTTGTCGCCTGCACTTTCGAGTTGTGTCTATCTACAAACGTATATCTATATCTTTTTCGACGTACGTCACCCAAGATACTTGGCGATTCACTCTACAAGCCATCACTTTTCAAACAAGGACACGTGAATCCAAAAATGTATAAATCGCCAATTAGATGAAATATTTGAAATTGAAATTGAGTGGTTTTGAAACCTCACCATTAACAATCACCTGAGCTTCCATGAGACCTGTCTTCTATTGCATTTCACATTGTCATATTGACATCTCTTGCAAAGAAAAGTACTAAATAATTTTGAATATACCCCATAACCTTCGAACAACATGAACTTTTTAACATTATTGAATCAGGATTTTTTACGGAACGTGCTTTTTGTTGATCGTGGCAGATTTGAAACGGTCTCATCTTCGTAGGATATGCATCGACGCATATTAATAGAAGTTATACTGGTCAGGATCTGGAATCGCGACACGAGAGCAGCTCGGTTTGAGAAATCTTGTAATCCAATTTATCCGCGACGACTGCGCGGCTTTCGGTGGGCCGCACGAAAAATAAGCTGCTCCCCCTCGAGGGAGAGTCGGCAGCGCGTATTTATACACGACGAGGCCGCGAGAAATTTGGGAGAAATTGATAAATGGCCGGAGGGAAAATTGGCGTGACGCGCGTGTGTGTGTAAAAAATCCCTACCCCTCGCTGCAGAGAGAAAGAGAGTTTAATCAGGGCGATTTCCAATTTTAAAAGCGACCGCTGCCTCGCTCCCGAGTTCAACGCGCCGTTATTGTGCGAGCCGCAGTCCCCCGAGGAGTACATGCACACGTGTGTGTGTGTGTGTATATCGGTTATATGCTCGCTCCTCCCCCGCGAATCGCGTGACACGACGAATTAATCTCGAGGCGTGAACGCGCGTATCTTTCACCCGCGGCGCCGCCGCTTCTTCCATCCCATATACATATATATCCTTCGTCGCTCATCGAAGAGCTCGTCGATGATGCATCGCCCGGCTGCACTATGCTCTTTCGAGTCCGCGATAAATTCGTTGCCTTTCCACCCCACCGAATAGATAAGGCTTTTCTGGGTCACACGGACTGGTTAACGATTGACTAATCGTACAGATGCCCGTTTTAGATACGCTCGCTGCTTAATAACCGTTTGAATCGCCCGCTCGATGGATATACACTCGCGCCCGTTGGCACACAGCGTCGCTGCAGCTCGAGATATCGCTCGTTATACATACATATCTCCCAGCCGCGGCTTTGGTTTTCATACGAATTTTATGCAAAATACCAATGCGCTCTCAATTCGAATCACGCCTACTAATCCGTGGAGCGATCGCGTATCATCCGCAGTGGAGTGTGCCACGTACGGTTAGACATTTCATTGCTCTCTTTTCCTCTCTCTGTCTCGTATGGATTAAATGACGGACAAAGCAGTCGATTCGTGCTTTGCTGGCCCAGCCGCGTATTACGCCGATCTATACAGGATTTTTTCGTGATAAAAGTAGCAGCTGGAAACCGACTGAGCGACCGAATGAAAGACAGTCCCGTAATTTTTATTGTTTTCCACTCGCAACAGCCATGACTCGATTAGTTATGAAAATCTTAATACCAAAATATGCGTTTTTCTTCTAGTTTTTTGCTTCTGAAATGATAACTAATACAGTAATCTTTAGTAATTAGTAATGGAAAGAAAACCTGAAAATTCGGTGTTTTTTAGATAATTAAATCTTCATTGTTTGTAATGTAATGAATCATATGTACTTTATGCGCGCACAAAACAGATGCTTTCGGACCATTAGATTTAGTAGGACTGCAATTTGAATTCTATTTGCCTCAATGCGTCACGGATGCTCCAACTTCGGACTGTAAACATTTTTCACTTATTTCTCAGGATCGTAGCTCAAAATAATTGAAGTACCATAATTTTACTTTTGAAATCTCTCTGTAAATTTGAATCGGAGCATCCATGACGCATCGAGGCATACCAAAGATAGGGCAAAAAATACCCTACTGATTGGCGAACATTCTAGGCCGAGCCGTGTTGCGTTTGACGAATGCTTGCCTCCTCCCCCTCAGACCACTACTTACACCAAGGATCGATTCAATTTTCGACCATAAAATGTTGACACTGCAGCCTCTTGAATATATTCGATCTCGTAGCGATCCGCCGTTGCGGGGCGGCAATGAAAAACACGCATAATCGGATCTGCCGCGGCCGGGCGCACTTTAAACTGTCGCGTTCGGCAGCGGCTGTTGAAATTTGACAAGCCCGCCGGCCCTAGATTCGATTTGCATCCGAGCGCCTGGCATCTGCTCCTGCCCCGGCGACCCATTTAAACCCGAGAACCAGAGCTCGTGTCAGGGTCGACGAACTTCTCTCCGCGGCGTACAAAGGTCGCCAATAAAAAAGTCGAATTTTTTCTCTCTCTTTCTCTTCTTTTCTTTGTATCGCTGCTCATTCACCGGCGCAGGGCTGAAGCGGAGAGAGAAATCCAAGCCAAGCGCGCGTCCGAGTATCGAGTTCTCATTAGCCGCCTTTACACTGCGACGCGGATTTATATACTATTCTGCAGATTTAAAAGAGCCCGTCTCTCTCGTCGCCCGATCGTGTGCGAGTCGAGCTGTCGACTGGGGAAGGAAAAAAGGAAATCAAAAACGCGGATGTACTGGTGACACTTTCCGTTGGGAAAATCTTGAATTTCCACGTCCCGTTTCTTTTTTTTCACGGAAGTTTCATTCGAGGAAAAGCCCCCCGACTTGTGTGATATCACGAGAGAATAATGAAATGAGAGTGAGTTTTTCATGAATACTTTTGAATATGTGTAAAATGTTGTGAGGAAAAATTGGGACGGAAAAATTGAGTCATATTTATTATTTCATTGTGACTTGATGACGCTCGCAATGTGATAGTTGGAAATAGACGCACTAAAACGCTGTCTGGTATAGTTCAATTGACTCATCAAAGATAATCAATTCTGCATAATTCAACATGCGAGTGGAAAAACACTGATAAAAATACTTCCCGCTATTCTACTCAACTGACTACTTCGAAATATTTTCGGTAGGACGGATCGTCAACTTCGGCTGATCAATCATGCCGAAACGTTCCGAGATGATTTCTCGGGCACCCCAATGAGCCGTACACGAAGCCATTCAATCTAATCATTTGGAAAATCGAAAGACTAGCGACCGAATTGGTTCATGCATGGCTCGTTGAAGTCGCCGAAAATCATTTGGGAAAGTTTTATCGTAATTGGTCAGCCGCGGTTGACAGCAGCTCTCTTAATTAGTACGCGATACTGTCAAAACAGTCAACAACAAATGCCTCGCCATTGAACTTTTCACGTCGTGTCTCGGAGCGTAAACAGAGGTGGTTTTCGAACTTCCGGATTCGTTGAATCAACCGATCGAACAGTCGGTCACGAGATTCTCTGAGCATTAAAGACATTTATCTCGCGGTCCATCTCTTGTATACACAAGATCCATACCAGAGATCGCCAACAGAACACAAAGGTCGCGGTCCGCAGCTGAGCGTATATAAACGAATTCGGGACGCTAAACCGAGAAAAAAAATACCGTAAAGCTTACTTATATATGTTTACTACGTGGACATTCCAATAGCCGCGAGTGGGGATCGGGCAGGGGGGCACGGAATCAATACGAATTTCGACGGAAACAATCGGAGCGCGATTGTACCGCGAGAGCGTCAAAGTTTCCCGGTGTGTATCGGTAATAAAATCAAAGTCACGCACTTCCAGGGGATCGCTTTGAATTATCCAAGCCGAATTGGTGCGTACGGCGCGCCGATCAGTCCGCGATATGTATTTTTGCCCCCCGTGAGCCACGCGGCCCTCATTACGGCCGGCGAGGGACACGCCTTGCGCCCCGCGGCCCTTATATCCCTCTCGACTGAGACTCGCTGCGTATATGCACGGCACTAGAGGCTAAAGAGCTGCGCGAGCAACAGACTCTCCACGACGCGACCCTCGCACGCGTTTACTTCCTCTTGATTTCCCTACGCCCGGCCCTTATTTTCATACGCCACTTTGAACTTTATACCTCTGCGCTCGCTTTCAATGCTGTTGATCTCGTCGGCGGGGCAGCTCCGCCCGATATTATACTTCTTCTGCCTTGTCAACAATGCTCGGCAATCCTTTATCAAACTTTTATTAACGTCGAGCCTTTTGATCGGGGGTAGGGAAGAGGGGAAGAGCAACAAAAACATCTCGTCTCACCCGACGACTGATTATTATTTTTCTGAAAAGCTCCATGGCCAGCTTGTATTACCGGCGTCTTATAGATCATATGTACCGGAGACCAGATTCTCGACGGCGCGTGAATTTTCACTTTACCTTTTCTTCTACGTGTATATGATTCTGCCGTAACTGCCGTTGAATTTTAAATTACAATCTGGAACATTTAGTTCGAGCTCACAGCAAAATTCGCAAGAAGTGTTGGATTGGCTGAGCATCGAGAATGAATTAGTGACATAATCCCACTCTTGTTTCTCGCCAACATATTCAAATTCGGTGAACGCGTGAAAAAGTTAACTAGGTTGCCTTATTTTCCTAGAAGTCAAGATCGTTCCCATGAGGAGCGCACTTTACTATACCGAAAAACTCCGTCTTTCGTAGTAATGTCTTTCATGAATTTTTGCCAATTCCAATTTCAGATATGGGTTTGGAGGGAAAGTGCACGTCGGACAAGTGAAATTGAAGCTCTCGACGAGTACTTCACGACTTGCACTTACTCTTGAGCTGGATTCCATCAAAGCAAGCGACGAACCAACACACCAAAAGTCGATTTGGGCAACTTACAGCTAGTTCAAAACGGCAAATCAAACTGACAGCGACTTGGTCGATCGAAAAAGAATCCATCGCGTACAAACGTGGAGAGAAATGTTCTAGTAAAATTTACAAGCAAATTCACAAGAAAGTGAGCTTTATAAAATATCGGTTGTTTTTACGGAAGTTTCTTTAGGATGTTATTTTTCGAAAGACATTTTCCTCTCAAAAAATGGATGAACAGTTGGGCTGTGATTGACTTTCGTGTCAAAAATGACCATATACTATTGTAAAAATGAGTAGATATAACTCGAAACTTCACCACCTGTCAACTATTACTGATTTTTCTCGAAGCTTCACTGGAATCTTCATCGCGCTGACATGGACCGTAATAATTTTCACTCGAGTTTTTCTCTCCGCGCACATGCGGGACATTTTTCGTGTAGGTTAATCCTCATCAAGTGCGCACACTCGAGATGTAACGAAAGAACGAGCACGAGGGATTTCGCTTTCTAACACCATCACAAAGCTGACAAGCTCTGAAGAAGCAAGAGAAAAAAAAAGTGTATTATCAACGAGGCCAGCCGTCATTGTAGACGATCATCGACTGAGAGTGAGTGAGAGAGAGAGAGAGAGAGAGAGAGAATAAGTATAATCGGGTGAGCGAGTCGATAGAGCGTGAATGGACGCATTGGAGAGCGAGTGCGTTTCTCCGTTATAGCCGAAATCGGACCGACAGCCGCGACCCGGACGACTTGATGCTGTATAGATTGAAAGGAGAGCTCTCTCTTGCTCTCGCCGTGTGTACATTGTGGCTGGACTGACGTGGGCCCGATTATCCACGGGACTCTGCAGCCTCTTCTGCCGCGCGATTTGCCCGCCCAGTGATTTTATGCGCGGGGGACAAAACGCCGGCCTTCACACTCACGGGATTTCGAGAGCTTTATTCCCCTTGCATAGCCTCGAAATATTGTGTCCGTATCTTGTATGTGTACATAACCTATGCAAATTGTCGATCGCGCATCGAGAAAATCTTCCATTTCACTCGAGAGTCAGTTTAATTACCCAGAGCCAACGGCGGGGACGTAGAGAGACGTGGGTCTGTACAAACACACGTATGCTGTGTGTATAAGTACTTACATGTACTTTTATGTATTTCCTACGACAGTTCACTAATGCTTGAATGGGCTGCTTCAGCTCGACTATATATAGCTTTGCCGGTAGTCTAATGGTTTACATCTTGTGATTTGTGTCCTACTCGTCGCTCGATCTGATTTGTGTTATTGCCCGCGAGAGAGGGAGAGATAAAGAGAGTACGCTTAATTGTAAATAGGCCGCGCGAGCCGTGCGTAGCGCCGCGCGCCGGTCGGTACATTATGGGCTGTGAAACGCTCACCCGCTTGTTTTTCCAATTTACGATCGGCCATCGACGCAGTATTAACGTTATACTTCACAGGCTCATGTTCGCTAATTCCATGCAAATCCAAAAGTTATTAGCTGCTGCTGCTGCTGAATGCGCGCTTTCATACTTGTTTATCAGCTCTCGCGGCTTGTACTCGATCAAGCACTTGTTTTTTTTTGTTTTCGAGCGATTTATGTTCTGGGCTGTTGAGCGGCGAGGCACGACCAAGAGAAGTCTCGGGATATTCGGAGCAATTTTCGTCGACTTTACTGCTCATAGTTCAAAGGGTGATTTTCACGAAGACCTATGAGTTCCAGTGAGGTCCCCGCGGGTAGGCGGGTACGGAACGACTACCCATTTTCGTAAATAAAGTGAAACAAGTTGAGATGGATACCAGTCATGCGCGATTCTTGTTGGGGGGGGGGGAGGCACGATGGTTGGGTTAGTTGGGCTAATCGGGTTATTTGGGTTAGCCGACATTTACTGGGAAAACTGCCACACGAAATATTGTGAATTCGAGAAATTAATTGTAACAATTTGGTCTAGAATAATAACATTCGAGCCAAACAGTCATCTGAAGTACAACCACCAAACCGCTCCAAGTCCTCATCGCAGTTCTGTAATTACTGGCCGGTTTGAGAACGATGAAATGTGATGAAAAAGTGTACGTGTCGGTCTGGAGGGGACGCGAAAAAATCCCGCATCCAATCTATTCGTCGGCGGGAGTGTGTACTCGGTATCAAAGTGTCGAGCCGAAAGCGACGGAGTATAGGTATATAGTATATACATACTATGCGGGAGCAAACGGACGAGCTGTATACAAGAGGAGAGAGAGAGAGGGAGAGTCTTTTGGACGAGACAGCCGAAAAAGAAGGACACTTTGGAGCGGGGCGCACGCGACTCGAGCCTTGCACTCCGGCGGGCTTTCGCTCGGCTGCCAGGAAGGGAGCGGAGTGAATGGGCCACGCTAAGGGTCGGCCGGGCTTGAATGGGTGCGCCACCGCCATACACAGCAACGAGACGCGCGCGGAAAAAAGTGCATGAGATCGTGTCCGAGAGAGAGAGAGCGAGGACGTTTTCGCAAAAACTCGAGCCGAACTCGATGAAAAGGCAGACCGGTGCAGCCGGGGAAATGCGCGGACCGACCGGGGCTGGACGAGCAAACGAGCCGGATGAACCGAGTTTATATCAAACGAGACAAGCCGCGATTTTTACCCGCGCGTACGTCTCTCGTACTGCTCCTGAGCCAAGCAACCGTATAGCACAACATCGCCCATTCGAATATTCTTCTCTACGCTTCACTGCGGCGAGTGAGCGTACTGGACAGAGCGAGGCTGTCGTGCATCTTCTCTTCGTCCACCTATACATTTTTTGGAGAGCGTATCTTCTACTTTCACGAACATGTTCGGTTATCGATGTTCCGATGCTCCGTCTATTGAGTTGTCTTTCGACATTTGAATGAATCGTGAACGATGTCATTTTTTACTCATCATTTGCTGTGAAAGTTATTACAGGCGTATAAAGTACCATCTAAATAAATTCGAAATAGCTGGGAAGTACTGTTGTTCATTGGTGACAATTTTATGGTTGACAAATAATAGTGAATTGTGGAATTCTTCACCGTGGAGGAATTAAACAGGACATGTGTCGAACCGTGGAAAAATCCCTATTATGACTGTGCATTGACTATAATGAACATTGACAACCGGTCTCGATTGTTACCAACAATCCTCCGTGCCACAATGCTACAACACGTGGTCGTGCATGTGAGACACAAAGGATGGGTATCTTATCGCGTACACCTATATATAAAACTAGTTATCTCGGGATTAGCAAAGCCCGATCTATGCCGAATTTCGTTCTCCAATCCTCCGTTGATTGAATTCACAAACAAACAGCCTTGCCACGCTCCGACCGAGTTATGGAACGAGTCATAAAAAGACACGTGGAATCGCCGCGCACCAATGGGTAACCGGCTGGTAAATATGTTGCGGGGCCGCGGCTCACTCCCTCCTCGGAGATCCGCTGGATCATCCATCCATTTATTCACCGAATCAAAACCCTAGTTCTCTGTCCGGCAATTACGAGATTGCGCGAGTGACCCTCCCGCCCCCTCGTTGGATTTTCCACGTCCGGACGACCCAGGGGCAGCTTTGACCGATATGTGTGTGCCGGCCGCCGAATAAAACCGGCACGCGCGCGCGTCTCTATTAGGACTGCCGCGCGCAATAAAACCCGAGCCAATAAGTGCCGGTGCGGGCGCGTGGCAATCACGGAAATGCGGAATCCAGTCGCCCTTGGATAGAGCCACGATCGGAAGCGAGGAGGGCCCGGTGGGCAAATAGAAAGAGACGCGCGCGCGAGTACGGGGGGAGATATTGGAAGTGAAAAAAATGCCCAGAGCCAAAGACGAGAGTCGGGCTCGATTTGTAACAAGTGTAATCGAGTAAATGCCATTACGCGTAATACTGCATCGGTCCACGGCTTCTTCTTCGTTCTTTTTTTCTCCCTCCCCTGTGCTTCCGCTGCCGCCGTGCATTGTGCCCCGCGCGCGCCCGGAGAAGAGCGAGCGATGAAAAATACCCCGTCGACCTAACTGCCCGTGATCGAGGCGCGCGGCGTGGCGTCGTTATTTTGCCATATTACACGTGGATTTCGAGGAGGAAATAGCCGAAATAAACGACGCGGAATCGCCGACGAGGCTTGACAAATGATGGAAAAGACATGGCAGCGAGCGAGAGAGAGAGAGAGAGATTCAAATCCGGCGTGACGAGGCGCGTGTGTGCGACGCGCCCGAGGCGGATTCGTTCCATTTTAAAGAATACACACAAAGGACCATTATATGTGTAGGGATTCGGGAGAGGAGGCTCGCCCGGCGATAGACAGAGCTGTACAGAGGAGAGATGCACCATCCACGCAGCATCGCTTGTATATACGCGAGCGAGCTGCTCTGGATTAACATAATTTTTACATTAGACGAGCAATATCGGGACGCGTAACGAAGCAACGTTTAATTTGTCCCGGTTGCCCGGCACGTATTTACATGAAAGAATCGTGCGTCATCCGATAGGAAGGCGATTAAGCAAAAGGGTGAATGAGACGTATGCCTCGCGCCTACGTCTCTTTCGACTCGCCAGCGCGACAAGCGTCTAATTGCTGCTCCCTTCCGAATACTGCGCCGTACGTGTCCTCGACGAGCGAGCGATAAATAATCACGATTTCCACCTGTTAATCCTCGAGGAGCCGATCAATCGGTACAGCAATCAACATTCTAAATCGCTATCGACGACCTTCGAGATGGGGAGAGAAATATTATTCCGTTCGAATCAATTCGTTATTCCGTATAAAATATTCATGCGTCAGGGGGTTCGGGAGGGGGGAGATTCGACAGGAGTGCGAGGGTTGTTTTTTCTCTCTCCTTTCAATCTTTTATCTCGGAGTATATATTCGAATCAACGTTTAATCAATTCCGAATTCAATTTAAACGCACTCGAGAGCACTAGTACGTGAGCGCTCATAAAATATTTGACCTACTGGAGTGGCTCCTTCTTTTTTTCTCTCTCCTTCCTCTCCTTCTTTCTCTATCTCGGAAACGATCTCTACGGGCGCATACATAATTCCGGCTTCGGCCAAAATCACAATTGATTATCTAATCCGCAAGGCGAGCTCGGTGAATTGTACAAGGGGCAATATTAGCCGACTGGGATCCAATCAATTTGTCCCCGTGGTGCTTGGCAGTCCACAAAAAGAAACATCGAAGAAACTACTGTTGATTAATTCAACAGTACTATGAGTGGAGACAAACTTGGGAATTGTGAGAGAATTAGTTTCGTCCATTTTAGAAATATAGACACCGGGTGAATATGGTAGAAATGGATGGCTCATAGGAAGAAAAGCCCATTTCAGAATCTTGAGGCGAAGAAAAGCACATCCGACTCCGAACGAAGAAAAGCTGCACGTTTGACATCAGGGGTCGTTGTCCTGAGCTCGCTGTAAAAGTGATAAAGTTGTGCTCGATTCATCCATAGCTTTGTATTCTTGGGTATTTTCCCCCGTACCATCCGAATACGCTGGTCATGATTCGTCAAAAGACGTACTTTCCCGTGAAACGCTTTTTTTTTGCAAAAAACAGACAATACTGTTTTTTTACCTTGGAATTGTTTCGGATAGCAGACGAATAATTAAATTTGTATAGGCAGGAATCCCATACTAATAATCTTCAAATTCTCGACTCCTTCAATGTTATAAACTGTTAAACATTAGGAAATTGCGACTTTTTTCACGAAATGTGCTTTTCTTCGCCAGGAGATTTGAAATGAGCTTCTCTTTGCCCTAACATTAAAAATGTGATTTTTTTCATAGGAACCATCAATATACACACACATAAATGTACAACATACAATTCACTTTGTCATTCTCCACCCATACTGAAGAGTGGAAGAGTTTCCGTTAGAAATGTTCACTTTCCTGATTACAAGTGCAGTTAAACTTTCGAGAGAAAGTTAGTTTGATTACTTATTAACAATCAACTGAAAATCGAAACTGTGTGGATAATATCTGATAGAATCTATATGAATTGTTCAACTGCATTTTTCCCGTACCCATCTAGTACAGCGGAAATAATTAGCAAACGAGTTTTTTTGTCAGTGCGTAAAGATATGGGGGGGATGGGGGAAACAGGGTTTGGGAGCAGTATTGCGCAATTGTTATATATAGCTGGCGGTGTAACGTGGCGGCGAGAGGACCCTCGGGATACATATAGTTATGCGAGCAAGTGTGTCCTCGCGAGGCGCTATATACACGTCGTCGTTTGACATAAATCGCGCGACCACTTGCTGTCCAGATGACAGCGGCCGACGGACGATGCGCGTCTTTTTTCGCCAGCCCTCGTGTGAGTATATATATACACACACGAGTTGTGCGCGCAGCTGATGCCACGTGGCCCCCCCGCCGGCTCGCTCTCTCACTATGTTTAGCCGTGTCGTCTTTGTCAACTACTGCTGCTGCTGCTGCTGCAGCTAACGTTTTGTTCGATTGGATGCCCGGCTCACGGTGTGCTGCGGACTTTCCCATTACCGAAATAGCTCCTATACCCGGACCGAGTAAGACGATTTCGCTACTCGGATTGTTTGCTTTGGTGGACACGGCTCTTAGTGTGTGCAGCTTGGACCAAACGATTTATGGACCGACCTCGTCATTTATGAACATGGACACACACGCGTGTGTGTATGTGTGTTGTGACGGGGAGTCGGATATGGCGACGCTTCAATATCAAGCGGTATATTGACGTTTTCGGTGATGGAAAAATCGTACGCTATTGCCAGAGGACTACGAGAGACTCTTCACTCGGATACTCCCTTCATTTTTCACTGCTACATGGTACCGTTTCGATATTATTGGCGTAATATCATTGAGTTTTGGTGAAGCATCTTGTATAGAGTTGACCAGGAGCTGTCACTTGCGATTTGGGTCTGATACCGCTGAAACTCGCGGCAGCTGATTAATAGTCACCTAAATAGAGATAATTTACGCAGTCATTAATCAGCTAACGTTACCATTTCCCGGACAGATTGTCATGTTTGTATAAAATTAGAGATGATCCGTTGTCATTTTCGCAAAATAGCTATCAGTTTGGATACCAAAAGACTACCTCTAGAAGTTCCAGCGGAATAAGAGGTCCATGTTCTAAGTGGCAGGTCTTGATTAACATAAAGCGAGAATAATGAGTATTATTCGCCGATTAATTCGCAGTACTCCTCGAGATCTCCATGGTTCTCTCACTTGGAGTACCAGAGTGAGAAACCCTTTGGAGGACTGAGCTGCACTCCATTCACGCTCACACGTTTTAAAATTATATTTCAATATAAGCTCTATGATTCAATTGACGATCATCTTTCCTACGTACTCATTGATTCATTCCGATATACGAAATTTTAAAACCTACATTCGAGTTCTGTTATTACCAGCTTTTGAAAAAGACATTTAACCAATAGCCTCAAGACTAATCAATTCTATAGCTCCTTATATTGTTGACAAAACTGACTGACCAGGACCTGCCACTGAGGGTTTGAGTCTCCAGTTTCTTTTGTTTGATATATTGAAACAATGTTTACTGAATTCACGAGCATCTAATGTATCTATGAATATTATTAAACGACATAAAATATCAAACCACGAATTTTTCATCTGGAACTTCAATACATGCAATATACGCTAATGTTTTGAGACATTCCAAATTTTCCAGAGATATATACCATATGATGGTTCTATTAAGGTATTATTCCATGAAGAAGAATAAAGTCAGTCATTATTGAAAATTCTCACTTGCGATTGTTACGTATTAATGCTACTGTAAAAGGATAACATTGATTTTAGGCATGAATAAAATTACTTATTGAAACACATGAGTATATCGTTCACGAGCCAAACTACAGGAAGAGAATGCTCTATGCTGGATCGAGCGATAAAAGATGAAATTTTCTTAAGTGCATGTTGTCTCCAGCGGATAAAAGGCCCCATTACAAAGGTTGACTACTGCTGTCCGACTCATTGCCCACGTGTTCGGGCATATAAAAATAAAGACAAAATATTCGTGCATCATCGGACGTGAGCTAGAAGCCGCTTCATCAGCGGACGGTTCTGACTATAGCGTTCGAGATACACCCGAGAAACCGAGAGCACTTTTTCCTCTGTTTGCCTTTCTCGCGGCTGCCGGCACTTGTAATTATTGCTCGAGTCGAGCGCGCGAAGCTCGAAGAGCCCGCGGGAAAGCCGCGCTTATATTTGGATTGGCGTGCGGATATTTATAAAGATTTCGTCACACACACACACTCACACACTGAGGCGCCCGTATCATTTGGCAGGGGCTGGCGCGAGTAACGAGTGAGTACCGAGAGTCGCGGCTGCTTCTTTTGCCCGATTAGAAATAGCCCAAGCCGAGAAAGAGAGAAAGAGAAAGACGCTATATGGGTATGTTTACCCGCGCACTTCGACGCGATTATACACCAGCACGTGAGCGTTACGTACTTTCTGTTTACGTCGCGGGGAATACCAAGTGCAATGCTCGGCCACCCCTACTCGACTGCGAAATTTAACTTGTCAACTGGTGCGCGATTGAATTCGCCAATTATCTCGACTCGTTTGGAGAGACGAGACAGAACACAAGAGAAAATGGGAATTTTTCACCACCGCAATTTTAACGCCACAATGGATACGTGCTTATTTTTCAAACCTATTTTGATATTTTGAAGGATTTCACATTCTTCCGTGGATGATTTCAAATAAAATACATTCTTACAACGTCATCGAATCCTGTGAATGTTACGTCATTTTTTTCGGGAAATACATGCGATTAACTTATAGGATCTGAAAGTGTGATTCGATTTGTTGCCGGAGATCAAACCACAAAAATCTGAATTTTAGCAGGTTAACACCTTTCTTTAATCTTTATCAGAATTAATATGAATTTGGAACTATCCGAAGTTTTCTCTCGATGCAATTGTTTATCGAAAGGTCATGCCTTTTATTCTAATACAACACAATTATAAATATAGATATTTGATCAATTTTACATTGTCAGTATTCAATATTTCAGTAGACAATAACGTATACGATGCCGGAATGAAACAAAAGGCTTGAAATACCACGAGAGTGGCAAATATTATACGAAACTAAACGCTTAGAAATCCGTTTAGAATTACACATATGAACACGAGTGTGAAACGAGCCCAGAACACAATTTTAATTCGCAAATGCGAACGAGAAAAAAAAGTACTCCGACCAAACAGCGTGAATTTCCTTGAACATCTTGAAATTCATAGTCTCGTTGAGTAATCCGCGATATGGTTGTGTTATTCTGTTGATCGGCGACACCTCTCGTCGCCGCACTCGAGCCCCAATATTTCGTGTCATTCAACGGGCCGATTCGACTCTTATAACCTCACCGTATTCTTGGACACTCCGATAAATCATGTATATTGTGACTGTACCGGATTCATCATGCAATAGCTGCCAAGAGAAATATATAGACTGATTCATACTATAAATCAACTAGAAATATAGATTCAGTTTGTGTAAAAATCACGTACAGTAGATGTAGGGGAAATAGTATTGCTATATTCACATTTGGTTAATATTGCTCACTAAATCTGTAGAATATGTTGCTTTTCTTCTAGTGTATAATACTAAAACTTCTTCCTGAGCACAAATCTATTGTTATAAGGAATATTGCTGGAATAACTATATCCCTATAGTCGAAAAGTACAGTTGATTTATATAATGACAAAATATAGATTTCACAATGAATTTCATGTTTGTAACAAGAGAATAAGTTGAATTTACTATTTTTCATCATACTTCGTGACATGGTAGATCGAACCCGGTTGACTTTTCCCAGTGCAGCCAAGATTCGAAATACGAAAGCAGGTCTCGCGCATACGGGACAACTCGATCGACTCATGACTCGCGTCGCGTCGTACACGTGTACAATGACACCCGGCAACGATAAATTACGCCCATAAATCGCCACCCCCTCGCAGCATAGACGCGCGCGCGCGACATTCATTATGCGTCTCTCTCTCTCGCGAAGATCCAATTGTTCGGCCCGATACACACTGACGTACGCATACGTACGCGCGTATATACAGGCGAAAAGAGGCGTAATGAGCGTGGCGCGTCGCGAATTAGCGAACGACTCTGCCCCTCGTCGGAAAAGTCTTTTGCGGACAAAAACGCAATGGCTCGCGCGCGCGCAGCCGGTCTCGCAGCTTCGTCGAGTAGTCTGCACCCTGCATATAGGCACAGTGTGTTACGCGCGAGCTTCCCTATTTTTTTTTGTTGTCCGATCCCCTTCCCCCCCGTGCCGATCGCCACTGGCCCCGGCCACTGCACCCCTCGAGCGACATAAATTTCCGCGTCCCGTCGAGTTGTTGCGGACTGGAAAAATCCACACCACCGGCTGGCCGCCTATGAATGTGATTACCGCGCGAGCGGCGTGCTTCCCCCGTCGGCCGTCCATTCTCCGACGTGTTGTGCCGAGTTTCCCTCCTCCACCTCCTCCTCCTCCTTGTTATTTATTCTTTTTTACCCGACGGGGGAAAAACGGGCACAATGGTCGCACAGGGCAATTTCACTTTGGGACGCTTATACACGCGCTTGTTGCGCTAGCGGGGATATCGCGTATGCATGAGGCCATAGGTCCGAGCAGTAGGCCGGCTTGATTTACTAACGTCGATGCGCTTGATAATTGCATTAGTGTAATGCAAGTGATCGCGACAAATTTATCGTTGCTTTTTTTGCTTGTCGCGTGTTTTTTGCCCACCCTCGGGTGGTTGGGGGGTGTGGGGGCAACAAAAACGTTGTAATGTCCGGTCGCTCGAGCACTCGGATTACGAGAGGATCTTTATGGAATTGCACCGACGTTCCCCGCGTGATTAATTCCATGTAAGAGATGGCCGAATTGTGTCCACGAGGTGGCTAGATTAATCCACCCTTGTTGCGTTCTGATGTAATTAATCTCTCGCGCGTGCGATTTTACCGAAATAGTTCATTACACTTGTTATTCTTCAAGTTTATTTCTCAAACTTGAGAATTGAGCCTGTATGTGTGGTGTACCCAATATTGGTCACTACATAGCGCTCAAAGTGAGTTCCCTAACGTTGCTCGTATAAGCCGCATTGGATTCAGACTTTGCTATGCGCTGAGAAAGAGCATTTTAAAAAGTCATGATTCAGGAGGCCGCATTGCTGGGTCAACTCGACAACCAAAAATAAAGCTCCAGTAGAACAATTGATTAAAAGTGAAAAATTTAATTAAAAAATTGAAGTTCTAAAGGATTATGCAATATACGTTGATCTTGTAAACGTTTTATTTCGACATTATTCCGCGCCAGCAACAACATTCAGTGACCCGTTGCTGCTGTATAGATGCTCGCGAGGCGGACCTCATTGGGTACGCCTACCTTCTTATTTTTATCATACAGATTTTATCAAGTTTGAATTGCGACGTTATCCAATAATTGTCATGAGAGTCTGCAATGTCAAAATTTTAAACTCGTATTGTATCGACCTCTTATAAATCGAATATCAAAATGCAGGATGTGACATATAGACATATACTTTTCATACGCTTGATGCGAGAACGTCAATTGTCAAACCAAAATAATGGTATGCTAATGTTTAATCTGCTCTATAATCCCTCTCAATGGTTAAATTACTCGTTACTCCTAGAGAAGTTAATTTAGCTGGGATTAAACGCAATGACAAGTTGTCGATGGAACATCATTCAATGGTAATGTCACGTGCGCAGATAATGAATTTTAGGTGAACTTGCGGCAACCGGCGGCTATATTATAGTTTAATGAATTGACTCACGTACCGGCATAAACGAATATAGCAATAGAGTATTTTTGAGAGGTTTATTTATACCACATAAATTAACAATTGTTTTAGACAATTGTACATACATAGTAGAAAATACATTAGATTGCGATATCAAATGCAGACGTTACATTTTTCAATGAATTCAAGTATATTTTTGTTGACTGACTAGAAGTAAGCTCGAGCTTTGGGAAACAAATCGCACGATAAAAATTTGTGGGATGGTTGTGGGGTAGCTTGATTACTTATGTCTACAGCCAAAAAGCCTAACGTTTGATTTTTCCGAAGATATCCTGTCAACTGGATTTTAAGCACCAACTGTACGTACAAAAAGTCATAGGTGTTGAGCTAGCTTTTAGTAGAATTTTGAAATTCTATCATTGTGAAATTTGCGAAAAACGCTTAGCGGTACAGTTACCTTAGTTAGAGTGAAGCTGACATACACCAATAATAGGTGCACAGTTTTATTGTTTGTCAAGCAACAGTCTATCCTGAGCCTGCGAGATATCTGAATAATGCGAGTAGAGGAGTTTATGTTGATGATAAAAGTACTAATGGCCTGAAAAAATGACAAGTTCTAGTACTGTAGCCGAGTGACTGACAGTTAAATTAACGTTAATATCACGTTATTAATAGTTGTGTGAACTATAAGCGTTTATTTAATGTAACTTTCATAAATCGCCACCTATAGCTGCAATGTTTTCAATTTATTATAAATGAAGTATACGTAAAGTATACCAAGTTGATACAACAACATTGTTTCGTCAGTGTGGGATGCGTGTAGTTGTTCGAGTTGTCGGGATAGATTGTAATATTACGTATCCACACACCGGGTTGTCGATGAAAACTGTGTGTTGTACGAGGCGCGCAAAGTCCACGCTAAGTGTAACGATTGCGAGGCAGCGTCGGCTAATAACAATAAGAGCATGTAATCATTCGGGTAAAGTGGCCGGGGAATTCGCGCGGGTAAATTCCGTGTCCGGAGCAGCTCTCGCGACGCACAAAGGCAAAAGTCGCGCACGCCCGCGCCGCCGCCGCCGCCGCCATAAAACATAGACAACGGGGGATACGGTAGAGCTACGGTGGATATTGCTCGAGGACGGCTCTCATAGAAATCCACGGGATATGGCAGCTTCATAATTGCTTTTACCCGACACGCGCGTATATGTGCCACTGTCAGCTGTTCCCTTATTACGATGATACACTTGTGCTCGGCCCGCATCATATAGATATATATGAACGGGAGGCGTGTGCTTTGCTTTTGCACAATAACCGAATGCTGTGCGTGCGTGTGTTTGCCAACGACGAGCCGAGAGATGATGAAAAGGGAGGCGGCTATATATCTCCTCGATATGTCCCCAATAATCGCGAAAGCATTGGGTAAACAGCCGAGTTTGTCGCCCGAGGTCCTCCCGAGGAGAGACAGAGAGATGATCATGATTAATGTCACGATGATGAATGCCCAAACCCCCGCCGCCGCCTCCGATTCCGGGCTCTGCTCGGGAGTGCGTGCGTGTTCGCCGCCCCCCGGGGCAGCCGGCAAGACACAGCCAGTGGATTTTTTCCCCTAATTAAATTCTTTTTCGCTTATTGCCCGCGACGCCCGCTCCCCGCCGCATGCCTTTTGAGGATTTGCCGCGCGTCGCGGCTATATGCTCTCGGGGCCAATCGTGCAAATTGAAAAATCATCCCTCGTTCATCCGATCCGACTGAAACTTTTCCAGGTGGTTTTTTGATGTCAAAACAGATGTCAGGCGACGTTACCTGGGAATCCAACCAATCATTGCTGATTTTTCAAACATCTAGATGTAAAATTTTGGTACACGAGCCCAGTTTCACCGTTCAAACGTTCTATTTGAATCCTCAACTCACTCATAAATATATCGTCGTGAATTATTAATCGGAAGATTTATTTCGTCGATTAATTTCGTCGTGATAATGGTCGAATTCGAAATCTGGCCATAATGTAAGCGCTGAAACATTAAAGCAGCCAGATATCACGAATGATAATGTAGAATATATCTTTGGAATTTGACAATCTGCCGGTGGATCACTGCAACACATTCCATATTGGCCGTGGCATCACCATCGAGGTGGGAAGGGGGGGATGGAATGGGCACAACTGTGCAACCGGCTCACCAAACCCTGCCGCGCACACCGAGTCCGAAATATTTCCAGTTCATTTTTCAAAACTGCCAAACGTGTCTTGTCTTTTCTCGAGGCTTACCCTATCCTCCCCTTATTCCCTGAAAATATCGCAAACCAAGCGTAACAACGAGCTATGCCAGTCGGGCAGTGCGATGATTTGTAACCGTCGTGACAGCGTCTCGCCACTATATACCTCCTGCTAAGATGCACTCCCGTCAGATCGATACGCAGAGGGTAATGTTCTTGTGAATATGATGAGTGAAGATTGTTATTTTCACTAGAATATCTGAAGTTTAGTCATAGACTGACTCATCAGTTGTTTCTACCGGAGTGGCTTTGAAATTTCTTTTATTTTCCATAGAGATATTCTGAAAATTTCACTTAAGATTTGGGTGACAGATCTTGATCAAAAAACTACCTAAAAACATTTCAATAGAATTAGAGACCCCAATCCCAAGTAATCTTTTGCTGGATTCAATAATTTATCGATAAAATTTTATTCAAAATACATTTTTCCTCCGAACGAATGTTCGCACCCACGGCCGTGGCATTGGAATCCGAGTCCATTGCGCGCGAGAAACGCAACCGACAGCCCTTGTTGATTGTACGAAGGACTCAATAAACATTTATACGTTGCACGAGTACGTCGTCGAATTTTCGCATGAGTTGGATAAAATTATGATGTTTACTGTCAACCATAGTAATTCTCACTCGACTTTTTCTTTCAAACTAGATGGCTGGTTACGCCATCAAAAATGTGTGTTCGGGCACTTTGCAACTGGCGAAACTGGTGGATCTCGATTGAAAAATAAGTGGCCAGCAGAACCTGCGCCCCTCGGCTCTAATGTCCTGCGCGACCTCCTCGCTTTTTCACCCTTGCCTATTCTTCGGTGGATCGCCGCCGCCACCCTCGGCTGTGCAACCACCGTCAAAAATTGCGCTCGTTATGGTTTCTCGCGCGTCATTGAGAGAAATGAAAAGAAAAAGGGGTGCGCGGGCCAGCGGCGCCGATGCGTGTGTTTGTATGGGAAACGTCACGTCGCGCCGTTTGATTTGAAAAGAGGAAAAACGCCGGCGATTTGCCATCCATTTGTCAAGATAACGTCGCAACTGTCGCCTTTCATTTGCTCGAGCGTGCAACGCGATTTTATTGCTACGGAACAATTGATGGATCCAATGCTCGTATATATATCACTGCATCATTCGATTATTGGCATGATTGATTGTTGTTTGTCCCGAGTAAACAGATGTTGAATCGGTTGCATCCTCGATACTCTAATGTTTCTTGTAAAAATATTTCAACAAGTGCTAGTCCCTCCTGTTGGATCAATCGTTTTTATTTCATCCTATTTTTCACACTAGAAATATATATACTCTGTGAATAAAAATCTTTTGCCTTTTGCCTGTCAATGGCATGCGATGGTCAATCGATTCTCCGTTTATAAATTGTCGACCTACCACAGAGCGTACAAAATCGTTGAAGAAAAATCTACATTGATTTGTGTCTTTCTCGAGTGTTTGAAAGAGCAATGGCTTCATCGTCGTACGGGATGAAATTCAAAGCAAAATTGTAGTATCTATGGCACGGTTTAATCTCCGTGCAACCCCAACGGCTAAAAAACAGCCGCACACGAGACACACGTCCCAGTTGAAACGAACGACTCAATTATCGATTGGACCCGGGCGAACTCTCGCCCTGGTATATAGGTTCCCAAGGTTTCGGACTGGAAGGTGTGACACATTGTCACCCGTTGACACGTGACTGCTTCCCGATGGGTGGAGTTGCAATGCACACACACGTGACCGACTCACAAAAGACTCGAAATCACGTAGGTGGGTGTTATATCCTGGTGGCAATCGTTACAGTACAAATTCTCTGTGTGAAAGTGGGGTATTTCACTGTGAGCGGCAGCGGGTGGATTTCAAATTGGATTACAGTGGAATTTTCACAGCGAATATACCAGTGAATATTTCGTCGCTTCCGCGAATAAAGGTGCGAACTCGGAAGCCAGCTAAAGAAAGTGCGAACTCGAAAGCCGGTTAGAGAAGGTGCGAACTCGGAAGGCATTTTATTTTACTGAAATTTAAGTTAGCAAACCTGATAATCTTATATTTTATTTTTATGTAAATAGTGATGGCCTGTAGAGTGGAACCAGTTGACTCATGATTTTATCGGTTATTAATAATTAATCAAATTTTTTCAAATTTGTGAAATGGCAGGTGTACCCAATACATATGGGCACCCTAAGCGCAGTCAGTACGAAATCGCACTGAGTCTAAGCTACATCGCTACGCAACATTGCTCTGAGTCGTCACTTAGTCACTAATTTGCTTACCCAATATTGACAGCTCAGAGGATTTTCATACGGTCTAGAGTTTTAATCCCGGCCAAAGTAAATGAAATACAAACAAAATAGTATATTTCTGGTGAAATTTTATCAATTTATAATAACCAATAAGAGGTTGTTTATAAATTTATAATAAACCAGATTTGAAATATCAGATTTGTTTGCCTACACAAATTTCAGTAAAATAAAATGCCTTCCGAGCTCGTACCTCCTCTAACTGGCTTCTGAGTTTGCACCTTTCTTGGCGTAGGCGACGATTTACTTGAACCTCCATTTCTCACGCGATTTTTTTTTCTTCTATTGTAGCCTACCTGTTCATGGATTTAACAGCTTTTCTATACTCATGTAAACATATACACATATTTATTGAGGTAAGTACCTATACATTTATTCACGCATCTATACACGTATTTTACCATCTTTAGATATATTCAAATACGTAGGTTACAGTGTATCATAAACCGCATGCACATGCATCGATATTCGGTTGAGAGAGCAACATTCTCATACACAGTGGAGTGCAGAACATTATCATTTTTTTCATTTTTTTTTATTGATATGATTCTCCGTTTATCGTACATGGGGCATTGCCACGTGGTCTAAATCATGGCTGCAAAGACAAATTGATACTTCTATTATGCCCATGTGCGCGCTAGTGAGTGAGCCAAATGATATGGTTCTGTTGAGATTAGTTCGCGTGGAAGTAGTGATTTGCTAGACCAAGGTTGAACATTCGTATAATAATATTTCCTTGGCACTTTTGCCTGAAATGTTTTGTGAAAGTACGAGAAAAATGCGACGCTCCAGGTCAATGGGTGGAAACACAATTTCTACAACGTCATTCTTACAAATAATACAATTGGCGCGTCAAATTGTCGTCAAAGCCAAACTGAACCCCATTCTCGAGTCACGTTTTTTCTAGTGTCTTTACCAAAGATCATTATTTTTTACATATTGACTTTGTCTTATCTAAGAGTTTCACCCGCCTTCTCGCTTACATATCGATATTGAGTATGGCTTCGAAATTCTTGCCTGTGTCCAAGAACACGATCAAAGGATGATTATTTTCTACGTTTGGGAAACGCTGCATCGGCTGTTCTGCTACAAATATACGACGCCCGATCTTTTCCCGGCCCTTTGCCCTGTTTCGTCTCCTCCATTTTTTCCCCTCCCGGCTAACCGCTGACTTTCGTTCTACTCGCATGATCGTTTAATGGACGAGTCGACGAATGCTCGCGTCGCGCAACGTTTTTGTGTAAATAACGAAAATCGTCGATTCGCCAGATTTTATAGCCGCAGTAAAATTCTGCGGCGTATATAGCGCAGGACGAAGCGAGAAAAAAAAATTGGAAACTACCGTTGGCCCTGCCGCCGCCGCCGCCGCTGGCCGATACGTTTTTATGTGTTCAGCCCGCGGGGAGGCGGAGGAAAAAATCCAGAAAAAAGAGAGAAATCCACTTTTCGCCATTGGCGCGCGACCCCTTTCACGCGCGCGCGCTGACAGCTTTACGAGCTCGACAGATGGAATGGAGTCATTTGCGATGTAATTGCCCAGTGCGCAGTTCAGTTGCTAAATTGATACCGATTCCGCGAGCGTACGTGTGTTTGTCGAGAAAAAAAAAATTGAAGCGTGGATAAATCTTACGATCCACACGATTGATATTTCTTCTTTTTTTCTATTTATTCTTACACAGCGTCCACCCATTCATCCTATACCTTTAGATCCTTCAACTGGAAGCTAGAACCGAATATTTCCCGTGTTAATCATTGAGAACCGGAGCGTGGCCAAATGAGCGTGTGAACATCGCTCGGGGCCTGGTCCCTGGAATTTAATTTGCCCGAAAATTCAAGCGCACGTTCGCATTTAATAGGAAGCCTCGTGCCCCAGCCATCCGAGCGGCTAATGCAAGCTCTCGTAAAATTTTCCCCGGCACGTCGTTGATTCTCGCTCGCGCGCGCGCTATCAGAACGCAACAAGTCTATACACACGCATACACACGTGGGCACGGCCAGCCCATTAACTCCAGATCGCGCACTTTATGACTCAATGTGTATATATACGTGTGTGTGTGTGCTGCACACGTATGAAGGCTCTCGGGAAAATCCAGCGGAGCTTGTGTGTGGGTCGGGGGGAGGGTACGTGACTCGTGTCCATCCACGCGAGCGCACGAAGCGAGCCACTGGATCGAATAGCGTTTGATTTGGGCTCCGGTCGAACGGACGTTTTCATACCCAGAACGAATCATCGGCTGAGAGAGAGAGAGGCTCCACCGGGCCTGTGTGTGTGCGCGTCTCATTGTCTCGGGGCAGCTCTCGATATGGACGCGATCGATTTTGTCCGCCGGCATAGAAGAGAGAAACTCGAGAGCTGTATAGCCCCCCTCGCTCACGCGCGGCTCTCGCCAATCGTCCATAATGAGGCCCGTTGCCTTACGCGAGAGATCAGCCTGAGATTAGGAGGAAACAATGGGCCTGCCACACGTATGTACTTACGTCAAATCCTCTCTCTCTCTCTCTCTCTCTCTTTCAAAAAGCGCGCGCGCGCGGCTTGCTCTCCTTAATTAAGATCTCACTCCAGGCGCGCCCGCGTAAGAGGAAGAATTGGACGCCTATGTGTGTTCAGGAACCTACGGGATTACAATCGATATCGATAGAGCGCAAGTTTAATTCGAGCATCTTTGTGAGAGAGAGAGAGAGAGAGAGAGAGAGAGAGAGAGAGAGAGAGAGAGAGAGAGAGAGAGAGAGAGAGAGAGAGAGTTTTTCAATACCCAACGCCGAAATTCTGATGAAGGCATTGCCGCCAAACGGCGAGCTTCTTCCCTCGATTCGAATCGAACGAGCTGACGTATGATACTTACTGCGTGACAAATTCGCTGCTCTGAAAGAAGAATACAATTTCATGAACTTGATGTAGTAATTGGTACTTTACGTGTACTGCATCGCTGATATGCAAGTTATGTTTAATGTATAAACGCATAGTTCCCCCAAATCCTGATGAAGTGGGACAGTTAATTTACCGCCGAGTTAAAATCGTAGATGAGTTGTCGAGTAGAACTCTAGTAGTAAGGTAGGTGTACCCAATATGCGCCAGGACCCAATATGCGCCACCCTTCGTATTTCATATATACGCGCGTCTAGAGCATCGCCGCGGCACAGGATCTTGTCGGCAATACTAAATAATGAAGAAAGAAAACATTTTCACCGATCGGAAACCCTTACACCAACTTGTTACAGCTCGTTTTATCCATTTTTTCGCCAATTTTCATTCTCGATCTAATTTCGCTCAGGTAAGTGCGAATTTTTTTAATACCCTTAAACTGGGCCATAAAAATTGAGCGACATATCATTCGATTCCTTGACATCCCATCTACATCATCCAATTTTTTTTTTCTTTGTATGACCTTTTTATCAATCGTTTCAATAGCTCTTCGTTATTTTTATCAAATGTACCCAATATGCGCCACCCCTATTTTCTTGCTCTAGAAGCTACAATCAACCCATTGATGATAAATATCCGCCAAACATGGTGGAAAGAGAATTCAGTTCAAGCTCTGGAGCAGGTAAAAAAAAGGTGAGATATCGCAGAGGATGGCTTCGACTATATATAAGATACCTCGTCGAACATTTCAACGATATGTCAAACAAAACATATCCGAGAGAAGCAAAATGAGTCGACCATATGCGTTAACGACAGTACAGAACGAAGAATTATGTAGTCGAATTAAACGCTTAGCAGATATTGGCTATCCTATAACCAGAAAAATGTTGAGGTTATGCGTTTATAAGTACTGTCTAGGAAAAAACATCAGATAGAATTTTTCTACCATCATGACAATAGCTAGCCCCAAGTAGGCTCGGACATTTTTTAAATTGAACTCTTCCATTTCAGTGAGAACATCTCAATTATATTTTAAAATTACACGATTAAGAATGTTCATCAATTTGAGAGATTAATATTGGAATTAGATGTTGCATAAGTTAATTTTGTTAATTCAAAAACAACGGTTTTTCATGAATTTTAACTGAAAACTTGATTTGATTTAGGTTGTTAGAAGTTCATATAATCTATTTACTATGGTTTAATCAAAGACAAAATGTATTTTTCAATAAAATTATATCAGAAATATAATTTTTTGTTTGTATTTTATCCATTTCAGACATGCTTCATGCTTCAAATTGGATGAAAAGAAGTATTTTCAGGGTGGCGCCATATTGGGTACACTAAAAATTTTTTCCCGATTTTTTTAAACCGCGGTATCTTAGCGTAGAACTGTTCAAATAAAAAAAAACTTTGCTTATTCTGTAGGTATTGAGTAGACCTTTCATTTGACACCAATTATGTTAGAAAATATTCATTTGACGCGGCGTAGTGACCTTTCTCGCTTAGGTGGCGCATATTGGGTACAGGTACCTTACTATTTACTTGTATGACAGTGAAAATATCCCATTCAATAAATCATCCAGCATCTTACGGTGATTTTTCACTTTCATAAAGTGAATTTAGAGTGTTGAGATTCAAAAGAGTGGAGATTCACCAAACATCTCTGATCGTGGGGTTTTCGCTGAAATACCAGGTTACTCAGCATATTGATGTATGGAGGCTGTGGTATCTTGAAAACTTCGAGGATTTACGATGACAAACCATTTTCTAATCCTTAGACGTTGAGTCGATTGACTACTGCCCGTCTCCCTTCTTCGAGATCCGGAGGATCGGATATCGGCTCTTGTGCGCAAGCACGGAGGAACTTTAAGTTTTTTTTTTATAAACTCTTTTTTACAGTCGGTCGGCACGAAGAGGAAGCTTCAACAATTGTGATACATTCATATTCATAGGAAGGGTTTTCGAGATGGTTAAAAAAAATTGGTATCAAATGGATTTCCGCAGCTGGTAAAAAGTCAAAGGCTGCTGCTTCAACGCAGCCTGTTACGTCAGCTGCACGACATACGATTTGTTTTTTTTTTGTTTTCACACATATAACCCAAGATGCGCCCGTGTGAAAAAAGCATTTGGGGGCGCGCAGCTTCATTAATTTAGCCAGTGCCCCCGCGTGGCGTGCCGTATCTGTCTGTATACACCACGAATGAATGAATGAATGAATGAATGACCTTTTCATAAAAAGATGTTTTGAGTATAATAAAGAGCCGTGGATCCTCCAACCACGCGTTGAGCCGAATAAGTATATTCATCAGAATCGTATCAAGGTGAGAGACAAAAAAAATACACTTATGCATATCCGGTATTTTATCGTCAAAAGTACATGCCCAATCGTAATGTCATCTGTACTTTAGTTTTGAAATCCTATGATTCTTGTGGCAGTAATGACACTGACAATTACATTCGTGAGACACTTCCACGCTCAATGAATCGCAAACAACCCGGTTTTTTTACTGCACATCAGCGTTAAAACGAAAAAAATATTGCGCGCTCGCTACTCACTATACTTGTGTTTGTGGCGCTGAGGCACCGCACCTGATCTGCAGGGCGTCGCACGCGCGCCGCTTCCCTTTCCTATAAATACACACACGCGTATTCGTGAGAGTTTGACTATTCACTCGTTTGAATCCGGCCGCGAGCGATTGTCCAATGCAAATCGCCCGATGACTATTTAATACATGCCGAGAGCTGCCGCTGCGGCGTCTCATCCTCGGCCGAGCTGCCCGGGCACGCATTACAATTGTGTGTACTGCTGTTATTGTGCTCGGCCGGATCAGTTTCAATGGGGAACCCTATCGCGTTTCTCTCCTCCTGTGCCCATACGCTCGGCACATGGCTACTCGAGCCGGCTCCCCGGCATCGGGATTACGCCGCTGCCGCGCTGCTCTGCCCTTCCATTTTCCCCGGCTATTATCTAATTTCATTATTTCGCGAGCTTTCAGTCAGAAGACGGCCGGCTCTTCTAGCCCCCGGGGCTGACTCGGCTCGGAGGAGCTTCTGCTTTTTTTTCGAGGGGCCTCGAGTGTTTTTTCGCCCGGAAGACGGGTACACACGGGTCTTCTTTTTATTTGATTAAATGGCCACGTCCAGCCAGCCCAACCCACTACGATTATTCGTCATCCGAGCTTGTTTTATCTCTCCCGATTCGCAGATTGATTTTACTTTGGTACTCGGATATAACGAGTGAACTGAAGTATGAGTGTATCAAAATCGACGGAGGAAAATAAATCAGCGATATTCGTGATTGTTTTCAATAGATATAATTTAACGAACTTTCATCAGAGTTATGTTTTCGAATTGAAATAAAAAAATCCAGAACTGATTGCTCTCGAAACTGTAGACTTCTCTCCAGAATTGAAATAGTTAAAAACTACTATCAATTGGTGAAAATTGCATAGCTGATGAATCATCTGGTAAATAATTTACTATAAAATTATTTTTCCACTGATAAATAATGAAATTTTACTGGAAATTTAACCAAAACTAATATTACAATACCGAATTATTCGTTATTGGTATTAAGAGAAAAAATTGACTAGGGAATTAATTAAGAGCTCACTGTATGCTCATCAATTATGCATTTTCCAGTAAAGATAAGTGAAGTTTTAACCATTTCAAATTTTCAAAGTATGAACATTCGACTCTACGTACACTGCGCATTATCTACCTCGGTGAACCTCGCTTCCTCGACGATGTTGCTCTTCTTTTATCGGTCATACGAACCAATGGAAAAATCAGACGTAGCCCCGTTCGACCTCGACTCATAGTCAGCTTGGCAGAGCCGTGAATTTTCATTAGCATATAATAATTGTGCAAATCGAATGTCAAACAAAATTCCGGAACAGTGACACTTAGTTTTGGCTGATTCCCATTTTTTTGATAGATGCAAACTTCATCAATAAAATCACAACTGATTTTGCGTGTTGCACAAAGTTTGTAGTTTGGCGCGACTCGAGTTGTCGATATGCAAATCTGCCGGAGATCGATAGAGTGCACCAGCCAACTGGATTGTAGCGCGTCGCACGGAGAAAGTTCATAACAACAAATAGTTAGACACCGTAGGTAGTTACTGTGACACCATTGATACATTAGTGTCGGCAGTTCCACCTTGATTCATCCGAGACTCGCGAGCCTAATGCACATAATCGAAATGTATAGCCATTAGCTCGATAAGTATAATTTCTCTGGGAAAACCGGCGAACCGCTGCCGGGGGCACTCGATCAAACGCGCCAGTGCATAACTCGCTCTCGGGCCATTTACATAAGCGTCAAATTATTGCGTTCTCGAGCGACTGCTTTGAACGGCTCGGCGGGCCGCTGCTCGTGTGCAGCCGTTGTGCCTATGCCACAACACCCCCCCGAGCTCGCGATAAATCCCAGTTATATATACACGCACTTATTCCTCGCGCGCGCGGATAAATCCACGGACGAATCCAGGGAAAAATCATCTCGAAAAATCATGTCGGCCGCGTATATAACTCTCTTGCACGACATTCCCTTCCATCCTTTCCGTATACCCATCAGGTCTTGCGGGGCGCGCGTTCTGCAGAACTCTCGGCTCGTTATTAATTTTTTGGTGAGGTATATAGATAGAGCGTGATCATTCCTTTAAAATTCATCAATCGTGTACGTGCTGAAAAGATTAGGTTAAATGTAAAATTTTTTAAAATCCGCGGGACGTTACAACGTTACTAACAATGTGGCACGTTATATCCATTTAAGTGTATCTGTATATGACAGAAATTATAGAAACCTATATTCCAATAATTTTTGAGTTGAGAGCCGAATAAAAGAAAACCCAACCCAATTATTTTTTTTATACACTACGTAATGCACATGAAAAATCAAGGCGTTGCTAAAATTAAGACATTCTTTTACCCGTGTTCTTTTATCATAAAAGAATTGAAAAATCTAGTTTCGAAAAATATAACTCGTTTTTCACGGGAATTTTACAATTTTTTTTTGTATGTTTAAGTTTTTCCAAATAGTCGAGCTTCTAGTGCTGAGTGAGCGTAAAGAAAAACGTGGATGAAGGCTTATTACGTGTAAATACAAATCCAGACTCAGAGCTTGGAAGATAAAGTTCACACTATCGATTTATGCAAAACAAAAAATCGATTCGCGATGCCGCTGCATCAGCTCACTTCCGTTGACGTAAGTATCGTCCTCGAGTAACCCAAGGCCCTCTCGAGAGCATAGAAATCACTTGGCGCGATCGGTAGCCCCGCGATGCGACAATTTTTCTTTTCCTCCTCGTCGATATATACGTCATCCGGATTATCCGCGGGCGCGTATATAACAGATCGAGTTAAAATTGCAGCGCTGCCGATGCGCGGCACACCGAGACGCCGATAAATCAAAGGCCGCGGCTCGAGAGGAGCTTGATTGAGACAGATTTAATGCCCCCCCTATCCTCCCCCCTATCCTCCCCCCGACCGGCCGTCGAGATTAAGATCGGCAGGTATAACGACGAGCCGGAGCCACGAGCCGGCTGATTACCGATCGTAGATCCCGCGAGCGAGCGCCTCACTCATTCTCACGCAGATCGCTTTTCCCGGCCGGCGTCTAGACTATCGCTTTCACACGATACTTTTAATTAGATAAGCTCGAGCTAGCCTCCATACCTGCGTAATTAGCTTTGCGCCCCCGGCCAGAGAGACTCTTCCAAATCCGCGGATACTCTTCCAACTGCCTCGATTTTTCCCATCGAAAAATTCCCTACATACTTACGTATATTCATATTACAAGTTGTATATAAGTTGTATTTGACTAGTGAATATCACCATTCATACTTGATAATTGACCATTGATTAGAGTAATTTTTTCCTCAATAGTAAGTAGATTCAAACATGAATAACAACATCTAAAATTTATGGATTTTACCCTCCGATATGATTAACAATTCACAAAATCGTTTCTATAAGTATTAATTCAGAGTTGCATTTTTAGTTGATTTCCAATGATTAATCCAACTTGCTCTCACGTCTCAATCGCAAAATACATACGTAATCCAAGTCCAGATATACAATGTCAAGATGTTGAACAAAATGTTTTCTTCTAACAGGGCAAAGACATGGTAAATTTGTATTTTTTTTTCTTTTTTCTCTTTTCTGTTTTGTAAGCGTTAGATGCGAGCTTCATAATATAATATACTATGATATTCATCTATATTGAACACTAATAATTACATTACTCTATACGTTGAGTCTGCACTTGTGGAGATATTTGATAACTTCCTTGCAAGCGAAATAGTTTGGTTCGGAAGCAATACTGCTGCAGTCGTTAATAAATGAACTTAGAGTTTACTGAGTATATCTACAAGCAAAGACCGTGCGTATCATAATATGAACAGTAAATTAATAATTGCTTTCGTGAATGTATGTGTGTGTGTGTATATTATGAATTGCGTGTGGTGTATTTACAAGTGTATATATTTCATGATGATTTATTTTTAGTAGTATTTCAGAGAGTAGTAGATATGAACTCAACACGTTTCGTCCTAAATCCACCTGATACTGTAAAAAACCTTACTGATGAGCTGTATATCAAATAGATTTAGAACGAAACGTGCGGAATATTTCATATCCACTAACAGCTTTCTAAAATACTAATAAATATAAACGATTATACCATATATTATACACACACATGCACACACATTGACAAACAATAACAAATTCACCATGTCATTCCACTGAGGGGGAAGAAGATTTCGCTGAAAATAATAAAACGTTATTTGATTATACGTAAGTGCAGTGCGAGATACTTGAGAGCAAGTTAGATTGATTATTGAGAATGAGCTAAAGCCTGCAACTGTCTCTCGATTAATGCTGATAGAATATCAGTTTATACTTACTTTACTCTCGAGGGGGGTCCACTCGTCGCGGGGAAATTGCCCTTGAGCCGAAGAGAATGATTCACTCTGCGATCGAATTCTCTTGATATGCGAGAGAGGACATTCCAAATTTTTTTTCCCTCTCTTCTCCTCCTCGAACCGGATATTACCTCTAGGGCATGTATATGCCGCGCAGGACATTCCAATTGAGGCAAACCAATTTCATATTCAGTCATGTGTTGGGTTCGTTCTAGGATAAGGGAATGTAAACGGAGAAATTCCTCGATGTTACCTTATTCGAATATTATCGTATTCGTGGAGAATAAAAGATACTTCGCCATCGCCAGGAGAAATAATACTGTAGTTGAGAGTTGATAAGAGAGAGCGAGTTGTGTTACGCCTGAGGAAAAAAATTGATGGATTTTAATTAACCAGAAACCACATCACATTTCGGTCGCCAATTCCATTGCAACTTTCCATGGTATTTTTTGGTTATTAAAATATAGGATCTGAGATACTTACTAAGACACTTACTTTCTAAATATAAATAGTTGAAAACTACTATTTTCTCAGTAAAAATACATCGTTCACTTGAACATAAGTAAAATACTACCAATGGAAAATATCTTTGTTATACTAATGAGAAGTGAAATTTTACTGAAAAGTTAGTCAAATCTACTATTTCGGCTAATGAATAGTGATTTTTAAATATTGTGAATTCAGAGAATTTTCGTCTAATATGACATGTCGTACATCGTAACAGATCGAGACGTTAGGATGCAGGACAGTTTGGATAATAAGATGCTCTGACTGCAAAACCGTCTATTGGAAATTGGGAACCGAAATCGGTTGAATCAAAACGGGAGTTTTCTCAAATTTGCGCATACAAAATGAAAGAAACGTCAGTGGAACAAAGTAAACTAATCGCGGACAGTGCGAGACGGATGTTGCTGGATCGAGTGACACTGTTGGCAAGAAAACCGAGCGATAAATTTGCCCAGCCCATCGGGGTATAATCTGGCGATGGGCATCGACGAGCGTAACGGGCCGCGAGGTGCGGTCGGCTCGGATCAAATTAGAACTTTGAGATTTTTCCAGCGTCTCGGCGCCGGGGGTCTGTTTAGCGATCGTGAAATACGGGTCGAGCCGTGCTCGCGCGCTATCCCGCCGAGCTCCACGTCTCCGCGTCATCCTCATTTTTGTGTACGTCCACTCGTGCCGCAATCGTTTCTCGTTGCTCTCTTTTCGGGCCCCGAGGCGATCCTCGCTAATCACGCCTGAACGCCACGTAAATCCTTGCCCTCCTCCCACCCACCCACTTTCTCTCCCTCCCTCTCTCTCACTTACAGTGTATTTTAAACTCGGCTCCAGTTTTTGCTCGCGCGAAAAACCCACCAGTCCGAGATGCATTACGGCCATTATTTTCTCCGGCCCGTCCGTCAAAATGATCCCGAGCATAATATCGGTCGGGGGATTTGACCCTGGAGAATTTGCGAGGTGAGAATTAAATTTTTTTTATTTGCCCCCCACCTCTGCCCTCCCTTCTCGCCAACCTCGGAATCGACAATTTATGCCGTGGAAACAATCGAACGCGCCGCGCACTTGCATAACATTCGAATTCCCCGCTGGAACCGGAGAATATTTTTACGAATGAAATTCTTGAAATAAAATGCCTCGGATGCTTTCCCAACCGATATAAACTTTGAGCAGATCTAACGAAGCTGACGCCGGCACGCAAATACCCGGCGCGCGCGCATTCAAATCCATTAAATGAATTTACAGCTACACTCGTTGGGGGCATGACTCGTTGCACTGAATTTCGTGACTAATTATTTCTATAAGGCAACATGAGAGAAATCTATTTTTATCTTGTCTGTGGGAGATTTCCAGCCTTACCCGGCACACATTTTATACTTCTGCTATCGACCAAAAGCTCAACCGGATTCTTACTAATTATACGAATTCGGCGCTCACAGACACACAAGCACACGCACACGCGAAATCTCATCAAACCGGTCAATCGTGAACGAATAATGATCCAATCTGATACAGCGTGTAATTGAATGATACACGATTGCGAATCATTCGTTCATGAAATCTTTATTTTATCTTTTTTTTCGTAAAAATCAAATTTTTTCGCAACTATTACGTGTTGTGCACTTGAAATATCCTCATCATTAATGTGTCAAAATACTAGAAGGAGAAGAGAATTACTTTGGTTAATCGTAAATCTCTCATTTTCACTAGACCACGATGGATATTGCTTAAGGTACTTTCTATTTTCGGCTCGTGTTTCGCAAAGCGTGTTTGAGTATTATTCTGGTATAATAGATATTAGAATAATCATTGAAAATCTCGAAAGAAAACCCTTGAACAATCCTTCGTTAACTTTCGACAACGTCTTGATTCGGTTACGTTATTACGCCACAGATTAAATAATTGATTTATGGTGCTCCACTAATAGGATCCTGAAATTTCCCAAGTAACTCGAATCTACTCTAATAATTTCATTAGAGTACCAGAAATATTATTTCACCTTACTCCAAATCTTACTCCAAATATCAAATTTTCTATCCCATCCTGAAACTGTGTGAATAACGTTCTCGGATGTCGCATACATCTCTCTGCAGTTCAACTGACTAGGTGAGCTTCCATCAAGACCAATCGAATCCCGAGTGTTACTGGCGAGTCACTCTACTGCTGCCATCACTTTGCACACTCGATGATTATTCAGTTGGCAGATGCGTTGGCTCATCACTATCCTGCAGCACTCACAGTCCTATAGCGCCTCGCACGAATCGGATCCGGCGAAAAACGAAGACGAAGCTCGGGTGCCGCCGGGGCGTAGCTCTTCTCGTGCAACGGCAAATTACAATAGCCGCGGCCGTAAATACGCTCCTCAACCTGTTGCAATTTTCATCGCTCGGCGCGAGCTTATAAATCACGCCGGGCGCGAGCGTCTCTCGTCTCTCGGTGTGTGTGTGTGTATCATTGCGCTCTCGCCGCATCTGCAGCACCCGGCTCGATTTGCGAAAGCACCTACCGGCTCGGCTTTCATCCGCGCGTCGATTGTTGCTCGCTCGCGGTATCGACACTGCTGTATACGTACACGTATATAGGCTCGATCTCTCACTTTCGGTCGGTCGGTCGCGCCAATTAACGATCGCTTGCGAAAGGGCGTTACATCGCATTAGCCCCCCCCCCCCCCGCGAAAAATATTTAATTAGCCGCTCGATCGGAGGCGTGCGCGCCAACTTCTGGAAATTAATCGTGCCGATTTGAATTATAAATCTGCGGCCGCCGGCTTCATTAGAGCCGGTTCCCTCGCGGCTTCTCTCTCTCGCGCACGACGAAATAATTAAATCGGCACGCGGTGATGTATGATATACATGTGTGTGTGTGTGTGTGTGTGTGTGTGTGTGTGTGTACATGTATAGGGGCTCGGGTTGTAGTCGCTGCTTCCCAGACACTGTAAAGCACGCTCGGCTGATTATCGCTCGAGTACGGCTTTGATAAGGGATACTTTTTCGTAAGATACACGCTCGCTCGTACGATTCAATAGATTCGACGTCTCGGAATTTGATTACGCGAATAACATAGGTCGAGGGCTAAGTTGGTTACACGCAACCATACGTGTCTCGTGATTTTTCTACACCGAATCTTCCATCTGCTTTGCGAGAGTATTTTGTATTTCCCTTAGCACACAATTGAATATGACGAGAGAAGATTGTTGATTCGTGTCACGGTAGAGGAAATAATTGTTTGAATCTCGTTACATGCATCGGTTACATCGAACTTGTAACAAGTCGTATCGCACGTATGCGGAGAGCTAATATGCGATCTCGAGGCTCGAATCGTTCAATGAAACTCAGAGGGAATGGATTATTTTATCAATCAACTGTTGAATGTTCGAATTCGACATTCTATCGAACGAAAGTTCTGCGTATGGAACATTTTCTTGCTGTCTGGTCGATCTTGGGAAAACGGATATTGTGGTCGCATGCGCGACTCTTCGAGAAAGGTATTCGCAACATAATTTTTTTATCCAAATAAATTTGACCGAATCCATAGTAGATCTGGATGTAAGCATAGTATAAGCCTCCATAATTCAAATATCATTTTTTAGATTATCCTTGAAGGCCAATACTTGGGTAGTTCGGATTAAAACAATTCAAGAGCCAGCTAGATTCGTTGGCAACTTATCAGACAGTAATTTGAATCGTCACCTTATTATGAACAGAAGAACTGCCTGATTGACATTGAATTTGACATGACACTTGAATTACTACCCGGTGAACTGACGGTGAAACTAACTGACGAAACGTTTCAAAAGGATTGTTTCAATTATTCCAATTCCAACTACCCAAGTACATGGTTCATACTACCCGAGCAAGTTTATCCGAACGAAAGCGTACGGATAAAAATTAACTCAGGCGTTATGCGCGGCTGCGAGCAGAGCGAGCCAGGCTGGAAGCGAGTAGGCCCGCGCGAGAGCGGGGCAAGTCGGTCAGAGAGCGGCCGCGGCAGCTGTCCCCCGTGCTCTTGCTCGCGCGCACACTCGCACGCCGGGCATAAAGAAAAGTATCCCGTGGGGAATCTTATCGGGCGTCGGAGCGCCTCGGTGAAATGCGATTTTCCCCGGCTCGTAAAACTCGGCCTGGGGCGTATTTCCGAGGCTGCACGCGCGGACTTTAAACTTGTCGCGCGCCTATATCGAGGCAGATGCGAATCTACACATACACACACACTCGTAACGGGTTTTAAGCAAATTCACGCGGCGCGTATACGTCAGCACCCTTGTCACGACGCCGAAATCCCGCCCGCGTCTTATCTCCGGCCCTACATCCTCACACACGCCCGGAATACATTGGCCGGTCCACCTTTGGGTGTGTAGCCCCCTTTGGAAGAGGAAGAAAAAAAGTAGGGTGGCCCGACCAGTTGGAGAGTGGTTCGATCGAATTATGCCCGCGAGGTCGCACATTCAAATGTCCACGTGATTATCGATGGACGCGCGTATATACATACACACGCGCGCCCCAGAGCAGCCTTTGTCTAGGCTCTTCTACACTCGCGGAGCTGTGCCAGCCACGGATAAGCCATGTCTCCCATCGCGATAAACAGATCCCATCGAGTGATGGTCATTTATCTCAACGTCCCGTGGGATTACCCGCGTCTATTTGAAATTTTCAACGCTTGTGGGTCACGCGTTTTTCTGGTCTTCGCTTTCAGATCCAAGTGTATGGGTGCGATGAGCATTTGTACTCACGCTCGAAAAGTTGATATTGCCCTTTTCCCAATAGTAGTTGTGTAATCGGTTGTGAATAATAATATTCAAAAGTGATTGGTTATATTCTGTCGGATGGAGACTATTCAGCTGATATTTTATCAGCATTTAGAAGGGAGAGTTTTTGTTAGTTGATTATTATGATCAAATTAATTTGCTAAGTGACTCGTTGCACTTGTAATCGAGACTAAAAACGAGCTTTTAAAATAATCTTTCTCTACCCCTCGGAGCACGTGATAAATAATAAAGTGAAAATATATGCGTTGGCGTGTGAACGTGAGAAAAACAAAAACGTTTGGAAATGCTGAATCAGGTAGATGAATCTTTGGGATTATTTTATTGACTACTCGAATGAGAGAATCTAAAAGCATATACCGCTCAATTTCTGTTCAGCCCACTTTAAAGTCAATTAATCCTTAGGTGGTAACCTGGTTTTCATTTCAAATAAGCGGTATCGATGGATCTTTAACATTAATAAAATATATAAAAATATTGTTGAAAAACTGAAGAAAATCTGAATAATATTTTTATTTCAAAACAAGTGACTTAATTTTCATATTTTGCAGTCGATATTGAGTAGAAATTGAGTCGACTCACTAGATTTTTCTCCTCTTTATTTTTTAGAGAATGGCGTCGATTGTTTTGACGCTTACTCGAAAGACATGGTTAGCGTCCGAGAATTTCAAATCCATACTTTTACGAGTAAATTCTATTGACACGCGAGCATAATTTGGAGATAATGACGTTTGTATCTAGGTGATTCTCATCTTGATATATGCGCACGGCTCAAAATGATTGATTATCATGTACACTGAGAAAAATTTCCTCATCGGAACCTGCTATATGATATAGTAAACAAAATTATAGAAGAATCTACTATAAATATCGTTAAATTAACTTTATTTGTGTAAATAACCCTCATGTTTTATAGTTTTTTCAACAATGCTCAATTACTATTTGATTATTGTTCATCCATCAGTAATTATTGTTTAATGAACCACAATTATAGTCAACTGTGTCCACTCAATCATATCTACTATAAATAAAAGTACTATATATAGAGTAAAATCTACTTTAAATATAGTATAAATAATACTATTTCCATGGTATATATCAGTGAAATTTGTATAGTGGAATTCACAATATCTCATAGTTGGGTCAAAATAGAACTATATTTATAGTAGATTTATAGTTCACCCAACTATAAACTGCTCTCAGTGTACCTGCATGTTTCTAATTTAGCGAAATAGCTTCAGTTTCCTTTTCTTACTTACGAATAAGATGCTTTTATTGTACTGTATGAATTGCTTCTAGTTTCCATTTTCAACTCTGGGAGAAACTACAAATTTTACTACGTACCAAAAATATGGACCAGATGTTTCAATCTTGGAATGCCTAGAGACTTCCATAAAACGCACTCAATAGATTCGGAAAGCTTTCAAAATAATTGGTACG
The DNA here is from genome assembly GCA_020882685.1 of Aphelinus atriplicis. Classification (NCBI taxonomy): domain Eukaryota; kingdom Metazoa; phylum Arthropoda; class Insecta; order Hymenoptera; family Aphelinidae; genus Aphelinus; species Aphelinus atriplicis. Next base: position 7,762,436 of record CM037074.1, read on the forward strand.
CCCACTTACTCACACGCACTCTGTAGTCGGTACAGTTTTAGGGTTCTAGATTATGTGCTTTGTGGGGTTCTGAGTGATGTAGTACTTTCAAATGGCTTTGAAACTGGCGAAACTTCGAGATAAAGAACTTGGGGATTCTTCAATCAACTCTTCTTAAGTCAACAATTACGTTATAAAACTTCACCGCCACATACTTTCTCCATCTTAAATTGAATATTTATATCGATGAATCTACAAGTAAGAATTTGAATGAATAAAACTTTAAGCTGCTGATGCTAAGAGTAGAGGGTTGTTTTGTAATTGAGAGATTACATTGAATAGTGAAATATAAATTGGTCTCGGCTGATCTACAGATTTTGGTTAATTTACTTTGACATTGACATTATTCTACTAATGCCAGAAATAATTATCATATAAAAAATTCTGAGAATATACGGACAAATGTAAGAAAGTAGGGAAAAATTATGCTGCAGCGAGAGTAAGCCGCAGCTCGGAAAAGAGTTACGGCTTGAACTTCCACGATGCAGAGGAGAAAAATTCAAAAAATCGCTTCGCGTTTCCCAGTTAACTCCCGCGTTTTTCATGAATATAATAATAGAAACAATCATGAATATCATAATAGAATTAACCATCTTTAGTCAGTAAAATCGAATAAAATAACTTGCAGTCGCAGCTTATTGCCGATATAAAATTCACTTTCTCCCAACGAGCAACGAGACTCGTAAAAAAACCATCAATTACCGTATCTCCCGCTACTCTGCTCGAAATTACAATCAATCAATAAATCATCGGTCTCGTCGTTATTTATCCGTCCGATTGTTATCATCATGAATCACGGCTCGCGCGAAGCCCGAAACGCATTGTGTGCTAAGTGTTTCGCAAACAACTCGCCTCCGTCGTCGCTTTCCAATAGTAACTCATCCGATTCGTTTCTCTCGATATGCCTCATAAAAATTCATCGTTTCGCGCGAGATCGGATCAATTTGTCAACCGACGATTGGCCGACGCCATTTCCAGCCAGCCACAGTTTTCGGGAGTAAGTAAGGAGAGGAAAAAAAAGCAACGAAGCGGCGCGACCAGCAACAGGGAAAACTCGGTAATACACACCCAAGCGTCCGACTGGCATTGCCTGTCAGTCATGTAAATGAAGCGTATCGCGGGGCGAAGGACGCTTTGTTCCCCGGCACATGGCACATAAACGTCCCCTCCCCGGCGTCGAGCGATATAAACTCGCAGCCGCGGTCAGAGAGCATCTCCCTTTTCGCCGGCGCGCGGCTCCCCCCCGAAGGCTGACGCATGCAAATCCCCGTCCAGATATATCTGGGTTATTTGGTCATCGAGACACGCACACGCATCGAGGGCAGCAGCGGCAGCAGCAGGGAAGGGAGCATTCATACTAGCCCGCGTGTAATGCATTCGCGATGCATATCCCTGCACCGCCCAGCGGCAGCAGCTGGCGAATATTCGGAATATCGAGATGTACGCTGATCCCCGCGATATCCGGCCGAATTTTCCGCCTTAATGTATATTCGAGCCGGGGCTATCCTCCCTCGTCTGCATAACCGTGTTTACATGCCCGTCCGCATTTACATGCGATCGAGCCGGCCAACTCGCTCATTTCGGGACACGACTTAAGCCCCGGCCAATGGTCAGTCGGCCGAGTAAGTCCCTATCTGTTTCGCCAGCCATCCCAGCCTCGCCGTTTGGAATTTTAAATTACACGTCCTCCCTCGTGGAGATGTGCCGGGTGTGTATCCGCCGACCGAAGCTCCGCCGATCGATTCCGCGCCAAACCCAAAAGGGGAGCGAGTGTCTGGCGCGATGGTACGTCGCAGGAGGGATGCGTTGTTTGCCGTTCCTCCGCAGACGCCTCGATGAATCATAATGAGTATCTCGGAGCCGATATGCAAAAGTAGTATGTACCAGATACATTCATGCGCGCTTTGCATGACTTGTTCAGACGATATTTCAATTAATGATTTTATATTGTATATCCTTACATTTCATTCGTGATTATCTTTCCAAAGATTCAATGGATCGAATAATATCACTCTGGGGAATCGTGATATTTAAATCTCACAGCTGAATATTCCAGCAACCATTTAAATTACGATCATCTTTTCACATACTTATCAATTCATTTGCGTATATGTGCATTTTCGAAACCTATGTATTAATATTCTATATTTTATTGAGCTGCTGAAAATGAGATGCGATCAAATCGTTTTTCAACTGGTAGCCCAGCTTCTATCTCACCTACGCGTCCTATATCTATATCTATTACTTTTAGTTAGTATTGGCTAGTGTGTTAAAACTAGACAATACTAACTTGCCCGTTTACATGAGTATCTAAATAGGATGAATGATTACAGAAATAATCTATTTGGTAACTACAAATTACCTCCAAAAGTTTCAGCAGGATCGGGGACCAAGAGTTAGTTCTTTTAGAAAGTGTACTCAAATAGATTATTACTGTTTGTAGTGAATGATAGATACCGAATTATCATTATTAACATAAACGATAAGATATTTTGTAGAATCAACTAAGAAGCTATTGGCACAAAATTTAGGAGCTACCGATAAAATTCGAGAGAGAGGGTGGCTGGACAGTCTTTGGGTCGTATCAATCATGATGAGACTACGTGAAATGGTTTATGGGTACCCGAATAGCTTATATCTACAGCCATATACTCTATCGTTTCGATTTCCCGGTAAGATATTCTGTCAAATTATTCGATTTCATGCATATACAGTATATCTAAGGTAGGTGTAGCCAATATGCGCCTGTATCCAATATGCGCCACCCTTTGTATTTCATATATACCCGTCTCTAGAGCAGCGCCGATACTCGGAATATTGTTGGTAGTACAGAATCATTAAGAAATGAAACATTTTGACCGGTGGCCAGAGCGTTCACACGAGCTATTCTCACCGTTCATTTTTTTAATTTTTTCAGTAATTCCGACTATTTTTTTCACTTTTTTTTTTAATTTTTTAATATATTTTCAGTACACCCAGACTAGGCCAAACAATTTCTTAGCATTTTACCTGTATTATGTAATTTTTATTTCCATCATAAGTTTTCTCTATCAATTGTTTTAATAGGCATTCTTTTTTTTGTCAAGTGTACCCCTCTCCTTACATCATTGATTTTTCTCTCGATTTTACCAGTCTAATGGCCGAGAAAGACAACTTTGTTAAAAGTACCACTCAGCGTAAAAGAAGTCCAAGCTAGATGTGGTTTAAGCCAAAATGTCAAGCTTGAGATGTGAACTATTAGCTGGTCGTGATCCAAGAACCACCTGCCAAACTTCCATCGTTGCGCGATTGGTGATTTCCAGAGGTTGTTCAGCAACTCAATTCGCACAAATGTGAAAATGCTAGCTTTCATCGAGGAGTGGGTATAGTTTAAAGTGGAGCCGAGCGGAGATTTGGCGTGGAAAAAATTTGAGACGACGAGCGACGCGTCGAGTTATTGGGTGAGGAAGGGTATACGGGGTGCGGGCAAGCGGCAGCCGAAGAAGAAGCGGTATGCAAAGCGCACCAACACGCGCGTAACACACATACCGCGTGGCACTCGTGACGGATGAGCGGGAGCCGGGTCTGGACAGGAGGGCAACGCCGCGCGTATACCAGCGGATCGGCACTCCCCCGGCCGCGCACGTCCCCCGTGGCCATCTCCCCGGCTCGAGATTGATGCGTTATGGGAGGCGATCACAACAAGCCATGCATTACCAATGACGCTTACATCGCTGCCCCGACGTCGTGTCGCCGCGCGCGCGCGACGCAACCTCGACTTTATCAAATCTGAACCGCGGCCGAGCTGCGCTCGCAAATCCTCACCATCCGGCCGACATGCGCCCAACACCGTCCGCCCTTCGGCTCATTCGACTCGTATGCAACGCTTTTCTTCTCCTGCTTCGTAGTCTGCTTTGTGTCTCGCGCGCGCAACACCGGTTCCGTCCAAGACTATCGACGTCGATGATTCCGACGATGTGCTAGTCCTGAATCATACTTCCGACTAACGTTTCTCTTCACACCTCGATTTTACCTTGCTCGTTTGTTTTTCCATTGACTGACGATTTTTCCTGATCAACTACCGTGCCCACTCTTCTATTCGATAATATGAACATTCCGATCTCAGTTGGTTGATAACGCCGCGAAAAGCTTGCTGGCGTAAGGTCGCTTCTCGAGGAGGGGGTTATAATCGAATTCTGATACAAGAAAATAATAATCCAAGAAGCTATAACAAGAAGACTTACTCACAACCCCTAAAAACCTAAAAACTTTCCTCTGAGATCGAATAAAAAGCTTTATCCTAAAGAAAATCTTCATGATACAGCGACATACTAGTTCTTCATCTTCGGGAAGGGAGGGGGGGGATTGATGCCAAAGGGGCAACGTGAACAGTTGTCAAGACCTCGGTAATTCCGTTTTAGCTGTTGAGTCTCAACCTACGTTAAATTGTTCATTTTTTACAGCTCATGACCCTCACTTTGAGAATATGATGTTTTCGCTCCCGAAGCACGTTTGCTCTACAAGATCGCTTTAAACCCTATTCCCACGAGAAAAATCCGTTACATAACCAATGTAGAAAAATTTTAAACATTTTTCGGCCAACATGTAGTCTCGGGATATTTGCCGTTTCCATCAAGCGGGCGGGGATGCGGCGAAAATAAGACGGGGAAGCAAGCCGTTATCGAGAGCCAGATTGCGGAGGGTGAAAAATTAGCTCTGGACGTTGAAAAATTCGTGGGTGTGTACGTGGCAGGGTGAGGGTGGGGGGGTTGGTCGGAAGACCGTAGCAGGGGGGATTCGCAGGATGGAGGAGAGGAAGAAAAAATCGCTGCCGAGCCCGAGGCGATAAAGAGGCACTTTGGGAAATTGTGTCGAATTTGTAGCTCATTGTCGGTACCCTTTTATTGGCACTCGAGCCGCAGTATGTCGGGCGAATGCTGATCAAGTCGAAATTATAGAGGAAGGATTATGCCCTGCGCGCGCCCGCTCGTGCTCGCTTCCCCATAAACACTCGATCATTCACGTTTCGTAGGATTAAAGAAGGTCGCCCTGTAAATGTATATTTCGTTTGTGCTTCGAGAGGCGCGCGGTAAATGACTTTGATTTAGAGGGTGCGCGCGCGCTCGCTCCATTCGACTGGATAATCTGAATTTTTCACCGAAATTGGGGTGTTAGTCCGTCGACTCAATCGGAATAAATGTCATTTATTTCCCTGTGGATTGATGGAAACTTCATTTGGGATAAGGGTGGAAAACCCACGTTTCCTCTGACGATCCCCGAATCAGATCGGATAAAAAAAAGTATCTAATCCAATATTAATAGCAACTATATTCTATAAATCAATGTTGCTTCGAGTATCAATCTTTTCCCTGTGATGAAATATTCAAGATGACAAATGGCGATTTTTTATGAGAAAAAAATTAAGTAGACATAGCCTAACGCAATCGCGGGATGTGTAAACGAATGAAAAATTAATCGATTTACTCCAGGCTCGATCATGATTACACAAGCAAATATTTGCTTTATTCACGATTCTTTGGCAAGGCTTCTAACAGAGCCCATTGCTCCAGCTATATTATTAGTTTTGGCATCGCAATGACAGGTTTGCCAGCGGAAATTCCATGAATTTTAAATTGCGCGCTCAGAATCCAATAACTCGTTTGGCAACCCTCCGAGACGGACTCCCTCAGTTCGATGTATATCTGAATCTTTTAGCAGCTTATCCACGAATTCCACACGCAATATTCGTGAGAAAAATTGACAGTGTCCAGTTTTTGTTCCCTCAACTTTTGATTATCACGCGATTCGAAAATAATCAAAATTCATTTTCCGTGGTTACAATATTGTAACGACGAACGAAATCTCACGTGCAACACCAACGCCATTGGTTCGTTGATTTGACGGAAAACAAACCGATGTGTTTGAAAACGTCGGACGGTGTAAGACGGACGTCCCGTAAATCTTCACCGGCAACGCAGTTAGAAATTAATTATGCAGCTGTCGGGCTTCGAGTTTCAATGTGGGGGATGCATTAATACTCGATGCTTTAATAAGCACGTCGGGAATTTCACTCTTTGGGGAATTTGCTATTGGCGTGGCAGTGGCACACAGCACGAAATTCGGCCTTGCCGTGCGTCAAAGCAAATTCCTACGGGTTGGCGTTCGGTGGCGCGCGCGCGCGCAGAGAGAGACAGAGAGAGAGAGAGAGAGAAAGAGAGAGAGCAGAGTTTATGGAGCGAGAGCCGCAAGCGCCAGGTGAAGAATGATCCAACTTAGCGAAAAGCTTCTCCCTTTGGCAGTGCCTACGCGGGAGCTCAGTTAATTAGATGCAAGTTCGAGTCGTTTGTTCTTCGCCATGTTGCCTGCCTATTTCCAGCCCAACTAGCCCGAATTCTCAAAGTTCCAAGGTCCCTATTACTTGTGTTATTTTTCGGGCTATATCGAGTTATACAAAACACTCGCGACCAATCCTGTCGAGTCTTTCCTACTGTATGGAAAATTCAAAACTAATATTTACCACTCGTTAATTACGTACAGTGATATATGTGGGACTGTTGACTCGTGTATTCTGAACTTTTCAAGGACCGTAATCAATGCTTTTAGACTCAAATTTAGAATGATTAATTTTAAGCACGTGTTATGCTGTACATATTTCATATTAATTCGCAATGTGGCAGAATTATTTGATGAAACAAAAATACTTAGATTAAAATAAGGTGCCGGAGTAAAAAGGAGTAGCGCGGAATTAATCAATGGCAAGGTAGTAGCAAATACAATTTCCGGTGAATAGTTGAACAATAGAGACGAGGCTATTAGACCGACGTATAGTATAGTGGGGAAGGATTATAACGCTTCAAGGGCTAGAGGATGGTGCATAAAGGAGGCGCATGAAATATTGAGAGAAGCGAGTCTGTAGATAGACAGCTGAGGCGTGGAATGGCTTTTCCATAAACCGAGTAAGTATATTTTTTGAGATATGTGTGATTGATTTACTCGAATATGCCATTGGGAAAAGTTGAGTTCACCAGAGAATACACGATCGGAAGAGATAGGAGTTAAATCGACATTACGAACAAAGTTGAACTGTTTCCATCGAAGCAAGAATATCGAAGCAAGACCTGCCGACCAATAACGACGAGACTCCTTGAGAATAATTTGGTAAACGAACAAAACGAAGACGTTATGCGCGGATAATACGTGCGGTGTATTCGTGGCATTGTTCCGTGGGACAATTGTGAAAATCTGTATGATTATGCGTAATTCCCGCACGTGACAAACTCACTGGACGGCTGGGTGCTTTCATGTGCGGGTGCGTGTCGCATGGGCCTGTCGCCCCAGTCACATAGCAATGGCAGGCCGGTAATCATGCTCGGATGGAAAAATAACAAGAACAACAAGTATGCAGCATTGGTATGAAGCCGACGAGGGGAGACAGGTGGTTCGGATACCACGGGAGGTCATACTCAAGCATACGCTTCAAGATGAAATATTTTCACTAGAATGGATCCAGAATCCAAAAGGTAAATGCAGCTAATGCGCACAACCCTCTTATCGTTTTTCGCAAATTTGCATATGATAAAATTAAAATTTCATCATTTTTACGAACGGGACTTGGGGGGGGGGGGGGAGTGGGGTAGTTCAAGAGCTATCGGAAACTACCGCTATATGCAATCCAAATCAAAATCCCAGCTGATCTTTTTTTTTTGGATCCCTAGCGGTTGAAGACGAGCAAAACACTCCACTCCTCGCGGCTCCCCGGTGGCTAATTATCGAGATTTATATGTGTATAGGCTCTTCTCTTGCTTCCTTCGTATATATATCCAGCCGTTCGGCCTAATGAAGCTATTGCCCTAATCGCTCGACTTCGCTCATTTCTTCCCCTTCCTCTCCCGCGCGCGATCTTTCACTTGCCATGGCGCGCATTCGTGGTTCAAAATTAAACGCGACATTTTTCCCAGCTGCTCGAGTCACGGCCCCCCTGACTTTTCGCCTCTGTGCGTTTAGAGCTCGAGGGGAAAAAAGCCGCGAAAAAGAAAGTGGAGAAGCCGGAATCACCCTGAGCAGATGTGCGCGTGTGAGTGTGTGTGCTACTCGCGGCTTTACGATAATACACGCGCTTCCACGTGTGTCTTTATGGATTCCCGGCAAAACGACGAGGGAAACGCTTTGCGAATGCGACAGACGTGTAAATTTACATTTATTTACGATCCAAAATGAGTATCGTTACAGTCGAATGTGCAATGGGGGAAATTATATTCGTTTACGAGTAAAAGAGCAAATCGTCGGAATCACTAAACGGGCCTTTCATTAAAGAGGCTCATTACCGTTGTACAGGGTCAAATTCGTTTCGAATAATTCAATGGCTTGCTCATCAATGTTTAACGCACCGAGAATATACGTCTACTAACTAGGGGGGAAAAAACTACGTAATGACTGTAGGTATTACCCGTCAAGCCAGAATACCATATCACAGGGTGAGGGGAGATTCATCAATTAAAATGTTTGCTGTAATTTCGCTACCGCTCGAGCATTTCAGAGGCTGAATTTACCGAGTCGTTCGAATTCATCAAACGGAATATCGTTTTTGTGGGTTATCAGCTCTATGAAAGATGTAATTCAAAGATTTGGAATGTTTACATGGTGGGAATTGAAAGACGTTCTACCAGTTGCACGATAATAACTCGTGTTCGGATTTTTCTCGCAGAATGGAATGTCTGTTTTTCTCTCTCAAACCGATGATAAAATGAGTTTAGATAATTTTATCATCGGTTTTTATTTATTTTCAATTTTAATTCATCAGACGATGGTTATTCTTCACTCATTATGATCTTCCGATTATCGATCGAATTAAATGATCACGAGACGACGCGACATTAACGCGATTGTTTTCATCGCGTACCAGGTGCTCGATGGAGAATAACGAAGGCTTGAAAAATGATGTGAAGTGGATAGAACATTGAAAAGACCCTCGATATGTTCTCAGCGTCAATCACTACTCGAGGACATTATAAATCCCGAGCTACATTGCAAGACCGCCGCGGTATTCGACCGAACGAAGAGGTGAACCCAATCGATCTTGGTCGTGCGCGTTTCATAATCTGCACGTACGGCATTGAATCGAACGTGTGTGTGTGTGTGTGTGTGTGTGTGTGTGTGTGTGTGGGATCGCGCGTCCTTAATCGGGCCATTGAAACAATACGAATTGATATCTCTCGCGAGAGCTAATCACGCCATTACACATTTTTCTTTTCCCCCCGAGCCGACGTGTGTGTGTGTGTATATATATATATACAATTCAACACTTTCTCCCCGTGTTGGCTGTAGGCTCCTCTCCCGAGGCTGCGCTAGTCTCTTCTCGGTGATAATAAGCTCGAACGTGTGTGTGTGTATCTGTTTTCGCCGGCCACGCGAGCTCGTTAGCCGGGAGTATCGCTCGGGCGCGGATTTACGAAAGCCCCGATGGCAATCGGTGAGCTATTGAAACGGGCCTCGCTGCTGCCGCCGCCGCTGCTTTTCGACTCGAGCCCGGCTTAATACCTCGCGAATTAACCTCTCTCTCTCTCTCTGTCTCGTGCGCGGGCGCGCGCGCGTGGGTCTATTCTTTTTCACTGATTTATCGTGACATGCGGGTGGCGCGCGAGCCCACACCGGATATCTCTCAGGGCAAATTTATGTACGACAGAGCGGCCGCGGCGGAAAACCAGCCCCATAATCCCATCACGATCCGCACCCGGTATTTACGACGCGAATATAGCGTCCTCTCCTGCACGTGTCTCTCTCTCTCTCTGCGCTTCGTCAGCCACGTGCCTATATATGTGTGCGCAAGCGCTAACGACACGCGGATAACGCAATCTTGCCCCGATTACGATATCTGTAGAGACTCGCGTCTGATCCTCGGTGCGCAACATATACTGCGTGTATTTGATTTTGGCTGTATGTTGCGGCCAATGGGGTATAGAGAAGCATTTCTCACAATTTCCCGCGTCTTTTCATGTGCTCTGCATACTGTCTTGGAACTCGACGGTGCAAAAACTAGTGTATGGAAGTGAAACATCACTGTATAATGGTGGATAAGTGATTGAGTGGAACTGCAGTTGATTTTTCATGCAAATTTGATGCAACAATGGTCAATGTCGAAACTTTTTGGACTGAAGTGAAAATCAAATCTGTTCGCATGAAAAACAAACTGCAGTTCCACTTGCCATCACTCATCCACCTTTTTATTCTAAGACCGTAAGCTATAGTACAATGACAGGTTCTATTATTGCTTTGTCCAAGAGAAAGCTTTATGACTAGGCAAAAATCGAATTTTCCCAATCATACTTTCGGATCCCTTCATTTTTCTAACCTGCGGATCGAAGGACGTGGAATCTCAAAAATGTATGCGTAATATATGTGTTATTTTTTTACTTATAAACTGTTGCTCACATCCGTAGCAATCGTTGATAAGGGAATGAAAATCAGTCGAGTTTGTTCCCAGTGTTGATTGTAATGAGGAAGTATGACAAAAATAATTCACATTCGTCAGTACAATAAGTCACCGAATCGAGAACATAGATAGGTCTTTGTGAAATCCAGGGTAATTTTGATAACCGATAAGATTTGTACACCCGAAGAGATCGAATCAAATGATAATCGTCACGGTAACAGGAAGAAAACCATCTGGACAACCGACGAGAGGACCTGTCATCCGGGGACGTCTCTCCAGCGTGTCGTGACATTGCCGAAGACATCCAGTTGCTACCCCGAGCGTCTCTCCTTGCGCGTATCCAGCTCGCTCAGCAACAAGCTGTTAATAAGTAGAAAGCTCGAGCTCGAGCTCGAGAGAGAAAAAAAGCGCGCGGCCCGTAAATTTCCCGCTGCAGCGTCTCTCGTCGGAGCGTTTCAAGGGAAAAAAACTCGCCGACTCGTTTGTATAGCAGTGCTGGTGCAGTGGCGAGAAACGATTTGCTTTGATCCCACGATCAGCGGCGAGCAGCTCGCGCACAAAGAAAAACAGACGCAGCTCGAGCTCGTTTCTATATAAAAGCTCGCGTGCGCTCGCGATATACTCGTGCCGGTGTGTGTGTGTGTGTGTGTGTGTGTGTGTGTGCGTTCACAGCAGAGGAAAGAGAAGGCTTGTTACGGAAGGGCCGGGAGAATACGCGCGGCGGAAAAAGTTTCCCCGGCCAATTACTAAAATAGATGTGCCCGCCCGGCCGCTCGCTCCCCGTGTCATGGTCCCCGCGCGTATATACATACACCCGTAATGGACCACGTGCGCGCCAGAGGAAAAAATAACGTTGTTACGCGCAAGCGCGTTTTTCTTAACCCTCTCCCTCCCGTTCGGCAGTCGTTTCTCGAGCCGTCGATTAGCATACTCCGTTACGTCCGTTGTGTCTTTTGGGAATGAGTGCGAGACGCGAAGAGGACGCGAAGTGTTTTCTTTTCTCTCGTTGGATGTTCGGTTGCAAAGTTATCGAATGACTCGAGCAACCAGACTAGACAGTTTCTCCGTTTTTACTATATGGCTACCCGAGATGTTTCAAAATCTCGACGTTGCGATTTTCGTAAATATTCGTATTTACACACATGTTACACACATGAAATCAGCAATCATTGGTTGGTATCTCAGGCAAATCAAAACGTTAGCCAACGAACGAATGCGATTATCATGTATTTAAGTATGAAAAAAATATTTCCAAATGCTTCAGTTGAGTTGGTGAACCAAGTGTAAGATCCGGTCTACTAGTGAGGCATTAACCGATTATTGTTGATTTTATGCAAATGTTATGTAGGTTTTTTTAAGCGATATCAAACATACAGCGATATACACGTAGAAAAAGATGTATTGGGGAAATCGAATTAATCACTGGAATTCTGTCTATTTAGGTAACTATAAACTACCTCAAAAAGTTTCAGCAGTATCATAGACCTACATCCCAAGTGGCAGCTCCTGCTATCGCGGAGTCGAATTTCATAAAATCATGCACCCGCCTCTTGAAGTTTAAGAAATACAGCCCCCGGAACACTGATATAACCACTGCATTTGTTATCACGTCAAGAAAAAAAGAAGGAAAACAACAATGAAACAAATAGGAGTATACGAGGTTGAATGATAGAAAAAAACCCTCGAAAGGCCGAGATCGATTCAAGAATGTTCTCGGCGCATTAAAATATATCCATCTGGCCGAGTCCGTACGCAAAAAAACTCAAGTCGATTGATTCCTCGGGAATATTCCATAATTGCATTATTCATAGGGTCCCCCGTTTGCGGCTGCTAATTAATCGGTATAACGGAGGAGTTTGGGGGGAAAGAACAATCCACCGAGCCTGCACACAGACGCGCGCGCGCACACATTGGCGTTGGCGTAAACGACGGGCGCAAGTGGCTCGACCGGTTGCGGGTCGCCGCCGAGGCGTCGGGGTCGGTTCGAAAAACTTGCAGCACTGTACGCACTCGATATCTGCGCGAATAACACATCGCGGACGTGCTGGCGGTCCAGCGCCTATGTGTGTGTATATACGTATACGCACACGCGAAACGGCTAATGATCGGCGGGGGTCAGTCGACGGGGCTTTTTCTTAGCGCCGCGCGCGATCGATCGAATCGATCAATTTCAACGCGCAGCATATATGTCGATTCTATTATTGCCCGAGTAAGCTGACGTAAATTGACCGAGTGTTTCTCCGATTAATTTGCCGAGTCCGAGGATCGGCCCGTACGTACACTGGAAAATCGTCTTAGAAAAATGTAGTATCATAATACAGTAGTTTTTTTTCGTCTGAAAAGATAATTCTGTTACAACATCAGCTTGTTCCGATTCGGGCGAATCAGCTGTAATTTTCGATTGTTCGATTATACTTATTTCAATAGTACTCTATTCTCACATATGTCTTGCATTTCACCCAATGCATTGGAACGTTTCAATCTGGGTTATCGATTGATTTAAATTGGAGTAGGTCATTGTTCACATTTTGACTGCTCTCACTTGGACTATTGAAATTGACAAATTCAAAGAATATCGGAATAATTGCAATATCGAAAGTGTGTCGTTTCACTTGGACAGAGTTGACATGTGTGTATCGCATACTAAAAGTATATAAACATGAACTAAAACTTTATTAGACAACTCTAAACAAATCGTAAAAAATATTCTTTCTTCTATCCAACATGTATGTCACTACAATATGTCACTACAGATATACTTATCTGGGACAAATCGAAACAAAATTCACAGTTAATTCATCCTAAGATTCACTATATATGTGTAAAGGCGGATTATCGCCGGTTCTAATTGATGAGACCTCCTGCCCCCCGAAGTCGCGCATACTCAACAACGGTCGGTAGCTGTTGCTTCGTTATAATGTCGTCGCTTTCCGAGCCAATCACCAATTGATACATCGCTCGCGCGCCAGATCCGATTGATCTGCGGCATACGTAGCTGTGCAATATTAAATTGCAATTATCATGCGCGGCTAATGGCAGAACGATGGCCCGTTCGAACTACGCCCTCCTGTCGCTACTACCTCACCGATACGTCAATACGCCAATGTGGACGCACCGTTTATGTGTGCAACAGCGGTCGGAGGTTTTAGTCCGCGTTTCTCATGTGATTCAGAGAACGTAGACCGCAATAGTTTGGAAGAATCTATTGTTGTGCAGTTTGGGGTGGCCGATGTTTACCGAATCGCTCCAAACCCAACGATCCCCTCATCGATCGTCTTCTTAATCACCACTAATTGATGTTTGCAACCCTCAGATTATTCAAATTTGGAGGAAATCCCGTGTCACCTTGTGCTAGCCATCCAAATCGGTCTTTTCATTCCAGTTATATATAATTTTGATTAAATCATTGGAAAGACGGTTATTGAGGGACATGATCGCAATCTTAATTTTGCGATATTTTACCAGCATGTTTTACTGATAGCTTCTGATTTTATTACGTTTAAAAAAAAAATACAAAAGAAAAAATACGAACGGCGAACAAAACCATCGATAGAGAATTTTTTCTTGCAAGTTATACAAATTTACGACGATTCGCATTATAAGAAAGTGAAATTGACCGACTTATGAAGCGTTTTCCGGAAAATTTGTTAATAGCGTATCGTTACACGCATCCACAGTAGCCATTTAGATGGTACGTATACAGCATCAAGTTTTCGTTTTCCTTCCATCAATCAAAATGCTCATCCGACACGAAATGCTAAGCCCGAATTCAAACATTCGGCAGCTGAATTCGTAAGCTTCGGAAGGAGTAGCCCTAGGTCGGTGGTATACACGTTCGATTGTCATCGAGCCCGATTCGAGATCCACGAGACTAAAATCAACGTTCACGTACAGTCCCACGCGACTCAATATATCTCAAAATCTCGGAAAATACACAATGCACCGGAGTCCCGCTTGATTACCACGCGAGATTAGAGCCGGCTGGTTATACTCAGTTGATCATAGTGTAAAATCGGTTTATCGAAAAAGCTCGAACTAATCCGTGCGCGCAGGAGGAGCGGAGGTACGCGGCACGAGAGACTCAGCGAAGGCTATCGAATTACCTACTCGCACGGGTACACGAATACACAGACACACGCGTGGACACACCAATGGCAAGTATCGATCTTACCGTGAATTGTCGAGCAAAGGCCGAATCGAGGGAGAAGTTGGCGAAAAGCTGATGCATGTATATATACAGTAGGTAGCATCTGCGCGCGCTCGTCTCTGCGGGAGGAAGATTAAAGCGCAATACGTCGCGTAAGAGCGTAATCTGGTTTATCCAGACGTGCATGTGTGTATGGTAGCGCATGGGTGTGGGTGGGTATACAATGCCCGTTCGCGTATTGGAAAGTCACAAAAGATAACCAGGTGTACGACAATATGGCGTTGTTATTGCGCTTGCGTAGCGTTAGAGTTAGTAGAAGTCGGACAATATTTAACTGGCCATGGTAACAACGAATAAACAAACAACTAACCGCCGCGGTGTTTACACTCTAACACCAATTGAAAATCACTTGCATCCCACTGGCTTTGAAAATTTCACTATTCGCCAAATCACAATTGAAGTCGAGTGAAAATTGACTTTTTCAGTGGTCTTTCCCTGCAATGAATCTGGAGAGTGCACGCGTCGCTCATTTTCCACGCATTTACTGTCGCAACTGCACTCACTGCACGGAATGAACATTCTTCGTGAATTTCGAGGGTTTTCTCGCTGCGAGGGACACGTGGGAGGAAACGGGATGTTTCGAATTTTCAATTGAACTGTCCGTCCCGGCGTGAGCTGGACTTTTCCGAGATGGGCTTGGGCAGTAAATTTTCTCTACCCCCACTACGGGCGTATGCGACTCGCCAACAGGGCATGTAACGAGCGTGAAAGAGGGCCGGCCACAAGTCGAGATATGCTATGCAGTGGCCCGCAGCTCCGAAGCTCGGGAGCCACTCGCGACAAAGAGATTAAGCCGGGCTCGAGCTCGTGAAAGCTCGATCGATGTGAGCCACTCCCCGTGCAGTGTGTATCGCATACGCGCGCCGAGCCAATCGTCAATCATCCGAGGAGGCGTTGATAGCTCCATGACAATCCGAGGATATCTGATGCGGATGTATCTGCTGGTGCGCGGATTGGTTGTTGCACGAGATACGACCGACTGCTGGCCGACACTCTTGTAATCAAGCGTTGATTCGGCTGAGCGACGTTTCTTTCGACAGTTCCCGGATTGTGCCCCGATTCGCGCTCTTACATTCACCCGAACACTATTGGCGCACCTGATCCTCTCAGTTTGAGCCACATAAGTTTCTTTCCTAACCTACCCGCGTGAAATGATGCATTCGAGTTTTTATCAAATTTTATATAGTTCTAGGCAAAATTTATATGAGAAAATTATTCTTTAAAATTTTCATACTTATTTGATCATTTGGAATAAATTAGTTTTTTTTTTTGCTGTAGAAAGTGACCCTTGGAGTTTAATCGGTGATCCTGAATACCTGGAAAACTTGTCCTGATACATGGTTATCTTCTACAACGAAAAATTTCAAAACCTATGGAATACCATTCGTTTCGACTAATTGAATGAAAATTGTGTAAAGATTTTGTAGAATCAGTTTTTAAAGAGAAATTTTGAATAAAACCATTATTACAACTTAATAAAAAGACGAAGAAACTTCTCTACGTGGGTATTATTGTTATTGATTAATCAGGCAGTGGGGAGAAAATAATTCATATCGTTTATTCATTGTTACATTGGAATAAAAATTGTCTTATGAATGTTTAAAGCTTTGAGCGAGCGATAGAGTTTAAAGCTCGAATGTGCGAACTCAAGGCTCAGAAAAAGAGTTTAAGACTAAAAAGTCTGGAATATGTTCGCTAAAGGCTCGAAAACTGTACGAGGAAAAAAAAGTCCCAGCACTAAGTAGGCGAGTGGCTGCGCAACATGTGAGAAACGAATAACGATGAAACTTTGTCAGAGATGGTTCGCGGGTAGCAGCAAACATCTTATATTCACAGCCGCGCCCCGCCTAATGCTTCGATTTTCCGAAGATGTTGTGTAAATTTATCGGGCGAACGGGTGAAATTTGGCCCGATCCGCAGCTGAGTTGTGGCCAATTGCAATTTGCGCGAGCCAGCGAATTCTGGTTGATCCGCAACAAATTGCGAAAACACGGGGGAATATTATGCTAAGCGCATAATACCGAGAGGCAAACTTGTTACATAAGTTGTAATGGGCCACCGTAAAGAAGTCGGTAGCCGTTAAGGTCGCGGCGGCTGCTCGAGATGTTACTATCAACTCACACACCCACCCGCACTCGGGTAAGACGAGCCATTGGAAGCTGTGCCAGCGAGCGAAGAGTCGCCCGCGCGCGCGAAAGACTAGGAAGAAAGACGGCAGATTAAAAGTTCTGAATTAATTTTCCCACACTTCTTGGCGGGCTTTCGGGCTGTTGCGGTGATCTCTCAAGTGGGGCTTCTCTTATAAGTCTCTCTCGCTCTGTTTTTCTCCACAAACTGATGTATGCTATCGGCGACGCGAGCTGAATACGAGGCGCAACACCGCGTTTTATCCCCTTCGACTCGTCGGCTTCTGCCGCACAATCTATGCGACTCTCCGCTCAGGATATACAATACTCGACACATCCAGTACGATGTTTGCAAAGAGTGTGCGCACGAGATTTCGCATTTAAATTCACACCTCCAACATACTACGTATCCTGCGATTTTCCACTACCCTGAACATGACTGAAGTAAAATCTATTTAAATTTTGAGATTACTGTATTTTGTGTATAAAGTTGTATTCTTTTTTTTTATGATGAGTTGTTCTAGCATTTCCCGTGACTAGGGTTACTAACATTATCAAATTTGAGAATTCTCATTGCTATTAAATAAACAATATATTCTCTTTTCATAAACACTTACCAGAAAACCACACAGCTCACATTTGGGTCTTCAATTAAAACTTTATAGATAAATGTCTAAACAGGTGATATTTGTACATTTTATTTCGAAAATAAAGTGAAATATATACACTATGTGCTATATAGTGATACGTGAGTTACTCGATTCTACAGAAGTAATACGACTGAATTTCCAATAATCGAACTGAATCCAATGAATTTCGAAAATAACGGGTAGCTATCCGTATATTTCCAGCCCATTCAGTATATTAGAATTTCCAGGGCCCATTTGTCGATGCATCGTTTTATTTCCATTTAACGAGGATAACGAGGCCGCAGACGCTTTTCCAATACGAACAAGTGTCTTTTTTTTAAAGTAGAAAGAAGCGGGTTTGGTCAGACGTGCCACCACCGAGGATACTCGAGCGATTTGTATTTTCCACTCAGTCCCCCTGTATACAGCGACGCGCTTGAGATTCCTCAATCAAGTCGATAAATCTGGCGGATAGCAACGCGAATAGCTTTGGCGAGAGACGCATTTTGATTCGCGAGCCGGCCGCTGGCGCGCGCGCGGAATAGTTGAATTAAAAAACTTGGCACGGAGTGTGTGTGTGTGTCGGATCGATGAGGGCTAAGGTATCTATAGCTATACGTACGGCCGACACGTTTTTCCCTTCTCACGATGCGATCTCGCGCGCAAATTCTTCGAGGATCAATTGAAAATTCATTCGAAACGAGCCGTGCGCGACGTTAAAGAAGCGGAGTTTGCAGCTTTGAAGAGACGGCGACAAGTAGACGAGAGCGGCGCCTCGGTTGCGTGCGCGCGGCTCTCCTCTCGCTCTCTCTCTTTCACCCGGTGCGCTGCTGATCCGCTCAGCCGAGATATCGGATTTTTTCCCTCCCGTCCGCGCGCGCGCCAGAGACGACGGCGACGCGACTTTAAACTGTTACTTATCGGCGCGTTCCGCGAGGCTTGAGCGCGCTTTAATAAGGCGCCGCGCCACCAGTCGTGTTTCTTCGTCTTTTTTCTTTCCCTCCTCTCTCTCTCTCTCTCTTTCTCTCTCCTTTTTCGTTCATCGCCTCGCGCTCCTCGAATAATGAGATTGAGAGATCTTTCTTTAGCCGCGAGAGACCAGTGCAGCCGTCGGGGCTATTATTACGCTCGACCGCGGGCCCAATCAATATTCGGATGTTTTGCTTTCGCGTCCGATCGTGTTGGCGAATAAATACGCGCAGCCCTCTGGTGCAGTGTGCAAACATCGGAGCTATATTGAAAGGTTAATTAGACCTTTTCGACGCATCGAGTATTAATTAAAGGTGGGAATGATCTCAGAGGATTTTTATCACGGAGAGACGAGCGAATCTCTGTCCGACCAATTCGATTTATTCCAGTCGAATGAATATTCGAACAAAGTCCGAATCCGTGAAGACGTTTCTCGTGTAATATGACTACCGTCTTGCATCGTACTGAATTCGTCTTGGTGATCGCTTTTTTGTATGAACCCATCATTAAAGTATAGCCCGGAGAAAAAAGTATAAAAAAATTGTGAGTAGACTCTGAGAAAAATTTGAGAAAAAACTAGTCATTCAAAAATATTCTGCTGAGTAGAATCACAAGTTTGATTAATGGAGATTTTTCCCCGAATATCTTTTTAAGACCAATTGTAAGTACGGATGGACAAACTCAAAACAAAATATTCTTCCAATGAAATCTTTCCCATTTATGAGAGATAGAGATAGCGAGGAAAAAAAGATGCACAAAAAATATTAGTTGTCCAGTTACTATCTACATTAGACACAAAAATAAGCGATTAATACGATACACAAAACTTCAATGATATTTCAATTCTGTTGGATTAGAAACTACAAGAAGAAGTTTTGGTGAGTTCATTGGCCAAAGTTTCAATCTAAATAGTAGAAACGGAATAATAATCACGACATAAAAAGATAAAATGCAAACAATGCATGACGAGGCCCAGCGCAATGTCTATTTGAAATACCGATACAGTAATTGGGGGAAAAAGTAGAGACTTAACAATGGACGTGTTTTCAGGAGAATGCTTTACCCCAGAATAAGTTGCACTCGCGTGAAGGGACTTCCGGAGTAACTGCCTACGACAGCCGGGGACAAGCAGGTGACCATTCTCGACAACTCGAAGGCAGCAAATAGTCTGCAAGGTAGCTAGGTCTAGCAAATTTGAGAATCTCAAGCATAAGACGGCCCATAAAAGAGAGCGAGAGAGAGATAGTCGCGGATGGAGACGTGGAAGATCGGGGGCGTATTACTGGAAAGAGCCGGCGTTTGGCCGTCAATCAGCGCGCGTCACCGGCTTTCCATCTTCGCCGCGTGGTCCAAGTGAGAGGACGCGAGCTGCAGCCGTTCGCTTCGGTTACACATTCGCCTTTCTCACGATTCTGACGCGAGAGAGGCACTTTGACCAGATTGTCTTCGTATTTTTTTTCCTCCTCCTCGTCCGACTCGAGATAGGATCGGTTCGTTGGCGATTTACCGAGACCTTGATCCCAGCCTTTATTTCATCCGCTCGCGTGTGGGAATTGATTGTTGATCCGCGATCTAATCGAGTGGCTCGCTTTCATTGTCAACCAGCGCGACACTCGATGTTGTTCAGTAATGAGTCGGAAAAATCAAGAGAGAATCGTAGAACGGGTTTACGTGTCGAGTCTGCTTGGACTCGCGCAGCTTGTACTCGAGATGCTGAAGGGGGAAAAAATCCTTATCTGCGTGTTATGGAGCTACTCGTTTTGAATCGTCGACGTGGCGAATGATTTTGATTATTGGGTGAAGGTTGATCGAATCGTCATTCCTCGATCGTGAGCTCTCGCTACTACAGACAATCGAGAAAGAATGATTCATTTCAATAGTGCAATTTTTTTTTTATTATTAAGCAGGTTTAATCTCTTGCGAGATTATCCTGCGTAATTGTGCAATTTATTATAGAGGCCTCATATGAACAATTCACCATGTCTGATCAATATCACAAGTTATACTTTGAAAATCCAACATCATTGATTGGAGTAAATTATACCCATTCAATAATATCGATCAAATCGAATATAAAAAGCTACATTCAAACGATGTTAATTACCTAATATTCAGTACGATTAACAATTTATGTGACTGACTCTATCAGCATTGATCCAGAGAACTGCAATCTTTGATTGACTGCTGATTATAAATTGTTATGTCATATAAACACTTGAAATAACATCACACATAATTTATCATACGCATAAACATAACCTGTCATTACACGGAGGGAGAAATAGGTTTCATGGATACCTTGACAATAGTTTTGATTACGAGTGTATTTAGACACTTGTGCTCATTGGGCCGGTTTTATAGGATCAACTAAAATTGCATAATTCTCTGGATTAATTTCAAAAATATTGAGAGATTTACAGTATTTTCGGGACATAATTCTCTCGGACAGTATTAATGAGATTATTTAAGGCTTTTAGAGCCACGCATCCCCTATTTAACAAAATAAATTGTCTTGATACGACCCGTTGCCACATAAATTCACACCCGTTTGTTGTTTATCTTTTTTTTTATAAATGCCCCGCGTTGTTACGCGTCCGAAAAAAAAAGAAAACCTACTCGGAACAGAGTCGACTGGTTTTCTGGTTTTTCGCCCCTCGACACTTGCAGAATGCCGAGGCTGACATTTAATATCAGAGAAAAATCCCGCAAACGCCACAGAATTCCAAATATATCTATATCACGAGAGCCGCATGCATCATTCCGCCCTCAATAAATTGCACTCGATGACATTAATCACCACACAGGCCTGGCCAGTTAAACGACAACGAAGAATGCGTTCATTCATTCATACGAATTCCCGTGCCCACATATTTTCATATATATATAAGAGATACTTGGGATGCCAAACCTTCGGTATTCCCCATATTGTCATTCCGAAATCTTGTCTCATTCACACGTCCTTTATCATTGTGATGGGACCAATTTGTTACAGTTCACAGTGTGATGTTTCTATTGTTGCTTATGTAAAAGTTCTCGATCCTTGCTGCGTGAAAAATTCAGTGTATGAGAGTGAATTACTCATCTATAAGCGGGTGCGAATGAATTTTTGAGTAAATCACAGAGAATATTCAGTTGTAGCCCATAAAAATTGACAATTCCATTTTTTAACGCAAATCCACAGTGAAAATTCACCACTTGTAATTTAACAGTAAAAAATTGAATTATCAGAGAAAATTGATTTAACAGAGATTCTATATCCATACAAAAGTAACGACGAGCAGTCTAATTACTAAATGATGAAGCCGATAATCAGAGTACGGGTCACCAAATATATGATGCATAATTTATAATCGAAAGAGGAAAGAATTTTGAGAAATGAGGAAAGTCCAGGCCGTAGGAGGACGAGAAAATTCTGAGATTAAACGAAAGGCGTCTAGGTGCATGGGTCGCGTCGCATGCACTGCCAGGCGTACGAGCGTACACCACCGCACGTTTATGAATAATAACTCACCGACAAAGTGACTCGAGCCGCGCCGGTGGATTCACAATTTCTCAGGGAGTTGTAATATTCTCCGTTGCTTGGGCTGCATCCCTCATGGGGAAACACGCTGGATACGCTTATTAGCTTACGTTTTGTAACTTTGCCCCCGACGTTTGAGGCTTTTGCGGAATAAAATTTTCAAGTCGCCAACTCCAAGTTTCCATCAAGCGGAATATCATATTGTGGAATATTGTTACGGCGGAACGTACGGACAACCCAACGACAAAAAGCTCGGTCAATAATTCGGAAACGTCAAAATTGTACGAGATAAATTTATCAGTCGCCGAACACTTTTGTCGGAGGCTTAAAGAAAATCCAACATATTAATTCTTCGACTGGAAACTTGGCACTTGCCCTATCAAAAATCCTTCAGTATTTTTAGTATCAAAGTACTTGATACATAAAACGCACTAGATCGGCTGCGAAGTTCGGCTTTATCGGGCGACAGAGTCGCATGGCATCAGAAACTTGAATTCTTGACAATCGTCTTTGATTCGACAACATGAGCACACAACCTTATGCCAATATCAAAATATTCCTACAAGTGTCCACGAAAAAACAACCGCCAATATCCAAATCACCCGAATAATCCAAATGATTGAATTTGAATTTTTCCTTGCGAGATATTTTGGTTTCGTAAATGTTCCGTCGCTCACCCACTTCCTACATTACAATTTCTACAACTGAAGCATTGGTGAATTTTTTTATTTCCCGCAAATTCTTACTGTTTCTGATATGCAGTGTTCGCGATAACGATATTGATAATAATGAGTGTAACGAAGTGAGGTATTGTGAGAAGCACGTGTTGACATGGAGTTGTTGCGTGCGGCTGGTCGTCCCCCGCAGACCGCGACCAGGCTCTTCGCGCAGTGCTCAACGGGCAATTGATTTTGTCCAAGGTGCAGTCTAGCGCGCAATCTTCGCGGCCGGTACGCTCCTTATTATTACATTACCCGCGGCAAACAGCTGTTTCCCCTGGTGCGGATGGGGGGAATCACGAGAGCCGTTCAAAATTCACGCGACTATCGCCGCGGTCTCCTCCGTCCACAAAAAATGGTCAAACACTTACTGGAGACTACTTGGTGATCGACGCAATTTGTACTTTCCGTCGTTTATATAAATCCGTCCCAAATACATTCGATTGGTTAGCGACTTCTGTTGACTATCATTGTTCATCGAGGAAGTGCCGCGGCCAACGATATTGAATAATTCCCGAACAGTAATACGCAGCGATGGATATTCGATAGTGCAAGAGCGCAAACGAATGCACACCGCTAGTGTCCAGTACAACCGAGTCGGCTTACACATAGAGAGCAGAATTATATCGCGAATGGAATCGCAGTTGAAACGGGGAATACCTTTGGCCGCGGCGAGCGTAAGAGCAAATTACGCAAGCGGTGCGTTAAATAAGCTACGAGGGGGCTAAAAATTGATATTTTAACGAATCCGAAATTGAAAATATGGCGTACGATTCGGAATTATTTGACCCGCGCATCACAGAAAAAAAGCGCGTACACGCCTCGGAGCAGTTGTCGGGTGATACTCGAGTGCACGCTATAAATATATACATAGAGAGAGAGAGCCGCTACTCGGGTGCACATCCCTTCACGAATTTTAATGGACTTTGGTATATCAGCCCCGTAACCCAAGCCCATACGTATATGTATATATAAATGCACACATTTACATTTTCATCTCAGCCCGGGGTGTGTGCAGCTGTGGAAAATGTCTGCGATCTGCTTAATGTTATATAATCGAAGAGTTGCATCGCGCGACATAAGGGGGGTGTGTAGGCATAAATCTATTAGCGCGACTCTCTCGCGCATAATTAGCGATAAATAACGATAGATATTCGGCCCGTTCGACCCGCCTCCCGTACATGCGACCTACATCGCGGCCGCGCGCGCGCATTAACATACCAGCGCGCAATAACACGCCGCCCATATTTGCCTAATTTATCGCGGTCCCGCATTTATTACTCGCTGTATGGGACGCTTTTTCGGGGTAGCGCCATTCAAACGAGCGCCCATAAAAACGCTTCTAATCGCCGAAACGTGCGGATACGTGGGTGAACCCCGTGCGCGCGCGCCGCTCTATCTCTTTGCCTTGCCGCCGCGCCGTTGAGATAAGCCGGCCATCAATGCGGGTAATAGCCCATCCACCTACTCCGCCCCGCCCCCCCCCCTTCGCTGAGAAAAATCTGATTATCGTGGTTGACTATTTCGACGTGGCGGAGAAAAACATTCGAGTCGTCACCACGCAATCCAAGTTGAACTACTCCGACCCCCGTAAAGCTAACAATTATTCTATAGCACGATTTCGTATGATATACCGTTTATCATGTCCATTATTGCAAACTTTACTATTTCATCGGCATTTTACTGTAATTCTATTTGATTGTACAATAATCGCACGTGAAACGTTGCCCAATTATTTATGTTCGACCCACTAAACTATTATTGTACGAGTATTGGTGAAGCTGCGACATTATTTGAATTGAATTTTTTTTGACTCAAAAATCCTTCAACCATAAAGCGATGAGTTTTAAAGTATAAAATACATTGAATAACATAGAATTTTCGAAGGTGACATTCATATTTATCAATTGTAATGATGATTATAAATTGTCTATATAAATATGGGAAAGTCATTCTACTTTATCAGTGCAGACAGTTTCATTATCATTCCAATCGTGAAAATGTTACTGTAGTGCAGTATGAGACTGTTAGCGTTGAGCAGCATTTGCAACTTGTTCATAATTCCACAAGACGAAAGACTCTAGTTTGATTGATTTTAATGAATTGGAATGCCATACATATTGTTTTGTAAACACATTTGAGAATAAAAATGACAATATTGTTGTTCTAGTAGTTTCTAGTATCTAATGGCTTAAGTAGCTATTTATAATGTAATATTTATCGACCATTACAGAATCTAATTTATAAAAGTGTATCATAGATGAATTGATCAATAGAAATTATTAACGACACATAAACGTCTATGTTATTTGTTTTCAGTAATAATTAGTATGATTTTAATAATAAAGTTTACTAACATCACCTAGGCGTGTTTAATATTGTGTATCAATAAAACATAGTTAAAACATAGTAACTATTACAATATTTTTCTCTCGGTATACGAACGCTCGAGTATGCCCCTATTCGTTAAGCCTAGCGACATCTGTGAGTCGCATCCGTAAGCGTAGCCGCTTTTTCCCCCTCGCCCCGTCGACTCGTCCTGTTCGGTATACTGTTCAAATATAATTTGTCATCCGAAAGGTGGACTGTTTTTTTTTGTTACTTCTGGGCTCGAGATTGAATTACGTCGGATACACTATTGTCGCGCGGGGAGGAGATAGTATGACGCGGAGATTTGTTTGTCTTAGCTTCGCGGTGCAGAAGTTTTTTTTTGGTCGGATCGTCGCTCGAGGGAGAGACGAGACGAGACGAACGAACGGTATTGTTCGGTTTAGAAAACAATACGGGCTTTTTCATGGGCCGCGGCTTGTGTAAATGGGAAATCATCATCAATCAACGAATAGAAGGCGCATTGATGTTTTTTTCGCTCTCTAAGTCGACTAGAGTAATTTTATGCTCGGCATTGTAAGGTTCCGTTGACTTTTGTGGTGTACACTCGCTGAAATGGAACATCGTTACAAGAAGCAAAATCGACTTGACGCTATAACGAGAAAATTTCTTCGCCTGCAGCTGCAAAGATTCCTCCGTAACTTTTACTTTATGAAAAATATCTTAACAAATCTACTAAATTCCAACGATACTTTATTTGGTGAGAAAGTGCATGGGACTGCAATGATGATTTTTGCGAATCTAGACAAACATTGGTAGTTGCTACAAAATTAGTTTCGTTCGACTCACAAACAAATCAATCAAATCAAGATATGATTGGTATGGCCAATCAAGTAATAGATATTCTAAGCATCAACATCTTCATCCAGTTTTCATTTCCAATTTTTGAAATTTCGTTTCCGATGCGGATATTTTTACAGTTTATATTGGGGGATACACAACCCTGCATGGAGTAATTGGGATATTTCTATATTTTATCTGGAGAGGTCAAGTTTCCTATCGTATTATTTACCATACCAACAGAAAGTTGTATGGTTTTTTCAATTGGAATGAGTTACTCTAGTCAATCCCATCACCGAAGGTTCACTAATATTATAAAATTTGAATATTCTTACTACATACTCAGGAGAATCCACTAACAACCCAATGTGCGAAATAGTGATATC
This sequence comes from Aphelinus atriplicis, assembly GCA_020882685.1. NCBI lineage: Eukaryota > Metazoa > Arthropoda > Insecta > Hymenoptera > Aphelinidae > Aphelinus > Aphelinus atriplicis. Next base: position 7,788,607 of record CM037074.1, read on the forward strand.
AATTCTCGTAGTGGTCAGCGCCTCTCGGTAGGGATGTAGCGTCAAGCAGCCAACATTCTATTTCCAACATTTCCAAAACTTTCGCATAAAGAGCCACGTGTCCCTTGAAAATCGAGTCAACTCAACTCTTCTCTGCAATGACCGCAATTCGAGCGTTACCCCTTTCCGTGATCGATTTCACCGACTCCACCCTACCAAGCGAATCTCTCTTCTCTCCCCCGTAGCTCGCGCGAGAGAAAAACGCGCAAAAAAACTCAGCGGGCAATTGAACGATCGGCGCATATACCGACTCGTCGAAACGACCACTCGACATTTTGGTCTCGCGCTCGACTTGCAGCCAATCGTCAGCTCCCGGGCCGGATGATTCATCGGGGTAAAAAAGCCCGGCTCGATTTGGCGATCGAGGGAGCGAAAAAAAATCCAGAAGCTCAAAGTCACTCTCGTTGTACCTGCTACGTACGAAAATTTTCATCGAATCCTCGTTAGTAGCCGGTGTTGGAAGTTCGAACGCGTGTTGTGCGCGTACGTATAGGTACATATATAGGCTATCGAGGCTCGGTATTCACGAGGATAAAATCCAGGCGCCCGAGCAGCAGCAGCAGCAGCAGCTCCCCCTCGCAGAATAGGCATTCGTGTGCGCGTGCTCGTGTGTGTGTGTGTATGGGGTGCGCGCTTCAAAACTCTCGTCGCTCGGCGAGCCGACATTAAATTCCCGATTTTTCAGAGAGCGGGAGAGATATTATTACCCGGCATTCAGCAGCCCGAGCGCGTTACAATCAATATTTATACACACACGCGCGCGCGCGCGCGCTCGGCTCTCTTGTGTATAATTCACCGGGCTTAATCCACGAGCCCATGTGAATGGCTCGGGGTGTATGAATGCTCGGGTTTTGGGATATATGGACTCTCTCCCTCTCTCTCTCTCTCTCGTGCTGCAGTACGAGGCTGCGCGGCGCATATAATGGCCTCTTTAGTTTTGCACGGGGAATCGATGCGGTTGAAAAGGAGCCGCATCCCGAGCATACTCTGTATACCTCGTGTACGTCTGTGTGTGTATACCGTGTTTTGCCAAATTTACACACCCAAGCGTTGCTCGGCTGCGGATTCATTAGGGAGCGATATTAACTTGGGTGTTTACCAACTCCGCGGATTATTATGTTTACCGATGTCGGACGTTTTCACTATATACCGGCCGCTCTACGCTCCCCTCCTGCACGTCTCGTACGTTTTGCTTCAAAACACTTTTTATTCGCCTCGGCGTGTACCAATGAGATTTTGTCGAGGAGGTGAGACACATTGGGACATTTCGTTACCGCGCGGACAGAAGGACATGTTTGAAATCGAGGTGGGCGCACGTCGAAAACCACCAGGCAAACTCCAATTTTAGATCACTCCAGATTCATCCGTCTCGCTTTAAATCAATTTTACTGCGATATCTTCGAGAAGAATTACGGGAATGATATTTTGTTACGACTTGGACATTAATACGAGACAGTTGAAGAAAAAAACGTGAAAAAATGTCACGATGCAACAGGATGTAACGTCCGATTCGTTTGGTAGTCAGGGTCAGAGTACACTCTTCTGTCGATAAACAATCAGCTGTAGTATAAGCTGTAAGAAAAAAATTGTACTTCTTGCTTGTACTTGGTTGATTTTCACCCAAACGATACTACATCCAGATCGGCCTTCGTTGCAACTGTAAACGAAAAATGTTAATTTTTTCAATGCGATTTCCCACCATTTTATTTCAATGTCGATCTACAAGAAGATCGACAGAGCGATTGAACAGAACGCGTAAAATGACTGGACGCGTGGAATGGCACGTTGGGCGGGTCGTCTTAGTCGAAGATAAATTTGTGAGCGGCCTGTTGCAAATATGCATACGGCCGCATGAATGACGCGTTCGCTACGGCACCTTCAGATACAGATCAGCTCAAAACTCGGCTGCGATGCCTTGAACCCGCGCGCGCGCCAAGCAGTAGATAGCAGGCGTCAATCATCATCTCAACAGCCCGGTCTCATATACCTTAAACGATCGACGTCGCTGAAGTTTGCGCGCAATATCTTTTTCCCGGCGCTGGGACACATAATCGTTGCTGCTCTGACACACATATTCGGGTCGATTATTTACGATTATTATTTATTGGATCGAGCGTGGATGAACCGGCATAGGAAATCTCGATAAAGTAATAGTTGGTGGTCGCGCGACAGTTGCGAGTTGAAGTTGGCGGCTCATACAACAACAATCATGTAAATGATTTTTTTTGTCAAGCAGCAGAAGAGTATCCTCAGCTGCCAATATACATCTAAATGATGCACCTTCACACACAGAGGATTTTTTATGTTAATGATTGATGTATATACATTGTCCTGATAAAATTGAAGTTCTCACCCCAAGTTTGACAGATGCTACATCGAATTTCAACTCGTAAGTAAATTAGCTGTGTCTCTTTATACAGAGTCGAGGGACCGGTAAGCGAATATATCACCTTCTACTGCGTGTATAATTCACCGTAGACACGAAGTATAGAAATGAAGTAACAGTTGGGTTATACCGAGTTGATACGACAATATTCCTGTTTCTAAACGGGCGTGGAATAGAAAACAGGCCGGGGAACGAGGTATTTGGATTATATCCGCTCGAGAGCAGCAGGATCGGGAGCATCAGGAGGAGCAGGAGCAGCGTTTGACCCGCACTCGGGAAGATGCCTCGGGCGGATAAACTCGCCAGTGGAGCGTCTATCCTCGAGCTGCATCTCACGTCGTTCCAATTCGGATGATAATGAAGTCGAGAGGAATAGAGGCAAGAAAAAAAAGCAGCGGGAAGAAAAGGCGATTAATATCGAGAGGCCGCTGCAGCCAATCGGCGCGAACAATTAGACTCGGGGCCCGGGGAAAACGCGCCCCGCCGATCGGGTGAATTTAATTACGCCGAGGATGTGCAGCCGGGATCCCTCGACAAAGAAGCTCCGCGCCAGATCCAACAGGCGCGCAACAGCGTCCCCGAACAGCAGCAGCAGCGACGGCAGTCGACAACAAAGGGAAAAATACACCGCGCGAGGGAAAGCGAACGCGGGAAAAGCGGGATAAAGGGCGACGGGGAGGGGGACAAGGGTGCTAAGCACGTGAAATCTAGGGGGGGAGGGGATTGGGGGCTGCTCTCTCTCTCTCTCTCTCTCTCTCCGATTCAATTCGATACAATCGGCGCAGTGGATTTCCACGCTGGCGCGCGAGCGATATATATATATTGCCCGGTGTGCAGCAGCAGCTCCCTTTTCTCTCGGTCGCAGGGCGCTTTGTGTGCCGCCCCGCTCGGTGAAGACGAGCGAGCGCAAAAGCGTACGTGTGGGTGCGCTTGTTGCTCGAGCCCGATACTCCAGCCACGGGATTCTTTGCGTCTGCAGCGCGCGCGGCTTCTCTCGCAATATACTCTAATAAGTAAATATATGCCTGTGAGCGTGGCGGTCGCGGGATAGGAAACATTCGCCGAGTCTCTTTACCGAGCTTTCCCCGACTAAATTGCACGCGGGCCGAAGATGCTTCTTTCGCTCGGCTTCGCGCCTTGCCACTTGATTCGAGTGAATTTCACTCGATTGAAGTGGCCACGTGTACTTTTTAATCGGAGAATCGTTTTCAATGTGTACTTGTCTTTGATTAACTGCACCGCGGTACCACGTGATAACGCAACTATAAATCAACTGGCAGCAGTTTGAGTCTGGTGTAGTATATCTCGGTGAAAAAAAATTGTTATTTTGAATATGAAAATATTGTTGTTTTTACTATTTCCCCAGTGTTGCTGACTCGATTCGTATAGAATGCGTACTCCCAATATGAAATTTGCTGTACTCCCAGTGCACGCGATACTATGAATCTCTACTGCTCGCGGGTATATACCATTCAACATTGACTAAACGGAAGATTTTTCATTCGTTTGTTTCGTGTTTTTCATACAAAATTATGTTTTTCACCAAAAATATCCTGATACACGCCGCGTGGCCGGCAAAGTTCTAGAAACAAAAAAAACAAACGCGGCGGTGATGGCAGTCTCACACCCGGATGGAGCGTCCGCGAACGAGCCGCGCGAGTCGGAACGGGAGAAAATGCGCTCGGTATAGGATAAAGACGTAAACGCAGCAGCAGCAGCAGCAATCGCGATCGCTTTGCAATTTGGAATTGATGAAACGCGAAGCTGTATACGGATGCGTGTTACAATCCGCCGCAACCGCACAATCTAGCCGGGAGTAGCTCACGATTCGGCTATATGTCGGACTCGCGCGCGTCTTGCGGTGAATTACTGCGGTGTTGACCGTCGACGCTCTCCGCACACGCGTGTTCCCCTTCGCCCAACTCGTCTCTCGCGCGGAGATGACTATAACCGTGTGGTTGTATACGCGTCAGGATTGGAGGATGCGCGATAAAACATGAGCGCGAATTACGAGGCGCGACTCGCGCGACCAGTAGCCCGATCGTACGAGAAAATCTACGCTCGCTTACACCGCGGGGAATTTAAAAACATTAGAGTGTATTGTAGCTCGAGAAATGAAGTATTAGGCTGTCCAACAAACATCCTACAAAGTTTTATCGGGCAATTGGTGATTCCCAAAGTTTGCCACTCTTCCATTAAGGTACTTCCTTACTTTCTTAGTTTGCGAGTCTTTTTGTTACAGCATGGTTCTCAATAATGTACTGGAAACATTCACAGGACCCACCTTACGAGGTGTATTATAGTTTTTTCAATAAATGGAAAAAGAGTATGCATATATAAATTGATTATAAAGAATCCATTAAAAATTACGTGGAAACGCTGATGAAATACGTGTAGTTTATAAACTTTTAAAATCTGCGATTATCCAATCCGACAGAGCCGCAAACGGGCCGTTTCAAATCTGACGAAGTAGCCTCGGTTCGACATCGCACACACCGAGACGCTACACACACATACATAAATCGCGCGCGACAACAGAAACATATACTCGCCCGAGCTTACCCCGCAGAGGTTTGACGTGCTCCTCCCGTCTTCCCTCCCGTCCACACACTCGGGCGCGCATGTGTGTGTATATATATGCGGACGCACGGCTGAATACAATTTACTACTTTATTCTCGGTGCGGGCGCGGCGCACTGCACTGGGGGGAGGGAAGAGGAGGCACGCGCGGTAAGTACGTATACAAATGCGCGCGCGCTCTTGCCACGGTATACGCACGCACACACAATACGCGCAGCCCGAGAAAGAGAGCGAGAGAGAGATTCGTCGTAAAAGAAACCGGTTGATCGTATTTATTAAGCCGATCGCCCGGTGTATATCGCGGCCCCGTGTACATACACACACGTGACGTACACACGCTCGTTTCGTTTATTTGCCAAAGCCGCGCGAATTCACGGGACGAATGCGAGCGAGCGAGCGCAAGCTTTATTATGCGCGCACAATCTCCACCGTGGCCGTCCACTGAGCGATGGCCTTATCCTTGCCCACTGCTGCTGCTGCCCCAGCGTACTTATATTCCATTTATTAACAGTGACGACACGCTCTTATTCGTGAGTATGTGCGAGTGTATTTGCCGCGACTATCCAACTCGATAATTCAGAAGCTTATGCGCGCCGAGACGTTTCTTTAGTATCGTAATGTTGTCACTTTGAAATTCTCACTGCGCGTAATAAGTGCGCACTTTTTCTTTCATCTCTCGAACTCGAATTTGAATCTCGAGTCGCAGTTAATTTTCTCCGGCTACGATCGCCACGAGTCTAGAGTGTCGTGAGCTGTTTTTCTCTTCGAAAACGTGGTTGATGGTTCGTCCAGTATCGCCAAACACATGTAGTTAGTCTGGTCGCGTTCATAGTACGTGGCCGAGAGATTATATTACGTTTCATTTACTCTCTGTTTTCTGTGTATTTTGTTAATTGATCAACGTATTTTGTGTAGTGGGCAGAACAGAGTTGAAACTGCATTTCACACGCACCATTAGATATTCAATTATTGAATTCAACTTGCGTAATTCATAGGAACATATATTATAATGATACGTGAATGTTAACTCATTGTGAATTTCACGGTAAACTGTCTCTGGAAAGGCTGATAGAGTCAACTATATGAATATTAATTTTCAATTTTTCAGAGTCTCTTAATAATCTAATTACCAAACTCGATTTACAAAATGATAAAATGTCAATATATCAATCGTTAATAACGTCGATTGTATTTCAATCGTGTTTCTTATATTGAAAAATGCCAAAGTTCATGGCAAAGTACTATATGAATTGAATTTAATTTGCAACGATGCGCTAATGCTCTCACCGACTTTATCGCACATGTGGTCTCGTTTTATCAGCATATTCTCGCGTAATGTTTCCACGGGCACACACATTAAATTACATTCATCAGTCGCCAATTAATTGCTCGTCCCATCCATCACGCCGTCTTCGTTGGGAATTTTTCACGAATAATTATATTTTCTTTTTAGAATATTTTGACGTTTAATTATTCGTTGCTCATGAGAAAATGATTAACAGTGCGCTAAGCACACCATAAATCTTGATCTAGCGCTAATATAAGATTCCCTCACTATTCGCGGCTCGCGCTCGGAAAATTCGTGTAATTAATTTGTTTTCCCTCACTGCAGAGAGCACTTAGCCGCTCGCTCGCTCGCTCGCTCGCGCGCGCCCGGCCTTCTCTTCATTAATTACCTCTCGCTGAGCAGAGCCACCGCGGATTTGCATAACAAGCCGCGCGCGCGCACGGCAGCGCTTATGAATTATACGAATCGCCCGAGACCTGTTCATCTGTGAAGAAGAAAAAGAAGAAAGAAAAAACCCACTTCCGACCTGGTTTTTCACCGTTCGTATATTATAAGTAAAGACTGTTGAAAAAGTTACGCTGCGATTGAAGCGATGCAACACGATATTGCACACGCAAATTAAACCGGGCTGAATCAACAGACACACAAACACCCTGCATTTAATAGTGATGCTTTGAAGATGTTGCTTCGGGTTCCAGTCGCAATTACGAGGTTCTCTGAGTACACAAACTTGGTTTTGATTTTGTATGAGTTATGTAAAAAGAGATTATGTATGTAACTTGTGCGTCAATAAACATGCTCAATTGAGTTGTTCCCGGTGTAAAACCCTGTATCCACCTGTAAAAAATTCACTGAGGAGTCGTATCAGGCGGATCTAGGACGAAACTTATAGATTATTTTTTTATCTGTTAACATTGTTCTTAAATATTACTAAATTCACAAATTTACCATATATACTCCATACATGATTCATCATATACACAAGTTGATAGAAATGTAGAAGAGGGTAAAATTATTTTTTTCGAAAATCTTGACTTTGTCTTGATTAAGTGTTTCGAAAAATTTCAGCGAGTTATATCAGTTATTCAAAACTTTTTTACCCGCGGCCGATCGATTTTTCGCATCGGGATTCTCGAAATTTCGTCAAAACCACTCGTATTAACTTGACAACGAATTCAGCTTCGCATGTGGAACGTACATAATCGGAGTTGATTATATCCCAGTTGAGGTCGGAGAGCCGTACAGGGGCCGCAGAGAGCTATTTATATTTCATATAAATTCAGGTAAGCCGTCTCTCCTTCTCTCTCTCTCATTCTCTCTCCCGAGTTCCAGTCTTTTTTCACTCTCTGCCCGCGCACGACTGGATTTGCACAATTCGCGCATTACGCAAGGGAGGCGGAAGTGCAGGGAGTATAAGAATTTGCATGTCCATACGTCAGTTCCGGTAATTTCGACCTGTCAAATATTTCGCTCGAGCGCGCGCACGTGACCCGACTCGAGCTGCAGCCGAGACACGCTGCCCCCGTTAATGCGCGCCTTCCTTCTGCCCCTGCTCCGTTCGCGCGAGCTCTGCTCTGGCATTAAAAGTAATGCGCGCCGCTCGCGTGCGCGAAACAGAGAAAGACGATCTATCAAGCTGGCGCGACTCGTACAGTGACACGATCTGACTCTTTACGAACCGCCAATTGTACGTGGTTTTGTTTTTCTGTCAAAAAGCTTCTTTTGAAACCCCTGCGTAGTCTTTGACCGGGAGCGAAAAATCAAATTATGCCGAATTGTGAACACCTGCAAAATTTGTTTGGATGGGGGATTCCTATTGATTTGGTGCGTCTGTCGAATTTATTTCTGCGGCTATTGGGAAATCCACTGCACCGACGAATCCGCTTGATTCAATCCAATTTTCACTGGCAGCCAGTCGGTTCCCATTGAAAGTTTTACTTTGGACACGAGGCATATTGTTTGAATAAAAATCAACTGGAGATAACTTTTAACAAATTTTTTGTATTGGTACCAAATAATGAGTATTCGACAACATTGCCCGGTAAAATACTTTTACAAAGTCATTCGAAATCGGTAAAATATTTCATCGATAATATACAACCCGTTCATCATCTATAACATATGAATAAAGGTGCGAGTAATATCTCTGTCACAATGTCAAAGAGCACCGAAAGCTCTCGCGGTATTGTATACAGCGATGAGGTGCTTTTATCTCACAGATTGTCGCGTTGTAAATATGTTGTACATCGGTTTTAAATTTTTCATGCTCAATACTAAAATTAGCCATTGATTTTATTTTAATAATTCTGTATGTAACTCACGCGATGCATAATAGAAATTTCATGTAATATCTTATCACGTGATAACGTGAAATTTGGGATAAAATATAGTCCGTATCACTAACTTTATAATTAAAATGCTGATTACTGTAAAATACAATCATTTTTAATAATTACTCCCTGATATTTGAGCTATTTGGTATTCTCTAGCGTGAATCATAATTGGACCAGTAGCGAGTGCAATTCGCATGGGTAAGAAGAAAATTTCCTTTGGAAGGAATTTAACCTTTGCGATTGGAGCCTACACTTTAAACACGATTCTTTCATTGAAGTACATGTTTCAGCTGAATTTAAGTGAAATTAATTAAAATTTGCTCGAGTAAAGTTACAACACATACTTAAATCAAAGGAGTGTTTTTACAGTGTATCTCCGCTCGTCCACTCGCGTCTGTAACAAATCCTGTAACTGCAAATGGATTTGTTTCAATCGGATAATGCCGACTGCGTGCCAAGCATCAAAGTTTCTCAGCCAAAGGATTCGCCTGGGAATCGGAGGCTCGACGTTGCATCGACGCATCGACACATACATACGCAAACATCGATCCCGCGTTGGCTAACTCGCGATGAAAATCTGACTAGGACGACTTTCACTCTTACCTTGCACCTCGAGCTATGTCCGCTTGTACGAGTTTGGCCGCGCGCGCAGTACAATTTGTCCGAGAATTCTCGTAAATAGTTCTCTCTCTCTTCCCGGGCTATTACTCCATTGGCCGTAAAAACTGGCCGCGTAAAAATCCTCCCTCCCCCCGGGCGGCGGGTCATTCGGCTCCGGTTATTTAGCTATCAAAATCGATGCGGGCACGGCTCGTAAAGGGAGAGGCAAATTTTAATGGTGAAACACACGGTGAAAAGGGCAAAAGCCGCGCGGCTCGCGGGCCGCGACTCGTTCGACCGCGAGCCGCGCGTTTTATAACTTTTATGCAGTGAAACCGGCCGTAATTCGAGGCGAATAATTGGCAGAAGCCGGCGGCCGGTCGGTCAAAAGCTTTTTTACGCTCGGAGGCTCGCCTCGATTTTTGTCCTCTCGTCCCGCGGCCGTGACGTAGCGCAGAAAAGTCCGTGACCAAAGCAGCGGTCTTTTACTACTGCGCCCCTCAACCAGCGGTCGGTTCGTGTATGCGCGTGCAGTGCGCAACAGCCCGGCATATTCCGAGGCCGTTCCAACTGACGGACGCGAGAATGGCACTGGCATGGGGCCCTTCAACCACGTTGCGTACGTATTCATCGTTGCAGTTCGACATGAGCTGGGAGAGCAAATATGAATAATAAACGAATTTTTTATGAATAACAATCCAATGCATCCAATGAAACTATGAAGAAAATGGAATGTATTTTGTGACCATACGTCCGATCGGTCAAATCGGGGATAATTTTTTTTTTCATAGTTGGGGCATAAAATCGAAGAGTCCAATGTGCCACTTCAGATCCCGTAGGGATTTCTGCCCTTGGTATAATTTTCCCGTAGTTACACCGCGTAGTTACGGGTCTGCATGCCGGTGAAACGGATACATCACGATCCAAATACAATTATCCTCGCATTATTTCGACACTCGTTTTGCTCTCCCACGCTTTGTTCGATGGGAAAACCGGTGGAGTGAAAAAAATCCAAAGGGGGAGAGAGACACTCGTGACGGAAAATACGCGCGCACACCCCGTGGAGGTGTCCGTATCACCTTGTACAGCCACCATGCGATGTCCCCAGGCACCGCGTATACACTCAAACGTGGACGGAGTTGACTTTTTTTACCCGCACGAGCGTCGCATGATTGATTCGTTGATCCACGGGCTGGCGAAAAAAAAAGAGCGAGCCTAGTAAAACGCGGGAAGGGGGGAGGGGAGCGACGAGCATTAGGGTAAACGGTGGCGGGTGACAAATGACGCGGGAGCCAACGGCGCCGGGGATTTCCCACAAGTGCGTTGCGTCGGCCGATCCCCGCGATATATCCGATGTACAGGCTCGTCGGGTCAATCGCGCGCGTCACCTGTCAGGCGTTCGTGGACCGAACGGAAAAGCGCGACAGAGTCCCCCCGTCGGCCCGTGAAAGCGACTCGATTAGTCCCGAGACCGGCTCTCCGCGCACCTGGTGCGCAAAGCGCAGGGGGAGCCAGATTGAGATGAGCATCGCGAGACTCGCGTCGGGCCGATGAAAGGCAATCCTTTGACGCAGCGTGCGCCACCCGGCCAGCTTATCTTTTTCCACTCCAGGCCGGGTCGCGCGCACTCCCCGGGGCCGCAACTCGGCCAAACCAATTCGGCCGCGCGACTTTGACCCACTGACCCACTGACTCGCTGCTCCGATTAGACTATTTGCGCGATATGTAGGGGCTCGCGCGCGCCCATGGGCACATGCCACATGGTTGCCCTGGCTGGTTGAAATTGTATACCGAAAGTGAGAATGAATATTGCGGAGATGACTATAGCTGGAAAAATAAAAATTAAAAGAAACTCTAGTAAAAGCGACTGGAGTGCGTCAGTCTGTGATTCGAACTTGAGATATATTCTGGTAAAAATGACTCTTTCGTTGTAAATTTGACATTTCTCTCCATGTATATGATCTCGTAGATATACTGCGATTCCATTGCGCTTTGACGCGTCGTTGAACATACAACAAGAGATCATCGTTCCCACAGCTCGACTGGTCGGGTTTTTTTTGCTCGCGGACCACGTGGGATACATCGCTCGATGTCGTTGATGGTGATTGATTCGCTGAGGGGTGACAGTGAGAGGAGTTGAGAGAGCAGCGAGTGTGCGCGAGCGGCGTGATTATGTTGAGAAATTTGGGCGAGCACGCGAGACTCGGGGGAAAATCAAAGGCCGGCGAATGATCCATAATTAGAAATACTTCCGTTCGTGAGTAGCAGCAGCAGCACACGCGGTTTCAATTTATTTCAAAACATACGAGTGGAAACACTTCCATATGGGTATGTGTGCTTCTCTCGCAATGTTACACGCCGATCCTCCAACCTCGTTCTTATTTTAGTTATTCTATTTCCGACAGTTACTACAGATCATTTGATTCCAGCGTAGATTTGTCCAGCCCGTATATCGGACAGTTAAAAGTACTTTTTTTTTTATTAAGATAGAGAATTTTTCAATTTATCGATTTGTCAAATTGACAGGTAATCCTATGTTATACTTAGATCGTATACCGAGGGGCTATTCACTTCAACAAATCCCTGATGATTTCCTCTGATTTTTTTGTGATTTGTTTGAATATTTTGTCGAATTCTAATCTGAATAGCACTTGTTTTCAATCGAGTAAATGGAGCTGGAAGTTTTATCTCAAGAGGCTATTCGCTCGGAAAAAGAATAGAAAATTACAAAAAAATAAAAAAATTACAGAAAATCACCAGTGATTTCGAAGTGAATAGCTCCTCGTAGTATACACGGTGACACTTGTTTTGATTATACAATATTTCATTCCGACAATTTCGTGCAAGTCCTGTTCTTTCTACATTTCGTCTTAATTTATTCAATTATGTATATCTGTTTGGCTGGTCATCGATATTCGAGATACTCTTCGAGTCTGCTCTATTACTATGAAAACGAAGGAAGAAAGGGAGCAGAGCAGGTACTTGAATTTCTCCATTTTTCCATCAAATGCCATTACATTTTCAAGTTATTACAGAGGTTGTTCTATCTATAGAAATGGCAAACAGTGGCAACATTATTATGAAGTACAACTGACCGAAATGCATTTTTCAGGCCACCGAGACGTCGTCTGTCAATCACCAATACCACGAATTACCTTAAAAAGATTACATAAAAGATCGTCAATTATTTGTTAATTTTCTCATTTTGGCGCGTGACACGCGATCTGTTTTTCAAATTCAAAATTTCTCGTTACAAGTGATGGAACATCTGCCTCAAACTCAACCGTGCGGTCGATGCGTATTATATTAGGTACTCTCTGCCAGAGCCAATGAGAAAAATCAGTCAATTACGGGCTCATCAATTTTTTCTATCCTAGACGAGTTTATCCATCAACGCGGCGGGTGGCTTCTCCAATGGAAATAGCTGTCAAAACTCGAAATTCATTTTGGAAAAATTTTCCCTCTCACAATGAAGGGACCATACATATAAATATCACACGCGTGAATCATTCGGCAAGCTCGACAAAAAAAACCATCACGAGAGCAATTCAAAATGACAGATGAGTATCGCAGTCGAAATTGCAGCTCTAGCGTGCGCTGGTTACAAACTCGCGCGCCGCTTGAATGGATATACGTATATATTTTCCCGAATTCGTCTACACGCACACACACATATATAGATCCAGCGTGTCGACTAATTTGCGGGATAAAAAGCAGGCAGCGCCAGGAGCGCACACCTGCTATGAACAATAAATTCAGCTTTACATCTCGCGCGAACTACGCCGCTCAGCGCGAGTATAAAGCGCCATAAACTATCATTACAAAATTACACCGAACTGCATATATGGGGATGTATAGGCGGCGCGTCGAGCGCGGAATCGAATCCTCGTGTTGATGTATATACGCGGCGTGCACTATCCGTCGGCCTGTTTGCGCTTTTCACGCGGCGCGCGTGAATATTCATTGAAATTTCCAACCGTTTGAAATTTCCATCGGCCGCGAGTGGGCCGATGCATCTCTTTGTGCAATGATCCACAAACGCGCGCGAACGGAATGCGCCAACAGCCGCCGAGAGGCTTTGGATTTTTGCCCGAGCCAGGGCCTCAACCGCCGCGGCTCTCCAATTCACTGCGGCTCGACACACACGCTGGATCGCTGCTCGTCCTGCCACCGATATTTATATGCGTTCGGGTGGAACGGACACCTTGGAATTTGTCGTGAATTTCACCTGAATCAACGTAAATTTCAGAAAGTTAACTAAACGACGGAGCAGAGACGATAGTATAAGATGTGCAAACGTTGGATAATCTACAATGTATACACTTTACTGATACATATTATACACTTCATTAGGACTGAGAAATTTTAAGCTCACCCTGACATTGCAAAAGTTTCATTTTGCACGGCAACTCCGACTACTCTGAGGAAAGGGTATATTTGAGATGATACTTCATACGCACGCTGAGTAAAATCCGATTAGGAATATTTGCCTAATCAACGTGGTATTACAAACCCAGATAGAACATTTCTAAACAATTTTTCAAACTCATTATATCTCGACCCTCAAAAGGTGGATTAAAAACATAATAATCACCTTTCCGTAATTGCAGAAGTCGAGAGCTCGATTCTGAATTTTTGATCATTTACGTAAATTATTGCCACAGAATAGTTCTGTTATTTTCATGAGAAAATGTGTACCGTTGATCAAAATCCAGCTGTATTTGTGACTGATTTCATGTGAAAGCTTCTGAATTATTGTTCTAGACGTAAGAGACCGACGGTGGATGACATATTTCCCACACGCTGCATATATTTGAATGCTGAAATTCGCTCTTGATGGCTCATCCTAGATTAAACCCTTTTATACAGCTATGAAATTCGTGAAATTAAAACGCACGTGCTGAAGGTCGATGAGCTTTCCTAAGTGGCCAGCTCATTATCTCGGCGTTTCAACAAAGAAGCGACGACCACTGTTGAGGCAGTGACCGTTAAGCCCATGTTAAATTCAGAAAAATGACCCGAGTCGGGTGGAAATCGTGAAATATCCCGGCAGAGGGTTTATCTGTTGAACCACTAATTAAAATCAATGCGTTTAAAAGTTTTCGCGTAAAATGGGATATGAAATTAACGTATCCCGTCGAGTTTCATATTATGGTCCTACAGTTGATTAAATTTCAATAATTCGTAATATAATTACAGCATGCAGATCGATTCATCAATGACGAATCGCGTGGTTTATCACAGTTACATTTCTGGTAAGGTTAAGGAATAGTATGCAAAGTAATCGTTTGTTTTTGTTCCAAAGAAAGAGTTGAATTTTTCTTGGGGACATTTAATTTGATAGTTGAAATAACCAATTCGTTTGGAAACGAAATTCAGAATATAGAATTCGTGAAGGTTATGAACCAAAGATCGTGATTTATGAAATTCCCGTTCAACTCGATTACAAGAGTTGATATTTGACATCGGTTCGTATCCTACAGTTCGGAAATGCATTGTTAAGTATAAATAAACCCGAGACTTTGTACGACCGATTGATTTCGTATTTTTCTCAACAAACGGTATTATAAATCAACGAAAAAAAAATCCCCAAGCAAAAAAAGTAGTCACGCATCGATGCGTCCATCTTTCGTTCCGTCATACACGCACTACCTTTTTCCATGATGGATGCAAGAGCATATAAAGCTCGCCCGACACAACAATCTTGAGCACTCGTGAATCTCCTCGCACTCGTCGTTACCGAGAACACTCCTCATTTGACCCAACGAATGGTCATTCGGCACGATCAACAAAAAAAAACTTGACAAAGCTTTGCCAACGAGCGTGTATTCGTCTCGAACATCGAATTATCACTCGGGGCTGGACGTCAATGAGGGAAAAAGAAGAAAAAAAAGCGACGAGAGAAAAAAAACGACTCATCCCCCTGTCAGAAAATAAGCCGGCTCTCCGGAGTGTGTGTCGGAAGAAGCGCTTTCTCAGGGTAATGAGACGGCGTTCGCGCGCTCGCGCAGGCGAATCAAAGTTGTTTCGGGCCATAAATAAGAGCCATAAATTGAGCGGCTCGACAAAGCGCCCGGCCAGATATAAGATATATATTCGCACTTTGAAAAATCCCCGCGCGTGTGTGGACGCGCGCCGACAGGCCCCCGAGAGCGCGCAACCATACAAAAACTCGAGCATCGGGGGTATATATGCTTGCCAAACGGGCCCCTCCATCCTCCCCTTCCCTCGGCCAACCGCGGGCCAGCCAGCGTAAATCGAGAGATGCCCGATATGCAATAGCGCGAGAAAAACACGCGACCCGCCACGCGGGGGTACGAGACCCGCTCATTCTATTTATTCCTCGTCCACTTTTTACTTCCGCTTCGCGCTTATCCCATCCTACGTCATTTCGGCCTCGCGACTGTTTTGTCCAGCTCGAGTTTTAACTAGCTCTGTTTGCCGAGTATTTCCTCTCCGAGGAATGCACTTTTCGTAAGGATTCAAATATATAAGGGATGCACTAAAAGCATAGTGTGTTATGCAACTTACGAGTAAAAATTTTAACGCGCCAGTCGGATGCAATATTTTGTGCCACGAGTACTCGTTCAAAGGTCGTTTGAAAAATGCACTAGTACGCCAAATGGATCCTCAACGCACCGAATGACATCAAAGTGGTTTGAAAATTCTTTTAATCGTTTTTTCAGTAAAATCAAGCAATTAATGTTTTACTGTTTAATTGATAATTTGTGCATTTCACTTTATTATTGGTAGATTCTACTAGCTAGGAGAGCTGTTTGTCAACCCAGGGAGACGAGTCTCGGTGACCCCAATAAGCCATATATACAGCTATTCAGTCTAATATTTCAATTTACCGCCGAAGATATTATTGCATTTTTATATCTGTGTGTACAGAATACATATGTACCGTGCATGCATGAGATCAAACATTACGGAGCGACTATATCTAGGGGATCGTATCGTTAAATTTAATGACTGTCCATTAATGGTTTATTGAGGTACCCAACAATCATCTTGCAAAGTTTTGTCATAATTGCGATCACTCAATGTTGACAACGTCTCGCTCGTGAGTATTATTGGAAAAAAAAATATAATTCATAGTTATGAGCAGTAAATATACTCAAATATGATATTGTGAATGACGAAGTAACTCATAGAATAAGTCATCTCAATTGAAAAAACCATACAAGTTACTATTAGCATGTAATGGATGAACGATTGAACTTTCGTTTCAATCGTATGGTTAGGCTAATGCGTACACACTCTGATTTCGAAAACTTGTCAAGTCCAATACTGAAAAAATGCATCGGCACATCAGAAATACAAAATGTTTTGGTAGAATTGTTGCAACTCATCGTAACTTCGACTTGATTGGTGAAACGGACTACATTTTTATTAAATTAATCTGGGAAATAAAGGGAATTTTAGCAACAACTCCCATACTTGTCTTGTATAGAATTTGCCAAAATCATATCAATATCCCATTATCCCACAAGATAATATAGTGTATATTTTAAAAATTTAGTAAATTCCATTATATAAGGTAGGTGTACCCAATATGCGCCAGGACCCAATATGCGCCACCCTTCGTATTTCATATATACGCGCGTCTAGAGCATCGCCGCGGCACATAATCTTGTCGGCAATGCTAAATAATGAGGAAAGAAAACATTTTCACCGATCGGGAACCCTTATACCAACTTGTTAAAGCTCGTTTTATCCATTTTTTCGCCAATTTTCATTCTCGATCTAATTTCGCTCAGGTAAGTGCGAATTTTTTTAATACCCTTAAACTGGGCCAAAAAAATTGAGCGATATATCGTTCGATTCCTTGACATCCCATCTACATCATCCAATTTTTTTTTTCATCTTACGCCCTTTTTATCAACCGTTTCAATAGCTCTTCGTTATTTTTATCAAATTTACCCAATATGCGCCACCCCTATTTTCTTGTTCCAGCTGCTACAATCAACCCATTGATGGTAAATATCCGCCAAACAGGGTCGAAAGAAAATTTAGTTCAAGCTCTGGAGCAGGTGAAGAAAGGTGAGATATCGCAGAGGATGGCTTCGATTATATATAAGATACCTCTTCGAACATTTCAACGATATGTCAAACAAAACATATCCGAAAAAAGGAAAATGAGTCGACCATATGCGTTAACGACAGTACAGAACGAAGAAATATGTAGTCGAATTAAACGCTTAGCAGATATTGGCTATCCTATAACGAGAAAAATCTTAAGGTTATGCGTTTATAAGTACTGTCTAGGAAAAAACATCAAACAGAATTTTTCTACCATCATGACAATAGCTAGCCCCAAATAGGCTCGGACATTTTTTAAATTGAACTCTTCCATTTCAGTGAGAACATCTCAATTATATTTAAAATTACACTAAAAAGAATGTTCATCAATTTGAGAGATTAATATTGTAATTAGATGTTGCATAAGTTAATTTTGTTGATTCAAAAACAACGGTTATCATGAATTTTAACTGAAAACTTGATTTGATTTAGGTTGTTAGAAGTTCATATAATCTATGTACTATAGTTCAATCAAAGACAAAATGTATTTTTCAATAAAATTATATCAGAAATATACTTTTTTGTTTGTATTTTATTCATTTCAGACATGCTTCATGCTTCAAATTGGATGAAAAGAAGTATTTTCAGGGTGGCGCCATATTGGGTACACTAAAAATTTTTCCCCGAAAATTTTTTTTTTTTTAAAACCGCGGTATCTTAGCGTAGAACTGTTCAAATTGAAAAAAACTTAGCTCATTTTGTAGGTATTGAGTAGACCTTCCATTTGACACCAATTATGTTAGAAAATATTCATTTGACGCTGTGTAGTGACCTTTCTCGCTTAGGTGGCGCATATTGGGTACAGGTACCTTATTTTTTCTCGAAAACATTTGCCTCCTGTCGATTTTCGCTTCCCGCGGACTTTTCTCTTGGTCTGAATCGTCGTCACCGCGACGCCTCCGTCTCTCTCGGAAAAAAGCCGGCCCTCGCGAAAACCCGGGCTATCGAGGCGACTTGCTCTCGATGACGATCCAGCACGATGACGTGGATCGCTCATACGCTGTCAATATCCCGAGGGAATCGCACTCGAAACGACTGTGTGTGCATCAGCAATCGGCATCAAGAGTGGACACATGTCGCGCAATAACTCAGCATCGCGGCCTCGTCGTCCTCGCTCTCACACTGTCGCGCACTCGCGGCCGTATACCACCGCGGGAGGTACACACAAGCAATTTCCCAAAACGTCAACATGATAAAATCTGCGGCGAGCGAAAATCAAACGAACGAAGCGCCTGCAGGGTGTGTCGGGTGTTGCCGGCGGGCGGCGGGCCGGGAGCGCATCGCGCACCGGGCGCTTCTTTGTCTGTCGCGGCGCGCCTGCTGCACCCCTCGCGCGCGGTGCGCTCATTTTTCGGGCCGAGGGGCGCGCGCGGCAGAGGGGGAGAAAAAATATTCGCTCGGACCCGCGCGGCGCTGCCGGAAATTTCCCTTCCCCCCTCCCTGCCGGTTCTTCTTTCAACCCCCCCAGCCCCCGCTACCCCACACTCGGACACGCGTCACGGCCCACTTTTCACGGGGTGCACGAGCGTCACGCTGTTGCGCCGCATTACGTATTTACCTAAGTACCCGCGCGGTTTTCCCCGGGAGCTCTGTATCTCTCTCTCTCTCTCACACACACAAAGGGACACCCGAGCTCGTCCCTTCGAGCCGCTTGCTAACCCCCTGCCCTGCCCTGCACTGCTCCCCCCCTCCTCCGGCCAACCGAGCTTTATCTGCTTTTCCTCCCTTTCTAGCCGCGCGGCCTTTGACGCACCTACGCGTTCATAATCGGGCCACCGCTTGGAAATGTTTGCCCAATACTTGTCGACGCCGACGCCGCGCCGCCACCGCTGATCCATAAGTGAAAAGCCCTTTTTCCCCTTTTGCCGTTTTTCTTTATCCTCTTACACGCTTTATTGGATGCGAATACATCGAAATCATCTCTCTCTTCCTCTCTCTTTCGCTCTATGGACCTGCGCAGAGGAATCCCGACGTTTTTATACGCCAAGAAGTTTATTATTCGGCTCGATGGGGTCCCAACTTTCTTTTAACCCGGGCTTGTGATGGATGAAAAAAAAGCTTCGTGGCTCTCGCCTGATGCGATTATTCCACATCAGCCTCTTTGCGAGCACATAATATAGCTATTGTCGCTTATCTCGTGTTTGACGTTGTTCGCCTCTTGCGAATCTGATTTTCCAATAAAGAATAATGTTAATCATAGAAAAAAATCGAGATTATTTTTCGAGTCACATTTTCTGATGGCTTACGTATGGTTGAATGACCTTACCGTAATTTCATGAGTTTCTAACGAAGTGCCGTAATACAACACAGCATATCACAAAATAATTATTCATTAAAACGAACTGAGCATAAGCTTAATGATAGAATACAGGTGGGAGGTCAAATCGATACGACACGAATTTTATCTGTACCTACGCTGCGATGGACTGGGACCTTGAGTTTCAGCGAAAGGATTCTAAGATTTGATTCTATAATTCTTTCAATACGATGGATTTCCTTCTGAAACTTGAGAATAATATCTGATTGTCTATTTATTTCCAGTCTTTTTTCTGTAAACGATGACGACCGTGAACTGAAACGAAAAAAAAACCAACGGAAAAAGAGAAAGGATCATTTTATTAGTTTTATTTAAATATACTTGGTAAATTGGATGCTTGAAGAGCCTCAAATTACTAACTAGTTTTGAATGAAAGCCAGGTTTTGGATTATTTGTTGATCCTTCCCCGTTAGCGTGTCTGCCTCTGATGGAACATTTTCTCGCTGCGTCCCTTTTGAATACGCAGACCATTAGAATTCGAGCCGAGGTAGTTTGCCGATCATTATTCATTTTAGCGTTTCCCAAATCGAGAGAATCAACAGAGAAGTACAACTGTAATTTACTGGATTGAACTGTAAGTTACAATTTTCGACGCATTTGACCCGACAGAGTCGTTTTTTCTCGAACATTTCCGTTTTGCAAATTAAATATTCCACGATGAACAGGTATCCGACCAGGCGGGCTTGTCGCTCTCGAAACCCGCTTGTTCGGAAGTTGACGAGACACGTGCCGACGTCGGTCGTTGGAGCTGGTGCGACCCACGGAAATACCCGTAGACAACGCCGGCTCGTCCCGTCGTGCCAGAAACTCCCGAAATTCCACCTCCATTCCCGACGTTTCCGTGTCGAATCGAATTTTTTTTTCTCCCCCAAATGAAACCTTCCCTCCCCGATCGCTATTCGCGAGCGTGCCAAATTCCTTCCCCTGTCTCTCGCGCGCCGCTGGAACACGGTCTCGATTGGTTGATGACATTTTCTACTCGAATCTGCATATATTCGGTGGTCGAATCTATTATTGAAAGACATTTTTCGTTATTCGTCCATAGGAACAGGGGAGATATTGTCGTGTGAGTATCCGAACGGTGCCTCCCGATACACGATTCCAAAATAGAAAACCCAGTTACAGCGTGATCGAGCAGCTATTCGAGCGGCGTTCCCCAACCAATATGATCCGCGCGGATGAGATTCGCGGCCTTTCCCCGCCTATCATTTCATTTGCTCGCGCGCAGGGTGGAATTGAAAATCGACCCGGGGATCCTTGAATTTGGCCGCACGCGCAGCAATTTCCACGTGCGGGTATATACTGCACGCGGGCTGTTATCGGGTAGAATCGAGGCCGCGGCCGCGAGGAGCAAGTTTGCGGCCGCCGCGGCAAGGAGCGGTATACGCATTTGGCGCACTCGGCAATATATTCGAGGAGGCGTCTTGCACAGCAGCCTCTCTGTTGCGCAAACGTAATGCTTATTCACGTACGCCCTCGTATATATGCATGCGGTCGTGGCACACACGGGGCACGGCCTCGGCCGTTCCTTGAGTCGCGGCTGCAGTCCACCGCCGCTGCTGCTATATACACACACGCACGCGCGAGCTATGCGAATGGTGTCGTATCTGCGCGACCCCCCTGTGTACTCGCTGTACATTCATTAGGTCGCTCGTGCAATTACTCAAGTAAACGCTTATTCCACATTCCCGCGATGTGGAAGCGCCACCGGCCCGAGTGCATTTGTATTGCTGTTTGCCCACCGTCGGCGAGAGAGAGAGAGAGAGACACGAGGCATTGATTGCGCCCCCGGATAGCTGACCCTTCCCCCAGAACTCTTTTGTATATATGTATGTATATGGGACGTTCCACGTCAAGTGAGCATGGTCAAAATTTTGTTCGAGATTCTGCATTGACAAATTGATTGGTATCCATCCCCAGAATACTCAAAAATTTTTTCAGATTTTTAGGTGCATGTATGTGGAAGTTAGTCTGTGCACTCAAAACCTGAATTATTCAAAATTTAACTTTTTTCTCAATTTTGAGAGCCCAAATAATCTTGTATATGTGGGAAAATGAAAAAAAGTTGAGAACAAAAATTGTGCTGAATACTACAAAGATTATAAAAAAAAATTGTTTGACACCAGAATCCTCCATCCGGATAGGCTACTCTATTAATTAAACATGTTTCAACCAGTTTGGCTATGTTCGCCCACTTATTTTTGACCTTTCAAGTTATACGTACAAACCTTTGTCCGATAGCTTGAAAATGGTCTCATACATTTTTTGGAGAAATTCCAATATCTCCTGCAATTAATTGTTTAAATCTGCAATATCACAATCGCCTTCTTGTTAGTTTCAACATATCAGGTCCACGATGAAGCTCACAGTGAGGATATCATGCCTTCGGGTCATCAATCTCAGCCAAACTCTACAGATATGTTCCCTGACACTGGATCAAGCTACCGGTAGAGTTTGGAGTTCCAGCGCTGCCTTGTTATAGAACTTTTTATGACTTTAGACTGAGGCAGCTATATATAGATATACATATCTGCCTTGATTTGTCTAAAATCCACATAATATTCATAATTTCATCAAGAAAATAATGTATTTCACCTTGTTTGGTACTATGAATGAATATTATAACTTATGGTTTCACTTATATTGTGTGAACTGCAAGGCTAAGGTTGGAAAAGCTATTGACCGGTTGTCTCAAATTACATTCCTGGTTAATGTTTATAATTTCATGTGTAAATAACTTGCATGTGATTTGAGACCACCCGTCAAGAGCTGTTCACACAATATAAGTGAAACCATAAGTTATAATACTCATTCATAGTACCAAACAAGGTGAAATACATCATTTTCTTGATGAAATTATGAATATTATGTGGATTTTAGACAAATCAAGGCAGATATGTATATCTATATATAGCTGCCTCAGTCTAAAGTCATAAAAAGTTCTATAACAAGGCAGCGCTGGAACTCCAAACTCTACCGGTATCTTGATCCAGTGTCAGGGAACATATCTGTAAAGTTTGGCTGAGATTGATGACCCGAAGGCATGATATCCTCACTGTGAGCTTCATCGTGGACCTGATATGTTGAAACTAACAAGAAGGCGATTGTGATATTGCAGATTTAAACAATTAATTGCAGGAGATATTGGAATTTCTCCAAAAAAATGTATGAGACCATTTTCAAGCTATCGAACAAAGGTTTGTACGTATAACTTGAAAGGTCAAAAATAAGTGGGCGAACATAGCCAAACTGGTTGAAACATGTTTAATTAGTAGAGTAGCCTATCCGGATGGAGGATTCTGGTGTCAAACAATTTTTTTTTTATAATCTTTGTAGTATTCAGCACAATTTTTGTTCTCAACTTTTTTTCATTTTCACACATATATAAGATTATTTGGGCTCTCAAAATTGAGAAAAAAGTTAAATTTTGAATAATTCAGGTTTTGAGTGCACAGACTAACTTCCACATACATGCACCTAAAAATCTGAAAAAATTTTTGAGTATTCTGGGGATGGATACCAATCAATTTGTCAATGCAGAATCTCGAACAAAATTTTGACCATGCTCACTTGACGTGGAACGTCCCATATATGTATTTGAATCGTGTAGAGACAGCCCGATATTTCGGTGAGTCGCTGCGAGCAGCGGTCGTCAAACTCCAGGCCCTCGCAACACCTGTGTGCACATCGGTTCGCTCGAAAGTATACTTCCTGAGGATTAGTCGAAGCCGTCTCGTGTTGCGAGGTCCCTGCAGCACGACTGATACCGCCACCTCGGGGGTTTTCAATTTCCTTCCCTTTCTAGCCCCTGAAAGGCCTTTTGACTCAACATCTCTGGCAGATAATCTTTTCTTACACTGCGCGTCGAAAATCTTCAAAGTTCTTGGCTTTGTTGATGAAAGTGAAAAATACCAGTTTTTGCAGCATCAAACGAGCCTTTTGAGGGGAGAAATTGTATGGAGTGAGACATGGACATGGCTGCAGAAACACAGCTAATTATGAAAAAACTACGTTGATACGAAAATTCCATCTGGATTTGCTAGATAATATTGGATAATTTATAGTTTAATCCAAGACATTTATTTTCATCAACCTTTTTTTTTAATCTGGATGGTGTACGTGTTATTTTTCCTCCTCGGGAGAAAAACATGTGCCCAAGTTATCTAATTCCACGACTCCCATATTGAGCCTTAGGTGTATAGATAAAAAATACTGTTGTACACCTCTATTCACGTAGAACAGAGTCTCGGAACTCCACGTTGATTAATAGGACATCGATCGTGAGAAAAATTTCCGGGAAAAAGCTCAATTTTTCAGTGGATCTGGTCGGTGCATAACCCCTCTCGAAGCAAATTGAATTACGTATCAGCTCCAGATTCAGCTTTCCCTTTTTCTTCATTTTCCTGAAAAATTCAAATAAACCAAATCCATCGGGGGCTATACTATATACGGGGGATTTTGATGCGGAAGCTCTCGCTCGCGCGTTCCCCGAGAGTGAGAGAGCGAAGGCAATGCTTCCGGCGAGTTTTAATTAAAACTTCCCGGTTGAGACGCGATGATTATACGAGTGTAAACACAGACGGGCGGCCGGGCGCGCGAGAGCGAGTTTGTCCAAAAGCTTAAGCGCTGCAGCTCTCTCTCTCTCTCTCTCTCTCTCTCTCTCTCTCTCTCTCTCTCTGTCTCTCTCTCGGCGCCAGAGAGTGAGCAGAGCAGAGCAGAGCAACACACTGGTTTATGGACGAACTTGGCTGGGCAGCGAGCGGCGAGACTGGCCATACACATACTTTGCAAAACACACACAAACTCGGCTGATGCGGCTCGTTTATCCACGCGAGCAACGCTTGGCCATCTCCAAAATGGATATATACCCCTAATGACGCGCGACCACTTTTGCTGCTACCCCCCGGTCAAACCGCGCCGGTTCGCGCAATAGTTAGTTAACTTCGCCCGTATTACCTCGCACAGCCCACGAGATTTGTTAATTATTATTCACGGACCACCAGTTTTTGCCAAATCCAACATAATGTGTCTCTTTAAATTTACCACTACAGGATATAATGTTTACCCCAGACTTTTTTCTGCAATCCTCGTTTCGACCCCAACTTGGCCGATGCTTTACAATCCACTTCAACTCGGACAATCAATTTGGATTATGAAACAGCTGTTTTCAGCAGGGCAGGGCTATTGTCACTTTTTCAAGAGTGGCTGAGGTGAATTTCCACTCGGTATGTGACACCTAATATTCAATCGTGTTGATGGAATAAAGTTCGGGAATCGTTACGTCAATATAATTTCGACAATCATGTAAAATCCGTTGATGAAAATCTTACGGGATAAGTGTGGAATAGTCAGAAATAACGCGTAATCTCGGTTATTTTTCTATGTGATTTATTCAAAGGGTAAAATAAATCCGTGTAAACGAACAAATTGCTCAAACATAAAAATGGATTAAAGCAAATTCATTGCCGTTATGAATGGGTCTACGCCATTTAATGTTTCGCGCGAAATAAACTGTGGTTTAAGGATCTTTCGGAATTTTCGCGAGCTTGATTTTTATTACCCAAATAAGCAAAATATGCAGCTTTCTCCCTAACCTTTTGATCCTTTTGAAATACGAGCTTTACTTTGCGCGCGACTTACTCTAAAAACATATTGAGATGGTCATTTAGCATTTTATATGTGTACATTTCATCCGCATACTCATCTCTCTAATAAAGTATCATATTAACAATAAGAAAAAAAGTTACTTTCGTTCCAGATAATCATACGATAATGTACCTGCCTTTCGTTAGAAAATTGTTTGTACCAGTGAATACTCACTCGAATCTCATGAGGTTTGATGATTCAACATTTCACTAACATCCCCTTGAAATTAACTTTTCACTTGACGTACTGCGAATTCACCGTAAAAAGTTAGATCATCGCCGTGAAGATTTACGACAATACAATATTATCAACGCCACGTTAAATTAGTAAATATTCCAGAGGACTTGGCCGAGGTTGCGAATGACCCAACGAGTGAACGGCTACACATCCATTGTATACGCAAACTTTGATCGACGTGCTAATCCACGTTGCTCCATTGGAACGAACCATCCATCCCGATTGATTCGGAAAGCTGTATCGTGTATGTGCAGTCACTGCAAAACAGACGCTCGTGTATATATGGGACGTTCCACGTCAAGTGAGCATGGTCAAAATTTTGTTCGAGATTCTGCATTGACAAATTGATTGGTATCCATCCCCAGAATACTCAAAAATTTTTTCAGATTTTTAGGTGCATGTATGTGGAAGTTAGTCTGTGCACTCAAAACCTGAATTATTCAAAATTAAACTTTTTTCTCAATTTTGAGAGCCCAAATAATCTTGTATATGTGGGAAAATGAAAAAAAGTTGAGAACAAAAATTATGCTGAATACTACAAAGATTTTAAAAAAAAATTGTTTGACACCAGAATCCTCCATCCGGATAGGCTACTCTATTAATTAAACATGTTTCAACCAGTTTGGCTATGTTCGCCCACTTATTTTTGACCTTTCAAGTTATACGTACAAACCTTTGTTCGATAGCTTGAAAATGGTCTCATACATTTTTTGGAGAAATTCCAATATCTCCTGCAATTAATTGTTTAAATCTGCAATATCACAATCGCCTTCTTGTTAGTTTCAACATATCAGGTCCACGATGAAGCTCACAGTGAGGATATCATGCCTTCGGGTCATCAATCTCAGCCAAACTTTACAGATATGTTCCCTGACACTGGATCAAGATACCGGTAGAGTTTGGAGTTCCAGCGCTGCCTTGTTATAGAACTTTTTATGACTTTAGACTGAGGCAGCTATATATAGATATACATATCTGCCTTGATTTGTCTAAAATCCACATAATATTCATAATTTCATCAAGAAAATGATGTATTTCACCTTGTTTGGTACTATGAATGAGTATTATAACTTATGGTTTCACTTATATTGTGTGAACAGCTCTTGACGGGTGGTCTCAAATCACATGCAAGTTATTTACACATGAAATTATAAACATTAACCAGGAATGTAATTTGAGACAACCGGTCAATAGCTTTTCCAACCTTAGCCTTGCAGTTCACACAATATAAGTGAAACCATAAGTTATAATATTCATTCATAGTACCAAACAAGGTGAAATACATTATTTTCTTGATGAAATTATGAATATTATGTGGATTTTAGACAAATCAAGGCAGATATGTATATCTATATATAGCTGCCTCAGTCTAAAGTCATAAAAAGTTCTATAACAAGGCAGCGCTGGAACTCCAAACTCTACCGGTAGCTTGATCCAGTGTCAGGGAACATATCTGTAGAGTTTGGCTGAGATTGATGACCCGAAGGCATGATATCCTCACTGTGAGCTTCATCGTGGACCTGATATGTTGAAACTAACAAGAAGGCGATTGTGATATTGCAGATTTAAACAATTAATTGCAGGAGATATTGGAATTTCTCCAAAAAATGTATGAGACCATTTTCAAGCTATCGAACAAAGGTTTGTACGTATAACTTGAAAGGTCAAAAATAAGTGGGCGAACATAGCCAAACTGGTTGAAACATGTTTAATTAATAGAGTAGCCTATCCGGATGGAGGATTCTGGTGTCAAACAATTTTTTTTTAAAATCTTTGTAGTATTCAGCATAATTTTTGTTCTCAACTTTTTTTCATTTTCCCACATATACAAGATTATTTGGGCTCTCAAAATTGAGAAAAAAGTTTAATTTTGAATAATTCAGGTTTTGAGTGCACAGACTAACTTCCACATACATGCACCTAAAAATCTGAAAAAATTTTTGAGTATTCTGGGGATGGATACCAATCAATTTGTCAATGCAGAATCTCGAACAAAATTTTGACCATGCTCACTTGACGTGGAACGTCCCATATACATGCATACGAGCGCAGTTTCGAAACAAGTGCATACATATATACGCGTATATAGAGGCGCTTCATTAACATACCAATTGATCAGCATAGATCAGAAATGAATGTTTTATTCAAGCGATCGCTCGGCCCGACGCAAATAAATCATTCAAATTTGATCAGCCGCGCAATTATTCACGAAAATGTTTAGCCTCTCTCGGGGCAACATGTAGGCGTGCACTAGCGCTTGGCTCTTATCAGCCGCGCAGCTCTCCTCGTAGTCCTCGAGCACCGCGGAGTGAGTCAGGCCCCCGGTTGTTTCTCTCGGGGCGCGTGAAACGCGCGCGGGTAACGCCGAGAGCCCGCTCGCTCGCGGGCCGTATTATAATAAGTTTCGACATTGCCCGATAAAAATCAAACACATGCGCGCGCTCGCTCGCTCGCCATAATATTTATGGCGCGGCTTACCTCGTGAACTCATTGTGCAAATTTATGTAGCGCAACCGCTCGCTCGCTCGCTCGCAACTTTTCGATCTATCGATGCAGATATGGATTCCGTGACACACAAAACGAACACACCCGATCCTCCGCCCCGACGAATACACACATATATCGATCTTTTTCTCCGCCTCCGAGAGCTTTGTCTTTCTGCTCTTCCCGGCGCCCTGCGGTACACACACACACACGTGCACATCGGCTCGATACCATAGAGATATTCTCTCGCGCGGTGACCGGAAGCACGGGCACTGCATCACGTTTTATCGGGACTGCGGGTTTTTTCTCCTCTTCGTAAAGCCCGCCGAGACACTTTCGCCCAGCTGTTCTCGCCGCATCGGCGTTTTGATCTATGCTGCACGGCGCGCACATCACATGCAACGCGCGGCCTGCGGATTCGCCCACGTTTCGTCCACCGGTTATGCTGGAAATTTCGATATTTGGATAACGAGTAGCCCGTTTCCCGGGAGCTTCAGCCTCGTGATCTACGGGCCGATCGAACGACGTCGATTCCTAGAGATCGCTGTACTTTCGTGAGTACGCGAAGACAGATCGCATCGTGTGAGAATTGCTAATTTAGTAACTCGGTGACAGAAGAATATGATGAATAGTTTAACTGCAGCAATGTAGGTACTGGGGGAGTTACGAAGAAAATAGTATTTTTCACAATATGATTTCTCTCAGTGGATCGTTCGTGAGGATATAACTGCCCAGGCCAATCGAAAGTGAGCCGAGTACGAAGACGAAACTGATTGGCTTGTACATACATCCAACAAAACAAAGCAGATATAGCCCGCGGCGACTCAAGCAAATTTTCCCTCTCTCGATCCAGCGTAATATTGGGCCGTAGGCGCGCCTCAAGTTAATCAAGGTCGCGATAACCGACGCGCGTCATTCGATTAGCGTCTCGTTTCCGTCGCAGCTGGAAAAAACGTATGTATAATATACACATTCGCCTGCGCGCTATCGGCGCGATGTGAATTTTGCGCGCGCAGTAGGGCTTCCACGAGACGAGACAAGACGATATTTTCGGCGATCTCGTCTTGGTCTCGAAAAATCTTGGTTCGCCTCATATCGATCTCGGTCTTGGTGTAAGGATATTGGTCTTGGTCTGGTCTCGAACCGAGACTCTTGACAAGACTCTTGATCATAGAAAATTTATAATCTTTATGGTTAAGTTTTTTATTTAAACGAAGAATTTTAAGTTAAAAATGAAGAACGCAATTTCCATAATTAATATCCAATTACATCAAGCAGTAACTCTTAATTTAACTCTTGAACTAAGTTCCAAAATTCAAATGAAATTTCGAATTTAAAAAATGTCTAAACTTGTTGGTGCAGCAGAAAATTAGAAAATGAAAAATCAGTTATCAATCCAATTATTTGGCACATAATATTTATTATATTTCAATCAAATTACTAACTAACTCACTAAAACTTTTTTTTCCTCGAGATCTCGAATCGAGAGTCTTGAAAATCTCGTACTCTTGGTGAGAAAAGTCTCGTCTCGTCTCGAAATTTTTTCAAAAATCTTGTCTCGGTCTCGTCTCGATTTTCGAGACGAGACCAAGACGAGACGAGAAATTTTTCTCGTCTTGCGGAAGCCCTAGCGCGCAGCCCCGATACGGATCTCCCGACCCGGGACCTCATTGTGTGTGTGTATATAATGACGTCGAATTCGGATCGCCGCCGGGCCGTTAAATGGACGGAGAGAAAATTGCGGCTCGGCTGACAAACGATACTGCGCGGCTGGCCGGAGATATATACGTGCCATCGAATAATGCCCCTCGGAAAAGCCATCGCGCGGCTTGAACCACTCGCGAAATCTCCCGCGGATCCACGGGTGAATTTCGAGTACAGTGTGTCACGGCTATGCAGCCGAGGCGACCCGGCGAATCGACTCGCGCGACTGACGAGTGGGCGCTAATTATAACGCTTTCGTCGAATAGAAAGCTGATAATCGAGATTCGTATCTCGCCACGGGAGCTGGACGCTTCTCTGTATCGATATACCTTGATATGCTCGGTCGTCCATGTTTCGATACGTCGGCTTCTTTTACTCTTTTGTTCGATTTGATGTCTGTGTATGCACTCGCGAAATCTGTTTTGCTATCTGTTTGTTATGCGCAGTCTTAATCATAGTGTTACTTCTGTACATGTAATTCATTAGGAATTAAGTGTAAGTGAAGTGACAATTTTCTTGTATCAAGTTTATAAAACTTTATTATTCTCTCAGTGTGGGACGAGTGTGAATTCGTGATAGAATTTAAATCCATTCAAGTGTATATTGTAGCTAAAGATTTGAAATGTAATAACTATTCAGAAATATTTTCTATCATGCGAAAACATTCCACGGACAAAACTTTTTCGTTAAAAATTGAAAAAAGGAGATTGTAGCACATGCGCATTGCGTTATTGCCGGCGGAAAATATTATGGGAATAGATTTACTGTTGAAATTTACTGATAGCGGTCATCTCTTCCCGTGTTACTGAAAGACAATAGTAATTTTTGCAATGTGATTTTTCTTCGTGCACAATATGGTTTCTTGGTTATGTTAGTTTATTGTGTCAATATATAATCATTGCGCGATGAGTTTAAGGTGATATAAACACGAAAACAACTGTATAATGAAAATTGCATATTTTGTATGATATTGTTGACGACAAGGATATATTGCATGATAATAGTGTACCTCGTGCAAAGTTATACCCCCCCCTCTCCCGTTCGCAGCAGGTGTTTTTGTCGTCAAGCTTCGCAAGAATTGCGCTCTATCCGGGTAGCTGGGTCTCGGTAGTTTGGGTCGGTATTCAATAACTTTCGAACAGACGCAAAACCTGATTAGCCAACATTGTCTCGGTCTCGTACGGCAGGCTTTAGAATTTGCAAAATGTCCAAAGTAACGTGGACGGTATGTGACTTGCGTAATATCCCCTAATATTCACATTGGCCTCGTCGCAACAGCCGCGCCCCCGTCTTTTCAAGTGCGGTGCGCAGTTCACGGCGGCAGCAGCAGCATATGAGCGAGCTGTCAACACAGGCTCTATATATATATATATACAAGGGGATGGCGCACGCGGTAGCCCCCCCGAAGAATCAGCGAGTTTTGTGCTCGTCGGTGGGTGGGGGGGGGTGGCGCGTCGCAAATCATATCTCGAGGAGGGAAGCTGCTGCTGCTGCTGCTGGCTCGAGCGGCGAGATCAAAGCTCGGCTAATGATATGCGACATGTGTGCGCGCCGCTCGCGTATCTGAACGAACCTGTGTGTGTATATCTCCGCGGCGCGATGAATCTGCCTCGTTTTCGGCCGGCGCGATTCATTATACATGTGTATACATGCCCGAGAGATGCGAGCCCCTGATCGTCAGCGGTTATTTTATTAATATCACGCTCTCGAGCCAAGACACTTTACGCGCGGCGAGGATACGCGCAGGATCGTGTGGGTCTTGATGGCCGCGGCTGCGGTTCGCACATTCCCCGGATTCATACACGGCCATGGGACGACGACTCGACCGTTTTAATTGGACCCTTGCCAACTTACTACTCGTTTATCAATTGTTAATCGCACCGGAGCATGGAATGGACTATCGTTATTCATTCCTATATAGCAGTTGCTATTTTTACTTGATTCTTAATAATACGGCTCCACAAAGAATAATTGAACCAGATAGTAGACCACCGCTGCTCCGTGTATTTTGGGCCACCGAATCCGAATCTGACCTCAGAAATATTCAATTGTCCTCAGTTTTTTTCTAGCAGGCAAATAATGTGCCGGCCAATTATAGGGAATTTTCATTATGGATTTAATCACGGGATTGCGGTAATTTTACGTAGAGTTCAAAAGTGGTGTCTTCTGGTGAGGTCGCAGCTGCATCTTCAGTTGATCATCAGATTAAAGATGCAAGTCGGACGAATGCGAGGATAACTCGTTTCTCAAACACGTGCGCTGTGAGACACGCCGAGATGAAATGAAAGATTCCATCTGAATTTCCATAATTCCTTGTACGGAACTAAATTGTTTTTCATCAGTTGTTCGTAATCGCGCACTTGGCAAAATGTTATATCGCGTCGTGCAATTACTTAGTGTGGTGTGGGAGAATATTTATGATTTTTTTTTTTCACATATTGATCCTTTACTCTTGTTTTAATTAAACAGCTTCTCTTCAAAAGCTTCTCTTAGCCCCTAGATTTGAAACGTGCTTTTGTTCGTAGGGATTGAAACACCATACATCCTTCGTATAATAACTATGACAGTATATCTATATTATTGGAGTTGGTCGATTTTTCCCCAGTGTGTCTTTGAGATATGGTCTGTGCGAGGCGACCCACGACTAGGTCGATGGCATTGATAATCCAAGCACACGTGATAATATTCTTACGAACGTCAAATCAGGGCGACGGGGGTGGCACATCTCATTTGGTTGCGAGGCTGGGAATAAAATGCTTGGCTCGGCGGCGGTGGCGGTGGTGGCGCGCAGAACGACGGCACGACGAGCCCTCTTCAATTCGCCACTACAAAAGCGTGGATGCTTCAATAGCTTCGGAGCTGCGCGAATTACCGCCTCTGGCTTTTGTACACATCAAAGGGAAAAGAGTGTCGGTGAAACCCCGAGATCGAGTCGAGCAGCTTTTCCGGTAGATTGCTGCTTTGGCGAATTCTATACGTCCCACCCCCTCGCAGCCGCGCGCGCTTCCATCTTTATTTTTCTTGGCCAACCCCTCCCCAAGTCTCCGAATGGGGGAACCGCGCGGAGGAAAATTTCTTTTTGAGAGATTTCTCCTCGGCAACGAAATAAATGAGACCTTTTCCGTTTCCGAGTTCGGCCGCGCGGCGTTCGCTTTCAACTTCGCAAACTCGGCGCGGAGTCGGCCGTCTTGGGTGTACGCACTTGATCGATAGACGCCTGCCGTGTTTTTCGCGTGTTTCAGCAAACGACCGCGCGTGACTTTTTTCTCCCCTCTTTTTTCGCATAGTCAATGATAATTGGATAATTTGTATCAAGTTGAAATGATTATTTCCCTTTGATCGAGAGTCAAATGAGCTGTGGCAATGGCACTGACTCTAGCGTTACGCTCGTTCTAGTCGTAAAATTCAGTTTGAAGTTTCGAAGTACCTGCGTTTATTTTTCGAGCTGCCGCTAAATTTTACGACTGGAACGGCCGTAAAGCTGGTTCTTGTGCTTGTCCCATTATCAAACACAAGCCACCGGCTAATCGCAACGTTGCCTTACAGGGTCGTGAAAACCAGCTATCTGGAAAATTCCTTAACGAAATTTCGATTCGTAATCGCTCTCTCTTTCTCTGTCTTCTCGAATAATAAACTTTCGAGAATGAAAACTTTTTCTCTAAGAAGATTAGAGTAATCAGGCTACTCGTCTATCACATTAACTAATTCGCTTCTAATGAATATCACAATTAATACTTTGAAGATCCAACATTGCGTTAGTTCGAGGGAATGATTCGATAATGTCAATCGAGTCAAATATAGAAAGTAAGTATTAAAATGTTGTTTATCTTATTCTCTAATGAGATTAAAAATCCAGATAGCTAATATTCTATCGGCATTAATCCAGAAAGATGCCTTATTGTTGAGAACACCCTCCATTGTTTGAAAATTAACAAAAGATCGATAATTGAAGGCCAATCCAGTGAAATGTGGGGAATAAAAATTACAAACTCCACCATGTAATTTGCAACGTTTCATCAGCAATGTTTACTGGCCTCATCAGGCAGTTTTCAAATTAGATCACATTATAAAATTCAGCAGCAGAAGCAACGGCTTCCACTGCAATTGTCAAACTTTTGTTCACTGCCAAACTCATTTCACTGGATTGGTCCTCAAAGATTGTAACTTTAGTTGGCTTTCGATATTTAATCCAACTTTCTCAACTTCACACTTGTAATCAAGACCATTGCAGGATTTTCCAAAATCATTTTTACCCTCCTTAGTGATAACATAGTAAATTTGTAATTGTTTGTCAATGTATCATATTGTATAATGAATTGTGTGCGGCGTCTTTACAAGTCTATGTATGTTATTATAATTTATAATTAGTTACACTCGAACGAGTCAGTTTGATTATTGAAAATCAGCTAAACGTTGCAACTGTCCGGATTAACGCTGATACAATTGGCTGTATGTATGTCAAATTTTGGCGGAATCGCTCTGGATATACGGAACGTACGACTGACACGGACGGCAACTACAATATCTCAATCAGGTGATTACGCCGGGTGAGGAATGCTTTTTATACGGACTTTTATGACGGCTCTTCGCGAGGCGATGCGTAGTGATTTAACGGCAGACGTCAGCGGATGAAGCGCGCGCACGTGACCGAGTAAATATACGAACGCGGCTTTTTCTCTCTCTCTCTCTCTTTCCTTCTCTCTTGGATCGTTAAAGGGCCGTGAAAAATAAAGAAAAAAATCCCCCGGAAGAGTCGGGTCGCGCGGGGCTTATACCTCGATTAATTTATTACGACTCGATGAAATAAGACTGGGTATGAAAATAATTAGCGCCACATGGCGGGGCATCTCGCGTAAGCGTATATATATGTACACCATCAAATACATGTAATAACAGTCTGTTTACGATGGCGCAGCCGCGAACAATCGACGCCCGCAAATAAATCGACTCTGCCTACATGTACGCACACGAACATACAAGTATACGTGCGTACGGGCGCGTCTGCGGCTCGTAAAAAATCGAAATTTAAATTGCCGTGTGTGTGTGTGTGTGTGTGCATCGAGGGGCACACGACACCTCCTCTCTCTCCCGTGTCTCCGTGCGCGCCCCGAATATTGCCTCTGCGCATCAACGATAAATCGTGCGCGCGTCGCCCGTAAAGGTTGCAATTTACTTTTGCGCGTCGCCGTCGTCGTCGCCGTCGTCCCCCAATCCACCGACCAGACCGAGAAAGAGAGAGAGAGAGACACGCGAAATTATACGTTTAGGTGTTCATTTCGTCGAACAGTCGGCTTGTTGTTTTCGAGCCCGCCCGATAAATCACCCGGAGCGCGGCCCACTTCCGGGTAGGACCGATGTATACATGTACAGCCTTTTTGAATCTCCGCGGCCGGCAGATGCTGCGCGGCCCAGTTTTTTCACCGGTCCATCCGGCGATTAAGCCAGACGTCGCCAGCTGACAGCCACTCGATTGCTAATCGTTACGGGAGCTGAATCGATGCTACCGCCGGGGTAGATGCGTGTTATACACATTATATTATGTGATTCTACCGACTAGGCAACCTGGGCTCACCAATTTTGTCCAAAATTTGAACGTTTAAGTTGTTTTCGGATACTATAGCTACAGCTGCTCGCTGGCGTTTGCGCCTCATCTTAATTGTTGTTCCACACCTATTTGACGTTGGAGCCAAATCGTTGGACACTAGATTTATTCTTTCATTGACATTTGTTATACTGATTGAATTGTGTCTATTTGTTGCCACAGTTATTATTTTGGTTGCAAATATGCGTTAAAATATCATTACCAAAATTCAAATCCTCATCTCTCTACTCAGCCAGTGGAAACTTGGCGTAGTTGTTATCTTTTACTGGTGAATAATTATGGAAAAAATCTTTCATGAAAATTCATGTGTACTATCACACTTTTCTTTTCTTCAACACACTTTTTTTCCTTTTTTAGTTGGAACCCGAATCCGTTTTTTTCAAAAGTATCATATCCGCTCGTGAATTTTGCTCAGGACTGATTACAAAAACTGATTCGTCATTGCCACCAGCACTCTATCCATTATCGACTTGCAGATATAATACTAAATAATTGCTTTAAATAAATGGGTCAGTACTGGTTGAGTTTATCCTTTATAAATGTTACCGGGCAAGAATCACGTGCCTTATGTAGTTTTATCATAAAATTGTTTTATTTTTAGTGAATTTCAGAGAATCGATTCTTCCTAGCGGGATTGCCGGTCATTACTACTCACATCCAATTCAGGTGAATCGATTGAATCTGCCTGTGCTGGAGTAATATTGATAGGTTTTTATAGTTGCACGCATTATATCGACGACCGATTGGAAGCCGAGTGGGTGCGGTGCTCGGGGAAATGAGAAAGGTGCGAACGATACAGCAGACATTCACGCAAAGTACGGCCACCGTGCTATTGTTCGTTCCAACCGTACGTGACTCGTGTTTTTCACCCGATATTAATCGAGATTGATTCCAGCGGAGTTGATGTCGGAAAATAGGTTCGTTGTGGTTGCCTACGCGCGCAATAAAACGATCGATTATATTTTCACTCGGGCTGATTGCGAAGCCTACGAACTTTTCCCTCAACGATCCCTCAACTCAAGGGAGAGGCAGCGCATCATCAGTCTCTCGGCTCGACTACAGAACACAGGTAATCAGTATAATGTAAAAGCTGTTTGAAGTATCAGAAGCTGCAGAGCCACACTGAAGATTCGCAGCTCATGCGTCGTTAAGCGGATAAAAAGCGGTAAGCGGCTGACGGAGGTGAGGGGGGAGGAAAGGAGGCGTAGGCGGCGCGCGAGTAGGTACTTTGCGAATTCGAGCGTGGCGGCAGATGGTCTATAATGTATATCGGGGTGGCAAAGTTTGCCGCGCCAATATGGAGAGCAGCGAGGCCGCTTAGCTGCCGAAAATTTCGGCCGAGCAGCAGCAGCAACAGCGCCAGCCCAGAAACACACAACTTCGGCCTCGACGAGCTGATACTCGCTCGCTCGCTCGCTCGCGCATTATCGGCACCATCAGCCCCGCCAAGCCGAGTTTCCGCGCACCAAAATGTAACCCCTCTACGTCCACACCCCCACCCGCGGCTATTTGCTAACGCCTAACGAGCGAATTTCACCAAGATTATCCTGCCCCGCATATTTCGCGACTCGAGACCGGCCTTCCAGCCACGTGTTGTTTTCCTTGGCCGGCCCCTTCCCCCCTTTACAAACTCACGCGGAGAGAGAAACGATGGAGACATCCTATGCAAGCCGCACGGGTGGCTTAAAACCACGCGACTTTGGAGGCTGCTATCCTTTCGACCCGCGTCTGCACTGATCGCAACGGGTTAATCGCATCGAGTCTCACCATGCATAGAGAGATTGCAGAGTCCTCACAGAATTTTCTCATTGTTTTGTACATGGGACTTTTTTAGTACCAAATGACGCATATCGAGGTAATACACAACCTTGACTAAATGAAACGAATTAGTATATAAATATACATTTTAATGAGTAATCTTCTGCGTGTGCAAAGTAAATGTTGTTCTTTTGCAATAAGATGGAAGTACAACAATCATAATTGAGTATATTCACTGACGATTCATTTTATTTTTCCTCATGAAAATATTCATGTAATTGCTTTAATTGGCAATTCAGGAGATTTTCTTGACAATTTTTCAGAGGAGACAAAAGTCCCAATCAAATGCAGCTTAGCTTGTTTTGAAGGGGCAGGTCAATGTAGGGACTGTTCGAACTTAGGTGGGCATTACTGGGTACCAGTACCTCACACATTTTTCGCAAAGTTTTTTCCACCATCATATTCAAGATAATGTTTCTTTAAATGTTGAATCTTCTGGTTTCGATCCATCTACTTTGTCGCCTTCAACGTTGAGATATCGGTAAGATGAAACACATTCTTCGTCACTACCTGAAACATATAACCCGATAGAATCTGAAATAGCGAGTTAACTCGCTACAATACTAATACTTGAGTTTTGTAAAGTTGATAAAAATGACATCTACAGTTGGGAAAACTTTATCCAAACTTGAATGACGAAGACCAGTCAAGTTTGGCATAGTCTCATTGGCCACATTCATATAAGGTAACTGTACCCAATTTGGCACTGTACCCAATTTGGCACAATCGTCAGATTTCGTATTTCCGGTGCTCTCTGAGCATCAGTCGCTCTTGGGTTATGTTGGGGGAATTAAAAGAAAATTTTCGGTATCTTCCCCGCCCATTTAGCCCTTAAAACCACTCTCCTACAACACTTTGAACTTTCACTTACTGATTTTTTCACCATTTTCTTATTTCACTTTTCACACTCAACCTCAAAAATCAGGTGTCAATAATTTTTATCTCTCAAAGTGTCATTACTCTTTTTTGTGTAAAAACATCTCAGCTTTCGATTGGTCTCATCAGTTTTCCTAAAATTATTTTTTATCCTACTCAAATTGCTGTTTTTCGCATCAAAAAAAAGTGAACCCAATGTGCCCCTCTGCGCGTTTTTAAATGGGAAGACTGAGTGAAATCATTGAATATTTGTATAGACATATTACGATGATTTAGACGCGTATTTTTGAGTTGTATGTTAAAAATTTTGTATAAATATCACTGGGAACATAATTGAGAGTTTATTTCAATGCCAATTGGATCGTCCCTGTAGGCCTATATAGGCTGTAGCTAATGATTAAAAAATTGTGCCAAATTGGGTACACGTTTTGTGCATTTAGCCTTTTTGCGTTTTTTTTTAAATTGCGATTTTCGATAGGTTAAAGTAGTCGAATGATGATTATGAAGATGGTTTCTAATAGGTATTGAGCTAAGCTTTGAGATGCCGTTCACAGAATTTTAAAATTCGAAGTCTATCATAGTCAAATTCGCGAAAAACCCTTAGGAGGGGGCACATTGGGTACAGTTACCTTATAAGGTTTAGCCGAACTTCATACGAAGGAGGTTGAATAATGCGAGCATAGCTAGCGTGCGGTCTCAGCGAGGCTCGAGCGGCGCAAAAATCAGCGACCACATTCACACGTGCGCGCTATAAAGAGGCATAAGAGGCGGAGAAGTCGGGAGGAGTGGAGCGATCGGTATTTAGTTGGGGGCCGATCGGGTGATTTGACGCAGCGCCACCTGAACGCACGGGTAAATTGTTAATTCAGTACGAGAGGCGGCAGCTGGAGAGTCGGCGATTAGTCGTGATTTTTGCCCCGCACATACAGATACATATATACGCGGTGGCGATCGAGTCCCGCGTGGGATAGTCGCGATGCAAATCGATCCGCGAACGACGAGACGCTCGTCGTTATCCCACGCTGCGTCCAATTGATCGCAACTCATACTTAACCTGGCGTTTAATTGTCGTGCAATTATACGCCCGCCCCGACTCCGGGCAGAGAGATCGCGACGCGCTCCGGAAGCCATTTGCGACGACGCGCGGCTCGCACTCGTACGTACAAGTGCTCGCAAAACACAGCTTGTTACGGATTCGCGGCCCAGCAGCTATGCGATTAACCGGGCTGTACCGCTACGCGCGCTTATTAATCCCTCCTCCTCCCCCCCCCCCCCGACGATCGTCCCTTCGTTTTTGACGCTGCGCGCACCCGTGCACGATAATTTCTTCATCGTCCTCCTCCATTACGATGTGATTCGTATACGCGGCGATCACTGCTTGCCACTCGGGCCGTTTACGCGGCGATCATCAGCTTTTTATCAGCCAAGCGGAGAAGCGAGCGCCTCGAATGGGTGAACTGGTCTGCAGAGACGTGCTTGCGATTGGTAACCCTATACACTTCTCGCTATATGCCAATCGAATTACCCGCTAGTCGATTGCCACTCGCAGTCTCGTTTTTTTTCAATTTCCTTGCGCTTCGAGAATACTCGAACCCGGGAAGACTTTGGCCTGCTTGCACCAATTGATTTTCATCGTTCGTACTCGTCAGCTTTGAATACAGAGCTGCTTGCACATGAAATTGCTATGAGAATTTCATAGAATTGATCTTCAGGAGATATCAACCAATCATTGCCGATTTTATTCCCATGTCATATATATTATATGAAATACATGGTTTGTATGAGAACGCGACAACATATCCGTGAAATCAAACGTTAGCGGAATAATAACCGACTATATACTATCTATTGGGATAACCATAGACCGCCCCCGAAAGTTCCCCCGAAATTTGAGAACCAAATGCCAAATATTTTCAAGGTTAGTTAGAAATCACACTTGGGTCTCTCAAATTCGACTGAAACTTGTGAAGGTAGTTTTTGAGACCCAAATAAATTATATTTCAATTCATTCATCAGTTAATGTTTCATTTTGAGCTAACATCGAATCAGCTATGAAGCTATACCGACAAAATGCGATCAGCACCACCTGTAGAACCACTTGTAGTACGTTCACCGACGCGAGAGCATCGAATGTTTCCCGAACAATCGTCCCTGAAATAATTGTACCGACTTCTTTCGGCCCATCAACAAACCAAAAGTAAATACTTGGTTCGCTGCGAAATCACATCGATTAACCGCTGAAAACAATTAGCCGAGGGGCAGAGCAAATTGATTTATAATTGCGGTACTTTGCAAGAGCACCGATACACACTGATTATATACGCGCGCGTCAGATGAGAAATTAATGCCCGGGCTCATTGTGAATTCCGCCGTGTGTCTCTTTCTTGGTTGCGCGCTCACCGGTGCACCGGCGCACCGACTTGTAAATACACAATCGGCTCGGGCGTCATGCGCGCGCGCGCCAGGCAGTGAGGATTTATGGAAGTTGAATGAGTACATCCGTCACGTCGCGCAAATCATTAGCGTGTCGAGGCAGCGGCGTCCCTTCCCTCCCCCCGTCCCCCGAAAGTCTAAATCACAGAGGATACGCGAGTGCGGGTGTTTGCGATAGAGACTCGGGCGCACCGCGAAACACGTGCTCGTGAAGCCGGTGTGTGTGTGTGTGTGTGTGTCGCTCTCGCGTAGACCCGTCATCGGGTATTAATTACTCCCCACAGCTAAATAATTGATCGTCTGTCGCAAGTGGCGGGCCTCTCTCGCCGCGACGCGCAACCAACTTGCCTGCGAGCACACCCGCGTTTGTCTCGAAGCGACACGCAAAAGCGGCCGCGATGCTCATCACTTTCGAGCCGAGCCGTCTCAATTATTAAAACGACAATTGCGAAATGGCGCGAGCGAGCGAGCCCAATGTATTCGCGTCTGCTCGAACCCTTCCGCCCTTTCTCTCGCTCTCGCTCCCTTGGCACTTTGAATTATTGAAAACTCGTGCCGTATGCGCTTCTCCCACTTTTCGTGATGTATCGTGTCGGCAAAAATCATGCGTTACATTGATCCTCGAGTCTTTCTTCATTCGCGTTCTATTCCGCTTTTTGTGGCCTTCCAACACTTCTCTTACTTTTGCCTCTTGATGTTAGGACGCACTCGTACGATTTTCTCATCAAAAAATGAGACCAGAGAACATCGCGTTTTACAAAAGATGAAGAATTGTTCTTATACCCCTTTGAACGATCATCGCAAAGTCATTTGCTTATGAATAGCTGTGTTCACTGTGTTCATATGGAGATCAAATGAAATGTAGAGTCCATATCTTAGTTTGGCGACGTTTCGCCTGCGTGGCCTGCTGCCAGCTCATTAGCCTCTTCTTGTTACACAAAAAATGAGAAATTATTAAAATCACCCAGAAAACCAACTAGAAAATTGAAGAATATATCATTGAGGTTCTTGTACATGTACCGGACTGTTAGTGTGTCTTATTGATATTACTCCTATCCTCTCACTTCAGCTCCCAAAAAATTTTCTCTCATCGAATTGGCTAATCAACATATCACTGTGAATATTTGATTCTCTATTTTGATTTCATTCCAGGTTGCTATCAAAATCATTGACACCAACCAGATAACGCAGGACTACGTGATCAAAAATCTCACGAGGGAAGCCAAACTTTTATCAAAACTACACCATCCAAATATTGTGAGACTCTACGAAACCATTCAGGTAAAATTTAATTTATCTTTGATTAGGCATTTTTTCGTATAATTTAGTTACACCGATCAAATTCTAAATGATCAAAAATGATCGAATTGCAATAGGAAAATAACTCCAGTACTGATTTCAAGAACTGATACAAAACTCATAAAAAATGTCCAAATAGAAAAAATCACCTGGACGATGAATCTCGTAATGTATAGTATCTCGTGTGTTGTTATATATTTCTTTTCGAATATTCAAGTGGAAGATTTGGTATTTATCGAGATTTTTCTTCAATTACGACCAAATGGAACTCTTTTTCTACTGATTATTAATGAATACATTTCATCGAGTATATAACCATCCTTGCATTCATGCAGTATCGATGGCAATGTTTGATTCATAGCGAGTGCGTTGGAAAAAACACACGTAGAATTCGTCAGAACACGAGAACCAGGCTAATTTGTACTAAAATCATCTCTCGAGGCTTGTCAAACATAATACCCATTCGGGTTTCAAATTAAATGATTCATTCGTTGCGTTATTTTAAAATCATGTGATCGTCAGTCACCGTGAAATGAAAGGCAAACCTTTTAATTACAGAACACATATTTGGCAAAATGTCAAAGCCAATGCGTCGCATACACTCAAATACAGAAACGACAAGCTCTCTTTCATCCAATGGGAATGAAACGATCGTATGAAATATCAAAAACCCAACTGTTTACAGGCTCGTCGAAAAACAAAACAAACTCCCGCCTCGGATTTGAACGATGTATAAACATTTGTGCGCGTACGAGCAAATAGCAAAAAAGAAGGCTCGTTTTAATTAGCTTTGACGCGTTCGCGAGCTTTGAACTTCGAGTTTATTGTAAAATACACGAGTATCCGGACGCAGAACAAACGAAAAAAAGTGAAAAGTGTGCGTGTGTGCAGTGTGTATGTGAACGTGTGTTGTCGGTGCTGGGTTCTGTCGCTCGCATGAGCGTCAAAGCGCGATGGGGTTTCGCGTTAAAAAGCTGTTGCCCCCGTTAGTCCATTGTTTATACACGAGGTAGGCCCGAAAGAGCAGCAGACAGAATGGGAGAAAAATCACCTCTAATTCCCTTTTCCCTCGCTCGCATGCACAACGCGCGGCTTTGAGCCGAGCTACTGCTTTCATCCCCTCTTCTTCTCCGTCGAAGTAACAAGTGAACATTACGTTGGCAATTAAAAAAAACAACAAATATTCACTGAAGCCCTTCACGTAATCAAGCTGCGTCGACTGGTATGCAGTGACGTGCATCTGAAGGGTCGCGAGTGAAAATCGACACATGCAAGCGGCACACAAGTGACGCACATTTTATAAGCCATAAATATACTCCCTCGCTCGGCAAATTTCGTATTTGATTTTATGTTATCAATGAACTTAGCACGAGATGAAAGATATAAAACATAAGCCAATGTGTCAAAAACCTCAGCAAAAAACCAAATTTGGGGTTGGCTAGCGAGGTGAGCAGGGGCATTCACTAGTAACTTTAACATTTGAATTATTTTTGTGGAAACAACACTCATGTTGCTTTTCGCGAAAAACTCTAAAATCTTCTAGTCTTTCTCTCCGCTCATCGGGTACACTTCTCAAGAGAAGTCAATTGATTTTGCAGGATTGCTTTCATTTCGCAAATATCACTTGAAAATCTCTTTCGAATGATCAATAAAAATTCTCTATTGGATATTCGTGGACATTCATTCAAATGCTCGTAGATGAAATCGAATTCTGAAATTTCATCTCCGGAGTAATCCATTCTTTAGCTCAATTCATTTCTTATCGTGTCTAGCAATTGTTTTCGTCTACAGTCAGTCTCTTCCTACATGGTTCTGGACCTGTTTATTTTCTATTTTTCTCTACAGTCGTGGTAGTTTTCATTCACTTGTCCGAGATGAGAAAACAGAAATGTAATGAAAAAAAATTGATATCCAAAAGTTTTACGAAAAGGCAAATTAAATATGAGTACGCGTAATATATATGTAAATGTTCATAACCTCGTGATAGTTTCTCGACCGGGTAATGTAAATTTTAGTGTGTAAGTAGGTACTCCAACTTTAAGTCTTATGATATACAGTTGATACCTTAATTAAATATTTAATTTGCGAGCTGAAGGGTTCATTCTCTTCGGGATTTTCTTCTGATGTTTCATTAAATTTTGTAATTTTCTATGCGAGCTTGTTTGTTCTTTCTTCGTCTCTCTTCCTCTTTGTTGAGAGAAACGCTACTGTTTAACTCCAGAAAATCATAATTGAATGTTCATAATACCATAAGTCAAGAGGAAATTAGCAAATCAAAGTTAACTTGTAGTTAATGATGTAATTTGCCGCTCAACTTATAATACCAAGACAAGAATGTAAGAGCGAAAGAGACCGATAAATGAAATTAAATCATATTGTTATCAAGGAATCAAAATAGGCACCACGCATAATTAAAATTTTCAATTCACTAATAGTGAATTTTTAGAATTTCGTAGCATGATCGGCATCGTTAACATAATATATTTTCAGTTGTTTTCATAATAATTTTACAAAGCCAGATCTTACATTAAAAAAAATGGAAAATACCAGAAATAATTGGCTTCAATTAGAGCCCATGAATACTCACGTTTGTGCTGACAAGCAGTTATCAAATTTTGATGCTTTGTGGCTTCGTAGTCTTGCATTGTCAAAATTTGATACATTATCTGAAACCGTCGTTGCTGCTGACACATGATTATCGGCTTCGTTAGAACAATAACAATCAAGCTTTTGTTCGTGATATACCTATTCTTCGATGTTTCGTGTTATATGATAACGAGCTTCTGTTTGACGGGGCAACAAAGAGCTAATATTCAAACTTCCCGATGATACTGGTTGAGTTTGAAGAGCATCAATCAAAACTGTTGTGCAACTATAGCGCAAGTCTAGACTTCGGAAAGCTCAATTAATGTATCGAAATTTTTTCTACGTCCTTCAAGTTTTATGAAATGTTGAACTAACAGCATTTTCATACATTCTTTTGGTTTGTAACGGAAAATATAGAAAAACAGTTAAATCGTATTTTTGTTATTTGTGTTCAAATTTGTTTTTTCAAAATATACGAACATTGAAAGTATTTTAATTTATGCATACAAACAGTATACATAAATTAAAATACTTTTATATAATATAAA
Source organism: Aphelinus atriplicis (assembly GCA_020882685.1). NCBI lineage: Eukaryota > Metazoa > Arthropoda > Insecta > Hymenoptera > Aphelinidae > Aphelinus > Aphelinus atriplicis. The sequence continues at coordinate 7,833,467 of CM037074.1, forward strand.
TTTATATACTTTAAATGCAAATACCAGCACATTTTTTACCCCCTCGTATTAGCTCGAATATTGATTGAATCAGAAAATTTACGACCTAATTATTTTCGCTCGTACTATTGATTTTTGAGATGAGAAAAATTAGCGGCCTCTTCCCTTTTCTTCCGAATCAGATGATCAAAACAATGAGCTAATATTGCGATCATACAGAAAGTCCTTGTGGCTACTTGTCAGCGAAAAAAAAGTTTATCGTCACGGGCACAATTGGTAACCCGTTGCAAATTGTTGTCGTGCAGTGCGGACCTGTGTACTACCTAGTGACGGAACTGGCGTCGGGCGGCAACCTGTGCAGCCACATGAAGAGCCAGCCATCGGGTAGGCTGGAAGAGGGCACCGCGCGATTGTACGCAGCCCAGCTGGCAGCCGCTCTTCGGCACATGCACTCTAGAGACATTGTGCATCGGTGAGTGATCTCCAATCTATCTGCATGATTCGTCGACCTGCTGATTCGTCGTGAGCAGCTTTGTTTTTCTGTGGCTCTGTCAGATTGCAATGAATCGAACGGTATTTTGTATCACGAGTTGAAAAGGTGAAAAATGTCAAAAGCACACCGATCACAGTCACGAGTGAATCACTTTTTTCTAATCTATCAACCAATCGATCCATTTTTGGTTATTAGAACGTTCATCGGGGTTACGGGGACTTGGACAATATTGATAGATAGTCGATTAATCAATAATTAAATAATCAAACCGGAGTTTTTACAGAAATAGGGTCTAAGTATATATATATATATGCCTCCAGACGATCCACCAGTGATCGCCACGGTGAGTTTTGTAATTTGCGTTGGATAACAATAAATAATTGTTATTTAGCCATCTCAGCTAGCCAACTCGAAACAATGCGCTTGAAAGAATTGAGCGACTGAAAACGCCGATTGTGGAAGATCGTTATCAATGATCGTGTCGATTGCTTTTACGAAAAAAAAACACATTTCAAAACTCTCCACGGGAAAATCTCTACTACAAGGCTAATAAGACATCTGTGCAAATTAGTTTGAATATTACGAATAAAATGAAAAATGCGACTGTCTGTGGATTAATGCTGATAGAATATCCGCTATACGAGCACGAAACATTCCATTAATTTGCATAGGATATTTGTCGAGCATACGTTTCTGACTCGTTACGTCTATATAAGGAGGTCACATCTGCGAGCCGACGCGAACATCCAGTTTTTACGGCGACGGGATTAGCATCGATTGTACGGGAGAAAGTTTTGACGCGCGCCGCTGCCGCCCGAATTGTAGCGCAATAAGGAGGCGCCCGTCGTTGTGGGAGGGAGCGGAATAGCGCCGACATTACACGTTAATATCGCCGTGAATTATAATCATAACTCACATCTAATATCGGCGGATGAAAAAAGGAGGGGGGAATATTCAATATAATCCGTGAGAGGCGATGGGACACGCGGCGGCGACGCTGGGGCGAATTTCGACAGGCGCGAGCGAGCGATACGCACAAAATAAACTCGGGAGAGCTACCCTTCGCGCCCGAGTGACACATAATAACCCGAGCACGTGACGGTAGTGTGTGCGCGCGATATGACAGTTCCACGGCGGAAAGCGACGATCGCCCAAAGATCGAATTTACCTCGGCTGCGCTACGGAGGAACAGTTTCAAAAGATAAGCTAATCTCGGTGCGATCTTTTTAACTATGTCGAAAAACAGTTCGCATCCGAGACGTCATTTAGACATTTCTGAAGAATTGCTACGGACTGTTACTTGGAAAATCGCATTACGATCTCGCTAGAAAACTACGGTCGGATCGAAAAATTCAAATGTCGGTGGGTTCGCGACGTTATATCTCCGCATTATTTTTTCCGCAAAGTAGTCCATTAAAAAGTTCGCGCTTATCCGCAACGCTCGGACAGGAAGCGAGACGGGGGCAAAAGTGCCGTGGAAAAATTCGAGTCGGACAAAAATTCAACAAGACGGATCCCCGACTACGCGAATGTCCGCGAGGTAGTTTGGCTTGAAAGCGAATCAGCCCGCGTAAAAAGTACAGACCGCATTTTGCGTTTCTGCCTCCTTTAATACTGCGTTATCGTTACATTTTCAAACATTTAATTTTCCCCGTGGACAAAACAAAGTAGAGGAGCATCTTGCCGGTGAGCTTTCTGCCGCGAATTCTCACAAAGAATCGTAGCACTGAGTTGATACTTCTCTCGTCTCCTGCACCTATCGCCCGGCGATAAAAAGACGGAACGATTGACAACCCGATCAGGTGGGGGAGGCGCGAATCAATTTTCGAACATCAATATTGTTCAATGAAATTTCGAAAGTTCACGAGATCCCGCGTGGAAATTCACGTGGCAGCGCGCGCGGGATATATTCACTTTGACGCGTCGCGGCGGCGAAATAAGCAGGGAGAAGAGTTTGCCTCGGTATATAGCTCGGAATGAAAGTGGGTAATACGCGCTGCAGCAGCGGAGGAGTCTCGGGCGGGGAACAGTGGAACAGTGAAAGCAACAGCCCTAGAAGAGTATGACCGAGAGACGGCGCCGAGAGCAGAAAAGCAGCTGCAGGAGAGAAGGCGAGGGCGAGAGGAAAAGTAGGCGAAAGTTGGCGCGTGACGCTTCGTCGCTTGGGGTCGTATACGCGCCATAAATTCAAAAGGACGTGCGCGCAAGGGGGAATGAAGAGATTTGCCGTGGTGCACGTGTATACACACAGACTCGCACACACGCACACGCGTTTACGCCGTGGCGCCAGTTTGCCAGAGCTGCTGTTATTCTCGCGCCTCGCGCTTTTCGTCCAAATGCAAAATCTCAATCTACAGCTTGATGTTGATGGATCGCCCCCTGTGACGCGTGAATTGCCGGCTTCGCAGAGAAAACTCGCACTCTTAATTTCGCACTCTTTCCTCGGCCACCACTCGGCCCTTCCCAACGTTGTTCTCGTCGCGCCGAACGACAGCCGGATGCTCCGCCGCATTTGAATTTTAAATGTCTGGACCAATCCGCTCGCTTAGCTCGCGAGGAAATTCGGATTGAGCGTGTTCCACTGGTTATACTCGGACGTGCCGAATGGTATAGTTTGTCATAAATGGATAAATGGCAAAAGCTTTGCAATGTGCGAGAGAAAAATCCATTGGAAACGTAGGTTCATCGCTATGAAACATTTCTTCGTGTGATTGTAGATGCAGGTCGCGTCGAGATTTTATGGAATCTATTACATTCGATTCGTTTCGTCTCATTCCATTCAATAATTCTTAGGTGCATCAACTGTGTGCTTATTTTATCATTCGATAACGCAGCGTTATGCAATTTCAGTAGGATATAGGTGTGAAATACTTTTCTTGTAAAATATATGTAATTGAGATGATTATCTATTCTTGGCAAGTATGAATTTTCATTCCTTGATTCACCCCTCGAACAACGTTCAAGTTCTCGTATGTGACATGTGTAAAAGCTTTTCTCGTAACTATGGTTAGAGGGTGAGAATCAAACTCTCGAATTGAACCACTAGACCTTCATTTCCGTGATCTGCGGGTGAAATAGTGTCGAATTCCTGAAATGCCCATACGTGCGCGTACGTGAGTCTGATACGCTATTTTTCGCACCCAATATCTCCCCCAAGGGATGGCCCGATCTTCCTCCGATTTCGCACGCGAGTCTGTTTTGTCAAGGTGCCGACCGAGTTCAAATTCTCCGTAGCAACCGTTGCTACGTCGAGGGAAAATCAGTTTGAGGACCATTTTCAGAATTTCAGTGTGGTGTCCTATGGTAACCATTGCTATGAAGAGAGAGGAAAATCAGGACGTGATCAACTTTGAATAATTTTAAAGTCAAATGTTTTAAAAATTGGAAGAATATCTGCTAATTCATTTGCAAACCGTTTTTTACGCTTGTACTATATCTTCAATTTGGGTATGCATACATGTATTTGTACGTGATTTTAACAAGTATCAGCGACAGTTTGACGTGTTCAATATTAGTATAATCAGAGAGTCAAATTGACATTATCACCTTATTGCAAACCTGAATATTATGCTCTATTGAACAATAGAACCCATCTAACATTTGAGCAAGAAAATATAACGCGATAACCCTATGGAGTATAGCCGTGAAACGTTCTGTTTTCCTAAAGATATTCGTGAAACTTTAGTGTACACGGAAGCCCATAAATATAGATATAGTACATGTGAGCGCATGAAATCAATACTTATTTGTAAATAACTCCAGGGAGATAATTCTTTATATAAATTACGGCTACATATATGTGTATGTGTATGATCTAGTTGCGTACCCAAAAACCATCTCGCTCAGTTTCAACAAGAACCGAGACCCTAAGGTTTTATCCGCTTTTCATGAGTGAGTCAGTCCCTGTATCGCGAGCAGATGTGAACAGCTGGTACATGAAGACGATTCAACGCCAAGTCTGGTACACGAGATTTCGATAACGACGTCGTACACCGGCTAACCCTGATTATTATCTAACCGATAGACACCGTTGGCTCATATCTCCCTTGCGAGTGGTAATGGAACGAGAGATTACAGCCCGAGAAGAATCAGCCACTCGATTATCGAGATAAGCCGAAAGTACATTAGCAAATTCTCGCAGTGGCAAACCACTGTACGATGGTGAAAACCACCAAATGAAGGTGGACGAGCGATTGACAGTGAAATTTTCACCGTCACCCAAGCAAATATTACCACCTGTATTTGTCGCGTACGCACAACCGCGATATCGACCTCTAGTGCGATATGAATATCATGCAGAGAAAGTGGCCGTAGTTAAATTATACACGTGCGAGTCGGGCGCGAACTTGTGCCACACACACGTCCAACTGATCGATGTCATTTTCCAATATGCTAAATTGCTCGGTCGTATATTGTTTACGATCGGGATTATGATAAACATGTGTGGCCGCGAGGTGATTTAGCGCGCGCGTTTATTCTTTCTCGAAGGCTTTCGCTCGCAGGTTCGTCGAGTGTGTGAATACGATTTACGATTGACGCGAGCGCGAGCACATTTGAAAATGCGATATGTGGATAGTTCCAAACCAGCCAGTCTGTGAGTAAAGTCTGCAGCGACCCAGGAGTAATGGAAAATCGAAACAAACGCAGAAGGAGCTTGATTGTTTCAGAAATGATCCGAGCAACACGGCCCGGAATCCTCTCCCGGCCCCCACGACGAAGCGATCCTCGGCATATGCTTGGAATCGAATATTAAAATTACGCACTGCTCGTCGCGTGATTTTTTTTCTTCGTAGCCTAGTATTTTCTTGCCGTCGAGTCGACGGAAGAGAATCAATTGGGATATTGGGAAGGACGTGCGCGATAGAACGATTCCCACAGGAGCTACCGGCGGCGGCAATTGATTCGGGCCGTCGGGGAGCCGATTAAACGGCAAACACCCTCTGGCCTGCTTACAAATTAAAAAGCCGAGGCCCGAGCTCGCCGGGGGCACGGCCCCCTTGCAGCAGCCAAAATTCAATTTTATCGGGTCGCTCACGCGCGCGCGCGCGCGTAGCCGTAATTCAAAACGCGAGAAGCACGGGACAAAGCAGAAATGCAAAGCGGACGGGTAATAAAAAAAAAAGAAAGAAAGCGAGAGCTGGCAACATTAGCAGCAGCGACACACGCGCGCACACTTGCTCCCCCTCTCGCGCATATATATATACGCGCGGCGGGCGCGAGCGAGGCACGAAGGAGCGATGGTTAATGGTGCTGCTGGTATGTGTATATAGGTATATATGTGCGTGCGCAGCGAGCAGAGAGCAGCTCCTTTACGCGCGGATCATATTTCACCCGGAGCGCGACTCACGTGTGCGCTCCGCGGAACAGCCAGGATTAATCCATAACGATCCCTTCGGCTTTTGTCCGCCTCGGCAAAACAATGTATCGGCGTTGGCGGCACTGCCACGATTTTATCGTTTGGATCGCCACGTTACGGAACGATCACAAAGTCGAGGGGAAATGATTCGCTTCGTTTGTTCATTGTTATACGTGTATATTTATTGGAATGAAAATTTTGATGTGGACGCGTTTTAACTGAGCGAGAGAAGTTGCGACGTATGAGCTCAAATTTGAAAAAGTGTATGAGATGTATGGTCGAAGTTACACCCCTGATCTAGAGTGAATCAATCAATATATTATCATATTATGTGATGTATTATAATGATATGAAAATATTGACATAGATTTATTTAATTATTTCATTATCAGGTTACAATCCTCAGACGGTACAAATCTTGTTCGAAGTCCCGATAATAAAATGTACAAAAAATTTATGAGCCTCTTTTACTCATTATTCAAGACTAAATAACGTAATGAATATAATTTCAAATCAAATATCACGTGTAGTATTAATATATATTATATAACCTGCCAATGAAGTTTTTAACGTTAGAATTCTACATTCTGTCAAACGCCAAGCGTTTCTATGAATGTCGATAAAAAAATGCTCTCACTGTCTGATCGACCTTGCAGAAACTTCACTTCAATCCTGCTTGGGATGTGTCACAGCTCGAATCGCGCTACTGGAAAGATAAATTCGAAATGTATCTTTAAAACGCGTCTCAGTTGAATGAAAGAAAACGGTTAAAAAAAAAGAATAGCAGTATCCGTTCCTTCGTGCGCAACAATCTCTGCACCCCAGTCGCAAGTGTACCCTTACGGGGGTTAGAGGGGGGGGGGAGAAAGTTAGCTCCGGATGTTTTGATTCGAGATCGAATATACGCGGTTCGAATCACGAAACATTGCTGTTCCTCGATTCATCCAACCGTGATAGTTGACCCCACCTGGACATATATCCATAGGCAATATACTGATGGATTAGTCAGGACTCGCGCGAGATCTGTGATTCATAGTTCCCGGCGTCCCTTCTACCTATTTCCAAAAGTGATGCTGCCGTGTGTTTCAATCGCGGAAGAGGAACGACTTGAAATAGATTCTATGGACTGCACCCTATACCTGTTACTTGTGGCTGGTCATTTTACATTGTATCTCGATCACGTTGAGACTATTGAATGCTAGCTCGAGTATCTATTAGAAAATATTGAGTATATCGCAATGCGAATTGGGGTATACTTATAGGATTTCGGGGAATAGAAGAAAATAAAGCGAACGGCGGCATCGTAGCTGCTATGGAAATTGCGCGATTGACGTTACAGAGAATAGAACCACCACAGACGGGAATCTCTATTGTCTCGTAGTGAGATTAATTACTGAAAAATTCTTCCGCCGTGTGAATGTCCCGTTGATAATTCGCGTCGGCGGATGAATTGACGTCGAGGCACAAAAGGGACGATCGAGGCACGTGCATAGACAGCCTCCGAAATTTCGGCTTACAAGCCGGCTATGAACACACGGCTGTGTGCACACAAATGCATTTGCGTGTATGCGAAGGTAAGAATGGTATTCGAGCATCCTCGAGAGGATCCGCGCGGCTTAGCAGAGGCAGAAACATAGGGAAACAAGAGAGAAATGAGCGGAGCGTTATACCAAGCGCGCGCGCGGTTTATCCGGATTACGACAAGCCGCATTCGTATATATAGCCATCGCTCCGCAACTTGTCCATCCATTACCTGGAGCGGGCGTAAGCACGCGTAAGATAATGTTATTGGGGTCGCGACGAGTTGTCCGACAGAATAACGCGTTCGATAGGGAATTCGCAGTTTTATTTTTTTTTGTTAAATATCATTTTTATTCGTGCGTTTGTTGGACACTGAAAAATAATTATGTCGAATTCTCTGTATTTCTGTTTGGATTTATTATTTTGAAAAGACGCGAACACCCTGGAAGATTCTGCGTTCTCTAGATGCATACGCACACTCAGAGATGTAATTCTTTACCACAAAGGCGGTGATGTAACTGTTACTCCATAGGGCTTTGAATACGAGCAGCTCCGTATGGCTTTACCATCACTCCCTGGGCATTAGGCATATGACGGCTCGAGTCGTAACAGTTAATCCAGCAGATCAGTGAACATCTTGAATACAATTTTTTTTCTAATTACAAGTTTTGATATGGATTATAGAATTTTCAGGAATCATATTCAAATACATGTATTTTAATACCGAAATTGAATAAATATAAAATGAAGCATCCGTATTTTTAAATAATTTCATTTAGAATACATATATATATAAATGTACTGCGCATGCATTTGAAAAATGTGTATTTACTAAATACTTGTATTTAGATTCCTATCGGGCTAAGACGAGTTTTTACATTGGAAATGATGGCTCGAGGAGATGATCTCGCACACTGCATATAGCGGGGGGGGGGGTACGCATATAATGTGGAGCAGACACGTGAAGAGAGAGAGATTCACATTCTACGAGTGAATGAAAGAGAGAGAGAGAGAGAGAGAGAGAGAGAGAGAGAGAGAGAGAGAGAGAGAAACAGAGACAGGCAGACTAGTGGATTTGATATAGTGCGGCTGCGGAGAGGAAGATAAAGGGAAACGGGATACGAGGATAGGATAGGGTGAAGAGCGCGCGTATGAATGCAAGACGCGCGCAAGGATATACGCACAAAGAGGAGAAGGGAGAGAGAGAGAGAGCAGCTCGGGGTAACGAATTTTCCGCGAGCAGCGCTCCTTTGTGCGAGTCGATCGGAATCCTGCAGATGCGCGTGTGTGTCATATATACACACGAGCGCGGCGGCTCCCCGTTATACATGTCGAGAAGAAAGGCGTCTCCCGAAGAGATATCGTAGCCGCCGCGGATAATTGATCCGTCCTTTCCTTCCTTGTCTCTTGACCCGCCGCTTAATCCAGCCAGTGATACAGGGCCCTCCCCGCATCTTTCCCCCTCGGCGAGAAAGAGAAAATCCTTTGTTGCTCGCGCGTGCTTTGATTCGCCTGCCTCGAGAGCTGAAGACACTCGGTGTACGCGCAAACGGAAGGTGTTGGTTTCACGCGCGGCAACCGAAGTTTGCCCCCCGAGCAAGTATATCTGAATTTCTCTTATCTGCGCGCGCGAGTCGCCACGAAAGAAACAAGTATACAAAGCCATCGGCCGGCTCTCGTGCTGACTTGTCCCGTAGCTGTCCTTTCACCGCTACACCACCCTTCCGCGGCCCTTTCCCCGCTGTTCTTCATTATTTCATCATGAATTACCGCGCGCAACCGAGAGCATCCCTCGTCTTTTCTGCTCCGTTCGTTTGATCCGATTTGGAACGAATGGAGATGTCGTATTTTTTTTTCTTTTTCATTATTCTTCAACGAACAAGTGTCTCCAACGAACACGTCACAGCTTTCGCGGGCACGATTTGAATCTGGATTTCTATCCTCTTAGGTTCGCTTCGAGAATGGGATTCGTTGTAACTGTCTGAGGTAAGTGCGACCAATGTGTCCATGGTGTTTCGTGTACGGGCTGCTCTCTGGCCCACCAGTGGCGCTCGACCGTTACGTTGGTAGTATCAACAGAAAATTTTCTCTCGTTTCACCGCCGCGGATGTCACTTTGCACTTTTACACCAGTCTCCCACAACACTTCCAACTTTTACTCTCTACTTTTCACCTCCTTTTCTTATTTCACTCTTTCAATTAGTCGCGTCACTTTTCCGCAAACTATTTTCTTATACTCAAAATGCTCTTTTACGCGAATGCAATAAAAAGAAGTTGCCAATATACGTCGCGTACAGCTTATCATATTCCCAGGAAATACCTCGGGAAATATTAACAGTTGCCATTAATAATTACTAGATATAGATATGGAAATATTAATGTCAGTCAACTTTGCACACCTCAGATGGTGGGAATAGGTGAATTGACGAGTGAGCCATCCTGGGACACTTGAGAGAGTTGAATTTTAACAAAAGACACATTGACTACAAACATTTTTATAATGCCCGATTTGATTACTTTGGTTAATTGACTGATTCTGAAATGTCGAGAATGTCGAGGAAGATGAAAAAAATAAACGATTAGAAAAAGCTTCTTCTTTCAGAGGATTTATCTATTATTATCTGTCGAGATACTATTTCGGGATAACATTTGGCCAGAGCAGAACCAAATTGTTCTTGCACGGGAAACCGCTACATCGTTAGAATGACAACCCGAGCAGAATGTCGTTCCGCACATGTGTGGAGTCCCTGGCCATAATGAATGATACTCATCTAGCACGTTCTGACGCGTGCTCGGTCCTCCACCGCCCCACGCACACATCCAACTCATTGGAATGTATTGCTTGCATACACCAACTTCACGTTTGATTGTTCTCTGCATTCTACATTCCCTGAATACATATATTTGGTTGTCTGAAAATTATGAATGAGAGGTTGGTGGGGAAAATTGAGCAGAGGGCGCACCATCTCGCATCAGGAGACCACATCTCACATTTGGATCATTTCTCGGAAACTTTTGGTGATAATATCTGATAATAATCTGTTAATAATATCTGATTTCTCTCATGCACATTATTCTATATCCATGCTTTTCTGTATATGTATAGATAAATACATGTAATCTAAACTAATTAGCAGAATACCTCTGCTGGAAATCGATAGGTCAAACCAAATGGCCATGCGTATGACTTACAGAGCTACCCAAAAAGCATTTCGGAAAATTTCGTCATGATACAATGTAGTCAGTGCGTATAGTCAGTGCGTTGATAACATGACGGGAAATGATGGGGGAATCGAACGTCACTGAAGAATGATTGCAATAATTATCTGTGCGGGTATAATCATGAACCGCCTCGAAAAGTTTCAGCAAGATATCCGAGATGGTTAGATAATTATCCTCCAACTCTAGTTAATCATTGGACGTGAAACAAGAGGGATCGCCTTGGCTCGAGCTACAAAGGAAACCAGCGACTCGGCAATGCCTCGACGAAACTTTTCCTTTGCCGAGAGGGTCCGCCGCGTGATCATATTATTTCGAGTCGCGGCAACTGCCGGTCCATCGATATATATACTCACGGCCGCGCAGTTGCCTCGAGCTGCGCGCGGGGCGGACGGGAGGAGAATTTAAAGAGCGCCAATCGGAAGCCGAGCAAATAGGCTGGTAATGAGTCGTCGTCGCAGCAGCTTTCGCGGCTCCGCACGAAAGACAGAGAGTCCCGCTGGCCGGCAAAGTTGAGGTTCCAGCTCGCGGCGTCTTCTCCCTGCGGATCAAGTGCCGTGTTTGCTCGCTTCCGCCGCCGCGCCAGTTGACAACCCGGCCGCAGAGATAGCCCCAGCCATCTCTCCCGACTCGGACGATTGTTTTTCCCGACTCGATGCGACGCTAGTTTGCCCGAGCCCCGCCGGAAATTACCTCGGAATTAATTTAAAGTTTCGCCGAGCCGTGGCTGCGAGAAGGAGGCGGGGAGGCCCAACCAAACAGACGCCAAAGAGCCTCGCTCCGGACACAGGTGTACGAGTGCGCCGGTGTTTTTGTGGATCGCGCCCGCGGCCGCGAGTTCGCTTGTTTCGTCGGGCAGCCCGATTGATCTGTTTGCCATCGTAACTAGGCTTATTCGCCCTCTGGCTTTCGTTTCATAAGTCAAAGTTGAGCATTCAATCGTTCTTTCGATTCTTCTGCAAGTCACATTGTTATACGGGCTGGAGTAAAAGTCGATATTGTAGACTGACAATGTTTTAATATAGTATCCGTCTCCATACGTAAACTTCAATTCAAATGATATTGCCAACTACAGTTCATATGATAGAATCGAATTTCGAAGGATTATCTTTGAATGATTTGGGTGGATCACTCGGAAAATCGTCGAATTCGGGATGATACGAATAAGTATAATCGTTTAGCAGAGTCATTTTAACGAAGCCGTAATTCAAATTTTAAGAGAATCAAGTGAAAAAAGTCGTACCAGTTCAGATTTTTGGAAAACCCCTGATCTTTCCTACCCTCCATATATATTTCCAGTTATGAACCGATGACATTCTAGATTTAAAATTGCTTTCCGGATTACTCCATACTATAGTGGGATCGCGTTTCTCCGGACGTTGGCGGTCCTCCCCGAGATGTGAACCTCGGGCAACACTCTGAATTCGATTTTTCAAGAGTTAAAAGATGAGGGACGACGCGTTTTTCAAAGCTGCAGCAGAAGTGCACGCGGATATGAAATGTTTGCGCGGGCGCGCGACTCGCGTACCCCCGCGGAGTCATTCGTCGCGAGGCGCGCGCACAGGAAAGGAAATACGTCGATCAATCCTCTGCTAATGTTTGCCCGGGCTTTGCCCGTCGAGAGCCGCTCTGCACACATAATTAGTCGCGCCGATATCATACCAGAGCGGACGAAACGACACCTGTTTCAGCCGACTTATCCCTCGGTCTCTCCCCCCGTAAGCGTACTCTCTTAAATCCTTACAGTGAAAAATCACCGTACGACGGTGGGTATAAGTTGTTGAGTGGGACTGTAGTAGTTCCTCCATATGATAAACAAGTGTATATTTACTCGAGTTCAATGATATTTGATAGAAACATTTTTTCAAATCAAGTATACAGTAAGTCCAGTGATAATTTACAACAAACTTCAAAAATTAATAACTCCCTTAAACCATAAAAAATGTCACGTTAGTTTTACTCAGCAATCGATCCAACGCTATAAAGTGAATTTTCCTGCAATAAGAACTCCAGAGAGTAGACTCGCGCATTCTGTTTGCGCTCAAATCAACCACCTTTTTTCTGTCTCTCTCTTCGTTGGATGCTTTAAATGTTAGTCTTTACGAATCATCTTTTTAACAGTTTGTGTCACTAATTCTGAAGTTCTTCAGATGGGTTTGCGATATCCTGCACAACTGCTATACACTCACAAAAATCCAGTCTTGGTTTAAGAAGAACAATTATCTTGATGCTGTATCAAGACTACACTATTTGCTCTGGGGTTGAGTATTCTAGCAACACAAGAAATCTTATCGTTGTAATGTCGAGCTAATTTTTCATCTCAATTTTTATGAGCGTATACACGGAACTTCACAAAGAATAAAAACTATTCAAATTCAAGAAGGTTATACAGTAGATATAGTAGAAAATAGTGATACCTTTCAAGGGATCTTCTGAGAACTGCTACATTTCACTCAACATATACAGCCATTTGATCGAACGCTCCGATTCCTCGGAGATATGTTGCGAATTGTTTTCGATTCTGTGCATCTGCAAGATAGCTACACGCGTGGAGAGTCATGTAAATATTGACAAACTTGCAAAGTACACTCGATTGTAGAACTTTCCACGAAAAGCATTTCTACTTTTTCTTCCCACTGTAGACTGGCATATTGCGACTTTTTCTCGTAAAAAGGAAAATGTTCTATTTCCGATGGAAAATTTGATTACGTCCGTTGATTTTGAAACTCTACGAGGTCGAGAGCACGAGCCGTAACATAAATCAAAGTGCAATCGAAACGAGTCGAAGTAGTTTTCGCGAGTATTGGTTGGAAACTGACGGTTCACGCGGAAACAATCGAGAAAAAGCTGAGCATTGCTAGCCGGGAGCGGGGAAAGAGACGCGATATTTTAGCGGGAAACGTTGAATTTCGCTGCCATCCGCAGTATTCAAACTGTTCGGCCGTGAATATCTGGCCCGCTCGGGCACCCTTTCGTTATTGCGGATGGAAACTCGCGCGCATCGTCCCGGGCTGATAGATATTAACAATCAACGGGATCTCCTCGGATTCGTCTCGATTTTTCCTTACCCGATTGGAAGCGCCGAAGGTCGAGAGCACGCGCGCGCGACTGAGGGAAGGAAAAAAATAGCTTAGCGTAGCAAGATTCCGCAGAGGCAGCGCCGGGGAGAAGAATTTGCAAGGCTCCAAGAACGAGATGAACTCGGCAGTGTGTATAGATTGGAGCCAGCTCCTCGGCAAACACGATCGAGGAGGGTCGAGGCGTTTTTATTTACTGCCGGCTCGCCCGCGCTGGATTTATCCCTTAAATTAATTAGAGACATCTCGTACGTCTGCTGGTGCAGAGGAGCGAGTCGGGAGGCGCGCATCTTCGCTCCAGCACCCCATAGTCGAGGGTTGGCCCACGAGCGAAAGCGAAAAAACACCGGAGGATGGAGGAGAGAACACGAAAGAGAAATTGGGAACAGGCATATCCCGGGGGCCGAACGGAGGAACGAACTGAGGATGCGAAGTGGGTTTTTTTTCTCCCCCGCGTGATTGATAATGCGTCGGATGCACACACAGTAGTGCCGAGGCACTCCATTGATTCGCCGCACACCAGGAGAGTCGTTAAAGAAACAATCGTGACTGCACTCTCCCAAATGATTTTTCAGATTCCCTCATTTCTTGGTCCAGCGTCGCGGGGCGACCAAATGTTCTCCTCCTCAATCGCGCCTAATGGTATTGCTCCTTGTGTCTACGTGGTCGACAAATATACCTGAATATATCATTCGAGTAATGCAAAAACGTGATTATCGTATACGTGACTTTTGTGACTGTTCGCACGATGGCGAAATGTAGTAAACAAGAAATCAATAAACATTTGAAAATTGATGTTATAATTTATACCTCGCCTCAAAGCGTGAATTGCCAAGTACTCTTTTGGAAATGTTGGTTATTGTTTGGTATGCTCAATGATTTCTGTACAACAATTTTCTGTAAAGTTGTGAATGAATTTTTCAAAACATTTCTAAGAAACCGGTTTATTTCTATGCATGCCAAGTTGACAGAAAATCGCTCATTCCATGCATGTTCTGAGAGTTTTCTTAGAATAGTTAATCCTTTCGTATTAACATTTTTTTAAATTTGAAACAAAAATACACACTCAACTACACATATATAATATTCAACATTACTGTAAAATTGAACATTTCATCGTTTGTCGCATACAATTACATGGTATTCTTTGGGATTCTTCAAGGAAGAATCACAAAGAATACCAGAATACCAGACCTGTTGAAGCAACAAACGAGAAGCTGAAATGGGAATTTTTAATTTTTCTCAGATTTAGGATTTGATCAAAAGTGATAGTCGATTTGGATGTAAGCTAGACATTCATACATGAATTGATTCATCATAAATTGACTTGAAAATTGATACATACCAATTTTCTCCTCCCATCCCAACTGGTGGTCCCTCGAAACTTTACAAGTTTCTCGTTCCTAGCCTTGACGAGGCTGCCATCCAAACTCAGTTTGCTTTGGCCAAGATGAAAAATGAGCCGAAGCCGGCAAATTGAAAGGCGTTCGGGGACGGAACGAGGAGAGCGGGGTCGGTAATGGGGCAAAGAGGCCAGCGCGGGAGGGTCGGGGATGGGAATTTTCGCGCGCAGCTTTTGCAGCCGCGGGCAATGAGTCAGCTCAACGCGCGAGTTTGACGGGATCGGGGAAAGGATTTATCGGGCAGCCCGCGTCTAATGCAGCTCGCCACTAGCTTCCCTTGATTTAATTGCCGGAGAGGGGAGGGGGGAGGGCTCGCTTTGTCTGCCCCTCCCCCCTTACCCACGACTCGTTTAATTTCGGCGGTGGCGTATGGAAAAAATTTAATTTAAACATACTGCGCGCCAAGCGCGGAGAAGCGCGCCGGGCATTCTCGCCGCGTATTTTCCTTGCTCTTGCTCCCTCCCCCCTGGAGCTTTTCTCTTTGGCTAAGCGAGCGGCTTATTGAATGCTCAATATTAAAACTGGCCCCGGCTTCTTTTTTCTCGCGCTTGTTCTTCTGCTAGCGCTCGCGCGAGAATTTCTCAGCTGGATCTCGTGCGAGTTTGTCCTCCAGATGCGAGTCCGCATCCCCGAGTCTTCGTTCCACTTGGATTATCCTCGATATTACAACAATCTCCGCTTACGTTCCCGCCGAGTCTCATAGTCCTTCGGAATCTGCAGATATTGCGAATGAATAATCGTGTTGTTATTATTCCGACTCGCGCAAGACGCAGAGAGTTCGATGGCGCGGGCGACATCTCTTCCTCTCGTTCGACACTTTTCCCTCGTTAAATCTCACCGTGGGTACACAATCTCATCGCTATATCGTTCGAAGAAACAAACCTTGGCGTTCGGTATGCAGTTCGCGTTGTTTCAAGTATACACTGAAAAATAACACGTCTCGGTGAGGAAGAATTCCGAAGCCCAGTAGTAATACCGGTGAATAGTCGGCCATGGCATGAGTTGACATTTTATTGTCATTGCGAATACCTTCTGGAGTTCTGGATACTCGGTAATTTTTCAATTGACGAAACAATCACATCCAAATATTTCGCGCGATTTGGAAGCATCTCACGTAAATGAAAATTCACTGGAAGATAATAATGTGAAACGGCAGAGATCTGAGATGACTACCATTAGAAAGCCGAAAATTTAATACGAAGGGAAGTCGCACGAGGAAAATGTATTCTATACATCCGTCTACAGTAATTCCTCAGCACGTGATATCGATGGTGGCCAAAGTAATGTCTGAACAAAACATTCTGACCTGTTCGCAATGCTCACACCAGTTTCCACGAGTTATTATGTGGATTCTTTCAACAACTGAGAAATTCCATCTATTTTGAAATAGATAGAATTCTCGCGAAAAGAATTCTTTTTGGCGAGAATATTTTCAATCGCCTCAAACCCTAAGAATTGAGCAACACGCTATTAAATTTTCTGGTATTTCTCCTTCATTATCACTTTTTTCATCATATTATATATCCTTTTCATCGGTTGTTCCAATGGGTCTTCACTTTTCTTTGTCAAAACAATTCAATAACACGGCCATACTCGGATCATGTATTTCAGTGATGTACACTTGAAAGAGTCGCATTTTGGTTCAAGAAGAAAGAATCAGTTTGACGCTATAGAAAGAAAATTTTCACTGGCAAACCCGCTAGGTCTACTTAAATGGTGATTATCAACCATCTGTGTTGAGAATTATTCAAATTTCAAAAAGATTAATAGTTATTTCGTAACCAATTGTAGTTTGAAAGTTCGAGTGAAAAAATATATTTTATAATAGAAAATTTCTGATGTAATAGCCAATACTGAAGCTCATATTTCATTTCTACTTCTAACTATAATCATTGGTAAATAAAGAGAAATTCCGAGACGTAAATACCATTAAGAACAGATTCAATTATTGAATATCAAAATGATGGAGATAAAATTGAGACTTTCAACATCCAAATCAGACAAGTCAAATTTCAGAAATAAATGAGACTGATTGAATTGCTCATCAAATACGGCTATGTACATATTTGCGAATTTAAAAACGGTAGTTCATCTCTTAATATGTAACCATTATTTTGAAATCTTCATATTTTGATTTTCAACTCCATGCTTACATTATTTCATAAAACTAAAATTTGTTCTCTTATACACGGATTGGCACTTTCTTGCACTCACATTTGCACAATAGCTATACTTAATTTATAAATATTGCATGCAAGTTGTGAAATGCTCTTCTCAAACTGTGGACAAAAACATGTGACAGAGGCTAGTTTTTATTTTGTGACATGTTGCAGCCAGGGACTTGACTCAATTGCCAGCTAAATTATGCGCATAGTAGGTCATGCATTTTTACTCTTTCGACTTGAGATCAATCAAAAACTCGATTGAAATCAATAAAAAATTCTCAATCTCGGACGTAACCCCTTCTTCCCGGCATTACCAAGATAACGAACCCGAGATTATGCTATTTCATGCGTTTGCTTTTCTATTCGACGGTACATCACAAGAAAATACTTTCGTGCATTAGTGTACTCAGTCTGATATTCATTTCGAAACTCTTGTCTGATCGTACAATTTTATTCTCAGGATCGTCAAATAGGCCTTGGAAGAATGAATAACTTGATCAAATAATGTGAAAAATTGTTGATAATTCAGAAAGCCAAACTAAATATGCGATCCACGGAAATAATTTTTGAGACTTGATCGACAATTCTCAGTCACCAACTTAGAAAATTCTACGCAGTTATTTCTATATAAGCTGTTGCTTTTCTCCACCAACGAACATTCTCATCGAGTCCGTTTCAAACTCCTTAGATATAGACCAATCTTGTATCATAGTTTTTGGGATAATTTTTTTTGTTAGAGATGATTCATTGATACACCAAAGTTAGTGCTTCTACATATTGATTATTTTCTTCTGTATATACCGAAGGTAAGCTCGTCGATAATTATCTCTATTCTCACGTGACGTTGATTTTATTCGCAATAATCGATGATAATAGCCCAATTGGCTCTAGTACGTATTGTTCTACAAATTCAAACTTTCATATTTTCAGGCCGAGTGTCTTCGATCTTGAAAGAAATATGTTACACATTTCTTTACTTTATTGCTTACTCATGTTGATATGTAACTGTTATCAATTCGGTAGTGCAGAAACATATTCTACCATAAAAACTTCTTCACAATACCTTACGGAAATATATCCGAAACTGTGTCCAAAAAACCATGCGGCCAACCAAGGAAACTTGACTGATGCACAAAAAAGAATGTTACCGCATTTTGAATGGTTGTCGCGTTATAAAAAATTGGAAGGTTTCGAACCGTACGGATTTCGTCAATTTCATCTTGGTGGTCATACCGAACGTATAGGGGATTATTTCAATGAATTTTTGAGGGTGTTTAAAAAGTACCTTCAAGATCCACGAAATTCATGGGATTGGAATGACATATTAAATGCTTCTAGTATTTTGAATTTGGACTTGTTAATCGACGAACTTCGATTTGCTTTCAAAGATCGTGATCAGCCAGAAAAACTCGTGAGAGAGTTGAACAAATATGCGGGGGTGAGCATTTTTAAAAATTTGTATAATTTCTTTGATTGGAAAAGTTATTCATTTCATTCTACTGGAAAAAGTAAATTTTCATTCGTTTCACATAGTTTGAGAATGTGATGAGAATTTATCCTATGGAAAAATTTCCCTCCCAGGAAATAAGGCCCAAAAAGATTATCTAGTGACAACTTTCATTCAAAAAGCATTTAAAGTACTAGCAAAGAATTTCAAACCAATTAGGTAACCATATTATCCACAGGGATGTAATGCAAATTAATTATGATTGATACTTCCAGGAATCGGATCGTACTTGTTTGAAAAGTATGTCATTACAACAAGTAATAACTGAATTCTATAAAGACATTGCAATTAGTTATTTCAAGGGGCTAATCGTAAAACTACACTTTTACTGTGTAAGAGAAAATTATGAAAATCGTAAGTATAGACGATTATTCTAGATTTCCATGATCAAGGTGAAAAATAATACTATTGTCTTTGTTGATCTGAAGGAAGCTATTTAGATAAACAAATCAATATCAATAGATATAAAAGGTTGATGGAAAATCTAACAATGATTAAGGAACTAACGATAAACGTGTCTCGAGAAATTCGGAGATGTGACGAGCCAGAAGATGAATATGGTTAGTTGGTATAATCTACTCGAGATTCTCTACTCTCGCTGAGAAAGATTTAGTTGATTGACTATATTTTTATACGCTTATATCCAATCTGATTTATTGTTGATTTGATAAAAAAGTTCAATCGATTCAACCAATTTAACCAATCAACTTACTGATTCAAATTGATGTATATAATAGATTCTGTTTCAGAAAAACATGATATTTTTTTGTCAGATTGTCTATAATTTAATCGTTGGTTTAATTATATTCAGCAGTTGGGGGAATTTTTTGTATTTGTAGAAACTGATTATTGGAACTGAATAATATTCTAATCCAAAACGTCACATCGTAATGTCAATAGTTTCCACTATTTGAAGGTAGGTGAGTTATTGAATGAAACTACAGTGACTTTTTCATGTAATGCCAGTGAATATTCACTTTTATTACATAAAAAATTAACTGTGATTCCGTTCAACCACTTATCCACTTTCATACTTTTGATTTTCGTATCAATACAATAGTTTTTCTCTAGAAGGATTTGAGAGATTAGCCACAATATGGTTGTAGTCTAGAACAACTGATAGATAACGTTAAATCGAGGTTCGTATAGAATGATCGACGATTGAACTAATTAAAAAGATTGAGAATAAGGTTTATAACAAAGAAATTGATCGATCTCTGTTTGCATTCAAACCTACTACATGATCTTGATATCACCGATGAGTTTCGTCTTTTTTGATCAAGTCGAGTAAGAAAACTCGAACTCGCAAGTGGTCAGAAATAACATAATTTGTATATGTACAAAGCGAAAGTATATGTGACAACTAAGCTAGCGACGGTAGCAGTATTATATGGCCACATCATGATATATTATAAAATATATTTGAATAGCGAAGAAATTACAATACTCTCGATGTATGACTTGTGTAAACTACTTCTGAAATTAACATCCGTCAGTAAGCAAGAGTCGTACAGGCTTATCAATGGGTTCACAGAGGGAGTGGTTTCATATAAATAGTATCTGTAGAATGGATGAAGAGTTGTTCTTCATCTTTAACCTAAAACTTGACATGACTAGCTGCGACTTGATATTCTAACGCAGTTAACTTGATAGAATCAAAGAAATATTAAATGGATATAATGATATGGAAATATTGGTGATTCAACTAGATTTTTTCTCAGTGCAAAAAAGACATTCAACTCTCCAGGTCAAACATATTCAAAGCTGGGACCAGTGTTTCAAGCCTACTACATTTATGAAAATAGACCATGGTACAAAGTTTTGTCCTCCACTACGTCATGTGAATCGATAAGAGAGCAAACTATTCAATGCACAGAGAAACGGTGCAAAAATCAACCTCGTATATGCGGAGGAAGATTAAGAGATTGCCGATCGATCGATAATAATATGAAGTTTTGCATCGCAGTAAGTTTTCCCAATGATGTTTTACAAAATATACTATATCGTAGTTTTGTGCATCATATCTTCATTGCGGTAGCCTTCCGAGAGCGATCGACGGTACGATTGGATGCAAACCTCAACTGGTGCTGTATATGGACACTACCGTCGACCTGACTGCAGTGATATTCGAAGCGCCAAAAGCTCGAGATGGACTGATGTGTGTTTATGTAACTGTGAAAGTGAAAATATTCACATAGCTCGTTATTTCAGTCTACAAAACGTTACATCGGATGTTGATAAAAACAAGTAAAATATCAAATCAAAAAAATCGGAAAAATTATCCCCAAACATCTTACTATATGTAATTGACCAAGATGAAGCAACATTCGAGGACGGAATAATTACATCACGTTAGGTCTATTTTCTAAGCTCTAAAAATATTCTAACAATCGATAGAACTCAACAATATTACACCAGAAACCCAAACAAACCCCCCTTAATAAGATATTTCGGAATCTGATAACCATACAACCTTTAACCCGTAACCTTTAACCCTATAACCATATGACTCCAATACCTTATAGCTTGAAAATTTAAATCTCGAATATTTGAACCAGATATGCCTCTCGACCATAAAAGTCATAAATCCCATAAAACTACAACCCCATAACCCAACAGATCCATAACTTTTTGCTACATAAATCGATGAGGAAGAATTAGGTTTTGGGCTTATAATTTTTATAATCGAAAAGCATATCTGGTTCAGACATTCTGAGTTTCGAGATTAAAACACGTACATGTCTGGAGGGAATCCCAATAAGGGATCCCTCATTGACTTTTGGGGTTTTGAAGTTATATAATGATAGTGCTATATAAGGTTAAAGGGTTATCGGGTTATATGGTATGAAGTTATGAGGTTTGTATGGGCTTCCGGGTTGATATCGTTGAAAGCTTTGATTGTAGACTCTCTGAGTTAAATATTCTCTGAATATTATCTGAACTTAGAAAGCAAGTCTGATGTGTTGGGATTATTTGTTCCTTGAATTCGGTTTTTAGCATCGTCAAATATATGATATATCACATAGGTCAGATACCACGGGTAACTTTTTCGATTTTTTTTTTAAAGCTGTGTAATTGAAGAAGATTTATGGATTTTTTCATTTCTTTTTGCTTCTTTTAACCAAATGAATAATGTTCTAGAGTTGTTACGGGAGTGAGGTTGATGAAGAAACGAAGCATTTTTTATATTCAAATACAACAAGGAACCTTAGGAGCTGAAGGATACGTAAAGAAAAACTCGGTTGAATGGAAAGAGATAGAATCTATTCCGTTCATGAACAACACTCGCTTAGATTCACTTTCCTATATTCTCAATAGAAACAATCTATATCCAGTTAAGCACGATACAAATACTGTTTACCTCGATGACTTAGAGTCTCGAAAGGGTAAACTTATTACTGGGGTAAGATTTCAAAGAGTAGGTGATGATTTGCGATTGGAAATTCAAGAGACGCCTTTCAACTTCACGACGGGACAATTAAATGAAAAAGCCAGTGCTTGGCGCACTCAAATTAATACTATTGACAAGCGGTAATATATAAATATATATGTATATTGGACATGACTTGAGTAACAAGATCACATTTTCAAGTTTTATTTCTTTCTAGAACGGAAGTTAAACTTGAAAATCCCGACGAACCGGTAAAAGTGACAGAACTCTCTGGAATCGAAACAATGTCTCAGGGCAATCAATTTGTCCGGTTCAAGATGACAGATCTAGCAAAAGATTTGGGACAGCATACAATTCCTTACATTGATTTGCGTGAGGTCTATACGAATCCTCCAACAGCTCTGTCCGGTGTCGGGATATTTCACACAGGCCACGAAGGCTCCGGTGGATTTCTAGCTTTGAAGATAATTCAGTATAATTTTGCGAATGATCTATGGGATTGATTGGATGATTGATTTCTTCCATTTCCAAAAGATTTTTCAACAATTATATTGTGTAAAATATTATGTAAACTTGAATATGGTGCTGGACATGGTGTATATTATATATTAGTCTAAGTAAAATATTATCATAAAGAAGGCTGTATTGTTAATTCCATCAGAAAATTTCGTGACATTCTCATATTCTATAAAGAGATCAGGCAATTTTATTAAATAATCTTAATTAATAACTTTCATATTCATGCGTTTGTCGGTGGTCATTGGTAAGTGAGTTTATTAATAATATTAAATACTACAGACGAATTAAGTGTCAAGACATAAACTATTATATTTCTTGTTCAATATCAAATTGCATAGTTTCACGGTTTATTTCTGAGAGTAAAATAAATCGCAATAATTGAGTTTTCCAAACTATCATTGATTCTAGATTTTTCTTCCCTAAAGTTAAATTTCTGGCGAATTAAGTATCTTAAAGTAATAAAATTTCCACTGTATTGCCTAGAAGTTCTTACAGTTGAATCGGCTACGGGTTATATACGCTGGATGTTCATGATGCAATTTACTCTTATTTTACCGTCCCAGTGACAAGCCGTTCTTTACTGGCTCATCGGACTTGAACAAATATTGAATTATCGCTGATAATAAGCCGTATAATTGAGGCGTTTGATTCAAAAACTATACTTAAGCTAGGAACTTATTACGTTCTTACGTTGATTTTCGTCGATCCTCGTAAGTATCGAAGCCCCAACGAACACTCATGAGGAATCATGGGGTAATTCCCAAAAACAACTTAGCAATGATTGTTCGAGAAATAACCAACGGATTATGCTGAATTGAACGCGGTTCATATCTTGACATAGTTAGACTCTCGATGAATAAGTGACTCAATTAAAGTTAATCGAAAATTATCAAATTTGCACGTAACCCATCAATGCATCAAACCACACATACAATCATATTGCGAGAGAAATGATATCATGCTCCAGAGATGTGACAAACAGTTGTCTTCTCGGTGTAGCATAGCTGGTCGTAGTTCAGGAAGATGCTGGTTCGAATGCAGCCCGGAGAGCGTACATTTTTTCTCTCGCAATCGCTCTTTTTCACTAATTTATCGTTACACTCACTTTTATTTGACCGCGCATCACAAGAAAATGCTTTTGTGAGTTACTGTACTTTGTTTAATATACTTTTCTGATAGTACAATTTCATTCATTCATTCGTTCATTCTCACAATTGGCAATTAGACTTCGGGTGAATGAATAACTTGATCAAACGATGACAGAAATTGTTAGAAATTCAAAATGTCAAACTAAATATGAGACCCACGCGAATATTTCTCGATAACTAATCTACAATTTTCTGTTATCAACATGACCATTTGTCCGCGGTGCTACCTATATAACCTGATTTTCTTCCGCACTGAAGAACATTCTTGTCGAGTGCGTTTCAATCTTTGAAATTTCCAGACTAATTTCTTTGTCAGAGGTGATTAATTGATAAATCAAAATTAGGGTTTCCACATATTGAGTGTTTTTTTCTGTCGACACCTAAGGTGAGCTCATCGATAAATATCTCCGTTTTTGCGTGACATTGATTTCATTTGCAATAATTAATGGCCAAATTTCAACTTCTGTATTTTCAGGCCGAGTGCAATCAATTGCACGAAGAAATATGTTTCACTACCTTTCTCTTTATTGCTTAACTGTGTTAATATGGAATTGTCAGAAATTCAGTAGTGCAGAACGATATTTTACCATTAAAACTTCTTCACAATACCTTACAGAAACATACTCAAAACTGTGTCCAAAAAATATTTCGATTCCCCAAGGAAACTTGACCGTTACACAGAAAGAACTATTACCACAGTATACATGGTTGTTACGTGATAGTGATATAAAACCTGAAGATTTCCAAATAAGCGATTTGAAAAAATTTAAGAAGTTCGCTGATCATATACAATATATAGAAGGCAAGCATGATATGTTTATGAAATTCTTTATTAATCAGGACAGCAATTCATGGCTATACATGAAAACTATGAATGAATCGAATGACAATAAATTAAGATTGGAAAAATCAGTTGATTATGTGAAAAATGTTTTTGGGGATGATTTTTGGCCAAAAGATATCATTAAACACAACGCAAAAGGAACTGGGGTAAATAAATCTATATATTTTAACTTCAAATATTTATATAATTTGTTTTATTGAAAAATTAATCTATCGTATTCGTTTACGAGAAATTATAGTATTATTTTTCCATTCTTCGAGATTACAGTAAATTGTTATGATAATCAATACTTTCAGGGATCTCCTTCGATTTGTTTGAATAATCAGTCGTTACAGCAAGTGCTGATTAAATTTTATTCAATGCTTTCGATTGTATATATTAAAGGGCTTCTTGTGATACTTTACTTTTACTGTACGCAAGATATGATTCAAAAAGGTAGATGCATATCATTTAGTTTCGCAATCGAGATGAGAAATACTGATATATTCTTTATCCATCTGAAGGTCCAAATTTTGGACAAAACGAGATCGATAAATATCGAACGACTGTGGCAAATTTATCAAGAATTGAGGATCTAACTAGAAATTTGTCCCGAGAAGTTAAGAGATGTGACAACGCTCAATTTCGAAATGGTTAGTTAGTACAACTCTAAAGTTATGTTTTACTCAAGAACATTATTGAACACTCCAGGTCAAAGATACTCACAGCTGGGACCAGTGTTTCAAGCGTACTACATATATAAAAACAGACCATGGAAAGACATTCTTTCCTCCTCTTCGACATGTGAATCAATAAAAAAGCAAACTATTCAATGTACAAACGAACGGTGCAAAAATCAACCTCAAATATGCGGAGGAAGATTAAGAGATTGCCAATCAATCGATAATGATATGGAGTTCTGTATTGCAGTGAGTTTTTCCAACTATATTTTACAAAATATACCAATTTGTAGTTTTGTCTAACATATCTTCATCACGTAGCCTTCCGAGAGCGATCGACGGTATGATTGGATGCAAACCTCAACTGGTGCTGTATATGGACACTACCGTCCACCTGATTGCAGTGATATTCGAAGCGCCAAAGGCTCGAGATGGACTGATGTGTGTTTATGTAACTGCGAAAGTGAAAATATTCACATAGCTCGTTATTTCAGTCTACAAAACGTTACATCGGATGTTGATCAAAACAAGTAAAATCATAAGTCTAAACTATCCTGATTGATAACACATCTCCACCTAAACTTTGAGGAAATTATTCCTGAGACCGTACCTATTTTACTACCTGTAATTAATTATTCTAAAACTAAATTCAAGATTGAAATAACCCTATCACTTCAGGTTTCTCATCAAAGCCTAAAAAATAATCCAAAAACGATAGAACTGTACAATATCAATTCAGAAATTCTGGCACTCTGGAGTTATAGTATGGTAGGGTTATGGAGTTTATGATATTTATGATCGATGTGCGTATGTAGCTTAGATGAACCGCAAAAATTCTCTCCTCCATTAGGATTTGGGGTTCTGAGGTTTTAAGGTTATGGGGTATACCGTTATAGGGTTATCTGGTTACGTGATATGATATTATGAAGTTTGTTGAGGTTTTTGGGTTGATATTGTTAAATCTTGTGATTTCCTAACAATTCATTGAGTTCAGATAAATAACCTGATGTGTGGGGTTATTCGGAGTTTGAATCTAGTTTTAGAATCGTGAATTACGTGTATGGAGTCAGGTTCGAGGGATAATTTTTTAGAAGCTATTGTAGAGCTGTGTCATTAAAAAAATTTTTTAAAATATATCCTGCTTGTTTTAACCAAATTGCTGATGTTCTAGAGTTGTTACGGGAGTGAGATTGACGAAAAGAGAATCCATCTTTCATATTCAAATACAACAAGGAATTTTAGATGTTGAAGGATTCGTCAAGGGAAATTCAGTCGAATGGAAAGAGATAGAATCGATTCCGTTCATGAACAACACTCGCTTTGATTCATTTTCCTATATTCGCAATAGACAGAATTTATATCCGGTCACACACGATACTAATACTGTTTATCTCGATGATTTTGATTCTCAAGAAGATAAACTCGTTACTGGGGTAAGATTTCAAAGAGTAGGTGATGATTTGCGATTAGAAATTCAAGAGACGCCTTTCAACTTCACGACGGGACAATTAGATGGAAGAGCCAGTGCTTGGCGCACTCAAGCTAATACTACTGACGAACGGTAATATATATGTATATTGAATGTGACTTTAGCAACAAATTCGAATTTTCACGAGTTTTTTATCTCTAGAACGGAGGTTAAACTTGCAAATCCTGACGAACCAACAAGAGCAACTGGAGTCTCTGGAATCGAATCAATATCTCAGGGCAATCAGTTTGTCCGGTTCAAGATGACAGATCTAGCAAAAGATTTAGGACAGCATACTGTTCCTTACATTGATTTGCGTGAGGTCTATACGAACCCTCCTACAGCTCTGTCCGGGATCGGGTTACTTCACAGAGGCCACGAAGGCTCTGGTGGATTTTTAGCTCTGAAGATAATTCAGTATAATTTCGCAAACCACCCATGGTTTTGATGATATGATTGATTGATCCCATGTGAAGAGGAATTTTTATAGTATACTATGCACCTGAGCTTATGAACCTGAGCTACGTTCTAATACTCTTTAATACTTAGATCTTGTATATTGTGTTTTTCTCGAAACTGTGTCGAAATGATTCACCATTTTTCGATGTACCGAAATTTGTTTGCTGATGAAGGGGATGTTGATAAAAAGTAAATTGTCGACGATTTTCCATATTCAAAGAATTTTTTTTTATTATTAAGCAGCTTTAATCTCGTCCTGCGATATTCAAAGAGAGTGTTTGAAATTACTTTCGTTCACACCCTTATTACGACAATAAAATGATTTTCAGATGAATAAAGTATTATATTCGTCTATCTACTTTTATTAAAAAATAGCTGTTCCAGTGCTATGGTCATGAAAGCAGCTATACAATCGTATACTGAAGGTCTATTAATAAATGTCATCGCTAATATCGTATTTTCATATAGAATACGTACAAACGATAATTTTGATGTTAAATAATAAGATTTACTTTTCATTTATTTGATGAACAATCTTAAATAAATGTTTTCTATCTCTGGAAAATTTTTCACTCGACAGATATGATTACATTAGATTAGCTATTTATTGGAACAAAAGCTGATTTTTAAGCATATTAAAAAAATGTTATTTGTGAAATATACTGTTTCTAAGTTGTGAACGCAAAAATATGATAGAGTAGTTTCCATCTCGTGACATATGGCATGATATACTATTATGCAATTGTTGCACACCCATTGCTCACAAAAGCAATTTGTGCCTTTTCTTCTTACTCTGAATTCCTCAGAGTGTAAGAGCCATACCACTATATGAAGGTGGAAGACTTTTACTTTGATGCGGCGAAATTGTACTGTAATGTCAGTTTGTATTCACTTTGATATAGTGTTCTTGACAATTACACAGTCCAGTGGAAATTTACTTTTCGTAAAGTGAAAACTCACTTTGACATCGAGTTTGCCTTATCGGTAAGATATGGAGAATAATTAGGTTATCGATGGGTTTCATTTTATTCTATTTTGAGAAGTATACATCTGGAATCTGCGTTATTCTTGAAAATGTGGCATTCCAGCTGAGCATATATAGTTTTCGGAAATGTTTACTTAGTTTATACTAGAATTATCATTTGCAGATTGACGGTAATCTGATATTTGTAGAACATTGAGCAATGCCATGACAGCCTTCAATCTATTGTATAAGACGTTTTACGTCTTATATTTGAATTCGTGTATGTGTCACTTACAGCTGATTCTACCATTCATTTGTTTTGAATATTGTTATTAATGTATCTGATCAGACGAAAAAATAAAAATAAAAGAATTTTCGCTCCCGGAGAATAGTGCCAGCTGTTGAGAGTGCGAATGAGAATACTCATTATACAAATACACTTTGAACAAACGTCTGATGCAGCGTGAAAGTGTATTAAATCCCCGAGTGCGCCGGGATATTAGAGGAGAAAACGGCTGCGGGTAATTCGAAGAGTGCTGACGAGGTGGATGCGACTTGGCGGCGCTTTAAAAGTTTGCCTGGCTCACGGAGATACCGTCAACGTATACGTATGGCGGGGGTCGGGGGGCGGGAGGAGGATGCTGCCTCCAAGCTGGGGGGGAAAAACGAGCCGAGAGTAAGAGCCGCTGAGGAGTCGCATTGATTACCCCGACCCGTTCCGAGGCGATCCTCGAAATTTCGCCGAGCGCTGACCAGCTCTCGTTTCGCCGCTGATTAGATCTCTCGCCTCGTCGCTCCTGCACTTTATTTCTCCCGATCTTCCGGACCTTCTCTCGACTCTTCTCGACTTGCACAATCATTCAACCTATTCTCTCTCGTATATATAAAACTGGTCTTTGATATTGATTGCGCTATATCGAGTTATTTATTGGCGAGTGTTCAAATATTCTCGAACCCCTCTGACGAATAATGAAGGGGAATATAGTCGTTTTGTATGTTGGAAAAGTGAATGCATCTTGGCGTACTGATAAGAAAATACGCTATTTGAATTTAATATCATGAAAGTTCTGATTTTCCAAAGTAAGTGAGACGTTGTCATTCACTGTTGAGTCAAGAATACTATTCTAATATGAATTCGATAGTAGCTTCACGCTGCAGAGACTTTAAATAACCTAGGATTTGAAAATTGTCGGAATTTGTTCGTCTACCAAAATCCCAAGGTTGAGTACTCGAACATACCTTTATCAAGAGGTAATCGCTAATCACAAGCGGAAATTCCGTTTGATCCTGTAAAGGTTGTGATTTTTATTCGACTCGCGTGAAATTTTCAACGGAAGGATATCGAGCCGGAATATCCAAAGGATGAAATCGTCAAATTGTTACATTCGAGCCGAAAAAGCACGGTCCAAGAGACGATCACGTGACACACGTGAAACAAAAGTTTTATTTGGATTTATTATGCCGACGTCGTTGCTCGCATACATTTCCATCGAGTTTCCCCGAATTCAAGATCGTCCAATCGCAATTTTATCTTGGCCGTAATTTATCACGCGTCTGTAGGCGAGCGTCAGGGGGCATTAATTTCGTGCGCGCTGAATCGCATCTCCCCTCCATCGTACTCCTTTTGATTGAGTCAGTACAGCCGCGAGCGAAGCACATATTAAAATGCGCGCTCCCCCGGCCGGCTGATAATAAATTATGCGCGAGAAGTTGGCGGAATCTTCTGGCCCTTTTTTTTTCTCCTCGGTTTTTCCCTCCTCGCCGCCCCGTAGCTGCAGCAGCAGCCGCGTCTCGCCCTCGTCTCGGCTGCAGCAGCGCTACTCGTGAAATGCAAATATTGAGCGAGGCTCGCGCGACGTAAGGAACACGAGTGGAGAAGAGAGAGAGAGAGAGAGAGAGAGAGAGAAAAAGAGAGGGCACTCGACGGGAGCTGCACTGCTGTATATGCTGAAACGAAAAATATCTGCAAATATATGGCTGGGCATGTGCTCGACCCGCGTCGATGAGTTTCGTCAGCTCTTTCACGGATTATCTACTCCCCAGGAGGAGTGGCAAAGAACTTTCCCTGTTATTTCCCCGCCTAACTCTCTTAATTCTCGACTAGCCGACAAAAAAATGTTGATTTATTCGACAAGATCAATGATCCATTCTTATTGGTAGTCAACTCGTGATATGATTGATTTAGACCTAGACCACGCGACGTGAGGGTAGTATAGCGATATATATAGATAGAGAATGTGCAGACGAGAGAGCATTGCAAGGGGCACTGGAGCAAGGCTACCAGTTGTCGAAATAATAGGTCAAGGGGTTAGTTCACTTCGAACGGATGTATAATGAGGTAATTTTTAACCATTTTTCCCCAACTAATAGAGTAGTTGAGATAAAGTTTTTATTTCAATTCTTGAAGCTGCCACAGAAGTTCATGGATTTGAGAAACTTGGGAGCCCACTTGAAATTTGGGTCTCCAATTTCACTGAAACCTTTGAAAATAGTTTCTTGATACCCAAGTAGCTGATATTTACTTTCGTTCTTCCCAGCCTCATTCGATTATCTGAAAATATTAATTAATCATTGCTGATTTCATGCGCAAGTAATGTATGCATGTATAATTTGGTATAAGACATACAAAACAATAGGCTTAAAATTCACGCCTTGAAGTGAATGAGTACGTAACAAAAATAGTCGTCGATGAAATGTAAGAGCATGATCAACGATAATAATTATGACTTAGAGACGTGAGTATCTTCAGTGGAGTTCGTCGCAATTTAACTATTCGGAAATAAATTAATATAAATTGAGATGAGTAGTAACAAATCTGGCGGGTGTAAAAACAAAATACCAAGGGTCCATTCAAAACATTCACAAGCCGTCTAAAAAACTATAATTTTTTTTTTCATTTACGCTCGGGTTTTCCGGATATTTCGCGTCAGTCGCACATAAAAGGGTATATCTATGGATTATATCTGACAACTCAAGAGCTATCTCGTCTCTAAACGACGCGAACTCGATTGAGGCTCTATGTTTGTAGCTTTGGTTCCACGCCAATCCAATTTCCGATATATTGGACGGGTATCGTTGGCGCTTTTAAATCGTATCGATAATGTTCGAGAGCAGCACGGCATTTTTTTTATTTGTACGAAGCGTCCTACTATCAACGGAAATGCAAAAAAAACTCTATGTATGTAGCAGTAGTGCATGGCATCGCGGATTTTGTGAGCATTTTAGTCCCTTTTCGGGTTTTTATAGAGAAAAAAAAACGAGATCGAGGTATGTGCAGATATTGATTTTGGCTTGGCATTTTCAAGTATTGAATACCTCGCGTGGTTGGCGTAAAGTATTCCCTTCTCGCCTTCGTACTATTCTTCATTTTTCTAGATTTTTTTTCGAATGAACTTGTCGATTGATTGATTATCTCCTTGTCGCGGGCACAGTGTATAGTAGATTATTGATATTGCTTATTTAATTGATTCCTCAACGGAAAAGCATCGTAATAGGGTGAAAACTGAACGTTAAAACTGAACCGACGAATCTTCTAGGGACCATAATCTAGGGGTCGAATAATGTCGAGTCTTATCTGGAATTCTTATCAATTTTCATAATTATTTGCGCTCCAACGAGCATTTACGAGAAGATGTTGGTGAGAATTGAATTAAGTTCACATCTCAACTTCCATTGACTCGTGTGCATGTTGTTCGACCCGTAGATTACTAAAATGGAGGTCCGGAGCTCGATTTTCGCACCGTCACAAAGCCCCACTCTCTGAGAAAACAAAAGTGATTAGCTGCAGAAGAAATGGCCAATTAACTTGTGATTTGATTGGTCTAGACAGCGAACCACGTGACGAGTCGAATGAGATGTGTACATAGTTAGAGGGTGCAGACAAGAGAGAAACAGAGGGTGCTGAGCATGGCTACCTGTTGTAGAAATAATAGATTAGGGCAAAGAAGATAGATACATCTTCCTCGGTTATAAGGTTTCAGTCAGATCTGTCAGCAATTGGGGAAGCTAACAATAATTACTCATGAGGATACTCATGATCGAATTTATTTTTAGAATATGAATCAACTACGAATGAAAAGATTCTGAAATTTCGCATTTTGGAATAAATTGAACGTTATCTGCCGGACTGGCGGTATACGCGTGATCCATTCGGGTATGAAGAAATCCTCCCGCAATTAAAGTACCAGGTAAATCCTCGACGGCCATATGGAGGCGCTTCACGCGAGTGACCCTAATGAGTTTTGTGGAAAATGTCCTGGGGTTTTCACCGGAAGATACAACAGCTCGACAAATCAACGTCAACGTAGGCTCGTGTACGTAATTATTATGCGCGGCGGAGCGTGCGTGCGTGCGAGTGTGTCAAAAGTATCTGGCGCGGCATGTCCAATCGAGCTTGATTAGGCGTATATCAGCGAGCCACTTTCCCCCCCGCGATTCTCCCACGAGCGTGAAATAATAAGCCGTTGTATTTTTGCGCAATCAAGCGCTGCCCCCGCGGCTGCGACCCGGCCACGCCGCGATCAACAGTAGCCGTATCAATCTTCGCGCTAGCGCTCGGCTACGTGCAATTACCCCGCAGCGTAATCTTCGCGTGCAACGCCATGCGAGGGATAATAAACACTTACACACCGATACCCCCACACTCGCACAAAAATATCCTAATGCTTGCTAGATTTTCACCGTGTCTAGCTTACCACGAAATATGCTCGCTGATATTATGCTTCGCATCATCCAAATCATACCAATCATCACTGCAAACGAATTACACACATTATATTATATTTATACGTACTCAGACGCGCTGCACCGACGATTCACATATCCACACGTTCCAAAATTATGATTCAATTGTTTTTTGGAGATACTTTTCTTCCGCGTATGTACCCATCAATTCATTTCGAAATGTGCATTTCCAAATTATATAGATTCATTTTTATTCAGCTTCTGAAAAATTAATTTCGTTTTCAGAAACTCCGAAACGTATCAGACTGAAACTGACTATCTAAATTGAAGAACACCTATTATTTACCCTAATCTTTACTCTCTAATATTTGAAATTCTTTGAATAATTGTCTTTCAGTGAGTAGCCCATGTAGGAATCACAATTGCTTGTACGATTTTAAAGGGGGATGATTGTTGCTTTGCTGGGGGTAGAGTAGTTTGACTCATAGAATCTAGTAACCACTACTATGTTTTTCTCAACAATGTTGAAATAATAAACTCTCGCTTGATCAGGTTTTTCTCAGTGTACAGTAATATCCACATTCGTACCCATAGGTATAGCGAGTACGAGTTGGAGGCCACGGGTGTCGCGCGAGCCAATCATCAAGCGAAATCGCTCGGGGGCGAAATTGATTGAGCCGGCGCTCGCACGTCGGATTATCGATCAATCGCCCGCGAGACTCGGCCCCTAACTAATGCCACGCATTTGCATACATACACACACACACCAAAGGCTTCTCCCATTGATGCGTATACACGCGTGTATCCTTTCTCGGCCCATTCAAGTGCCAGTCGCCGGGGATATTTCTATTCGGCGCAGCCGACGGATGTGTTGCGCGAGAGCTCGAGCGGCAAAATGCATTTTGATTTATCGAGCCGCGGCCGCACGCATATACGCATACAGTGGGGGCCGCGCGCGCGCGGCGACAGATCTGCCCTGGCGCCGCCGGAGCGTCGCTTATTTTATAAATGATACGGGAGCCAGAGCGTCTAAAGCCCCGTTGCACAAAAGGACAGCCAACGGATTGTGAAAAGTAGTTCGGATATGTGTGCGACGAGCCTTTGCCAACGCGCCTTGCAGCGTCTACGCCGCCCCGAGATTGATGCGACTGGGATATGGAGCCGGGAGAATATCCGCGCGCGCCGCGACTCTTGCCTGCGCTGGGCGTTTTTTTTCCCTCTCTTTCGACGTCGCTCGTGGTCACCACGCGGACGCGGAAACTTTTCAAGCCACTGCCCGCCAGACGAATACAATGAGTTCCGATTCAATGTGCACTCGTGTCGCAGCCGCGTTCTCCATTCGTACGCATTCGTCTGGTGTCGATTCTCCAAGCATCAATGAAGAAATTCACGATTGTTGCTCAATCTCGAAATCACTGGTTCCCAATATAACACGCGTTAATGTATAATTTGAAACGAAAATTTATTCGTTGTATACGGGTGCATGGATGAACACGAATATTTAACGCGAATCTTCGAGTTTAACTCTTTTTCAGGCCTGAGAAATTCATGAGAATGATGGCAGCGAAGTAATTTTTTTCCATAAACACACGATTTTAGAGTGAAAATTCGTCTTTCGTATTAGAATATTGGCCGATTTTAAGAACCGTAAGTTTGATGGAAAAATGGCTGGAGAACTTTTTTATCGATAATTTTTCGCTCAATTAGGTTATGACGTATCGCATTCCAAGTTTATGATTTCCCATATCGACGCCCGCCATACTTGATCCGTTGTGTTATACGTTTTAAATCCAAGCTCAGCATTCGTATCCTTTAACCCGCTGTCAATTGTTTCCCCTCGATTTCTCAGTACCGTGTACCTTGAAAACATTTCATATCCAGTCTTCTCAGACTTGAATTTGAACTCGATGAACATAAGTCGAGTTATTTTTCCTGGGGGAAAAAATCCAGAGACTCTTCTAATAACAATATCCGTCATGCTTGGGGAAAATCTGCAACGATCCTTCAACAGATACACCCACGCCAAGAATGTATCGTTTGATCTCTCCTCGCGGCACTTCCCATCCATATGACTTTGAATCCCATCGAATAAACCTCCCTCGATATGCCCGCACATTTATCTCGAAAAATCAACGATCAAAAGCTCGACGCGCGCTTGACGGCGGCAGAGAAATGTACACTCGCTCGATAAAAGCTCCTTCCTCTTCGACATTGGCTGAGCGACGATATTGAAAAATGCGCCACACTCGATACGGCTGAATCGTGCGCGCTTCTCAAAGGGCCTGTTACGCTCATCTAGTCGACGAAATACTGACGCACAGACAGTTATGGGTACAGCAATTATAACGTATTTCTAATGTACATCTATCTAAAGATTTCAACTCTTTACAGAGGTTTTTTTAAGAAAATATGAACTATGATTACAGTATGAGATCAATGACGCTCATCATGCGATCATTATTGTTCACCTTTACGTAATTCTCCAAATATCATTGATATTCACTGAGAATTATTTGAATTGCAGAACTGACAGAATTGAACATTTTTAGATATAATTTATACAGAGTTTAAAAGGGTGGCGGTATTTAGTCATCGAAACGTTGTCTGGCTGAAACTAACTCTGAGAATGACTCATTAAAGATCATCAATTAATTATTTTACTTTAAAATGTACACAAATATAAATGGCTAGCTCCAATTAAATTCATGCACTCGGATATGCATGTATATACAATAAAATACAAATATTTAGTATTTTGTATTTAATGAATTAAACAGTGAATTAGGCGGTCTCTGCGCACAGGTAGCGCTTGTCTCAGGAGAAACAAGCGATCCGACGTCTGCGCAGCAGCCCCTCGTCTAATAAGTGGATTTGGATATAGATAATGGGTATATGGGAGACGACGGGTCGCGTGGCCCCGATTGACACGGGACGCTTTGACGCTAATCGCATTAGCCGCGTGTCCCCTTTGGTCACGCGACCCATCATTCGGCCCAAATTATCCATATATACGTGAGTCGAAGTCGTTATGCACGAACACAACTACTTGAATTTCAAAGACGATTCCGAAAGAGATGATTATATTCCTCATGAAATCCTTCCTCCGAGAGCAGCTATTTAAAATTAGACGAAATATAATTTTGTGAATCTTGTCGATTCATGATCATCTCCTAATATTATTAACAAAGTATCGTCGTGTATCAGCCATTGAAGAAATTCAGTGATTAATGACAGAGGCGGGTGAAAAAAAAGTAGTTTGGAAATTCTACATGTCTATTAAATATTCTTCTAGTAAAATCAAGTGTATCACTTTGTAATACTTGGTAGATTTTACTGACAGTACACCGCACTAGTGCGATTAAACACACGACGAAATTTTGTGATTTTATATCTTTAGTCATTTCGGCCAATACTCCGATTTCCCAGAGATATTCGCGAATCATTGTCGATTCTATGAATGATTTTATTCATTGACACCCCCTATGAAGAGAATGACATTTCAGAACTTCCCGGTGACCAAAAGCACATTCCAGATCTCGGAGCGAGAAAAGGCACACTCCACGAGGGGTTTCCTGGTAGCAATATACCCCTCTGATTTCGGAAAATCCCATGTTATAATGTCGAATAATATATAACTGCAATATATACGTATATGGTGTGGTTCGTAACCCACGGGAGAGAAGTGCGACATTCTTCGCAAACGAGACGACGCAAAGTTGGCACTTTGCTCTCGCTGGGAGGAAAAATATCTTTCCCATTATATAGAGCGAACACGAACACTCTTAGGGAAGCATTGGTTTTACGTCAATTAAGCTCGGGGCTATCTCGTCGGCAACCACCGCCGTCACTGCAGCTCTAATCCACGTGCCTGCACATAACGGGGCGAGTGTGCGTGTGAAAAGGGGCGGGTATATAGGAAAAAGTGGGGCGAATCGGCGGGACGAGCTGGTCGGCTAATAACCCACGGATTGTCTCTCACTCGTTAATCATCATTACGCGCGCATGTGGCCGCGCGAATCCTCGTGAATTCAGGTGGCGGAGAAAAATCCGCTGATTTATCGGGAGCTGGTCGCGTGCGAGCAGCGACGCGCAGGGGACACTTTGACGGGTCTGTTGCGCGCTCGAGCCTCTCTCTCTCTCTCTCTCTCTCTTGATGGAATTGCTTTTATCGAGTTGGGCCGCATCGATCTTCTCGCCGACAGCCGCTCTCTCCTCTATCTCTGGTAGCACATTGTTTGCGTCGAACCCGCGGCGTGTACTATTCGTCCAATACTCCGCACGTACGTGCAGCCTCATCGCGACGATACATATTATGAGAATATAGTCTGGCGCGGTGTCAAGGCCAATTGTTTTTTTTTGTCACGCTCTCTCTCGCTTGTCGATTCTTCCTACTTCTTTGGGTATATTCATCGGGAATATATATCGGCGTTGATGTGATTGTCGCAGGCTCCAGCGCGCAGATTTTCCACGAAAAATATGTCTGAATTTCGTTGAATGATCGAAATACTTTGAGGCTTTTTCATTATCGATTTTTAAACTGATCTTTTATACACTATATTGTGGGAATTATTTTTTTTCAGTAACGAAGGTACAGACTGCCATTGTGACACTTCCATACAACGTTCGGGTAAACTATATACGAAAAAAATTGGGGTAACAATACAAAATATACAA
The DNA here is from genome assembly GCA_020882685.1 of Aphelinus atriplicis. Classification (NCBI taxonomy): domain Eukaryota; kingdom Metazoa; phylum Arthropoda; class Insecta; order Hymenoptera; family Aphelinidae; genus Aphelinus; species Aphelinus atriplicis. The sequence goes on from CM037074.1 coordinate 7,870,995, forward strand.
TACTGAAGATCATAATTTTTTTTGTTTGAATTTCACTACGATTTTGTAATTTTTTCCCCAAATGTTACTGTTAAAAGGCTCTCCGTCCCTGCGTTACTGAAAGGCATGGTAATTTTTTACGATTTCTGCCCGTGTAAATTTAACATACAATGTTCTTCTTTTTGAAGATAATTGATCGAGTATACATTTTGTTCCAGTTTGTTTTTGAAGATAATTTACAAGCGTACCTTGGAATCATCGCAAGCATCCCGATGAAACAATGACACATTTCTGAAATTTTATCAGTTTTTAAACGCAGACAGTGAAAAGATAAAAATGAATCTTGAGAAAAATACTTGATCGAGTGAACAAGTACTATCAATGATTACGCAAATAGGCGTGTACGTTCACTCCGTCCAAAAATAACCAAACACGTGAGTTGTCAGCGAAATCCCATGAAGCTCGTCAAAGCCGTCTCTCGCTCATACGAAATGAAAATTCTTTGATCCAAACTCGGAGGCAAAGGGAAAAAAGTTCGCCGCGGGGGCGCTAAACTTTGAGTGTACGCCGTGTAAAACGGCTAATTTTAAGTAGCGCCGCGCCCAAAACTGCGCGGCGCGAGAGTAAGCGAGATTTACAGTGCGGCTCAATTTGTTTCGATTCGCCGTTATTATTTTTGAAACGCGCGCTCGCCGAGGCGACGACTCGACGCGGCTATAGGAGGAAAAAACTCGGCAATAAACACATCCGTTAGCCGAGAGAAAAAAGAAACGATGCAAAGCGCGGGGCGCGAGGGCAACCGCGAGATTTTATAGGGAACACGTGTGTTTGCAGCAATTAAAAGTGAGCCTTTTTTTTCGCGCCCGACTTTCTTACGAGCGACGCCGCCGCGACGGTACTTCATTAGACGGCGATAAACGGCGCTTCCGCGCAATATCGCACGAGCTCGTGGTCTATATATTTCGGCTGCTCTCTCCTCTCCATTTACTCCGTGCACTCGGAGAAATATGTATACATATATAGTGAATCCTACTATAAATCGAGTATACATTTTGTTCCAGTTTGTCCTAGATATTTATATCTGCTCGCTATATGTTTTTAGTTTATATCGGTATATTCGCGGTACGTGATTATCTGTGAATTTCGACTGTTCGAAGAAAACGTCATTGATCATTTTTCAAATGCAAACCAATCTATAACTCGGATCGAGAGTATACAGTTAAGTTTAATATGAATGTGATAAATTTCACTGCAATTATGCAGTCGAAAAATATAATGGATTTCACTACAACACGGAATGTCGATGTTGAATCATTCTTTCCAACAACGAAAAAATGTTGCAACTACTATATTTCACCATACAGTATGGTGCATTTTTACCAGTCGATTTTTCCTAATATATGGAGAGCAAATGGGAGAAAAAACGCTTGAGGGGTTTTCCGATGCAACAACGCGCTTTGCGCTGATGTAACGCACGCGCGCGCGGGCAAACGTGAATTTCGAATTAGTTGGTGCGTGAGAACCGAACTACTTCGAATAAGTTAGGATATTATCGGAATTTACTCCCGCGCATTGTGCCGCTTATTTCGCTGCGCGCCCACTTCTCTCCAATTCGCGTCTGTTACATATGGAATTTAATTTTTGCTCAGTTTCGCGCGCGCAGCCGATCTACAGCGCGCGTACATCCCGCGCGGCTAAGAGTGAAACGATGTTATTCGACTAAATTGTACCGGAGCTGACGCTAATTATATTTCGCCGACTCTATACGGCGCGGGGAATGCCGCACGTGTGTGCTTCGAATTCGAATGAAACTCGGCTCGTTTATGGATTTCGCGTGCAATTAATTTTGACAGATCACTGCTGTGGATTAATGCAGATAGGCTCCAAGTGTATGACTTCTATTGCACCGAGGGAGAAACGTAGTAACGGTTTCGCAATTTCACACCGTATTTTTACAGTTCAATATGTTCGTAGCCGTGAGATTCGAGGAAAATTTACTATAAAAATAATAGTAATTGCGAATAGCGCGGTACACTCATTGATATATTCCTAGGATATTCTGCACGCGTGTAGTGGGAGATTATGGTGAAATTTCTTAGATTTCTTGTAAACTTTATTCGTAGCATAAATATTAAATGGCACAGACGACTCATGGATGGAGAAATAAGTATCATCAACATTTTTGATAATTTACCTAACTGTATCGTTTTCGTCTGCAATCATTGTACGATTAACTGGATTTTTTTATAATATGTAAAATGCTGATGAAATAATAAAGATTGTATTAATTCTCATTAAAACATTTATTGATGATTGTGAGCTTTACTATTAAACGAGTACTTTGCCCTATCGAATAGGATTACCATGCATTTGTTTATAAAAAAATACAACCGTACACCTGTAAGAGGAAAAAAAGTTTTTCTTAATCTAGAGCTGCTCCGTACGCCAATAATTCAAAGAAGAAAACTTTGAGAGTAACACTTTCGAAGTTTAAATGCAAAGTTTGAACTCATCAAGATGCTCCTCGAAAGATGAACCATAAAAATTGCTTACAAGCTCGATACCCCCCCCCCCTCAAGATAGTTTTGGATATAATCTTTTCGATAGTTCATTTCACAGGGTCATTCGAGCCAATGAAAAAATACCTGAGAGCGCTATCCTTGTACGAAAGCTCAGTTTTGCACGGAATCCCATAGTCCGTCCCCGTACATAAAAGCGGGGGCTCGCGATCGCATCTCGGCGTGTGTAATACGGTAGCGTCGTCGCGCGCGAAATTTAACCAGCGACCTTTGGCTCGGCGCAACAAAGGCGTCAGCTGCCCCCGCCTCTCTTCCTTCGTTTCCTTCCTTCTTTTTCCATGCCGCCGCTATTAATCCGGCACAATAAAATCGCTGCCGCGGGTGTGTAACGACTCGACAATTACGGGGCGCGGACAATAATGACGGGACGCGGCAACTGGCGCGCGGGGGGCGCTAATGTGGCAACGAGCAGAATAAAACCGGAGGAGTCGGGGGGGGAAAGCGCGAAAAGGCCAAAGGGAGGGCTCGGCGCGAGTTTATAAAGCACTGCGCGGAAAAAGAAAAAAGACGGACGAGCCGCTCGCTCGCGAGCGCAGGGGGAGTTTATAGCGGAGCGGCCCGTAAAAGCCCGCGACCATAGTCCGTATCCGGGCGGTGCGCGCGCTGCCAATCTCGGCTATCTTTCATCTCGGCCCTCCGGCCGCTGCCAGCCGTAATCCTCTCTCCGGATTCCCGATAGATTGATCGTAAAGCCAATGTTCATTGACTCGCGCCTGTCGGTCCCGAGCGCGGATAAACAGCTGCACCGACTCACGTCAGACACGCTCTCTCCCTCGCTGCTCGGCCTCTCTTCTCCAAGTTCGCCAAGTATCGACTTGGCCTTCCAGCGCTGATCGCAGCACACCTTGGCCAAACTCGCGGTACAACTCGTCCGCGAGCGATACCAACCGCGCGCATGCATGGCCGACGCCGACGCTTGAATCGAAATTGGCAAAATGTACGAATCGATACTGGACGTTTCGACGAGAATGTGTATATACAGTGTCCAATGAATGGTAATAAAGATTCAACACAAACGGTTCGAGTTAATTATACCTAGTCAATAATAGCAGCCTAATCAAATATGAATGACAATATGAAATTATTGCTGATTAGCTACCCTCCGGTATGATTGACAATTTATCAACTGATTCAATCAGCGTTCACAAAAACATTTGAGCTTTTAGTTGATTATTGCGATATGCTTGTCATATGTACACTTGTAAATGCGCCATATCAATTTATTATACAGAGCCTGTCGTCGGCATTTAAATTTACTGAGCTGCGATATTCAATTCTCATTAATAATGCGCCATCAACAGTTGAGCCGCTAATATTGTGTTTTCGATGTACCGAACCCACCTGCGCTTTGAACGGGAATGATGTGCAACGATGAGAACTTTTCTTCGGTCTGATCAATCTCAGCTTTTTTCCACTAAGCGAAACGTAGAGTTCCATCAACAAATATAATCTTCGGAAATACAGTATTTTTAGAATATCTTCTGTCCCATTGAGTTGATTTCTAATAAATTTTTGGTAAATATTTAGAAAATAGGTTTTATAATCGATATATTGAGTCGACGACAATTAATACATATTGATAAAGCTTACAGAACTAAACCAAATAAGTTATAAAGAAATAATACTTTTGAAGGTTTAGCTACGTTTTTTAACGAAGGTTACGCGTGTAATTAAAATATTTTTTCAACTCGAGTAAATTTTTTTTTTCAATTTCATTTGGAAATATTTTTGGGACGTGTGATAGTTAAAATTAAATGTTGAGGTGAAGAAAGTAAGAAAATTCCCATTGTATGCGTGGAAACTAACGGAGGCTACTTTTTCGGTATTGACCAAATTTTACAAAATATATTTTCACACACTCCCAAGTATCTGGCCATGCAATATATCGTCAAAAAGTGTAAACGACCAGCAGGAAATTTTCGTCGTCATCTAGTGAAATAGTTCCATATTTTTCTCAAATAACGTACGATATTCTGGGAAATCACCGTCATTATTAGGAGAAACAAATTTTACAATCAATAGCCTTAGTTACGAGAAGGAGAGCAAACATTTCGCCGAGGACACTAATCAAAGAAGACCGGACCAGCGGATACACAGATAGTCTATCTGTTCGATCAGAAGATCGGTGAGCCATGTGTCAGGGGGATGACGCGTGATCGGTCAACCCTTCTGCCACCAGAGACCGGCGGGTATAACAAGTACGCGAGTACGTGTGTGTGTGAGAGTCCAACCCCGTTCCCGTAATATTTGCTTTTCTTCCGCCCACTTTTGCGAAGGAAGAGCGGACACAGGCGCACACATCGCTCTTAATTCGTCACACCCTTCTGTCGGCTCGCGCCAATGGCTTTTCCCATTTCATCCATTCGATTCCGCGCAGAAATGAGAAATCGGAGATGCACTCGAGCTTGCGCGGCTCATACGTTATCCTCCAAACAATCAAGCCTCGTCACCCGCTACAACCCCTACCCGCATGTGTGTATTTGATCAATATATATACACACACCATCTCGATATATGCGTTTGTGCGTATTAGCCGAGGAGAAAAATCGCCGATTGAGTATGATGGATTTTCTCATTATTACAACTTCACCGTGAGAAATATATAGTGATTTCCATTATAAATAAAACTTCAATAAAGTTTCAGTTTGTACCAGTTATTGGTACAATAAAATTAACAAGATCGAATTAACAAGAAATCTTCTTAATTTTTCTAACTAAAGAAAAATAAGAAATATGGTTGGAATATCGATATAAAAAAGGATAGTTAATTCTATAGTAATAAAATATCGATTTCATAATGGATCAATTATTCCCACACGTCTTCACTACTATTTTTCATCATACTATGTGACCTAATAGATCTTACTCATGCGATTATTTTTCTTAGTGCACGTTTCCATCGAGTAGTTATGACAATTTCTATTGAAATCTACTCAATCTCAAATCAGAATTATTGTAACTATCCTCTCTTGTGCGACTTATTTTTGTGAACTATACTGTTCCGACGACGTATAATTTTATAGTTTGATCGTAAACGAAGCAGGATACAAAAGGGCGATGGGAATAAATCGCCAGTCGTGAATTATAGATTTATAGAAAATACCCTGGGGCGTTATTCGCGATGAAGAATCTGAAGAATACCAGGTCGGAAGAGTCTTGAAACGGAGAAGCGGTAATTCGGAGAGCGGAATAAAGCGAATGTAAATTCCCTCGATCAAGTCATCCCGATGAAATTCAACGGCGTTCATTAAGCAGATCTCCGATCCTGCATTTTATTATCCCCGGATCAAACTAGAAAAAAGTCGCAGGGACAATAAAATTAATTGCGTTTAAAACTGCCAAATTCACTCGGGGGCGAGAGATGAAAAAAATGCAAAGTAAGCAATAAAAAGCAGCAACTCTGCTCTCGTCATTGTATATAGGGTTTCGCTCGTTCGTTCCAAAGAAGAAGAAGAAGAAGAAGAAGAAGTGCCCCAAATACGAAGCGAGAACGAGGGGAACGGAGAGACAGAGAGACAGAGAAAGAGAAGGACGTTTCGATTTTCCACAAACAAATCTGTATCACGTCCCCGACAAATTGAACGATTTAGCAAAATTATCGGCTCCCCGTGAGGAGTGCGGCTCATCGCACCGGCTCCCTATTCCTGTACTCTCTTTCTCTCGTTCGCATCGCGTAGCCCGCCGCCGCACGCGTATAATCGAGTCTATTAGTTATAGAGGGGGCGGCCTGCGGTACTTACCGGAAAGGCGTATTCACGCGCGTGCCGTCGTTATTTCGATCCCGCTCGCCACTGCTAATTCGCTCGCATTTTTCAAAAGAAAATCTGGCCGCGCCGACAGGAGCGTATAATACACACCGCAATGAATGCTATTACGTTGCGGATAGAGAAAGGGAAAGACAGAGAGAGAGAGAGAGAGAAATAGCCGGGCCATTATTTTTCCTGATTAAACCGGAGCAGATGGCCGATTTTGATTGGGCGCCATATGTAATCGGGCACGATGCGTGGGGTGCACACAGAGGCGGCATTGAAAACCGATACGTTCGCCGTGCGTCTATATATATATACGTGATTTCAGCACTGGTTACGTCCATTGTGCGACGTAACGAGGGACTCGGGGAAAACCATTCGATCCCAAGTGTGCGTGAATGCTCGCGCGAGATTCGTGGATGGAGCCGAACAACTGACTCCGCGACTAATTCGATTCGAGCTGGTTCCGATTGAGACCGCGACAGGTTGGGCTTATTTCGCGAACAAATTTCCGGATAGATTATTGCCATGCACGTAGGCTTCGGTAACGTGGAATTTTGAAGAGACGCCTTCAGAAGAACTTTGAATTGTCCTGAACTAAGCCTATATGTTCATGTAGCTGATTCTATCAGCGTTATCCTGCATTTACACACTACTATCCCTACCAACGACTGTCTATCTCACTAACAGCACCTGTAATCCGGAACGAGTCGCTATGGGTTGATTATTAATAATTAGTCTAACTTGTTGGTCAAGTATCCTGCTACACTTGTGATCAAGACAAAGTCAAGAATCGGAGATACCAAGTGGATCGACGACGGTATACTAGTGAATATACAAAAAATATACACAAATACTCACATTATATTATTCTATATATAGGTCGTGGAGAAGATATTTTTTGCCTCAACTTCGTTTTGATCACGAAGATAACGACCTAATAACAATTTTCCCTGGAAATGCTGATACGGAGTAATTTGAGTAAATATTTTCCACCTTGGAGAATAGAATCAATCATCTTTGAATATCGTTATTGATATCTCATAAGACTAACATTATTGAATCATTTTTTTCTCGAACAGTCGTGTCCATGAAAAACTAAAGATCTAAAGCTGATCTCGAATCGATTTCTTCGAATCAAGAAACCACATTGAAGCTGATCCTGCAAAATATGATAAAAACCCAAAGAAGTACACATCATTTTAGAACTAAAAATTCACCCTAAAATTTGAACCCGAATGATATTTCAGAATAGACGTCTAAAATCACGTGGCCATTCGTTCGATATCACATTTGTCGAACTGATGAAGCCGTCAATTCATCTTGCCGGGAAGCCGCGTTTTGTCACGTAACGAATTCGACTGGAAATAGCGAGAGCTCGAAAATCTGCTGTTTTCCCGTGATCGTTCCCAATCACAAAGTTTTATATGCTCGTTTGAGAACGCGCGCGTGAAATCCATTTGCGACTGGCGCCGCTCCGCGTAGCCCGGGAAAACATCGAGCCAAAGGGAAGTCTGAGGGAAAAGCAAGAGGGGGTTTCGGGGCGACGGTGGCCGCCGTGTATTTTTCGAGCGAATTAAGTCGAAGAAACGCATTAGAATGGATAAAAGAGCGAGAGAGTGTCGAGTCGTTGCCCGAGCACCACCGAGGCGATCGCTCGAGTTTTTCCCCCTTTTTTCCTTCCCCTGTCCCGAAAGAAAACGCAAACTTTTTTGCCGTGCGTCGGCCGCGCAACCCTCGCGTGCAAAAGGGGGCCGACATCCCTTTGGCTTCGACCCCGCGCAGAAATTGCGAATTACTTATTCCCACTCGGCTGACTCGAGCGCACGTCGTTATCTACATTTTGCGCGAGGGTGAGAGAGTGCGAGAGAGAGAGACCGACCTAACGCTGGGCGAAGTGAGCATGTGTCTACCCAAGCGTGGCGTGGCGGGGGCGATGACGCGAATTAACCTCGCGGTGTCTTTCAAACTTTCGTAAATCTGCAGGGTATTCGCAAATCAATATCACACGCGAAAATAATTAGGTCGTATTTTTCTTTTTCTCGGTCCATTTGAAATCCGGGATAACACGAGGGGATGAAACTTTACTCGGTAGTAACGATGTGATATAAGTCATGCACATCGTGTATATACCGTGAATTACGGAAGCTTTCAATAGCTATATATTTCACTGACTATTCGGTTGGTAACAAAATAAAAATAAAAGTATTACCCAATTATTTCTTTCCATACTCATTATACGCAATGCGCGTGAACGAACTAGCTGGGTCGTTAGGGATTGTTCCGCCCTATCAGGCGCTGCTCTCGCGTACCCTACACTTCATTTCGAACGGGCGACCCAGCGAAATCCAAGCTGAATCCAGCTTGTTGCGTTTAGCGAAGAAAAAGAAAAAACGTCTCGTCACGAGGGCTCGTCAAGCACGCAGAAGCACTCGAAATCGATGACATGATTTTCACCGTTACGTTCGGGGTATACCGGTAGAAAAAAAGAGTGTCGAGTTGTCGAATCGAGTGAATATCCCACGGTTATCGATCGACTCGTATTCGACGTTGCTGAGTCAGTATGTTTGGATTTACCCGGATGAAATTGGCTCGCTAATGCCGCGCACACGGCAATTTATTCATTCGCGTGCGTACGCAAGCCGGCCGAGAGCCGGACGTAAACACGGGAACATCGGCGAACTGGGGTATTTAAAAATTAACCGAGCCAAAGGGCCGAGGTTGAACTCGGCGAATATGAGCCACGGCTGCGAAACGCGGTCGGGTGTAACCCGGGACTCGGTCGAAAATCAAGGGGAGGAGGCGAGCCGCGCACCGGTTTTCAAACGCGAAAGAAGTTCGAGAAGCGGCAGGCAAAACGGACGAGGAGTTGGCCGGAGACTACTTACTCGTCGCTCGCGCTTTATTCCATTAGGCAGTTAGCGGCGGCTTCTTAATTAACCAAGTTGAATTATGAAAACTAATTAAGAGCGGGCGCGGGCACGAGCCCCAGCCAGTCGCACGGATCCGGCAGAGGCCCTCTTAGCACTCGTCCGCCCGCGCGCAACCTGTGTCTCCCGCGTGAACTTCATCAAACCCGCGAGTACTTATCGCGTGGTTTCTCCGACGCGAGTTATATCGACGACTCCCACGAATAATAGCACGTTTCAAGTCTCGCGGCGGAGAAAAAGCTGCACATTTACTGAGCTGGCTATCTCGACAAACACATGTCCAGTGGCAAGTGGCATTGGGTTTGTTCCTTTACCCATTCTGTTAAGACTCTGGGAAAACTCTTATGTTACTTGTTGAACGTTACAATCGTATCCTTACATGATTCGAATGATTTTCAATACTTTTTCTGTCCCATGTTCTCCAAACAGTTTCCCATAAATAGCTGTTCAACCCGCATATTGATAGCATGGAAAAATGTTCAATGTAAATCTCGAAATGCTATTGAAATACAAAGAGAAGCATTGATAACCCTCATCACCTATACCTATGATACACATCTGGTCGCGCATTTTGGAGTGCCATCACAGATGTATAAGTACTTCCCAGGTCCGTGACTGCTATATATGTACCGTCCCTCGGTTGATTTTGCCGATGGTGTCTGGCGTACATACATAGACGTGGCACGACGGGACGTCTGAACGTTTGAAAGACGCGGAGCAATTTGAGTTGGGTGTCCCGAAAGTTATGGGCCATTCGAATAATCCGCCGGCTGCTTGCGCGATTAAAGAGTCTCGCTCGAGAGGCTTTCGGACAAACTGGTCCGATGGTCTGCGGCGAAGTTGGCGGATTATACCGGGGCCGATATATATATAACGGCCCTTTAATGAATACTAAATTCCGTAAATATTCCTCAACCCCGTTACTCCATGCTAATTGAGTTTTTACTTATGCTCTCGCCACCCCCCGACGCCCGAGCGATCCTCATTATATATTTACGTACGCCGGAGGAAGGCCACTACCCCACCCACGCCACCTTCTGTACCCGCTCGCCAACTTTGATTTCTCATCCGACAAACTTTTACTGGATTATAATCCGGCCATTTGGATTTCCACTATCTGTGGATTTGAGCTACCGTGCAGACTGAACGAATCGAGTACGCGTTAATTGAGTTGATTATGAATATGGGTACATTGGGATTTGATTAAACTCATTAGATGAAACTATGAGAATATTTTTGACTATTCGTGTAAAAATACAACACGAATATATTTGTAACCGAAGATCCTATGTAGCGATTGGAAATGAAAATCAGGCTACGAAAATGTCGATTGATTTATTATGCTGTACGTAGTTCGGTCTAAACGTTATTAACGCTGAATCAATCATTCATAAGAGCAAGTTGCCGTATGTACGATTCACGAAATGAAAAAATCACGACTATCTACAATTTGACTAGCCAGAACAGGTTGAGAAGTTGATCGTTGAAAATTTGATTCCTCTGGGAATGCACCGAGACGGTAGGAAATAACGCGTGTAATTTCTAAGGCCAGTCGGCAATCAAACATGAAGTATATACCCCGCGAATCATCGGATAAAGTAATTGAATGCAAACAAGGCTCGGTGTGGTCGGGTCGGAGCAACAGCAGCAGCAGCAGCATTCGGTTGGGTAAACACGTGGGTGAGAGCTGGAGGCGCAGCTGAGCGGCGGGGCGCATCCATCAGGCACCTTTTCGAATTACCCGAGGTGTATATATAGGTAGGTGTGTGTGTGCCGGGGCGCGTATCTGTCCGGTGAGCGCGGCGGAGTCAAGCACCGGTCGCTTATCGCCGGCGCAGCCACCCACAGGCCGTCGCGCCCCCAGGACCAAGGGCATCGGGGGTTGTTGGCTCCGGCGCGTCTGTACGTTGAACCTGTGCGCCCCTCGACCCGGCCAATGCCCGGGACAAGACGTTTTTACCCTTATACTCCCCCCCTCCTCCCCGCCGCCCCTAGACTCGACTGCACGCCACCATCCCCGAGCTCATTCCAAAACCATCTCCGTCCAGGTGAATTTCCAAAACACACCGAGTCTGCCCGAGTGGGTGGCTATGTTTCTTTTTCTTCCGATTCATCATTTTTCCGAGAGACGAAAGCTTCGCTCACTCCTCCGACGAGAAATCGTTTCTTCGAGTAGCTGATGCGCTCTCTCGGCATCGATCAACTTGCTAAGGTGTCTCGCAATACATTTGTCATCAAGACAAAGTATTTACAAATGTGTAATATGGAATAATGTTGACAGATAAACATGTTAATGAAGACAGCATGAATGTTGACAGATAAACATGACAGTAAAGTACTCAAAATGTTTCGTCCTAGATCCACCTGATACGACTCAGCAGTGAGATTTTTTTCAAGTTAATCCAACTATATGCGCTTGAGAATAATTAGAATGATAGAATCAGCTGATAATAATTTTAGTTAGTCATATTTCATCACCTGGACATATTGATTAGATATGATTTACTCGAATTATAGTGTTGGATCTTCAAAGCTTGAATAACGATAATCGTTACACGCATGAGAAAATATTCCTTTCCACCCGTGATATAACAAATCCAATCTTCGGATAATGAATTAAAGAGTAATTGCGTTTTACTTTGATTATTTTTTCTTCATATTGGCCATTACTTTGGCTTGTCCACTTTTTCTGCTACTCGTCCTTCGAGAATATAACTCGTCTCGTGCCGTTGAAAAATGAACATAAATTTTTCTCTCCCGCAAAGTTTTCTCTTAAAGTGAAAAATTTTCGTATACACTCGTGTTTCACACGAAAAATCCAGCAAAAGGATTACGCGTACGAGAAGTTTTCTTAAAAGATGGCTTACCGGCTAGTTCGTGAGGATTATGAAGCTATATCATTTTTATTGAAAATTTTTCATACAATAGTTCTCGGCTACATTTTACCAAGATAAGCATAGAAATAAGTAACCTTATACTCGTGTATTGAAAAATGCTTCCAATCTACTTGAACCTCTCCAACTGTGTTCATAATATAATTATCAAAATCATTTGAGCATTATTACTCTTCCGAGTACTGCGATACAGTGCTATTGACTTTGAAGGTCATAATCATCTGTGTAAATGTAATCATTGTCTGTACAGCTCCATATAAAACTTTTTATTAGGCCAAAACCAATCTATTCCTGAACGTAAACAAATCAGTCTTTCTTTAAAAAATGGTAACCCATCAGACAATTATTTTCCCCTCCGATCGACGATCGCGTTACAATAGTTCTCGCGAATATAAAAAAAAATCGAAAAAATTCGTCGTATCCGAGTTGAATGAATCCATAAATACGAAAGAGCGTTGATCGCGTTATGTTTCTCTCTCCTCTCTTTCTCTCGGTGGAGGCGGTGGCGACGTTTGCTTATGGCATTTGTACACGGAACAATTTTGCGCCTTGTCAAATTCAATCGAAACTTTCATCGCTCCCCGGCTTATCAGCGACACGAGCCGTGTACACGAAAGAACACGAGGAAAAAGAGCCGAATGGACTGGGCCAAGTGAACGGTGTATAAGAAAAATAATAAAAAGGGACGAGAGCCTGGCGAATGGGGAATCGGATATATTCGTCTGATGCTGCCGTTTGTTACGTGTACACACACACCGGAAATTCACTCGAATTTCATGGCCGCCCGGAATTTTTCATTTTTTTTTTCGCTCATCCTATTTGTACATTCACTCTCGGCCATGCTTCTCCTCTATCCTTGTAAATATTTTTTCAAAAAACTGCAACTGCCAGGGACGTTCGACGCGCGCGCGCACGGCGCGTTGCGTCATATATTTGCGAGATGAAAACGAGGAGGACGAAAATAATAGAGGGAAATGAGAACAGCGAATACAATGTGGATATCGCAAAAAATTTGAACACCCGGAAAATTCTACTGCGCCGGGGAATTTCGTTGGCAAAAGTCTCGAAATTTCACTTGGCCGTGCACTGAATGAAGAATATAATAAACGCTACTATGCAGTAGAAAAATTGCGACAACCATACTGTATTTGCGACTTCTACTAGACAAAACTTTGAAAGGATGTTGAAAGGCCAACGCTTTGCAGCTAGTCAAGCCCCACCAATGGAAAGTTTTATGGGTAAGTTTCTATAGCCATACATGGTATGCATGTCGACATTATCAAATTTGTGGTTTCATAATGCCGACAAGTAGAAAATATAGGGTTGTTTGTTGTACACTACTATAATCTACTGTATACTACTGACATTCCCTAGAAAACTCACAGACACTATATTTTGCTGCAAAGAGATCCCCTAAGAATCAGTAGATTTCAAATGAAAATTCCGTATAATTTACTATATTTCTCTCTCACATACGGTACAGTAGGATCCCCTAACCATTTTTTCCTCCCAGCCCGCGTAATTTTCTTGCATCCTCATTTTGTTCCGTCTCGGATGAATCTCTGTCGGACGGGTGGGGTCGACTGATTTCCCGCAAGCCGCGGCGATCTGCATATCGTGCGTTTGAAATTGATATGCGCGGGGAATTAATTATCTCGCGGAAGTGCAAAAGCCTTGTTGCCGTTGACGCGCGCAGATATTACAAATTGCAATCTCCCTTCAAAGGCAGTGGCCGGGTCGACTTTGCAGCGCGAGAGGTTACATCGTCGCCCCTGAAAACTCATCTCGAAACAAGAAATCCCGCTGCTCGTCAAACTCAAAAGCTCGTAATGCACGATCTCATTATAGCTCGAGCGTTGATCCCGGGGATAACTGCGCGGGGGGACTCTCTGTCAACCGCCCGGCGATTTGCATCGAGTGTATAACAACTCGAGTCGTGTAACGAGCACAGCTGCGCGCCACAACTCGATCGGCCGAGATCCGAGGTGTAACTTTTCAATCGACGTCGCGCGACCCGTGCCGCGCCAAATTCCCAGCCCCGACCTGTTTTAGCCTCGTCTAATGGACACGAGCTTTATTGAAAATCCATTCGTGAATGACGGATCTTCAATGTGAATTTCATCATTTGTGGTTTTTATTCGTTAACGAATTAATTACACATCGACACGAAAAAAGTCATGAAATTCTGATGTGATGGGGATGAACCGAGCACGGGTTCGGATTAGGCGACCCCGAAACATTCGGTAGACATTGTCAGACCTCCAGGCCACAAGTGTACGGCTGGCGGGTTATCCAAGGATAAGTGAATAAATAACTTCGAGTTATTGAAAAATTGTTCAATTTGAGGAGACAGATCATCGCAGCGAAGTCAACTTACCCCGTTGGAGAAGTGTGATTTATCGAAACTACGTATCTAAAGAATAATAAAAGTATTCGAATAACAAAGAGCCATTTAAACGCTAAATAATTACAATAAAGATATTCACAGCTACCCGACAATTTCTGGCAGTGCGTAAATCATAAGATTGAATCATCACAACTCTTTTTTCCGCACTATATGTGCGTATGCATACATCAAATATTCGAGAAAACTTTGTTGTGTTTTTTTTTACATCAACCGATGGTGTAAGAAAACGTATAAAAGTTCAACAATATTTCCGAAATAACATTCATACCAGTAACTCGCGCGAGCTGTTATCCCAATTTACATTAAAATGCCGCAATTTTGAAAGTTTACTTGGTCGATAATAATCATAATATCTCTCCCTTGGTTCACTTACACAATAACCCTGGATATGATTTGCGGGGTCTTGGCCATGTTTGGGAACGAAAAAATCGAAAACAGCTCCCGACCAGCAACGGATCTATCGAGCCAGAGTGCAAAGACAAATTCCAGCCTGCAAGACCACTCGCCGCGAAGTTGGCCGAATGTAGAAACACGAGCGGATCAGTTGGCAGTGAGCGGGTGGTTTGTCGGTTCGTCGGTTCGTCTTTAATATATCGATTCCGCGACGGTGGTTGTCGAGCGCCTGGCGATACCGTTCGAGTGTATTTGACTGGAAATTGACCCTCAGGAGAAGTTTTAATGGCCGCGCCCTCAGCCGGCCAATCAGCTATTTTTCGCGCCCGACACTTTTATGTCGGCGTATGCACAAAAAATCCCGCTGATAAAAGCCCCGGCCGATATACGTACGTGCTCGTATGGGCCTGTGCCACTGCGCTCCTCAGCTTTTCCTCGACGGCTCGAGACACCAGTTAGCAAAATCCAACTGCCTGTCATCCTCGGAATAGTGAACTTGCACGAAATTGCTACGAAAATTCCGTGTTGTTATTTATATCATGGGAGGGTGACACAAGCTATGAAGAATTGAAAATTCTGCCCAAATAACATCAATGACCGAGTCGATCTGCAAAAACAAAAGTATTCGCAACAATCCAGCTATCTTCCGAAGCGTTGATGATTCAACGTAAATGGAGATTAAACAGCTGACGAGAGTCGCTGGATTCTTGACAATTGCTTATGTTATCCCACGGGTATCGATCTCCTACCCCTCTAAAGCTTTGAAAAATGAATTATACGTATTTTTGTTACTTCTTGAGAAGAGCAAAATCAAAAAAGATACACCGAGTGTTAGAAAATTGTATACATCGTTTGAACATGATTATCGCTGGCTCACAGATACTGCCGTCACACTACGTGATTTCGATAGTGTTTGTATACTTTCGACAAACGCAACTCATCACCATTCCGAGTACTTCACGGTGATTTTTTTTGACTTTAGCCTTGAATCTAACCAGTGCAGTAGTAACAGACAAATGCCGAAAGGCAACGCGTGAAACATAATTCTCCAGCTAGTGTCCTCGATGCGAGCGATAATTCAAAATATCCCTCACGTGATTTTACAAGGGTAATAAAACGTTGTATTCATGATATACGGAGGTAGGTTGATACAATTTTTACAATTTATTTCATAGCCCGTTAAGTGCAGCTTCCCATGGAACGTAGATCAGCTTGTAAATCATCCCCGCCAACGGCGTAATCGTTCTGATACCGCGCACAATCCTTCGATAAATTCAATTCAATTTTAAATCAATTCGCCGGGGCCGCGTCGGGAAGTTTAAATCAAATCAGCTATCCTCTAACTGCTCGCAAAATCAGTACCCACTAACTCAAAGTATTTGCAAGTGTTGTTTACGAGGGTATATACATAGAGCCGCGAACGTACGGAAGAGAGAGGGAGAGAGAGAGAGAGAGTGTGTGTGCTACGCTCGAGTCGAGGAGGGTAAAAAGTCGAAGCGACGAATTTATTTACCGACGCCGTTGTGACTTCATCGAATTACCGGTTACGGCACGCGCGCGCACCTCCGAGTATGTTAATCAATGCGATATATATATAAATTGTGTCCGCGCGACACGTAAGCGCGCGCGTATGTGTACTTACGCGGCGAAAGTTGAAAAATGAAGAAGAGCGTCGCGACACGCACAGCCGTCGATAAACAGGGCGCGGGACACACGCAGCTCGCGAGCGAGAAGCGCGTGATTAATCGGGCGATTTTTCACGCGTGTTATATCCGCCCTTATTAAACGCGCGCTCGCGAATTACCATAGGACGCCGGGGCCATTGGGCGCGGCGGCGGCAGGCGACGGAAACGCGGATTTATCGTGGCAATCATCGGGCGCGATTAGCGGCCCGGATAAATAACGCGATAAACGCACGTGCGACGGAGCGTCATCAATAATACACGGCGAAATAGCCCCCGAGCTCGCACCCCGAGCCACCGCCAATGGCCGCCAATGTTAATATAATAGATACAATGCACCGGCCGCCCTCCCGGTACGACACGATAAATACCCCCACGAGCGTCTCTCGATTTTCCTCCCGCGTCCACGCGCACACACGCACACAATGTGAGTGTAGCCTATATGAGCACTCGAGTCACTACATCGCGATAAATGTGAATTTGCCAACGTTGCTCGTGGGATATGAAAGATCCATATTCAATGTCTTAAAAATCGGCTAAATCGATTCTCTCTTTTTTGTTCATTGATCATATTCAAATAAAATCTTTTACCAATCTGTTACAAAATCGCGTTTACTCCGATAGATAATTTATCTAAGAGCTGAAATTTCGAATCAATCTAAAGGAAGTTGAGCAAGCTACGCACCGAATTTAAAAAATATTGTTCCAAAATTCAATGTTTAATTTTAACGTTTGAAATCCTCGCAAAACGAGCTATGACAATTGTTTATAAACTCGTCCCACTTTTGAATTAGTTTATGAAACATTCAAACAAATAAGATGAAATAGAAAAGAAAAGAAAAGAAAATTCCGTGGCTAAATAGGTTATACTGTAGTATAACCCCTTTCGCCACGAATTCAGTACCGCGATTCACAAGTTCTGACGAGAGTCGGATATGTGCAAGGTATAGTGCATTTCTTCGTCAGAGTTTTCGCACGGTGGATATAGAAATTTCAAAATTGAAGCTAACTGTAGAGGGGTGGGCGGGTAAAGCGTTTGAAAATTTTCGGCATCGCCCGCGAGAGACGAAGTAATAACATTTTTACGCGCCACGAAGCCTTTGTACCGCGAAAATTGAAGATGGAAAAAACGGGCAATTTTCATCCGGAGCCAAGTTGATGCTTTCATGAAATATCCGTGGAATTTATCCGACGACGAGGAAAATAGCAAAAATCGTATTTTTCGCTTTAATTAAATTTCCTTTCGAAATTCTCGGATCGCGGGCGAGGAAATTTTTCATCCATACCAAATGAACCCCACTGTAAACAGAGTTCATCATTTTATCGGCCAACAAATGAATGGAACAATGTAGCCGGTGAAATTTTTCAATTGAATCTCAAATGGGATAAAAATGTAATCTCAACCGCGTGAATTTTCGAACGACATTCAAATCTCGAGCTCGGACGAGCGGGTGAATTCGGGCATACTCCGCCGAATAATCCAAAACGACTCGCAGACATCCGGTGCAGTAAGTGAAACCGTCGTGCGGCCGAGTAAGTACATATAGAATTGCAAAGGAGGGTCAGTTGCGTCGTGCGGCCGAAAATGAAGAAGTCTCGGGGGCACGGCGAGAAAGGGCAAAAAGAAGTGGTCGGGTAAAAATGTAAGTAGGTTGGAAAGACGTGGAGGAGGAGAGGAGGCGAAGGCCGGACGGTGTGTGACTTATGGGGGGGTTGGGGTGCCATTAAGCTGGCCGCCGTCGCATAATAAGCGCATTAATATTGTAACGAACACATCGCGCGCCGCTGTTTTTCCCTGTCTCAATCCGGCTGTGTTGCGGGCGAGCGAGCGCGAGAGGGCGAAAATCGCGGGATATA
Organism: Aphelinus atriplicis; assembly: GCA_020882685.1. Taxonomy (NCBI): domain Eukaryota; kingdom Metazoa; phylum Arthropoda; class Insecta; order Hymenoptera; family Aphelinidae; genus Aphelinus; species Aphelinus atriplicis. Next base: position 7,889,465 of record CM037074.1, read on the forward strand.
CATCAAGCCCTTTTCTCTCTCGCTCTCTCTCTCTCTCTTTCGCTTCCGATCTCGCATCGTATATACATGTATACACGAACCGGTGCCACTCGTCTCTGGCTGCTTTTTCCCCGCCGGCCCCGAGTAGATGAGAGAGAGAGAGTGAGAGAGGGAGCGAGAGAGTTGTGAAAAAGCGTAGCTCCTCGCGCGGCTGCCCACTGAAATATAGCGTTTGAATATGTAAAGAAAACACACGGCCCTGTACGAAAAAGTGCCTATACCCCCGTGTCTTTTCTTTTTGCCACGGCGAATGGCGTCTGCCTCGGGAAATATGGCGAGCCATCGAAAACGCCACGTATAATACACGTACGTGGCCGGCACGAAAGCACGTTTTTGCTCTGGCGCGCGCGCGTCATTCTACAGACTGGAAAAGTTGGAGGAGAGAGAAAGAAAGCTTAGATGAAAAAGTTTCGTGGATGCGGAATGCGTCCTTTGAACTCGCTGCTTTGACGAAAATATTTTTAGAGCCATCGAGAGTATGACGCATTATAGGCAAAATTGGGAATACGCTGCGCTGCAGCAGCAGCAGCTCTCGCGGGCGAATTGCATATCATCGCGTCAGAGCTCAAGGAGCCTGCCGCGATGAAATTCAGCAGTACCTGCACTGGCAGAAGTATATTGGGCGATTTCTACAACAATAATAGTACTTTAGCGACGTTACTTACTAAATTTATAGAATATGCTGCTATGCTCCTAGTGCGCACGGTACAATGAATATTTTTCGTCGGAATACAACGTCATAAACGTTCAATATTGAATATAAAAACTCTCGAAAAATTAATCACAGTATTATATATTATTTTTTTAACTGAAGATATTTGCGATTGATTGGGTGGAAAATGGATCAATATGTGGTCTAAAATAAAATTTTCTCTGTCGAACGTTTATAAAATGTATATATTTTTCCTTTTTACATATGTTAACATCAATATATCGCAATTATATGTATATGTTCTCTTGTCTTTTAAAGTGAACAAGAAATATTGTTCCTCGTATTCGAGACTTTGAAACTGAAAGAGTTTTTCTTCATCATTTTCTCTCATTTCAAATAGTTGTAAATGTCCACTTAGACCAACATCTCCGCAAAGCGTTAGAACTGCATAAAAATATTTCATTCCTGGATTATAAATGAAAGCTTCACGATTACATGAATCAGTGATCTCACCAAAAATTATTGTCTTGTACAAGTTTGATGGTTTCATGTTAATCTAACTTTACCTATAAATCATTTCCATAAATTAAACAGAATACAAGAAAATTTAAATACATATAAAAATTGAGTGGAAGTGTGATTCAACTGAAAATGTGGTCGGATTAACAAGTAAATATGTCAATTTTGCAAAAAATAAGGCATATAGTTGTAATAAGTATATTCATACAGTCGAGAAGTATAGTTAATTTCACTGTGACAAAATATTGATTTCGCAATGAATGTATTATTTGTAACAAGAAAATATTTTGAAATTATAATTTGTCATCATACTACATAGTAAAATCGTGTTGATCATACAATATGTTACATAGTCAATTTTTTTTGATCGATCTTTCTCGGTATGGGAGGAAGAAGAGATAAACTCCAGCGGATCGGGTGCGATATTGAATGTAACACTCGAATAGGCTCGCGAATGTAATAGGGCACGTTTTCAGCTTTATCATCCGTTATACACCGAGCGATTCTCCCAGATGTATTTCTTACAATTACACTCGAACTTAAGTAGGCCATTTATAACATGGCGAGCGAGCGGGCAAGTACATCATAATTTCAAATAAGTTCCCTTTCCCCATGGCTTGAGAGCTCTAAAACTGCGCTAAATCATTTGGCTATACGGCCGCGAAGTGAGCGTGGTTGATAAATATGCGGCTCGATAAAGCGGCCGTTGTCGTATCCACAATCAAACTTGGCCAAGTTCTCAGGCAAAATTGCACGTGTATATGGGTGATTCTCTGTCAAGTGAATGAGTGAAAAAGATCCAATAATCTGAAAAAGATTCCAGACATTCTATGTAATTTCATCATGTCACCTGAATTTTTTCAGATTTTTTCAGGCCATATAATCCATGCTGTCACAGAACCAAAGTTGAGAATTTCTCTTTTTAATTGTCAGTAATGTGTACCTTTTTTTAGAGAGGTTTAACACTCATAAATTTGTTGTTTTCAATAAAAGTGTGCATAATCTGGACAAAGGATCTTAAGGAAAGAAAGAAAAAGATATTGCCATAGTTTTTTCCATTACTCATTATAAAAAGATTGAGTGGCGTTGAAAAATTTTTTTTAATTCATCAAAGTGTATTACTTGCACTAGTAACTTTATGAATTGAGTCTATTTCTCATTCATTCTTATATAATTTGTCAACCAAGTTAATTCCTGATGTAATGATAAAGTCTTCAATTTCACACATATAACTGTAACCCAATTCGATATTTTCTGGATCCCATCCAGCGGGAGACTGGCCGTTGAACGATTGCATAGGTCTTTTGCACATAAGATAGCTCATCCCTCTTTTTATGTATGGATTATTTACAGTCACGAAAACAACGCCATTGTTACTTGAAGGATCGTAAACCAGTTTCCAAAAATAAAGCGGAACTGGGAAACGTTTAATGCAGTTACTGTAGTCATTGTGCATATAAATGGCTTTTCTCACATTTCCGTCCAGAGTATCCGCTAACTTCAAATTCTTATGCACCCCTGTTAATTCAACAAGGTCCCTATTCAACTGGGCAGACATTCTGGAAACATGTTTTTCTATCTTATTCCAATTTCCGTCTCTGATTGATTTCCACTGAGGTGCCGTGTTCAGGTAGTAGAAAGCTGTGGAGCTTGCTAATGTATAAACGAAATTCGACTTTGATGCCAAAAGAGTAGGCACGAGATAAAAATTTCTATTCTCAGTTAAGTAGTTGCATCCTTTAGAAGACGAGTGTCCGTGACAGAGAAGAAGATCATCGAAGGTTTGACGCTGATTAACAATTGAGTAAAGCTTTGAAGGCGAAAGACCATTGCAGCAATAATCATCTTTCATAATGAGTTGAGAAGAATCTTGTTGTTTAAATCCAAGAGATTTTGGAAGAGTGATCCTGACGAAAGCTGTGGAGTACGTTTCTAATGAGTAGTAAATTTCGATTGTGGGGATGAAACTTTGTCCAACTGAAAATCCAATTTGAAACTTCTTGTAAAGATTTTCATAGCCAAATCTACTATTTGGAACTTCTCTGACACTTGGTTGGGCTGAGCTCAGGCAGTTCAATAAATTAATGTCATAATATTGTAAAAAAGTTGCTTCTTGAACAAGGTGTCTCGATTTGCAGATGCACGTTGCGGTTGTGATACAACCTAAGGTGATTTTATCGTTTGGATGAAAACGGATGATGCTGCTTTCCTGTGGGTAGATGAAATTTGAGTGATCTGAAGTGTTCAAGATGAGAGGATATCCGTCTCCTATTCCTTGTATATCAATTTTACAGTCGTCAGCTTGAAAAATAGATACATATTAATTCTACTATAAGAGAATTATTAATTTATTAAAAAATTTTGAGAAGAATATTTTTCTATACGTCATACTTCTTTCTTGTTCACGTTTCTTCCGTTCCTTTTGTTTTTCTCGTTCTCGTTTCTTCCATTCGTTTTCTTTTTCTCGTTCTTGTTTCTCCCGTTCCTCTCGTTCTTCTCGTTCTCGTTCCTCCCGTTTCTCTTGTTCTTCTCGTTCTCGTTCCTCCCGTTTGTTCGAGAATGAATCTCTGTTTTCTGTCACCTATAGACAATTCACAAATCTGATAGAATCAAGACTGTCTTATGAAAAAATGAGTGAGATATTTTTGTGAGTTATAAGTGAAGCGAGACATGAATAAACAATAGAAACATGCTAAAATGGTCCTTTCTCGCGTAGAAATGAAACCATGGGACAATTTTTGAAAAAATAATGGAAATCCAATTAAAAAAATATGGGAAAACTATTGCTAATGATCGAGTCCCATAGATTCAAAGAAATTATTGAAAATATTTTCAACTTGCAGAATATGAGAAAAGACATGTCAATATTTATCCCCCCCCTCCCCAGAAGTATTGGATACTTATCGGATTCAGTGCTCATTCTTTTCAATGACTAGAAATAATAAATGAAATAATTTTTTCACTCAAAGCATTTGCTTGGACCACGAATCATGATTATAGATACAGAAAAGATTTACAAAAAAGATATCCGATTCAGTTCATATTTTCCAAGATAAACGAGAAACACGTCAAGTTGCGTTAAGAATTTTTTGTATTTATTCATATCGCACCACACTTGAAAAATAAAAATCACGTTTGGGTTTTTATATGTCAAGTATAGAACTTGCGAATGAGCCAAGTAATCGAATCAGCTTTCAATATCAACTTCGATCAGTTTCTCCTCAAATAATCTACTTAGTTGCTTTACAGCACAATGCGGAGTGCGAAAAAATGTGAAAAATAATCAACTATCTATTCATATCATATTTGATTGTTAAATTACCTCCCTCGAGTCTGCGAAATGCACTATTGTTAATGCTAAAAACGTAAAGCAAAATAATCCGAGAATCCACCTCATCGTAGATTTGCAGCTGCACAAGTATCAAAACTAAAATAACTTAGCTTTTCGAGTTCTCGAAACTTTTATCGATTGATTGACTTTATTTACTCTATTGAGTCAAACAATAGATAAGGTTTCACAAACGATTCGTACACGGTCTCTCATATGTGAATACAAACATATTTTTCATCGATAAATAGAAATATCTCATCAATATTCAGTTATTTCCACATTTCTTTCCTTAAAGAGGTGATGTAAAGCCTTTGCTCTGGTGATTTGATTGGTTCAAACCTGAGTACGTAACACGAGTGTGGTATATAGATATAGAGATAGAGAGTGTCACCTTCATCTTCTAACACACTTATGTTAAGATGTAGCTGGAGAATTCACAAAACTAGCACATGTATCCTTGAAAACTCATATATGTCAGTGAACTCAATTCTAACACAGTCTTTGACCGGAGTACTATCAATTGATATAGTTACATGGGTGGAAGCTATGAGCATAATTGTAAAAAGAGCGCCAACCAGTCCCGGTCTTCCCTAAATAACTTGAAAAATTCACACTTGACCCAGTGTAGTGATCTTTCTTGTTTAGGTTGCGTATATTGGATGCATGTACCTTATGTGTACCTTGACAGGAGGGTGCGCTAGTGCGCGCCCGTGGATCAGAAATCAATTAATAACCTCAACGTGTCCGCATTATCAATAGGGACTCTTTTTTCTTTTGCGAGCTATTTGAATAAAGTATCTTATGAATGATTCTTCAGTCAACTTTCAATGTGTTGGAAATACTATTTTTTGGAGGGAAAATAGGTTTGAAGTATTAGAATAGAGGAGTCAAGGAATATAAGGTGATTACTGAAAGTACAGTGGGTCGTCGGTTAAAAATCATGGAAAGAGTTATCGTTTCAGGGTTGAAATAATGAGGGGAACTGAGTGATGGGATTATAGTTTTTACAATTCTTACAAACACTGCTCGCGAACAGACGAGAGTCGTAGCGCGAGAATTCCAAGCCTTCTTGACCCAATAGCTTTCCCGACATTCCGAGAACGTATTGATAGTCATACAGCGAGTCACGGGAGAAAGAGAAAGAGTGAGGGGAGAGGGGAGAAGCGAATGACGCTCGGCTCTCTCGGTACTCAACCCTTCCGGTGTGCGACGCGCAACGAAAATACGTCCGATGGAGCTGTCGTTTTTCAGATAAAAGATCTACGCGCCGCTATAAGCGGTTCACCCCTCGAACCTCGCCAAAGGAAATTCGGCTCTATGCGAATTCGCCCGTCAAACTGATTTTTGAAAGCATGATTGATGCGCGCGAGCGAGCGAGCGAGCGGATGAAACTGCATTTTCCCCTTCCGGCTACGCACACACACACACACACTCGCACGTAAGGCAAGCTCATGCACGCGTCAGGTCCAAGGTCAAGCGTCGAAACAGATTACCCGTCGGTCTTGCGTCGCGAGCGATTTGCATCCCTCGTTATCGGCTTCTCGCCGAGTCATCGCGTAAATCATCCGTGCCAATTTCTCGAGAGAGCCAAGAGAGAGCAAGAGAGAGAGTCAAGGGGTATTGCGACGCGGGACGCCCGGGAAATATGTTAATGCTCGGGGTGGAAAGGGGGAGAAAGTTGGACGAGCGAGTTTTTCAATAAGGCGAGTCCGCTGTATACATGTACGTGTGGGTGGGTGAGTATGAGCTACGTGATCGCGAGTTGCACCCCGTGTGTGTAATGCTCCGGCTCCATATGCGCTCGTCGTATTTTCCGCTTATTTTCGTCTCGAAAGAAACGAGGGTGAATATCGTTTTTATTGAATGCGCGGCCTTGTTGCACGTAACGCACGCGACCTCTATTACTTTCCAATAAAGGATGGATGCGCAGACCTCGTGGCGGATGGACGGATATACCAAGGGCGGATCCCCATTGTAGCGCGCATCTCTTATATCGAGTTTATTTACTGGATCGTTGACAAAGGCTAGTAGATGTATGGAAAACCGGGTTTTCGGAATGTCACTTTGGTAATCTGCAAACTTGATTCATTCGCGGTGGAAACGAAGAGCTATCTACTCCAGACTCATACCAAAGAGTCAGAGATGATTATGAAGCGAATACCCCGTCGCACTCGATAATATACATATTCGAAATTGAGTAAGGCTGGGAGATTCTATAAATACGTAGACGAGAATTTATGGTGTGAATTATCCTCGTGAGATTTTCTCAAACGAACGGTTTTTTTCGGCTTTATATCATTTTCGCACCGGAATTCAACTTTCGCGCAAATTTAGACTAGCATGTTTTTGAAACGTTGGCATTCCACAACGTCCCGAGGAACTTCTTACGTTCCGGTACTCCCTTAAAATTCTCAAGGTAGCCGAATAAGAAGAAAAAGCAGTCTGGGACGGACATGTCCGACCCATGTAGTCTGCAAGAAGCCTGGCACATGTCTGGCTTTGTGAATTAATGCCAGACTTCCATTTACCGATGATAAAGTCTGGAACTGTTTCCGCACTTTATGCCAGAATTTCTTCCAGCCCCTTTTTAGAGTCTTGAAAGTCTTATCCGAAGCTTTTTTTGAGAAAGCACACTGTTAATCCAGTTAGTAGTGTTTTTTCAGTACTCCATTTGAATTTAAATCCAATCGACAGAAACTTCTTGAGTTTTAAGCGTCCTGAACACAAAAATAGCTCTTGGTTAATCTTTGATGGGATTGCGATCAGGCCTCGAATCGTTGCTGTCGGAACTGGCCGGTATATCAACCAGCTGTTTTGTCCACACCGGGTTAGAAATTCAATATATAATATTCGTGTACAAAAAACAAGTGAATTTCAACGTGAAATTCTTCGTCAAAGAAGGTTATTACTAAACCAAGAATAATGTGTATAATCCGCCCCTAAATCCGCAGTACTCCATAAGAACTGGATGGGGTTACCACCGGTGAGAAACGCCTGGCAGCGTACGGTATCAATCGTAGCCGGCGAGTAACGCCGAATCCTGCGTATGATCTGCCCGTCTCGCCGGGCGCAAGTAGAGAGAGTGTTTTTTACGGTCGCCGGGGAGGGTCGTCGAAGTTCTCGCGCAGTGCGTCCGTGTGTTGGTCGTTCCTGCGTCGTTTGCCGGGTAACGATGGTCCTCCCGGCTGCGGACCCCACCCCCCCAGCCCGAGTATAACGATCGCCCACAGCTGCCTACACATTTTTAACTCCGGCCCAACGGGATCCCGAACCCCTCGACGTCTGTACGGGGGTGGCACGCAAAATGTCGGCCAAATACCCCCATGAAGACGTAAAAGCTGTGTCATTGGGACCTCGCGCCTATCTTCGCTCCCCCGCAATTGAGATATATACATTGCAGACACTGCTTCTCTTTCTCCTTCTTCGTGGATTTTCATCCAAACGTTATTCTGAAATGTGTGAAAGCTCTCGATGTCGCTGCAGGGATTACAAGGGCGGATCATACCAAATGCGTAACATAAACTATGAAAAATGAGTAATAATACCCAAACAATATTACTGATCGAGTCAATCTGCGAAAAGAAAAGCATAATTCCCGCACGCGGAAATTCAGCTATATCATATCATTATCAACCGACGAATTAACGTTGGACGTATTGACGTTTCAACGTAAATTGAGACGACAGCTCACGGAAATCACATGGTCGATAAGGAATTTGGTTGTTTCTGTTAACCCTTTGAAAATAATTGACACGTATTACCTCATTTCTCGATTCGACTAAAATTGACAAAAAATGATGCAGTAAGTTGAACATATATCAACCCATTGTATTTCCTGTCATTTCCGTTTAATCGAGAAACAAAGGAATATTAGGTTTCGACGAATTGACGATTTAACGTGATTCAGACAACTAAACGGGAATCACGTGGTCAATTGTCCAAACCCCCTCCCCCATCCCAGTAACTTCCGCCCTGTTTTCCCAATTTACAATTAGTTAATTGTAAATTGGTTTAATTGCGTCAATGCGTCGAAAGTTAATTCGGTTGATTATCAATGCTATTTGGGCAACATTCTTTCTTATAGTTTATGTCGCCCGTACGGTATGACCATATAGCCCTGTACCAGAACGAGCATATACTCGATTCAATAAAGCGTATCCTTGGCTCGAAGACATAATCTCTAATCAACTATTCACCGCCACTTCCAGCAGGAGCTTGCGCGTGTGTGAATATTGAAAAAGTATTATACCCAACGCGAGCCGAGCTAGTATTCAGATCAGATCCATTTCTGATCAAAGCTCAAATGGAAGGAAAGAAGATAGAGGAGAAAGGATAGGAGGGGATGGCGGGGGGCAGAAGGGGAATTCCCAAGGTATTGACAAAAGCGTCAAGATTGACGTCGACGTCGCTTGGTCGATTATCAAAAGAAGCCTGACGCACGGCATCTCCCCTATATGGATTCGGAATCCGTGGGGCCGCGCCACCGCCGCGATGTAATTGTCAATTTTGAGGGCTCGCGCGAGGGGCTCGACACGACGCAAACACGCCCCTCGAAATCTTGAAAACAAGTCGAGAGCGTTGGGGCTTGAGGCGGGGGAGGGTTAGCTGCTGCGTGGCTTTTGCGCTCCGACAAAAATCCACCAGCTCGTTTGCATAATCTCGTGAAGAGAGAGACAGAGACAGAGAGAGACAGAGAAGTTTATCAACACACTATCGGAGCCGGAGTTTGCGAGCCGGCGACGCGTCCCGCTGCTTATACCCCCGTAGGGGTCGTGTGGCAAAATGGATTTCACGATACTTATCTGCGCGTCTATGAGCTATTTTATGTTTCAGCTACCCGTCTCTGCTGAGGCGTGTCGTGGCTCACGGATTTCATGGGAAAAGTTTTATGCTCGCTCGTTCGACTGGTGATTGCCTATCGAAGATTCAAATGCTCGCCAGACGATTGGCACAAGCGAGATGAGACGATAATCACATTCGATGCGTATTTAGATGCAGTTTGTCGACGTTTTTCACGTCGGAAGGACACTCGGAGAAGTGTGTGGGGAGCAGCGTCTGTAGACTTTTTAATTTCCTCTGGAGCAGAGCCAATTCACTGGTAAAATCGTCGCGGAAGTGATTACATACCTACGTGAAGAAGGTTAACGGCCGGACGCGCGAAGTTTCCGTCGGGCATAGCAGGGGTCAGCATTGGCCAGCGCGCATATCCACATACACCGAGAGAACTTCAAGTTGATGATTAGGATGCGCACATTGGCTCGAATCTCTGTATACGTTCACTCGTTTCTCGTGACAACCTCATTTCTTGAGGTAGCGCGCGCACCCTGATTACCCGGAGTTCTCTTAGTTCACCAAGTAAGTCCGAGCACCGGTATGGCACTGTATCGAAATGAACGAACCGTTTGAGATATGGAAACACAGAGGCATTCCAGCCGAGGCAAACAAAGCGCGCCAGCCCAAATCCATAACAATAAGGCCCTCGAAACGTCGAGCAGCCACGACGATACATATACATGTATATATGACTTTTAATTATCGCGTGTCACGCGCGAACGATGGGCCGAAGCCGAAATTTTCGACCCAGTGGCTAATGAACTGCACTTGATGCACACGATCGCAAGGGCTCGCGGGGAGCTTCCGAGCCCGACCCCAGCTGCACCGATGTATGCAAGAGGTACATGTCGCGAGGCCACTGCTCGCTTCCAGCCAGCTCCATCGTGTAATTCATTGGCAGGGCTTCTCGTGGTTGCACTAGGTGAGGACTCGTATTTATGGGGCCTTTCCAGTGCACATCAAATTTATCCCCTGCCACGCGTACATATACGCAGAGGCGAATGATGATGGTATGCTGTGCAAGCTCGGAATGTTTCAAAAGCATGCGATTTTTGAGACTTTTTAGTTATGCGGCTTATTGTTTGCATAAAGTGTCAACTTCATTAGTATTGAACGCTGAGAAAATGTGGACACCGTTTCCGAGCTGAAAATCCACTTACTTTCATCCCCAGATTTTTCATCAAACTTCTGGATAGCTATCGTATAGCCGGTCCCGGTCAATAATTTTCATTTGTTTCCTAGGTCGATGTAATTTCGTTTCAACATAGCGTCCAAAGAGATATGTGAGATGATATTTTTTATAATGATGCCAATCGTACTAAATTTGTTAACGTAAACGTGCTCGTAACAAGTTTGCTCGCAAATTATGATCCAACGACGTGATCGCATGAATAAAACTGTTCGAAAATGGAGGAGGGAAAAACTCTTTAGTCTATAGATCGAACTACTTACTTTGAGTTACAGTTTAGCCTCTTCCAATCTCCGGACCCCTCTAGACATCAATGAACAACCCACACGTGCCAAGTCCTTCGATATCTGCAGTTGATTGGTTTCAGCAGAAAATTCTCGACCTGGGCACACTCTTAAGGAGACCAACTCACATTTGGATCTCCAATTTGACTGGAACGTTTCGATTTGCCCGAGATACTAACAATTCATTACTGATTTTATGTATGAATCTATATATTTACACAGAGGGAAATCAGATTGTGAAAAACACTATCTTATTCTAGCAGAACAGAGACAGAACGCCGGTATGACACTCTTCTTAATGATTCTTTCAAAAGTGTTATTACTTTGAAACATGTTTGTTACTTAGTACAATGGTAATTCCTATAATACGATTTGTTCGTGTATTTATGTATTAAATGTCATTTGCATTACTACATAAGTATGTTGGGAAATCGGAACGTTAGCTGATGGATGACTGCAGATATTATCTTTCTGGGCGAGCATGAACTACATTTAAAAGTTTCACCAAGATCCGAGCGACCTAAATCCAAAGCGGTTCTCTGATTTACTAATTCCCGGTCTCTCTCGCGCATCGCATCGTTAGAGTATTTTACCCCTGTAATGTACCTAGGTAGGCTCCGGTCCGAAACCTGAGATTTCTCCTCGATCCTTCGAACGTCCTCAGAATACTTACTTGGCATCAACAAGCTATACTAGAAAAATCTATAACTTAAATTGAAAGACAAAAATCATTTTGACAAGCTTTAACGACAAGATTTCTTCTGCTACTACATACAAGCTGTTGTACGATCAAGAAGAATCTCTTCATCTTGAATGAAATAGAGATTTTTTTAATTGTACACTCACAGAAATCGAAGTTGGATCAAGGAATCCACTTGACAAATTAAGAAGATTTCCTTTAGGACCAAGAAAAGATTTTTTAAACTAAATAATCGAAACGTCGCGCATGTTTTCTTGTCTCTCCAGTGCACGACGCGCTCTCTGAGCTAAGCTATCCAGGGTAATTTCGAGCTATCGATCAGCGCAACGTTTACCGGCTCGTATACCTGTTGATTGACTTTAAAATCTCACTGCGGCGCGGCGCGGGACACCAAACGACCATATACCGGAGCCGCGCGCGCTTGAGAAATGCTGATTGCCGTAGTTTCGTAGCGGGGGCGGTGTGGAAAGTGCGCGCATCATCGTTCGTCCCCAAACGAACGGCCGGCCGGTAACGAGTGAAACCGAGCAACACCTATGCATTGCACGCATCGCATACACCCGGCGAAAAGTGATTGATACCCGCGAGAGGTCGCGGCTGCCGCTCTCGGAATAATTTGCCGGTGAAAAATCCATCCTCCACCTTTCCCCCCTCCCGCGCCCGCGTGCCCAGCAATAACTCGAGACTGATTAATAGCGAGCGGAGGGCGCGAGTTGCGCGCGATTCCCGCATATGCATACGTATATGTGCACACGCACACGGGGCTCGACGCTAATGTCGCTCGAAACAATAATTAAGCCGACGGCGGCGCACGCGAAGAATTAGGCGGCCTAATCCATCTCACGGCTCGCTCGCGGAGTCTCGCTCCGATCGATCTCTGCCGCTCTTGATTACCGGAGCGCCCGAAGAAAATACAGCGCCACTGGACGCGCGCGCGCCTTCGCGGTTGTACGAAATTAATTAACCCCTTCCGGGGGCAAGGCTGCGTCGGCCGTGCCCGTTACGCAGTGTAGTGCAGCGGGGACGCGATCGACGAGCTTAGCGCTCTGCTCGTGATGTATGGCTCGAATCCGCACGCCGGGGATTAATTTGCTTTTAAGTGGCTCGAACGCGCGTTGCGCTTGGCCCTGATGTGCGCGTATAGCCAATGATCAACAGCTTCGATTCGCCAAGTGCCTCCTTGACTTTATCGCTCGAGTGAAGAGAGGATGCCCGCGAAATCTCGAGGCGCAATGATTTTTGATGATGTAGACTCTCTTGTTAGAGATCGGGCTGCGAACGGAATTGAGCTGGTCGAGATATGGTTTGTCGGGGTATGGGTACGACTTCGCACCGATAACGACGAAAATTCGTGAGATGCTTTACGACTACTCTATATCGTTTCGATAAATTTTGAAATTCCCGATCATTTATCCGATTTCATGCGAGAACAGTATATCTGTACGTATGAATTTATATGCAGATTTACTGTCCATGCTTGAAATCCAGCATGTTTGACAGTCGGTGTCTTCGAGAAAACAAAACTTTATATTGCAAGACTCAACATATGAGCTATTAGCCGAGAACCATATCAGAAAGTTTCACCGTTATTGGGTTCTCAAACGTTGCGCAATCACTCTCCTAGTTAATTGTTTTTGGCCTCTAGCTGGCACTTATCGATCGTGGCGAAAAATTGGCTTTTCATACGATTTTATTGAACTTGCTCCATGTGTGCGTTAGTCTATTGGTTGTCGGATGTGTTGGGATCCGCGACTGAATCGGCCCTTTCCAGGGCCATTATTTCAATGGAGCTTAATTCTTGATCTGAACAATAATTAATTTCCATTACTCGAATAAGGTTTCTAAACGCGTTGCTTCGTAAATGCGTGAGTCAATCGTGTGTCAATGATGAATCAGTTTTCTCATCTTCCAGTTATCTTCCAGTATTATTTGGGAAAATTTAGGAATAAAAAAAGTAATTAGTCCATTACCGTTAATGAGTAATGAAAACGCGTGCTTCATTTGACATGATAATGAAATATCTTTACAGAACAGAGTACTCTAATTCCCTCGCCCTTACTACTATATCTAATAATTTTCAAGTACGGATTCACCGGCCGAAACAACTCTACAACTCTACAAGGGGAAAATCCCAAACGTCACTGATGCTTTATACAAACCCTTCGCGCATCGGACAACAGATTGTCGAATTAGAATGGACTGATAGTCGAACACCTCGAGCAAAGCGCGACAATGGATAAGGCCGTGCGGCCGAGAGAGCAGTCGAAGGAGAAAGGCAATTTGATCGACAGTACGGTTCAAGTTGTATAGTGGGCAAAGTTTGCGCGGCGCGCGGCTCAGATAGGAAATAAGCAGCGTGCCCGCAAAGCTCACTCGACTCGAACGTCCATACCGTGAATTTCTCCGCAAGGCGGCTGACTCGGGGCCGGAGAGGAGCGGGGGCATCCAGGCAAAGTTGGAAACTGCGCCCCAATATCCCCCCGAACGCCCGATTAATAATTGCGTTATCGAGATCGGCCGTTCCATTAACTGCCACACCTGCGGTAGGACAGACAGAGACGGAGAGAGATAAAGACGAGTGTGGTGGGCTTGTTCAAAGGGGAACCCCAGAAACGAGTTGGGCGCTCGGATGATTGGAGGAATGTTTGCGCTTCAACTTAGCGCGCCGTAAGATCACGCGCTCTTGACGAGGGTCGAGTCTTTGGTGGGTAAGTAAGGGCTGATAACTAATCGTTACACCGATTAAAAAGCCCCGTTTCGCGTGAATCTCCTCCATTGGGAATGAAGTGGCGGGAATACGAGATGAAAACTTACAGTCTTTGTGGTTCAATGGGCGGGAAGACTGAGATTTTTCATGTACAGCTCGCAATAGTGGTGATGTGATTTCGTGTGACCATATTTATATGACGACGAAGGGTTGAAGTTTCATAATGCCCGCGCCTGATTTTGTGTCATATATATAGTAAGTGAGAACCGTCGATATCGAGAAAATGAGATTTATCCTTGAAGTCTTCAAACTGAGCACACACGTTTGGAATCTCCGACATCGTAAAATCGCCGAAACCATCTGTCATTCTTCCCGTATAGAACTAATTTCTTTCCGTCTCAATTCGAGCCAGACATTTTATTTCGGTATCAATGAACTCGCGCGGGGTTTTTCGTGCAATTTCAGATACAAAATTAATGACGAGAGAGTCACCTTGAAAATCCACTGGGCTGCTACGAAATCCTCGGTGGATAGATAGAGAAAGAGAGAACAAGATTGATGGAGAGCCGGAATAACTATCTGTAATCGAGAATAAATGGAAATTCATTAGTTTTCCATTAGCCGAATCGGCGATTTCACCCTTCCATTACTCTTGTCCTACTAGAGACATCAATCTTGAATCTTGATAAGTACTGAATTTTCTGGCAATCCATCTCTCGCTGGCTGCACGACGCCCAACACCCGTTGGCCCGAGCGATTTCATGGGCTGTACAGTGCCTAATAACCTATAGTAGCCGCAATGGCAAAGCGAGTCGAGCCTCCATTACACACTGCAGCAGTCGAGCTCGAGGCTGCACGGGGACTCCTAAAAAATCAATCTCGAGCTTCGACGCCGAGTCACGCGAGCATCCAAGGAGGAGAGGGGGTTGTGTCTTCGCTGCTTCAGAGGGGCGTCGTATTAATCTTGCAAAAGTCAAAATCTGCATTGGACTCGAGGCATTCCATTCGCCGAGGGAAGAGCCACTCTCTGTGTGTCTCGGTATCGAGTTAGCTCTGCTGGAGGAATACTTGAATTGCGCGCCAGGGTAGTTGGCTCGGGGGCGTACAACGCTCCGCTCTGTCCGCAAATCATTCATTCCACGGTGGCGCTAACAACAAAGGCTCCATTGCCCGTAGCGGCTCCTTCCTCGGCAACTATAGCCCTTATAAGTTATTCCGTGTGGTCCGGGCTCGCCTCGGCGTTTTCCGCCCTCTGACTTCCATGGGCTGCTGCTGCTGCTGCTGCTCGGCTCTTTCTCTTCCGCTCGATGCCGCCGTCGAGGCTCTTGATGGCCGATGATTCCTTGCCTGGGATGCTCCGTTTAATGAGAAATTGCACGAGCAGCCCGAGGAGGGTTGACTCGGCGCCCCTCCAACTGCTCTCGCGCGATACACCGGGCTAGCTTGTCCGTTCATTTTCATAATTCTCCGAGCAACAGCTCCAGTGAAAGGCGGCTCGGAGGAGCTCGGAAATTATACCCAGCTTTCTTCCCTTGTATATTTTCTAAGGCAGTTTCAATTTTACCCGCTTACTCCACTGGCTTACCCTTTCGCTTGGAATTATTCTGATCGTCTTTGAGTATGGAATAGCGTGCGCGAGGCCATCCTAAACTCGCTCGATTCAATTGACTGTGTCGTTATGATTTTCCCTTCGTCTCTCTTTTTCCGACGGACAATTAAAAACCGCTGCCCCGAGTGAATTAGCAGTCAGCTTCCTCAAAGAGGCTTTGTGAAATGCAAAGTCTTGCAAATTGATCTTACATTAATTTCCTCTTCTTTGTTTTCCAACGCTTGCTAGGGAAATCAATATGAATTACGCGGGAGGTAAACAATGGTGTTCTCTTCTTTGCAACTATTTTTTAGAGATGTAAACGACGGTCATGGAAATTTATGAATATTGCCGTCAAAAATTCTCGGAGTTAAGATTTTACAATATTCACCTTCCCGGTGACAATGGGACCATTTCTTAGGAAGATATCGTGTCAAAAAAGTCTGCTACTCGAAGTCTGGAGATTCTTGAAGACGTCTGGCACAGTCAACTACGCCAGACATCGATTTTTGAGACAGTCTGGAAAACCTGGAGCCAGACTTGATGCCAGACTTTGTATGGGGAAGATGTATGTGGGAGCTTCGCGTGAAGCTGGTGGAAGTGGCTGGGAAGATTTATGACTCGCGATCCCAGCTGGCCCACCGGTTGTTGTCCAATCGGTCTACTTGCTCTCCATCGTTAGTGAAGCAGAGAACCTCTGGAAATGAAAATAGAAATTCACTCAAAGTGCCTCGCTATACATAAGTTATAATGTGGGCTTGTGTTGCTTGGATACACGTTTACGGAGGGAACCAGCCTTTCGGAGGTGATGCACCCTAATCATTTGCTTAATGTTCTCATACAGACATCTGTGGTAATCAACATTATTCGATCCATACATTTCAGTGTCTAGTGGTGGAATTGAAAATTTTAATTATCGCGTGTCTCGGGGGGTTGAGAACTTCCGAGTTGCCCCAAACAATGTATATACTCGAGTTGTGTCTCTTTCGTCTATTTAAATCAAGTGACAGAGCACAACAATCAACGTAATCAAGTCTGTCGGTGCGTGTGTAACGCTATGTTTGGCACACGATTACTCTCGAAAGGATCGTCTGATCTTCCTGATATGTCGCACACAAGTCATCGGTGGCGAGATGTGAACCGATTATTTTCAATAATACTCGCTAATGCAGTTGGCATTTCTCTCTTTACGTTTCACTCACCTGTGATACAACACTGTTATTACGTAACAAGACAAGATAGGGTACAATACCCTAAGATTCAAATAAATATTCATTCTATTCTATTTTATTTCCGCTTCTTCTCTCCGTCTGTCTTTCTGTCTTTGTCGAAACGAATACGGCAAACGAGATATTGGCCCGTTGTCGCTGGTCTATCGAACAAAAGCAATCGCGCAGTTGGTCCATTATAACATTCCAAGCGTATATACGGGCGCTGTCTGCTTCTTCATTGAAAGCCATGGTGCGTATTGACTCGAGCCAGCGGCCGGAGATAATTTGTGTAACGAAACAGTGGCGGCGGCGGCCGCGGGTAACATAAACCGCGGTGAAGTGTGCATTAATTAGACCGCCTCCCCCGTAGCTCGAGTTGTATGGCTCTATTTCATTTGTATGCGCGCGTGCGCGCAAAGCCCGTCGCGCGATTGTTCGAGTCGCGCTCCTCGGTCCAACCTATATGCAGCTGCTCCTGAATGGACACTTTTCCGCGCGTCCGCGCGCAACGACTTCCGTGTTCTATTGTTCCCAGGCTGCGCATCTTCAATGATTTCATTAATGGCCAATCGTTTTGTTTTATTACCCTGTCACGATATATACGTGCACATTTATATATGTGTGTGTGTGTGTGTGTGTGTGCACGTATGTGTACATATCTGACTTTGTACGGAAACCACGGCTCGACGCTCGTACATAAACTGTTGAATTTTTACTTTTACCGAGCTCGAGCACAAACCTGTAAGTATCCAGGACTGCGAAGAAAACTAGCTGAGAACAGTTTGTTCAGCAACGAGCAGGGAAACCTTGAAATGGCTTCATTCTCAAATGCGTGTTGGTTTTTCACCAAATATATTTTTTCAACTCGAGAATTGTGTGTCTTCGTTACTATATTTTTCCCTAAAATCTCGGCTGCTCGTGTAATCAGAGTAAAGTACAACGTAGTCCCCTCGATTGATTACCGCGAATCGAACCAACTAGGAAATAAGAATTGCATGTCTCCGCGAAGGTATTCAGAACATCAAGTACATAAAACGACCATCGAGCAATTTCAGGACGTCGCAAGTGTGGTCTTATACTCTTCCAGATAAATGTGAAATTGAAAAAATGCAACGTGCCACTCGAAACTGCTCTAGAATAGTCGGTTTGAGTTGTAACCAGACCCCACGACCACCACACGGAGGAGTAACCGGTCATATGCGGTGCGCGTGCTGCACCTCGTCCTTTCCCCGAAACATAATATTTCGAATTCACTCGAGAGTCGCGCACACGAGAGAAGCGCGGCCGGTAGTGAGTTTACGATCCGAGCCGTGGCGCAAAACGGCTCGGATTTATCTCTGGCAATCTTCGTTGCCCCACGTGCATCAAACCATCTATATATACAGAGGACAGGAATGTGTATATGCACGGGCAAAAAGCCGGTCGTGCCACCCGTTCGTATATACATAAATATGTATCACCCCCGAGCCCTCGAACAGCTCTCGGTTCCCAGCAGGTTGCGCGTTCGAGACGAAGAAAAGCCGAAAACAAGAGAAAGAAGCTTTATCGCCCACCGCGCGCGCGGAACACAATGTTCCGTGGCGGGGTTTTTGAAACTGAAAAAAAAAATTCACCACGAGCCGCGGGATGATACGGCTGAATGGAAAGAGGTGAAACGCGTCGAATAGGCCGTCGTAAAGCTCGGGTTATATTGCGCTCGCGCGCGCGGGGCATCGTAATACAGTTGTAAGCGTCATATATATGTGTGTGAATGTATGTGTAAGAGGGCTACGGAGTGCGGGGAGGTGGAGGTTGAGGGGGAGATGCTCGAGGCTCACGAGTTGGCTCGTTAAAATGGCGTCTGATTAGGCGGGCCGCGAGGCAGCGTTTACGGCCCATTACCGTCGGTTCACTTGTCGAACGCGACGATCGCGCACGAGTGTATAGCTACCGGCGCTCGGCTGCAGACCCGACCCCCCCCCCCCCCCCCGGAACCTTTATATATGTATATGTATAGCCAATCAAATGGCCGACCACATACAGCCGCTATATCTCGTATTCTTCATCTGTGCGGCGGCCGACGTTCCGAAGACTCGCGCCCCATAGCAATATACGTATGTATATATGGGTAAACTGAGGGAACTTTGAGCTAATGATCAGGGTGCGCGCATTGCCTCGAAAATTAAGCTTACCCGCTTAATAAACGCGTGGATCCGACTGACACAGTCCCATGTTATTGCTGGTGACGTTGATTCACATTTTATCGATATAGCTTCTTAATTTTCTCTCGGCTGATTCTATACACTGCAAAAACGATCATTCGATTCGATACTTCATTTTAAATGCAAGAATAAATTTCGAGCAAGATCGGAGACGGCCGAGAGTCTTGATGCAGTCGGATTTTCGCAGTATAACCGACACTGACAGCCTCATCGAATTACGCGTGGCTGCAGTGTTTAGCAAATTAATACGACTGAGTGACTCGTGACTGCGGATGTCTCCGTGTGTGAACCGAACCATCGCATACCTTCCACAATCAATTTATATTGCTAATTTTCAACCGCTGAGAGATACGATAGTATTATTTCACTCCCGGTCCCTCCGACGACATATAAATATATATGTATTTTAATTTTTTCAAACTAGTCACCTCCTTTCAATCAGTGTATAAAGAATGAGCGATGGGGAAAGCTTTGTAGTGTTTATTGAAAAGTTGAGAGGTTCTTGGGTTCTCAATAAAGATATCAATGAGCTGGCTGTAAAGAGAGAATTTCTTCCTCCGTGACTGAGCTTGCAATATGTTTTGGATGATCATTTGGGTAGACGGATTCTGAAAATGAATCGCATAGCCGCGGTAACTTACACGTCGTCGTGTCGCAAAATTCCATTGACCAGTTTTCCCGTTTACAGCGCGAAATGTGATGACGCGGGATAACCGAGTCCCGAATAAAGCAGCGAAGGCGCGACCGATCGAACCTTGATCTTAGCCCGGATAACTAATTGTCTCGCAAGCTGTTCTACATAAATGATCCGCGCCCAATAAGAACGAGCGCGCAACGAGACGTAATTGGCTTATTGAAAATCGCGACTGTGCTCGCGGCTCGAAATGGAGTACCGAGTCTCGCACAAGTGACGAGTATAACCGGGGGCAGGTGGCGTGCGCCGGCGAGCGCGGCAGCTATCGCTTGGGCTCCGGTGAATATACTTAAAAGAGCCCATTCTAAAGTCAGCCGCGAAATGAAGTGAAATTAAAGGAAGCGCGCCGGCAGATCCACCTGTCCGTCTCTGTTTTTATCCCCGGCTCCGTGGGGGCCCCCGCGCTCCTTCCCTCCATCTTTTTTTTACCCCCCCTTTCGGCTTTCCGCCGTCGCGCACCGACCCGTGTCAACGTTCTCGCGTAATTGCGCGGCACCTGTCAAAGCATCCACTGCCGGCGGCGACGGCGAATCGCCCGCTGAATCTGGCAGGGCCGATCTTTCCCCGATAAAAGTCCACCTCCGTCGCGGCTTCTCCGCTCTTTAGCTCCGCGCAGCCGCGCGATCCTTTCCTCGGCTTTTAGCGCTATCCCATCCTCTGCCACGCACCCGCAAACGTTAAATTGACCAGCATCTCCCTGAAACGGAAGTGCTGCAAACATTGCCAGCGTCTGAGGTGCCCGCGACGTTTTAATCGGGAGCGCCGCGCGTGTCCGGATTTGATATGCGTCCTCTCGTCTATCGCGATACGCTTTGTTTTAACTCACGATGTGCGCCCGCCCGTCGTCGAAACTCACCAGCAGACTACTATACATATACACTCGCAACACAGTTTTTCCGAGCGCTTTACGTAAGATACAGAAAAATAGTTAGCTGTTAAATGGATATAACGTTACATCGTTTATTACTGATACGACACAGATTTAATACCCTCGTATCAGCACGAATTTTGACCGGATCGAAAAAAAAAAAAAATAAAAGTAGGACCTACTCTCTAAACTGACAAAATGAAATTGTCAAAACTGAATTGTACACTGGTATTGTAGTGAAAATGTCACTGTATGAGAGTGAATTGGTGTTCCTTTCCTGCAGTTATATATCACTGTACGGAATTCAGCGTCGCTGAAAAAACTGCCATTCTAGGAGCATTATTCTCTAGCATATTAAAAAGATAAGAACTTGTATTTGGTCGCACGAAAAAACTTTTCATTTATGTAAAAAAATGACCGAAAAAATTATCTATAAACAATGTTCAATCGGAAGATGAAAATTAATAACCTTTAACTCCCTGCACGTTCGTTTATTTGTTGGAGGATTTCTCAGTAGCTGGGAGACAGTTATATATGAAAGGAGTCTCATCTATAACAGACTCTTATTCGAGTGACGAAATGGTAAAGAGGAGAACTTTAATGACACGAAAATATCCTGTATGTTCCTTCGTGAAAGATGATGGAGTTGGTGAATACACGAAAGCCGTGCTTTCACGAAGAAACCTCTGGGATATACTTTTGTGTCATGAAAATTATCTTCTTCTTATTATAGTCCCTCGCATAAATATTGAAGATTGAGATCACACTCTTGCGGAAAACGTGTATAAGAGTTTTTATTAAATAAATTACTTTGCGGCTAAAATCACTGCGGTATTCTTCACAGGTTACTTCGCGAAGTGAGTATGCCACTTGATTTACGAACTGTAATATGATGATTTTCAGTTTTTCATCTCATTTTCACTAGGCCGTTTTTGGTCTTCTACACAAGGCGATCATATCAGTCAATTTCACCTATAAACCGGGTGCTTTACGCGGTGTGTTTCGAACATTCTTCCGGCGATTATCATTCGTGGCGATTTTGGTCGCAGTGGTCGGTTGACCCGGTTGACTCGTTTTCATCTGTAAATAATCGACTTGGCGGGGGGCTCGCGCGACTTGCAATTCATGTGGTACACGATAAAGCGTGCGCTCAATTCGTATTATTGCATAATACCCCGGCTGAGCTGAATTACATGCTCGCCGGGAAAAACTTGGAGCCGTGCACTTTATACCGGGAAGAAAATCCATCTCGTTTCCGCGGATCACCGTATCTTTTTAATCCGAGATTAAATCGCGAGCCGGCGGGGTAAAAAAGAAAAAGGGGAAAGAAACTATCGCGTCAGTGTGTATACACTTGGCTCCGCAGTCCGCTCGTGCCGCGAATAAACATGCGCTCGCGCGAGCTCATATAAAGGAGGAAACACGCGCGCACGTTATAATCTGCGCACCGGCAATATGCTCTCGCGGGCGGGCTAGGAAAAATTGTCTCGGGCCGCGCGCGCACGAAGGGGGGGAGGAGATCGGATTACGACGAGTGTGCAGCGATTCACTGCTTCTTTTTTTTTCTCGTTTTCGCCCCGCGCGGCTGTTGCACGCGTTGTGTTAGCCCGCGAGAATATTTTCGAGCGATGGGCTACTGAGTGCAGCGCAGGTGTGGTCAAAGCAGAGGATGGATATGTGTGTACGGGACACTTTTGCCGGGCACGCCATCGCTCCTTTATTTTTCCAGCCCCCGGCGGCGGCTTTTTTTTACCGCGGGCGGCTATCGCACGAACTAACGAGCACCGCTCAAGTTTATCTTGCCTATATGGCGTGTCGGGCTTTATTTGTTCCTCGAGCCGAAACGCCCGGTTGTTAATAAAAAACCGACGAGTGCGCGCACGGCGAGAAATGTGATTTCATAAACTCGCTCGGTATACAACGTTATCTCGATTTGCCCAATCCGTGAGTTTTCAGGGTGAATTTTCAGCCAGCTGCTCGATCAGTGTACGTCGAATCGACAATACGTCGAAAATCGATTTGGTTCGATGATATCACGATAAGAAGCCGCGGATACATTTATCCTGCAGATCGAATCGATTATTCAATCCGCAGAACCTGCAGATATATACATATTATATTTTTACTTCGTTATATGATTTATATTGAACAGCAAAAATTACTCTTTATTCATTTCGTAGAATGTTTATCGCTCGTATATATCTCGCAATAAAATAAAATAAAAATTAATTTAATAAGGAAATGGCAATTGTTAATTCCAGTACTCCAGTCTTCCTGAAATGCAGAACGATAAACACTCGATGCGCGACAAAATGATGAGTCTCAATTACAGTACTCCATATGGTATAAACGTTCAATTGGTTGTATATTAAATTACCTTAAACATCATAACTGAATGTCAAAGAATTGTTCTCGCCGTGTGCAGAATATGTATAAGTTGGTCGCGCGTCTCTCGAGCGTATATTATGTATCTCGGTTTCGGGACTTTTCCTCTCGTGTGTCGCTTGTGCTCCGTTGACAAACTAATGAGCGCGCGCGGCATACTCGTCGTGACCGGCGGCCCATCACGAGCTCGATGGACGTATATAAACGTACATGCGCATATATACACGTGAGAAGAGAGAAGAGCGGCAGGAAGAGAGATGCTCGCATCGTTTCGAGTTATGCATAACAATATGCAAGTGACCGGCGCACAGCTTGACCCTGCAGTATATACATACATACTCGTCGCGGCCGAGTGTATTAGCGGGTGGAGATACCATGTGGCCGGCCTGTGTATTTTAATTGAATCAGCGGGACGCGCGAGAGGTGTTCTCGCCCGCGCCGTAGGTGGAATTTAAATTCGTATAAAGAGAAGAGAACCGTTGAGAGGAGGTACGGGGGCCGCTTTCGGCGCGTCATTATACACCTCGCGCGCGTCTCTCTCGCTCTCTGTCTCAAGCCCGAGCCGAGCTTTTTACCCGTCAAGTATCTATCCTCTCTCGCTCGCGTCTGATGAATGTGATATTGCAGGCGCATCCCGGCGAAGAATAGAATACTGTTGGGCGCTATATGGAGGAGCGGCGTTTTACGTTGGCTGTGTGTGTGTGCGTGTGTATAACGCGTATATATATATACGTACGTATCTCTTTGTTGCCAAGCCGGCTCTTTGGTATATCGCAACTAACTGCCGTGCAGTTGGGCGCGCGCGCATATGGGAAGCGAGGGAAATTTGCAGAAACCACCTGCCAACCTTTGTATCGCGCGTTCTCGGTCGGGATAACGCTATGGGTTGCGTGAAAAATTGAAAAATAAAGTACGGAGTGGCATGGAGAATAAACCCAGCCCGCGCACACCCTTGGCAACCCCATTCATCCCAAGTACCGTGAACCGCGGGGCTATATACTTTGGACCCGCAGGGGCGACTTTGAACGCACTGCGTGCGGGGCAAAAAAGTGGTATTGCTCTGACTTGGATCCTACGTGTCGTACAGCAGTCGGCCGATCGTACCGCGAGGAGCTTGGAATTTCCTGATTTTTTCTCCATCCGCCTGCGAACGTTCCAGATATTCAGAGAATTATATTTTTAAAAACGATGATCCGGGTAGTATCTTGTAGTTGTTGATCGTACTCTACTATTGAGTAGCCGCAAGCAATTTTTTGCAATATTCCATAATGGTCCTGGTTTACAAGTTAGTAAGTAACCGGTGTAACCCCCGTTTACGGTAGATGATATTTGAGAAGAAGAATATTTGAGAAAAATATTCAAGTGTTTAATAAGATGATTTTCTTATATAAATCTTGTGAGGAGCCATGTTCAATTTTATAAAAACTTGTAAAAAATACGTTTCACGCGACGCAAGAAAATCAATTCAAATAAATCATAGTCAGAGTCGCAATCGAATGGAAAAATTGAATTTGAAATTTTGTCGAACAGTCGAATGGGGGAAAAAGTGCGACTGTGCAAATACGACGCGCAAATGGCAGAGGGCATAGAAAAACCGCAGGCTGCCACGCGCCGGAGAGATGATACAATGTACAGTGTGTCCCGGCTCTCGCCCCCTTCTCACGCAAACTGGTCCCGGCAGCAAACAAGTATAGTGACCCACTGCCCTTCACGCATGTATATGTATAGTGTACACTGCCAGACACGGGCACCGGATTTAAAAGCCTGAGTCGCGCGAATAAAACTTTATGGGGGCTCCATTATTATGCACACTTTATCTCTCTCTCATTCATTTGCTCCCTTCGTGCAATACACGCGCCCTTTTGTGACTATGTGTACACGCGCACACACACACACACACCGAAATACTGTGTTTAATTTGAAAAATTTCAATGAATAAATTTCCTTTGGATCATGCCAAGTTTGTATAGACGTTATGCAACGCGTTAGGGGAAAAGCATTCGCGGTGAGATGTCAGACAGTGTGGCTGTTGACTCTTTGGGGCGTAGGCGAAGGACTGAACCGATAAAGGAACAAAAACTTGTTCTGAATCGATAAGGTTCAATGGTTTTCCGGGGTCACCGATCACTAATCCGTTGTCATCTTTGCTGCTGAATACTGCCATAATTACACGTACGCTGGGAGATAAAGTCGCTACCGATTCTTTATTAAAACTGTTTCCTTTTTCGTGTATAAAAAAAAAGATGAACATTTGAAATCATAAAAGTTGCTCCATTTTAGAACATTCGACCACCAGACCAGATAGACCCAGTTAATTTTTGAGTAGAGCCACAGAGAGTTCGCTCCAGCTCACTGATCAAGAATCCGTTGGGTTGCAATATTACATGAGAACCCGTTAAGACCGAACAGAAACTACATCACAAAAAAGTGAAAAAAGGTCGGATCTTAATCCAATAAAGCTTTTGCCGACTGTCGTGTTTTTCTCAAAAACATTCCGTATCGCGGGGATTCATTCCCGAAGTAAGTATATAATGAAATGGTCAACCGCCGAGGTACAGCTACTCGGGTGTGCGTGTGTGTCTATAACATGTAGTCTCGCGTACAGCGTGCGACCAGAACATCGTTTGAGCAACTTCAAACAGTAGCTGCAGCGGCAAAGGGATATATCGCGCACTCGCGGCTAGGATATATATGTATATACACACATACACGCACATACACACACGTGAAAGCGAGTGAGAGATAGAGAGCACGTATGTGTACATACACAGTATAGGTGCGAGCAAAAAGACGGGCAGAGCATCCGGTCACCGCGGGGCAATAGTTTTCACGCGAAAGAAACAACGGCTTTGAGCTCGGGCCACGCGATCTCAGATAGATGTGTATATATATGTTTATATATATAATACAGAAACAGAGGCAGCAGCAGCAGTTGGATGAATAAATCCTGGCCAGTCATATCGTAAATATATCGCGAGCGAGATGCTGCCCCTATATATTAGCCGTTCGCTTCTTCTTCGTGCGCGCCAGGATAGAGCGAAAAAGTAGCTCGGCTGATCTCGTTTTGCGCGGAAGCATCTCTCTTTGCAGAGGCGTGATTCTCCTGCTAGGTGTGCGAGTGTGTTTGTGTATTTTCGTGTGCATGTGTCTGCGCGTGGGTATGTACATGGAGCATTCCGAGTCACATCGCCCAGCGATCTGTCTCTCTGATCCTTCGGATTTGTTAAACAACATTTTTTTTTCTACACTCCATTTAATCTGACTCGAAGTTTTCCTCTAGCTCTTGGCTCTCTTTTGAATCTGTAAAACTGAGATGTTTCTCAATCGCCTTAGACTGAATATTAGTGATATTTTCACGTATTACACTCGAAATATGGGAAGAAAAAAATCTTATTTCACCTGAACATGTATATATTATTTGTGTAAGATAATGCAGCAGACAAGTTTATTTTTAATTTCGTGAATTTGTGTAATTTTTTAATTTAAAATCAAAATATAAATTTTTGTTCATTCTAATTTTCCGGCGAAAATACGTTGTTTCAGCTGCTGAATCCGCAGAAAATTTTGTTTTTTTCATTTTCATCCGCAGAAAAATATTGTTTTGATTCAAAACAGTGTGAAATCGAAGTTCCCCACGAAATGATTGAGAAAAGCTAAATTTTGTAGGTTAGAAAAAAAAAGATAAATTTTCCCAAAAACAAAACATAGAATTCAAATTAGACCGAGAGAGATGCGAAAAAAAACGTCAAACGAATCCGAAGGGGTCAGCGTGATGGGACTGGGGGAATGCTCCAGATACGTAGCCGCTCGTGCATCGCCGATGAGACCGTGAAATAGTTCGCCAGAGCGAGCGGGCGAGAAAGAGAAAGAGAGAGGGGAGCTGGCGAGCGTTTTTAATCGTGCTTTTTTCATCGGCCGGCCACGATATTCTCGACGTCATAATACACTGTGCCTCCCTTCCCCTCGCCTCTCACTCCGAGTAGTAGTTTTGGATTAGACGCGCATTCGCCGATCGACGATTTAGCACGGAACAACCATTTGCCGAATCGTTTCTCTCCCTATGATCGAATCATTCCCGAGTGTGATTTGTTCCCGTTAGTCCTTGAGAATTTTTACGTGGCTGAACGGAAATACACTTGTATTTTTCAAATGTTTATTTTCGTTGAATTTTATTAGGGCTAGGCTGAGAAGAACCCGCAAAATATCTATTGCTCCTTCGCCCGGATTTACTTCTTTCTTTTTTCCGTCGGTATAATTATGTGGATCGTCAAAGTCGGGATTTTGACGATCCACATTAGGTCGGGATCACTTTAGGGTCGGTTAAATTCACGTTTATGGATTAACGTTAGTTCAAATTCGTTACGTTAAATCTCAAGATCTAAATTTCCTTGCATAATCAACCAGACACACACAAATCGAATCTTGGTCAAGTACAATCGCAGGGTGACGCTATGGAGAGGGAAGATTTGCTCTACAAGATTATTTTCTTGATCATAGAGTAGTCTGTTAAGGAGGAAAAGAAAATATAACCTTTTTGTATTGCTCGCCAACCCGACTTTTCCTCCTCGAATCAGAATTCGATTTTTACAAATTTACAGACTGGATGTCGATAAATATAGCTATGGGTTTTGAATAGTATAGCGACGCGTGGCTGCATCTTCTTCGCGCCGCACAAATTCGGGGTCGTTTCTATGCGCCCATGTGTGTAGGAGCCGCGCAACTCGACGAGTTTTCGCAGCGAAACCGTTAGGCAATCAGCGTGAATCAAGGTGCAGCAGAGCGCATGGCCGCTTGTACTTACACTTTTATGTTTGTTGTAAATTACCCGGGCTTTTCTGTTGCTCGCGCTTGAGCTGCTGCTGATGCTGCTGCTGCTGCTGCTGCTATTCGCTGCGCCTCGACAGCTGGCCCCGTGCGAACTTCTTCAATCTCCACCGCAGCCTCGTACTCTCTTTGCTTTTTTTCGTTGCACCGTACGTACCCAGCCAGTCGCGGCCAGGCGTGTTCTTATGATCGTTCCTTCGTTTCATCTGTGGTTGACTCTTTTAGCCTCTCCTTAATTATCCCCCTCGTGCCAATGGCCCCGTGGCCCGTTTTTTTCTCTCTTCGTTTCTCTTGTGCAGAATTCTCGTTTCCTTTTCAATAGTCTCCCCTCTACCCGTCGACTTCGGAGCTTTTCGTACTCCATAAATTTGGGACGGATCGTGAAAATTGCATAACCGACTAGTATAATGATGATATTTCACTATCCGACTTGTTCACCATCAGTGTAATAAAAAAAAGGTTTACATTGAATCGAGTGAATATTTACTGATCATCAGTTATGCAATTTTTACTAACAAATATTAAATATGTACTATTGAATAGTCATTTTCAAAGATTTCAGATTTATGGAGTATATTTTCATAATTCGCGCATGTATCTAAGATGAGATATCCTGCAAGACGTGCCCCGCGAGACACTTGACAATTTGACTAACTTTCAATTTTTCGCAACGGATTCCCTGACTAACAACCATATCTATTGCTCACATTTCACACTCAAAAATAAATCTAGTCTTTACACGTAAGGTTTAATAAATTCAAACAATTGAATTTCCAACAATTATCAGTTGAAAACAATGTACGATACATTCGAAGGGATATACGGAGAAAGTCATTTGAATTCCAGTGCAGAATACTCTCCGCCAACTCATAATAAAATAGACAGAAAAAAAAAGAAAAAAATGTCCTACCCAATCCTTATCACCCGAGTCGAGCTGATCAAACTCTCGCTTCTGGCGGGACCGACTTTCGATCGAACCTCTTCGCGCGCACCGCACATCCGCCACGCGCGCAAAACACGGAGCGCTCGTCGATTTCCCTTGGCAAATGTGAAAAACATCGGTATAGCCCTGCGCTGGTCGCGCGGCACTGCAGCCGGCGCTGAGCAAAAGTGCCAAAGAGTTTTATTACCGCGGGACCGGTGGTATACACATATATACGCGCTACAGCAGAGACGAAAATCTCGAGGGCGCGCGCGCGCTAACGAACGAGCGAAAGCCTTCGGCTGTCGGCCGGCTCGGCTCTCGCGGTGGATTTATGCTCGCTGGCTCGCGCGCGCGGAGAGAGAGAGAAAAAAAAGACAACGAATCGAACGCAGATCAAATGGGACCAGGCCACCTCATTAAAAGTGATTTATTAAATTTGGCAAAAAACAGCGGCACATTTTTTTCCCTCGCGCTACAGCATCTTCTTCCGTCATTCGCGCCTGCGTACCCATATGTGTGTATGCGTTTTCGACTTTTTCACCAGCGCTAGAACCGATTCGGCGAGAAAAAGTTTTTCAGCGAGATTCGCAAGAAGCAACGTGCCTCGTGCAGACTAATTAGACGAGTCGGAGGTTTTTGATCCGGCGCTCGGCTTTGACGTGTGATTTCCCATTGACGCTTGGAAAACGTGATATTTTCAGTCGATGAAGCATGACGCAGCGATGAAACGACGGGTGCGCGAATGCAGTGTGGCAGTTCGGCTACACAGCTTTTGATACTATTCTCGCATTGGATATACTTCATTTGAAGGAAATTATTTTTTGCTGTAAACAAAGTTCCATCTCCGCGCGAGGTCACCTATATTATATAACGTTATAAGACACCCGGGTCAAGGGGCCATGGATAATTTTTATTCCAGAAAAGCATCCCACCACCTCTGATATATTTATCATTTCGGGAGCTTTACTTGGCACCAGTTGCGGTCGGATTATGTTGGTCAAAAGAAAATTTTCCCTCGCTCCCTGCTTTTTCCCTCCTTATCTTATCTTCACTCTGCTAACTAAATTACAATAAATGAGTGTAATCATTCTTATTTCGCTTCACCAGTGACTGCTCTATTTCATGTCTTCTTCATCTTATGTAAAACATCTCCTCTATCGTTTGATCACATAATTTTTCTTACTCAAAATGATGTTGATAGTGATGGTCTTATTCTTTCCGTAAAACTATGAAATTCTTACAGTAGACAAATTTGTAAGAAACCTTTTAGAGGAGGGGGGCACATTGTTTGGCACTTACCTTGTAATTCTCGACTGTGTGATCTAGGTCGAACCGAAGCAAAATTTATATTTTTTCTATGTATATATTTTCCTATATATTTGTCTGGTTGATCTTGGAAAAGTTGCTGTTGAAAGGCCTAAAGTCATGGAAACCTGTCGTGTATCAATTTTTGATTGTATCCGTGACAAAAATAAAAAGTAAATGCACGTCAACCAAAGACAACCAACTAACGAGCCGATTTGAAATACGAGAAACATCCGACTCGTTAGGTTTGACCGAGTGAAAATCTGATTTGGGTGTTGCAGTGCGCAAGTACGCGATCGGATGGCTCGAGTGCAGCGGATGGTCGATGACCCCGTGTCCGGCACTGGATCTCGCTCCCGCCCCCACGCGCATTTGTAATGTATACGAACATTCGAACGAGTGCAATTTTCGGGTGCAACGGCCGCCGCGCGGAAATCAACGGGTCGTTTAACTTGGGTAGGTCCTGGGGATGAGGTCCGAGATTTTGCGATACGCATGCACACGGCCACCTGCTCTCCCTCCCTCCCTCCCTCCCTCTCTCTCGCTCTCTCTCGTATTGAACGTGTTGAGAACTAATTTTGGGAAGCGTATAATTGCGCCTGAATCCTATAAGTGCACGCGTTGCCAGATCTCCTGCGGATAAAATGCTCCGTTGCGAGAATTCTCAGCCGAAATTCGCATCCGATCTGATACGGACGCGCATAGTGCGTATATTAAACCCCGTATACCTCCTTTCTCACATGCAGTTAATTTCAATCTGCATAGATTTGCTTGCTGAAATTCATCGAGCGTTCAGCTTCCTGACTGATCGCTCCCGGCCATTTGAGCAATCCGATTCTATACGTGTTTACGTTTTACACGTGTGCGACCGAGTGAAAAAAAAAATATTCATGAATTGTGCCTAGAAATTAATTACTACAACAAATGGACTGACTAGGTATTCGTTTAAGACTGATTATCTATAGCATATAAGCTCATATAGATACAAGTTCGAGCTATGCCTTGCAAAGTTTGTTGAATTCAAGGAAACAGCGAAGATGAACATTGAGCAGGAGTAACTTTTATTATCAAAAATTAAGTCTCAAGTTATCAATTGATATATTTTCCATCTATCTTCCATGCCCTGTCTCTGACTTTTCCACACATACATATACATATATTATCTGCGTATAATCGATGCATAGTCTCATGTAAACATTTGAATACGCTTTGTAAGGCATAAGTAAGACGAGACTTATCAAGGCGACTATGTCTTCGTTATACCTGGGTTTTGCTTTGGCGCATAGATGTAAGCCCGGTGAGCGATTGCTTGTATATTCATCAACATGAAGCGTATAGATTTTCGTTATGTTCGATTGCTCAGAGTTCCTTAGAGTTGTAGTAGAGAAAAAATAGGTTTACCCTGCCCACACGATGATTAAACGCTGCTTATTCTGAGCAAGAATTAAAATCCACAAGTAGCCCGAACGATAAGATTTGCAAGTCGCGCGATCATCAAACCCAATATCACACGGTGATTTCTCATGAAGAGCAGTCGTATTTAATCACGCCGCGGTCGTGCCTCTCTCATTAACGTCACTCCGAATTCAATTAGCGCGTTACACTGTCGAAAGTTAATTTCAATCGGACTGGCCGATTAAAAACCGAGCTCGCCGGCAGGGAAAGGGGGAGCATTGTCCAAAAGTTGGCAGCGATAATAATCGCTGGGGCTATTACCACGAAAACAATGTGTCCGGGACGCCCCGGTGAATCATTGCTTTGTGTCACTGGTGCAACTCTCTCTCTCTCTCTCTCTCTCTCTCTCTCTCTCTCTCTCTCTCTCTCTCTCTCTCTCTCTCTCTCTCTCTCTCTCTCTCTTTCTCTCACACACACACGCACGGTCTGATTTTCTGATGTGCATCAAGGGAAAAAAAAAGAAGAAGAGATGAGAATGTGCATCGCAACTCGCGGATTTCCGGCGTCGTCCACCGGATTCACGCTCGAAGACATATACGCGCGCCCGGGCGCAAGAGAGAGAGAGTGCCGAAAATCTGGACGGGAGCAGCCCGAGCGCGAGCAAACACATACTGCACCAATATATATACATACCGAGGAACAAAAGCAACGGCAGTTCTTGCGGAAGTTTGCTTGCGGAATTTCGGATGAAAAAATACCGACTGCATACAGCCCGCCGCGGCTCTGTCTAATTTCGAACGCAGCGCCCGGGTGTCTCGAATGAGTTGATGATTCTCCGCGCGCGATTAACGAGCTCGATACAGCTGATGCTCACTGTGTCTTCAGCTCGTGCACCACTATTTCCTTGCCTCGGCGAAGAGGCATTTTTAAAAAATGCTTCAATCTTTTCTTCCCGTCTTGCCTCGTCCTAATACCCTCTGGAGTTTAAATAGTAAGGATAAATACTACTTATCAGTAGAAATTTAGAGAGTATTGAGATTCTAAATTTCACCGGTTAACATACGTATGCCAAGTTTTCACGTTTACTCTCGTTAACTTGCTTGAGACGTGACGCCGACGCGATGGGATAGCCATCGACCCAACCTCGAAAACTCTTTAGCAAATGATTAAGCGTAATCAAAGCTCGATGAAGGTACTTGGAAAATTAATACTGCGGAATTGGAAAAGACCATTTTTATTTATAATTTATCATTTTAAATCTATAAATATCTCTAGTTAAGAGCCAAAACAGCAGTTTGACACTGGGTGGACTGAAAAATATTGTGGCGTGACTGAGCAGCAACACCGTGAAAATCGGAAAAAACTCATTTTCTCAAAGTTTAGGAATTTTTTACTCAGGAACGCATTTTCGTGAAAAATTTATAAAAACCTTTTTTGTGCAAAATGCTGAGGAAAAAAAAAGATTTTTTTCTGCAGATTTTTTATCACTTTCGGAAAATCCTTGATGATAATTTTTCTGCCCATTTTCCAACTGTCCACCCTCGAAATTCGTATTTAGCAGCTTAAACCACATAGGAAAATCCATCGACTACGGAATCAGGCTCTGCGCCCGGACTACTTTGACACAACTCTAGTAATTAATTAATTAGATGTAGCAGGTGGTTGTAGCAAGTTCTTTTATATTTTCATTAGCTATAATAAAGATATACTGTTATCATTATAACATTGTTAAAAATGGCAAACTGAAAAACGTTTGAAATATTAGAATACAGCACTTGCAGTGCCATCTCTCGAAGAAGCTCAGAAATTCCACAGTTAGAGAGTTAGCCGATTACTCGTAGGGTACACGGATTCAGATATCGCATATCCATCGAGAACATCATCAATTACCATAGGATTTTTCTTGTACCAAATGCATGGACTCTTCTTTTTCGTTTTCCACGATTCACTACCATTTTTCTATATTTGAATTAATATATTTATAAGAAATTATCATTTCATCTCGAAATATTTTCCGAAGTCTTGAATGAACTACTTTTCAAAAGAGGATGATAAATGATCTTTATTTTTGTTCAATGAGAACATTCTGACCTTTAATTCTTTGCATTTCAGTGACCTGAAGATGGAAAATATTATGCTCCAAGACGAGAAAAAACTGAAGATCAAAATAGTCGGTAAGCAAGAAATTTTTATAATTATTTATTACTAAATGAAAAATATAAATATTGAACTAAAATTCAATTTGCTTGCTCTAGATTTTGGGTTGGGTAATTTATATGACGATGAAAATCCCCTCAAAACCCAATGCGGATCACCAGAATATGCCGCTCCAGAGCTCTTCGTCAAAGGCAAAAAATATGGCCCCGAGGTTGATTTATGGAGCTTGTGAGTAATTTAAGTATTGAATATTGAAAGAAATTGAACTAGATCCTTCGAAATAATACACACTGTTAATCGTCAAAGCGCAGAACAATTGCGAGCATTAAAACCCAAACTCGATCTGGAGCAGCTAATCTCTAAAGTTGAAATAGTATATAAATTGCATAACTGATGAAAATAAGTGGAATTGTACTAAAAATTTACTATTATCCGTCAGTTATGCAATTAATACTTGAAAATAGTGTTTCTCACTATTTCATATTTAGTCAATTTGCTGAAGTTTATTTGATTCAAATTGACTAGTAAATTCTGTTGATATGCTCACAGCTACTGTCTCACACTCATATGCACATACTAGATCCAACGTGCGACTCGACCTGAATCAATCGATTGCTAACAATACTCGTAACGCAAAATTCATATTCAAATGTGATTCTCGTGGGAGCACTTGCCCCTTACCGCTATCGAAGATTTTGCTCAGTGAGGATTCGCACTTCGTGTTAACATCTCTAAACACCAGCGAAGAATACCTCGTTTGATCTGTCAGTTCTCTTTCTTATAAAATTCCAAATTTGTCGAAGAAAATTGCTAGAGATTTATTTTTACGTCCCAACTATTTTCGTCCGAGTGAATCTGAAGAAGAATGGAAGTGATAACAAGGTTCTGGGAATTCCTCCGCGACAGCTATATGGAAACTTACCCAGGTGAAACATCAACGTCATTGTTGAATAGAAAGCGATATTATCACTTGAAGATGGACTGAACAGTTTGAAGCTGCTATTATATCGCTTTTTATATTTTTGATTGAAATATCAATAATTAACGAAGTTAGATAAATTTTACGCTTATATGCACAACTATCAATTTTGGCCATCACTGCAAGACATTTACCTGAAAAATTGCATAGAATGATGATGCATATATTTTAAATTGGATGATGTTTGAATCTGGGAAAGAAAAATTTATTAAGCGAGTGTGTTTCAGATCCGAGAGTAAAAGATTGGATATTGGTTAAGCACGAATCGATTATTTATGCGATAATAGGTGTATGGTTATATTTTGTGCTATCATTGGGGCCAAACTACATGAAAAACAGGAAGCCATACAGTCTGAAGACCTTTATTTTCTATTACAACATATTCCAAGTGTGCTGCAACTTTTGGATAGTCTACACGTCTATTAGAAATGGCTTATTCACTGATATCGGGATAGGCTGCGAAACGATTGACTTTTCACCTACAGGCAAACCTATGGCTGTAAGTTTTCATATTAAATTTTCATTGGTTCTTGCTATGCGGGGAATGAAATATTCAAGTTGAAAAAGATCTATTTGTTTCATCACTTTTTAGTATAAATTTCAACTCTCAAAATGTGTGTGTGTGTGCGTGTCGGTGGTCCTATTGGTCCAGTGCCTACAGTTTCATAACTTATCTTTTTATGGAAAGTGATGACCAGTAGAGTGAACTCCAGTTAACGCCAGTTAACTCGAGTTTTCAGACGCTTAATAAAATATGAATGCAGATTTTGAAAATTCGTATAGTGAAATTAATTAATATAAGTACGCGAAAAAGATTATCGTCAAGAAAAGTAAAATCAATTCAAATATAATCTCATAATACATGATTGTAGATTACGCGCAGTACGTTTCAATGTAGCTAGTGAATATTAGCGTCTTATTATTCAATTAGTTATACTAATATCGACGGTCTAGTATAATTCATATTCTTCAATGATACTCAAAGCTGTTCTATTGATAACCCATGATCCAGAAACGTATTTTTGTGGTTGATATATTAGATGAGTGTATGAATGGTTGCATTTCTAAACAGACACTAAATCATTGGAGTAATATTCGAAATCAAATATCTACCGTAGATTGTCAACGTCTTCTTCTGGACGGCGGTACTGAAGATAATCGACCTAGTTGAAACGATCATATTCGTTTTAAGAAAGAAGGACAGGCAAATATCCTTCCTCCACTTGTATCATCACATTTCTACAATATATGTTACGGTGACGTGCATGAGGATATACCCTGGCGGTGGGGCCCTCGTCCCTCTTGTAACCAATTCGTCCGTTCACGTCTTTATGTACACGTACTATCTAATTAGTAGCCTGGGACCAAGGGCCCAACGATTCATCACACCATTCAAACGATATATCACCATGCTACAGTTGGTGAGTTTTGAGTATAAAAGTTTTTGTGGGTTGGGTTTAATGTAATTGTGTTTTATTTAGAAAGTACTCGCACATCTGCAATTATTGAATTTTAATTTTCCAGGTACAATTCTTTTTACTTTTAGGGCACTCAATCCAAGGTTTGTTACCATCTTGTATAGGTCCAAAATGGGGAATACTAATATTTTTTGTGAATTTAATCATGAATTTGATACTCTTTTGTCATTTTTATAAGACAAATTACATTCAAAATCGGAAAGAAAATACAAAGAAACACAATTAATTTATGAATACAAAAAGGGGTGTTATTGTGAATTTTATCCCGTTACTTCCTCGAGTCCACAAGTATGTATGGATGTGGTCATTTTCAAGATGGGAACTGAGCTCGATTTTCAGCATTATCAGCTATTCATATCCCTAGCTACCATTGCTACGGAAATGGGTGAATCAGTTTGAGGTCCATAATTTAATTTTGCACAAAAGTCATTGGTGGCAATTTTTATCAATTCCCATGGCATCGTTGTTTACACCTGAAGCATACGTTGCTGAGGGAGTGAAAATCAGTTGCGGTTTATTTGCTCAGTACTGTTTATGGCAAATGATCCCCCGATGAAATCCCCCGATTCAACAGCTCATTGGATCGAAGATAATTCAATAGCGATGCAATAATCATCGTGCAATTTATATGAATTCATGAATAATTATTTTCGAATAGAC
Organism: Aphelinus atriplicis; assembly: GCA_020882685.1. Classification (NCBI taxonomy): domain Eukaryota; kingdom Metazoa; phylum Arthropoda; class Insecta; order Hymenoptera; family Aphelinidae; genus Aphelinus; species Aphelinus atriplicis. Next base: position 7,926,389 of record CM037074.1, read on the forward strand.
AATCATCCGATAAATGTCAGTCAAAAAGACGATTTGCTTGAAAAAAAAATAGATTTGAACTTATCATTAGTGATCGGCAGTCGACCGCCCCAATACACCACCTAAATTTGGAATTCATTGACTCTTCTGATTTGTCTCTGATTATCGGTACAGATGAATCCAGATATACAGAAGCAATTCTGTATGCTGTATTTTTTGTACTTTTTTTTAACTTCTTTCATTTTCAAAAACACTCCCAAAAAGTGACCATTAGTATGAATGGAAAGTTATGCTAAGACTGAATATTTAAATTAATTTTCCAATAAAGATTTAAACGAATGTTCGCTGTGTTTTTGTTCACATCCTTCCACTCTAATTATAGTACTTTAATTCGTTAACTAATAACAATGTTGAAGCAATGTTCGACTTACAAGCCACAGTACAAATAGTCGGCTGAAAGGAAGAAGATGCCATTTCGAAGTTTGTTTATAGAAAGTGCATTTCAGAATTTGTCTATAGAAAGTGCCACTTCAAATGTGGATTTGTATTGGCACTGCTATTTCAGATTCGGAGTTATAGAGTGCCGTTTTAGGAGAAATTTTATTGCATAGGGTTTTCCCAACTCCAGAGTTGATGTGGTGCGTATGTACACGTATGTGAATGGGTGGATGTGTGTATGCATCACTGAATATCCAGGCCGTGAGTGTCGAGATATGATACTCTCTATACGTCACACATTTCTTGCATTAATGGTTTTTCATCAAAACTGATATACAAGGGGTTTTTACTTTCAATTGATCAAACTGTGAGTGACAGTCTGTGTACCTTTTGTTCAACTGATGATGATTGTGTTTACTAAAGACACCCATGGTAACCGCGCAGTATCTTTATTATCGACTTCAAACAGTTCAAACGCCAATCAAAGTATTATATTTGATTGATGATGATATAGACCATGACTAAAGCAGTGATACAATCATTTTCTGTAATTCGTTGATTAATTAGATGAATAATAAATTAATCATCTAATAATTAATAATTATTAAATTAACAAAAAAATGATAACTATTCAATTAATTATTAATTAATTTGAAATTGATTGAACAGTTAAATAATTATTGAAATAATTATTCTTTGATTTACTATTACTGAATCATTATTTGGAGTTTTATTTAATTGATGAAACTAATCTATGAAAAGAAGAAAATAATTATATCACTGCTAGTCAAGGTCTGCAATAATATCATGCGATTGGCGTTTGAAGTCGATAATAAAGATATTGAGGTTACCATGGGTGTTTTCATTAGTGAACACAATCGTCATCAGTTCAACAAGGTACACAAATCGTCACTTACTCACAGTTTGATCAATTGAAAGTAAAATTTTGGTATCAATCTCAACAGTGCAGTATAGTGAGTGAAAATACGCCTCAGATGACATATTGTCATTTGGGACGAGAAGTACGGCTCCAACCAAGGTATTATAATTAATATTTTGGGAGTTTGAAAGTGTTGGTCCCTCGGACTGTGGACACAGCCTATTCTTGAGCCAAACTAATATCAAAAAGAAGTTTGGTATCTTGGCACTGAGGGAGCGTTAGGTCCTAAACCTCTTTGCGTATGGTCACTATAGTTCCAGAGAACATACCTACAAAGTTTGGTCCAGATTGGTGACCCGAAGGCCTGATACTCTCCTTGTTAATCAATCGTTTTGGAACAATGTTGAATACTCGTGACGAAAATTTCCACATGCAAATGCGATTCATCATGAAATACTTGAAAAATCCGACCTGTTTCTCCGTTATGAATTTCGTTAGGTGTTGCACGTCATAGATCAATGAATATGCTTTTGTGACTAGAAATAAGAAGCGAAAAATCCATTATTTATATCTATTATATAGTGAGCAGACATTGTCATGATTGTAGTCGCAGCGATGATCCATACTTTGTGTTCACATACGCAAACACAATAGAATGAAAATATCAAATACCAATTCATTTTTCGCTTCTTTTCTCAACGACATTAGAAGTTTGTCAAGGAAAATTCCGATGGATTCATTTCCCTGACCTAATCATTTTTGCTGATAAGACCAGGAGAGAATGGAATTGATGAGAAGGTTGTGAGAATTCTTCCCTGGTAGCTACATCCAAATATAATCAGGTGAAAAGCTCAATACTAAGCTTATCACCATTCATTGATCAATCGGGTCTCATACGAGTTGAAGGTAAATTAGCAACGGCGCCTCTTACTTTTCCGATGAAATTTCCTATTTCATTACCGTGTAATAAACATGTAACAAAATTAATAATCCGTACCGAACTCGAAAAGAATTGGCACTCAGGAGTGCAATTCGCTCTTAATCCATTAAGAGCTTGTTTCTGGATTATTGATGGAAAAACAGCAACGTGAACAGAATTGTGAAATGCGTACGGTGTCGCAAGCTCAATTCTAAAGTTCTTAATTACAAAATGGGAGATCTTTCCGATAGTCGGACTACTTAAGCACGTCCTCTCGTGGACGTGGGAATTGACGATTGTGTTCTTTTCTGTTTAATAGAGAAAAAGTTCAAAAATAGGCAAAAAATTGAAATAGTATGTCATGGTACATACTTGTATGTTTCGCTACTAAAGCTGTGGACCCAGAGTTAGTCACTGACCTAACAACCGAATGTAGTTTGGAAGCGCTGAAACATGTTGCACGAAGAGGTTTACCATCGTACGTATATTCACTTAATACTATTAATTTTGTTGGCGCGTCAAACGAAATTCTACGATTTCAAGAATTCTCAGCACCTCAAAAATACTGTGAATACATCACAAGATATTTTTCTGATTAAAACGTAAACTGGACACTACGATCACCTCCTTTTTGGTGGATTATGGATGCATAATTGAAATCGAAGCAATCATCAACTCTCGACCATTGACACCCACGTCATCTAATCCAAACCACCCACTCACTATCGACCTACCAAACTTGGAGACGTGTAACCAGCAAGCGCAGGAGGATCATCACCTGTATAGTGTAACCGTCGAACAGAGCTACAACTCTGCTCCCAACTTATAATTTAGAATTAGGTGTTGGTAAATAAAATGTTAAAGTTTCACAGTGACTATTCATTTTTTGCAGCCAATCTACAAAGAGTCATATACTGAATACGAACAGTATGTGATGTAAGGCTAAACATAAGCCTCATTCCTCAACAATAACATATGAATTATATTATTAATGAATTGAAAATTGAAAACCCAGCATCCAATTATTTGACATTTTTTTTTCTTTTTTTTTCTATTTGACATTTTAGTAGCCAATAATAGGATTAATACATTTTCACGACGTCATACAATGTAGCAGAATATCCTTTTCATTACGATTGCACGAAAAATGACATATTGCGTCGCAGTTTCGGGGATGCAATATGAGCGATTGTGTACTTACTCCGTTGCCAATAGTGTCAAATGACACTATCACAACGGAGTGCACAATCACCCATTCTGCATCCACGAAACTACCACGTAATACATCATTTTTTATGCCTGTTATGAAAAATAGTATGAGCAACTCGCACGGTATAGTTGCCAATTTTAGAATATAATGTTTAGCCAATTCCACTGGATTGACTATTGTTGAGATCGAATATTTCATTCATGTCGAATGATTCGCACTGCATAAATATGCAACAATATATTGTTATATTCAAGACCACATCTCACCAGCAGCGATGTTTACTGAAACAACTCACGTATTGCACATTCTTATAAGAATAGCTACCAACGCTAGAAAAATAGATGGTGGTCCTGAAAAGGACCGATTGTTTGTAAGTTGAGGGAATGGAAGAGTTTAAGCACGCTCGCCACGGATACGTCTGGCCAGCTGGATGTCTTTAGGCATGATGGTGACGCGCTTGGAGTGAATGGCGCACAGGTTGGTGTCCTCGAAAAGACCGACGAGGTAAGCCTCGCTGGCCTCCTGAAGAGCCATCACTGCAGAGCTCTGGAAACGCAGGTCGGTCTTGAAGTCCTGGGCAATTTCACGGACGAGACGCTGGAAGGGCAGTTTTCGGATGAGCAGCTCGGTGCTCTTCTGGTATCTCCTGATCTCACGGAGAGCCACAGTTCCGGGCCTGTAGCGATGGGGCTTCTTCACTCCTCCGGTGGCCGGGGCACTTTTACGTGCGGCCTTGGTCGCCAGCTGCTTCCGGGGGGCTTTGCCTCCGGTAGACTTGCGGGCGGTTTGCTTGGTACGAGCCATTATAGACGAGATCCGTTTCAGTCAGAAAGACACAACGAAATACGATTTTGCCGGGCCTTGTCCACATATTTATACCCTATACGCATCGGCTTGAGAAGCGATGAGTCGTTCGCCATTGGATCATGGCATCGTAGGGTGGAAGGGGAGGAAGAATCCATTAGATGCGAGGCTTATGCGTGGGTACTCGGCAAGTAGCCGCTTGAAGGCAATCAAAGGCAATCATAAAAGCAGGTCAGTTTCTCTAATTCGGCATCAGTTGCGCTGTAGATGAGTACCCGTATAAACCTAGCATATAAATTACTGGTCGTGGTAAGGGAGGTATGGGATTGGCAAAGGGAGGAGCCAATCGCCATCTCAAAGTATTGCGTGGTAACATCCAGGGCATAACCAGGCCTGCTATCCACCGTCTGACTCGTCACGGTGAACTCTGGGCTGATCTACGAGGAAGCTCGCGGTGAATAGTGGTGACCTGTGGGTGTTCGTCATACGTGACTTAGTCGCGTATACTGAGCACGCCAAGATGAAGATAGTCACTGCCATAGACGTTGTCTACGTTCTGAAGAAATAATGTCGCATCCTTAACGGATTCGGTGGCTGAACATTTCCTCCGTAATATGAATAATCGGCCCTCTTCAGCGCCACCATATGATTTAAAACGTATAGCAACATTTTTAATATCCTACAGCAACCATTGAGTAGTCAATAAAACATACGGGCCGGATTAACTTAACTCTACATGGAATTTTATTCATTTCTCGAAGTGTCTTCCTCCTGCAGTTAGTAGACACCAGATACGTGAATTTTTTCAAGGCGTAAGAAGCCAACTAATCTTATAAAACTCAATAATAATACGAGAATTCGTAATAGACTGAGAGCAATAATATTCGATTCCTCCAAATTCGACCAGAGGACCATGAAGAGGTAACGATCGAAGATCAATTAAGATTCATCATTGTAAGTTGATTGTGTTTATAGATTTTTATGGATGAATAAAAATCTATTTTACCTTCGCGTGTATTATTTCGAAGTTTACACATGTTTACCGCCAAATTGATCTGTCCCAACCACCTTAACGCATCAGAATAAACGTATTCGATAAGATTTCAGAAAAAAATATTTCTTCGACCCCAAAAAACTCGCATATTAAAATAACGCGATATTGAAAGGTTCGTAAATCTTATCACGTTGACGAATAGGTATACTGACCCAACAATTCGAACTATCACAATTTACGGTGTGTATTCATTTAGACCATGACTTGCATCAAACTCCTCACTTTCGATAACAATATGATACGCACCATGAATGTGAAAACTATAGTTTACGAAAAGTCTCATTTCTGTTTTATAATTCAGTGGGGTGATCCTGTACGTGATGGGCGCCGGCCGAGTGCCGTTCGTCAGTCCGCGGGATGGTCAGACCTCATCGGAGGAGCGTCGCCGACGGCTTATGGCACAGATCAATCGAGGCCTGACCGAGCCTCAGGAACGCTTGATCGCCCACCTCTCCATCGACTTTAAGAGTCTGCTAAAGAGGCTGCTAACACCCGCCGCTGACAAGAGGATCGGCATCAGGGAGCTTTGCAATCATCCCTGGATCATCGGCCAGCCCAGGCTAGCCGCCATGCCTCCACTCAAGCTGCCTGATCATGACGTGGTAACTTTCTTCAATTATTCCAATGAAATCTATCAATTCAGTCTACATAGCCATAGAAATTAGTTATTTCAATTATAACTACTGATGAGCAGTAAATTCACTTAATTCACTCAAGCTCGTTTCATCTCCAACTAATTTATTTTGAATTCATTTTTATCCATTTAATTCTGCCCATTACATTCAATAACGAGGCTCCTGACACTCCAATATTCACTGATCAATATTCACCGATTGTAAAGTAAATTTCCACTGGACTTACTGTGAATTTCATGTGAAAATTTTGCTGCAGCTCCAGTTAATTACGCAACTACGTTCACACAGCGATTGTTCTCTTTTCTAATGGTTTTTCGTTGTAAGATTTTGAGAGCATTACATTGTGAGATCCCAAATTTTGCATAAAAAAAGATCGCTTTCATGAAAATTCATATTTTTTTCAGAAAATCGAATAATAAAATTTCAAAACAGTGTAAACTATAGATAGTAGAGACCACGCGACATGACTCAACGTCGGCAAAAAATAATCATTCAATTTGATTTTTTCCTTTGAAGATAGTGGATGAGCTCATGATTTTGACGGACATGAGTCGGCGGGACCTAGAAATGGAGATCAATAATCAGCGCTTCGGAGAAGTTGGTGGCATGTACAATATTCTGTGAGATCTTGTTTCGTTATTTCTTTACATGACATTTTGAGTGAGACATTGTTCTCGGAATATTTTTTTTTTAGACTATGATCCTTGATATTTCCATTTATACATTTAAACATTGTTTTCGTCACAGAGCTCATGAAATACAGCTTGATGATTTGAATTGTACTCGTAATATGCCAAATTCTAAAATCAAGAACGTGAACCATCATCTCAACTTATCCTACCTCCAGTGTAACAATTACAGGTGCCAATTCATATCCTATACTGTAAGGAAAGGTACCGGCGGAATCTCAGCTCATCAAAAAAGCGTATTTTTTTTAATAAAACTTGTATAAGGGAACTTGCTTGTGATTGAATCAATTCTTGTAAAGAATTGTTAACGTCAATCAACGATAAATATTGCAGTGTACACCCTTCATAATTCAAAAATTGTTGCCAATGGCCAATCTGGATTGCCAATCCGGAAATCCAGATTGGCCCTTAAAGATCGACCATTTAAACGATTTTTCAATCAACGATAGCTTGACGTAAACACTACAAACTTATCTCCGATTTCTTTAAGATTTCCATTTATATGTAGCGATTCAACTGTCAAAGTATTTACGAATGTTGGTGACTGGTTTCTTTTTATGACAGGGTTTATTCACAACCATGATTCTTTAAAGTATAACTCGTTTCAAATATCGCCAGAAAATCATTGTTCGTTTGATCTCCCGAACACTGGTGTTCCCTTGTTAGTATGTCTCAGAAGAGTGCGTGAATGATTCCTACGTCGAAATTCCATTAGCTCTTTGGTTTTAATTAAAAACAGTAATCTTTCCTTGCAGTTTGTATTTTTCATTTGAGCGGTTTATTTTCATACAGATATTTAACATAGAAAATGTTCTCAACTGATTACTATTGGGTACATCTCCTTGTGAGGATAACCCCTGGAAGGAAAATAAAAAAAACTGATTACTATTATCACTTTCTCGTATGTGTGGTGGTCGGTTCGATTCTTGTCAAGACCGAATATCGACTCATTATTGTTCCTCGCCTAATACACTTACTCAATCAATCCCGACTGTCCTCAAATTACCCATTACGCGGCGGACTAATTAGGGTCTTGGCTGTCCTTACCTGACCTTCGAGTAAAGGTGGATGGGAAAATCCAAGCCACGTGAAAACCGAATTCAAGCCGAACAATTCACTTGATGCCGCCCAGACGAGACGGTCAAAATCTGACTTTGTAGATACACTTGTTATAGCAAGCTGCGTCCATTGCAACCGTCATTTGACCCTCACTGATCTCAAATTACCCATTATGCAACGGTCCAATCAGAGACTTGACCGATCCTACCTGAACCTCTCGCTCAGGTAGACAGTTAACCCGAGCTACCTGACAACCGTATCAGTCAGGCTGATGCCGCGTAGACATGTGTGTTTATGACTTCTTTCACTACTTCTCTTTCGACCTCACTGCCTCTCAGCTTAAGGGGGCATAACATCATACCGATTAGGTTGCGTTTACGCTTTTCTATTTGATGTTGCCCGACCTCTTCTTTCTGGACGTTCAGCTTGGTGCGCCCTAATCCTGTTGCGCATGCCGATTTCTGCTTAAAAAGGCTGATTTATTGTTCCTATGGAGAGATTATTCTTTTGTTACCGAAAATGGTAAAACACGATGGCCTGGATGGAAAAACGCCTTTGTTCCGCAATATACAGCGTTTTTAAGTCTATCTCTATTGCACTTTTTTTCAATTGATTTTAGTGTCCTGGAGAATAAAAACATCAATGAATAATTCTCGGTGCATACGCATATTTCTCTTCTCTAAATCTGTATATATAACCGAAAAAGTGGAATAAAAATAATGGGGCAAAAATGAGTTCATCTCTGCAGAATATTTTTTTCAATTGGTTGAAATTCCCAAGGATCCTTTCTCCAAGAACTTTTCATTGAGAAATGATTTTCAAAGATGACTAGATATGTTCATTCAATATTTCTTCTTTTTTTTTCAAGGAATAAATTAAATCAGACTACATCTAAGATCAAGTCATGTTTCCAAAGTCAATCGTCTAGCAGAAATAAACTTGATAGTTTTACTGTCTCTAAATATGATCAAAGTTCGAAAAAAATAGTCCAACGTTTGCCACAACGCTATCACACTCCAGTTAAAGAAAGTAGAAGTATAACAAATCAGTATCAGAATAGGAAATCGTCTATAACGAAGTATTGTATACACATGATATTTTATAGAAACAAAATATCGATGCTCCGTATAAAGTGTAGCACGCATTGAAGATCTGTTGGAAAGCTTCCGATTCTTCTTCGAATTTCGTTTTTTTTGCATGTCTACGTTCAATTATATTTTACGATAAAATTCGATCATCTCTTCACGATTTCACGAATCGAAATTATCCGGTCAAATCAAAATATACTAATTTTACCGAGAAAAAATCGAACAAAGCCGAAACATCCTCGTATCTTTGAAGATGTGCGGTAATAAAGACAACAAACGTGCGTTCTTCGCAAGGAGTATCGATAAATTGATACTCTGCAAAACTCAAATTAATACAAAGTCGCAATGCAGTACCTGACGAACAAAATATTTTGAAGCTTGAAAAGCGTTTTCGGAAGACCAATGACTCAACCTTGCCCAAGACGTGTATCAGCACCTGTCCAATCCTCACACAACGCGTCGACTCGTCCGGTTTCGGGACAGCGTAATCGGGTCAAACCAATCGTCGACTTTTTGTACACAACTGCTCCCAAAAAAGTAAGAATGGACCCAGTGAGTTCAAATAAATTCTACTTCGGAGCATTTATTTAAGAATTTAATTTAGTTATGTGATCTAAAGCAGTTGGGCTCGAGGATCACTGTAATGACTATAGTATTGTCAGGAGATCATTTGGATACTGCCCCATATTAGCATGTAATCCGAACTATCTATAATTTTCAGACTCACAACTTGATCACCGACATGGATCATTGTTGAAAATTTTCATAAAAATTTTTTCGTGCCATCAAATGTTCAAATGTTCAAATGTTCATCATATTTCATTTCATTCTGAATTCTAGTGTACTAGCAAAAGAAGAGATTATTTGATCCCGGCTGTGTCTCATCAGTTTCGTACTACTAATGATACACAGCTAGATTCAATGTACGTTGATCGAGGTGACGTTGGTCCAAATAATCATCGAGTTATCAGGTGAGCAGAATGTCTGGTGACGAGATGTCTCATGAGGGAATAACACGATTGTAATGACAAATTTTGCCACGATACGCAGCAGGGTGAAAATTATAGACATTTTTTCAGAAAGAAATCCCCTAAAGGTGGCCCTGACGTTTCCGAAACGAAGATGGGCATGAAAGATGTAATTAAAAGTTTCAAAAGCCACGTAACATCTTTGGAATCGATGACGATGGCTAAACATTCAAAAGGAAAGGAATCTGGCAATTCCCGACAATACCTAAAAAAACCAAGAAACCTCATAAAAAATTTGGATAAGGTAAAGTGTAATAAATAAAAATCGTAGTTTGTACATCAATGTTCTTTTAGAAAATATTCGTACACATAATAGATATACACGCTATCTATACATAATATATAGCGTATTTTTCAACAATTCTCTTCCACACATCACGTTAATAAACATCCCCATTCCTTTGTTTATCGTCTTTTTATATATATTCTGATTGAAATTATTTAATACGAATAATCTTTACATTTTCAGTTCAAGTGGAAAGGTTGCATATTTCATCAGGAGAACGCAGAGAATGAAGCTTGAAATCACCGTCTAGTAACAAAAAGATTGATAGTACTCTTCCTGATATTTTGAATGATTTTTCAAATAATGCTGTTGTCAATGTAAAATTATACCAGCATCAAGAAATTAAGATTGTACAATCTTTTTTCGATTAAACCTCAAAGTAATCAGTTGGTAATGAACATCGTAATGAATAGCAAAACCACTCCTATAATATTTATTTGTAATAATTAATAAACGAGTGAACATTTACAAAGTCATTACCTGTTTTGAGTCTGAATAAATTTGATATAAAATGTAACTATCGGGGTCATTGGGAAGCATACCTAATAAATGGATGAATTTATGTATTGTATGTACATACATAAAATTTCAAGTGACTGCCTGAAATTCGACTCATTCAAACAAAAACAATTCTGTGAAGTTCCAATGTGATCAGTGATCCTCTTGTCACGCGTTTTTTTTTTATTTCAAAACGAAATTTCGCTATTTAAAAATAATTTTTCGATATTCAATCTATGTTACGTTTTAGGACTGATATTATGTGAAATCAATATTGATACAATATTAAAAATCAATCTCGATTCAATATTGATAGACTAAACAGGGAATGCATCTTCTTAGCTGCTGCAGTAGTCCTAATCATGAGAATGGTGAGTTTGCGGGTATACTTCGATTTAACTCAGTTCGTGTAAGAAGCTACGTCAGATTTCTGCACCTGTGGCACATTCGTCAATGGCAGAACTACGGGATTGCAAAAAAAAAGGTGGCCTCCTCAGATAAGTTACTTGGTGAAATTTAGCACAACTCAGAGGATTTTTGCATTTATATATAATAATTTCTGAAGGTTTCGCCTGAGATAAGCAGAGAGATTTTTGAACCCTTAATATTTTAGAGATGAGTCGTCAATTTCTGCAAAATATGGTGCCTTCATCGGATCGGGAAAAGTTTTCCTCCATATCTCCCTTTTTTAGGTAGACTTAAAATAGTGCATGCGGTTTTACGTACGAAATGTTTATAATTTATTTATCAAGCATGAATGCGCACAGAAGGGTATAAAATATGGAAAAAAAGTTTTCGCAATGATATTTCTAGTCACGGACAAATTTTGAATTACATCTGGGTTAAAAAAAGTGATCTGCTGTTTTTCATTTGCATCATGAACTTTACCATATTGTTATTGACGGAAATTGATACAATGTTCTAAATACATGTTTCTGAACCTTAAAATGAAGTAACGAATTCTTGGGTTGATCAACACGTTTATTGATTACGACGAAATTCAAGGGTGACCAATCATATCCCAATTGGCAGGTATAATGCTGCAAAATTGCAATGTACAATAATGGCGCTGATATACAGCACTAACATTTTGATGGTATTTGAAATTTGTAATATCAAAGAAATATTGCAGTGATATTTCAAATGCAGTATGAGAAACTTTGTTTGGACGAGCAGTTTTGCAGCAATACTGCCGTGATATTTCAGATGAAATAAAAAATTTGGTTGCACGAGCAGTTTTGGACTAATAATCAAATTGCGAACTATTTTGAATAGACAAATATAATATGTACCAACAAACAAAACAACCCTTGAACTCGTTTTTGGAGTATTTTTGAGAAAAATATGGGCAAAATCTGTGGATATTAAGTGAATGACTCAGATTCGCATAAAAATTTAAAAAATTTAAATTATATTGAAAAACTAGAAAGTGTATATCTAAATTGAAAAAATAAATGATAGTATCTTTTAAAAATAAATTTTTTAACTTCTTACTATTAAACCTCCAAGAACAAAGCTAATTCGAACTATCTGTAGCCGTTCAGGATGGCAAACAATTCTTTTCAATGATTAAAATGTTAAGGACATGGAAAATACCTACGTTTGGAATCTCAATCCATCTATGTATATTCTCACCATATTTGAATTCTCGCGCTCTGCGATGTATCGACGAGGATCGCTGTTACTCTGATGGTAAAATCGAAAAAGCTATAATTTAGAGTATGGGAGTAGTTCACAAAACTTCCGCACAACAGTATAAGTCCGCGTTGACTCGTCGAGTCGAGTCTGCAGTCTGGTTCTGGTAAAGTCTGGCAAAGTCTGCGGTCGAATCGTTGTGAGTTGTTGGCTTGTTGCACGCACGTTAAGCGATTTCCAGTATTTCAGCAATTTTAGTTTTGGACTTCTGCGACTTTCCAAAAACTGTTTTGCAGCAACTTTAACATCGAACATCGAATTAATCATGTCTGTACCAAGTGTTGCTCTGGAGTCTATAACAGCAATCTATACTGATTCAGAGAGTGAGGATGGACTAGATGACGAACAAGAAGATTCAAATACACCTAAAGGGTCTGCCCCACAAAATGACCAGTATAGTCAGTCCGAGGAGAATAGCCCTAGGTCAGATAGATCAGAATCAAATAGCTCAAACAGTGCTTCCACAGTTGGGCGCAAGAATAATAACGTGCAGAATGTACCCACGTTGGTTACGGATGTGACAACAAAAGTACAAAGATTGGTTTCTTATTTTGACGATACAGTTGTCTCTGATGACGAAGGGTCTATTTCAGGAGTTACCAAACCTTCCTTAAATGGAAAATCAGCTGTGGATACAGGGAATCAGCAGTCTCCTGATCAAGATTTGATTTCAGACGGTGAAACTGATCCATACGGAGTTGTCATACCAGCAAATCCTCCTGGAGCATGTCCTGCAGAGTTGCAAGAGAAAATAAAAAATCTTTACAAGAAAATGGAATCTGGTCGACTTGACATGAACGAAGTGATTCAACGGAGAAAAGACTTTAGGAATCCATCTATATATGAGAAATTGATCCAATTTTGCAGTATAAACGAACTAGGTACAAATTATCCTCCCGACAGATTTGATCCTTTCAAATGGAGTAAGGAGTCGTACTACGATGAACTTGCAAAGGCGCAAAAAGTTGAAATGGAAAAGTTGGAGAAAGCTAGAAAAGAAAAAACATTGAGAAAAGAAACTACCAAAATTGAGATAGTTTCAGGCACAGCTAAGCGTCCAAGTAATACCACTGTGACAGCAGAAGAAGAAGCTAAGAAGAGAAAAAGTAAATGGGATCAAATATCTTCCAATCCTACAGCTGCAGTTGCTGCTGCAGTTGTGAAACCTGGAATTATAGCTCCACCAGCGTTGACAACATTGACCGCTTCAGTCACTGGTACAAAAGCCACAGTAATTTCAGCTTTTGGTTCATTACCAAAGAAAAGACTATAAAATATTGTTCTATTTTGTAAATATTGCTTGAATTTAGAACTGAATCAAATGTATATGGAACTTGTTGTGATTTTCTTATAATAAGAATCCATTAAATCCGAGCATTAGGACTAATGAATTCTTCTTTGTTTTTTCATCAAAAACAAATAGTTAGTTTTGTTCACTACAACATCTCATGACTTACGAGTTGATTTAATTCAAAATTCTTGTTAAAAATTTGTAAAGAAAGCTAGATCACTGGTATCATCATTTTATTTCATCAAATAAGTAAATGATTTAGAAAAATGTTGTTAGTGCTGCTGTATACAGCATCCCTGAGATTCAATGATGGGAATGGATGGATTTTAATAGTGAGTGGAATAAATGTATAATATTGATTAAGTATAGGTATATGATTTGATATTTATGAGTACATAGGAACCTTGCAGTGATAAACTGCAAGTTACTACTTTGGTGTCACAGTGACACCAATGAAAATTATTTAATTTTAATTTGACATTACTCAAATATATGTATAAGATTCACATTATGTACATACATAAAATATTTTTAAAAAACAAAATTTATTTGGATTTTTGATTATTAGAAAAACCTTCATATGTTATGCATTTCTTTTCTGTCATGAATAAAGTTTAAATGAATCTTGCCTTAAAATTATGAATTTGCATCAGTATTCTCTATCCTATTTTCAATTTTTGAAGCAAAATATTTTTCTGTAACATTTATAACATTTATCTAGACTTAGTATACATTCGTTGAATTTCACACATATATATATATATATATACGTTGTATATAGCCGACTATTGGCCCGTGAGGTCGGTGTATTCGGTTGCATGAATGTCCGTTATGAACATTTTTTTATCGTTATACGGTGGTTAACAAAATAAGTGTTATACAATGATTTTTAAAAGAAACTATTCTATCAAGTCTGCGGCACATCAACAAAAATTTTCTCAGTGTTCTATTAATTCTGAACGAAAATCTCACCGTAATAATTAAATACAAATATAACCTTATTCTTCAATCATGAAAGTTTACTTCCAAATGGTTTTTCATCGACTGAAATGCATGAACAATATAATTATTATTCGTTCACATAGTACGAAAAATAATTCGTTTAGAAGTGCCAAGTCAATCAGAAACGACTTTCTGAATTATTTCACTAAGGATTTAAACCATACACTTATTCGCTCAAGTCCAGTTGTACCTTTGAATGATCCTAGTCTACCATTTGTAAATGCAGGAATGAATCAGGTACAGTTTTTATTCTTGAATAATCAAATTCAATGCTGTTGTAGGGTAATATTGATTTAATATAAAAACAAAAATATTTCTTAATATGTTATGAATAAATTACATCAGAACTTATAATTAGATTTCTATTTAACAACTGATTATGCTCATGAATTTCCAGTTCAAGGGTGTTCTTCTAGGAGAACAAAGCCCTCCATCAATTCGAGTAGCTAATTCACAAAAATGTATAAGAGTAGGTGGGAAACATAATGATCTTGATATTGTGGGAACAGATTCGTACCATCATACATTTTTTGAAATGCTTGGTAACTGGTCTTTTGGTGACTATTTCAAGGTATGATATAATCTAATGAATTTGATTTTTTAAAGTAATAAATCAGTTTACATAATACAATGGTTTCTTAGGAAGATGCTTGTAGATATGCATGGGACCTATTAGTAGGAACTTATGGCATCAAAAAAGATTTCTTGTATGTAACATATTTTAATGGAGATGAAAAACTGGAGTTGAAACCAGATTTAGAGTGCAAAGAAATTTGGTTGAAGATTGGAGTACCTGAAGACCACATTATACCGTTTGGTATCGAAGACAATTTCTGGGAAATGGGTCCAACAGGTCCATGTGGCCCATGCACAGAAATACATATTGATCACACTTCACAATTGAAAAATCAAGCTTCCAGGGTTAATAAAGGACATGATGACATTACAGAGCTCTGGAACATAGTTTTTATCCAATATCAAAGGTCAAAATTCTATCTGTTCAAAACAATAACAATCTTATAGTTGAATAATGTTTACTGATTTTTGCAGACTTCAAAATGGTCAAATCATACCATTATCCAAAAAGCATATTGATACAGGCATGGGATTCGAAAGATTAGTTGCAGTATTACAAGGCCAGAGGTCAAATTATGATACTGATCTTTTTCAACCATTATTTGAAGCTATTAAGAATTTAACAAAAGCTCCAAAATACCAAGGCCGATTTGGAATTGCTGATAAAGATAAAATTGATTCTAGTTACAGAATTTTAGCTGATCATGCTCGAATGATAACTGTAGCTCTGGCAGATGGAATATTGCCTGATAAGAAGTTTGTAATGTTCTTCATATTACAAATCTACAAAAAAGTTTCCCAACGACAATTTTTTATAAAACTGTAATTGATACTTTTTCAGTCATAAGCTCCGTCGGGTTTTACGAAAAGCAATTGATATCAGTGAAAATACTTTCAAGACAAATATACTTTTATCAGAATTGACAAATCATGTTGCTACCAGTCTTGGAGACGTTTATCCAGAAATCTATAAAAATCTGAACAAGGTGAGTGAATTCGTTTGAGTTAAAACTATTTCCATTTAAAAAATTATAATTTAAAACACCTTTTATTTTCAAAGATAAAACATATTATACAGTATGAAGAAGAAGTCATGAAATCTGCGAGAAGTACTGCAGTGAAAAATTGGAGAAAAGTAGTGGATAATCGTCCTGAACTTTCAGCTATCTCTGACACAACTTTGCCTGGATTAACTGCTGGATATTATGAACTGCAAACTTTCTTAAAATCTGGGTATATGAATTGTTTGGTAATTTGTAGAATTGGTCTTGTATTCCAGATTTTAATGTTCTGAAGTTTTTTATAGGCATAATATTGAAAGTTTACCAGGGGCTTTTGCCTACAAGTTATATGATACATATGGTCTGAACTCAGAAACAATATGTAAACTTGCAGAAATAGAATCTATACCTTTTGATTTGAAAAGTTTCAAAGAAGCAATTGAAAAAGCTAGAGAACAGTCTAGACATGAAGCAGATAAATTAGATGATGAAATAATATCAAATTATTCATTGAATTTACTTGAATCAACAAATGTACCAAAAACAGATGATTCATTGAAATATGATTATTCATGGGATAAAAATGGGTATAAATTTCCGAAAGTCAAATGTAAAGTGGTAGGAATGGTTTTGAATGGTAATATTTTGGATGATTCAGTTCAAATTCTCTAGGTCAATCTATGTGTAAATTAGATATGAATGAACTTTTTTTTACAGTTCAAATATTTATACAAAAATGAAATTATATTCTCTTGTAGGAAAACTAATTTCTGAACCAGACTCAACTTTCAATGTAGATGAAGGTCAAGCAATTGTTGAAGCAACAGTGACAACTAGTGGTAATATTGTTGAAAGTAGTGCAGTTGTCAATACAAATGCAGAAGTTGGAATAATTCTAGATAGAACACCAGCTTATTCTTTTGCTGGTAGTCAAATTTCTGATAAAGGTTTTATTCAAATAAAAGATCTTCTTTTTAATTTTGAAAATGTCAGAAAAATTCGTGATTATGTTATTCATATTGGGCATTTTGTTGACTGGGACGAAACGTAAGTTGGAGTCATACCGTTATATGTAATAAGAAATTGCTATTATTTGAAATTTCAAATGCAATCGCAGAAATCCAGAACAAGAGCTTCAAGTTGGAGACGAATGCATAATTTCTATTGACGAGAAAAATCGAATAGGTGCCATGCAACATCATACATCTACTCATTTACTGAATGCTGCCTTACAAAAAGTTCTACCTGTAGTTGGCCAACGTGGAAGTGACGTATTCAGCAATAATCTAACATTTGAATGCAGTGTCTTTGGAAAAAAATTGTCAGTAGAAGATATAATTGCGATTGAAAACTCTATTAATCAAACTATCAAAGCTGATGTACCTGTGAAGAACAAAACCATAAATATTTTACAAATGATGAATGAAGAAAACTTAACTCTTATTCCTGGAGAGATATATCCAGATGAAGGAATAAGAATCATTGAAATTAATAGCGACTTCTTGAATTCAAAGTATGGTTTTGTTTTTTTCTATCAAAATATCGTGATAAATGGATATATTCATAATCATGATTCATCATTACAGAGAACCATGTTGTGGAACTCATGTTCATAGGACTGGAAATCTGGAGCATTTCTGTATTACAAACATGAAATTGCGAGGAAATGTTAGTATTAGTCTAAAGGCTGTGGCAGGACCAATAGCGCGATCGACAAGAGAATCCGGCGATAACTTAAGAGAAAGAATATCCACATTAGTAAATAATTTCCAAACAGGCAATGTATCTCTTAAACAACTTGATTTAAAAGTATCTAGTGAGAAACGGGAGTTGCTCGATAAAAAGAAGAAAATAAAGTATCCTTATACAGTTGTACAAGAAAGCTTAGAAAAATTAGAAATTCTGTCTAAGAATATCAGAATAAAAGAAAGAGAAAGAGCAAGGTAATGATAAACTTACGATTCTAATTGATCAATAAACTAGCTTTAATTGTTGGAACTAAAATCTAAAAAGATGGATAACTATGACTATTTTCTAATTAGAAACACAATTGAAGAAGAGATAAAGAAAATGTTAGATTCGTCTTCTTTACCGTTTGTTGTGCATTGCCTCCAGCCAACTAATACTTCTTTAGAAAATATATCGTTGAAGAATATTATCAATCTTTGTCCACCAACTACTCCAGTACTAGTCATTGCACATTGCAAAAGTAAAATTAAGGCTCGTTGTATTGTGCCTCAGGTAAAACATATTTTGTATCAATTAGTTGTGAGCATGCAACAATCGAATTTAAAATATCTTTTTCTAAATAGAATTTGCAATCTTCTGTGTTCAACGCCAAAACGTGGATGGAAGAAGTCTTGCAAGTGTTTCAATCGAAAGGGAACATTTTAAACGGAGAAGATCCTATGAATGCCTACAATATGCTACCCATTCGAATTTCTGAAGAAAATTTCAAAGTTTCAATTGAAAGAGCGATTGCTATCGCTACGAAATTCGCGTCAACTCATGTTGACAAGAGTCACACGAATAAACCAAAAAATTAATGTAAGTCTGTTATTAATGACATGTATATTTTAGATTTAATTTAATAAATATTTTCCAATTGATTGATTAAAAAACAATATTATTACAACAGCTTACTTTACATGAATTAACTAGAATAATTCGCACATAATATTTTCTTTCGATGTAAGTGCTAAGAATGAGCAGGTTCTATCTGATTATTATAAAATATTCTTAGAGCTTGCCACTGAGCTTTGTGAATGAGAATATGTTCTCGCTTGCTCTTCATATAATCGACCGCTTCTTCAGGAGTCCAACCGTGTTTCTGAATATAAAAAAATAATATTTTTAGACACAAAGTAGGTTTCAAGGATCTATGAGTCATAGTGTAATAGAACTGATTAACAAACCATCATGAGGTAGCACCCAACAAGCGTCGCACTTCGAGTACGGCCAGCTTTACAATGTACATAAACTGTTGCGCTTTTTCCGTTTTCTTGACTGCATGATTCTGATATTCTAAATTGATTAATGAAATTTACTCCACGGGTGAGTTTCTCTTGACAAGGAGCCTCGAATATATCGGTTGTTGAGAGCTGTAAAAACTGCACATCGTGTTTTTTCCACTCCTAAAAAGAGAAAATTACTAATATGTTAAAAACTGTTATTTTGTCCATAATTTTATAAAACGACGAACTTCAATACCTCTGCATTATTTGATAAAAGCCGCAATTCATAATCTTCGTTCATTGATACTACTGCCTTTAAATTTTCTTCTTGTACTAACTGAAATGAAAAACAGATATACCCGTGATATCATATACAGTTTCCAAATCGTCAAAAATTTTTCTAATATTCAACTAATCGACTGTGGGGGTCAGCGCTACATCGGCAGAGATGAGGATTCAAGCTTGTGAATTACCAGACAAATCGTTCTTCTAACTTAGATATATCACTCTGACCCATATAAAACGTAAAATTTACGAAAATTACCTGTTTAGTCATCTTTTTAAAAGGAAGAGCACCTAGTATAACAGTTTCATCAATTCGGTCGTACCATCTTCGTGTTGAAACTTTTTCCATAAACATATTATATAGTAGAGAAGGATAAAAAGTGACTCGTGCAAACATCTTAACTGCAATTAAAAATAAAACTCATATGAAGACATAATAAAAAAAAAATATCACTGAAGATTAATGCAATGTCGTTGGAAAAGAAATCGAAATTACTTCAAATCCTTCTAGTTCAGGCGATTGAAAATCAGTTAGTTTATCGATTTACGAGCTTTTACAATTTTTTCGAATTTCTATTCTCTATCTAAGAATCAAATTGGAATGACGATTCACACGCGCACTAACGGAAGTAGAGGAGAAACTGTTCAGAGGAGAAAGTTAAGCAAAGTAAGAGACAGGTATAATATGTAGCTGGGGGGATTAGTGGGGAGAGTTAAAAGTGGGACCCTGCGGGAGGCAAGGAGTGGGGCCTGCAGTATGAATGAATTATATGAAAGGCTTGGGTGTAAACTGAGAGCTCTTATCGGCATTATCAATGTCATCAATATTTAATGAGTTCCTTTCAAAATTTGAAATTATTCCGAGTTTTTCACGTGCAAATGAAAATTCTATTTTTACTTAGTATTTTACAGTATGAATAGTGGAAGCCTCAAGCAATTGATGGATAATTTGAGTTTTTTTCTATGAGCTAGAAATAAATAAAGTTTTAATTTTATAACGTAATCGATTTATTTACAGTGATTGTCTCAATATAAATACTCTGAAAGTTGATTCTTACAAATAAACTAGTGAAACTCATTTTATAACATTTCATTCATAGCTCCAACTACAATGTATCATCACAACTTATAATTTTAATGGTTTACAATTATTATCCAATGAATCAAAATATTCAATCATTTTCTAACACATCTTTATCCAAACAATAAAAACCTAATTCTCCATTTCTAAAAACTCTAATAAAATGTTGTGCTGCAAAATCAATGTCTGGCTTTTCGACACGTGAACCATCAAAATGTTTGAATTTCTTAATTTTATTATGCTTGGCAGCAATCTGAATAAGGATTTCCATCACATCATCAGTTGGTTCCTTTAATTCTAATTTTTCAACGTATTCAAATCTATTATTTTTGTTCAGCCAGAATAATAAATAGTCAGCCAACATCAATGGTCCTACTAGATGATCTTGAGAGCATCCTACTAGAGCTAACTTTAAACCAGAATGCACATCTTTGATATATGGAGGTAGAATTCCAGGTGTGTCTAATAAATAAACCAAAGGATTTTCAGATACCTTTATTTTGGTTGTAACTGATCTTGTTATTCCTGCTATAGCTCCCACATGTGCGGCATTTGATTTACGCAAATGAGTATTTCTCAAACGATTTATAAGAGAAGATTTTCCAACATTTGGAACACCTATTATCATCACGCAAAAGTCTTTTTCTAAACTTCTATTAAAACGATTTGACTCTTTTATCAATTTCTGCATCATTGGCAAAATTTTCTTTGATTCTTTACAAGTGTCATCTTTTAAATTTGTTTGAATAATATTTTGTATACCTTCTTTATTCAACCTATTTATTGCTGGGGCTATATAAGTCTTATCTGCTAGATCTATTTTGCTGAATACTAGAATATGTGGCTTCAAGCCACATAATGTTTTTCTAAAATCAGCGTACCGACCAGAAATTGGTATTCGTGCATCGTGTACTTCTATTAAACAATCTACATTTTTTAAATTTGATTCCATTTGTCTAATCCCTTTTCCCATGTGTCCAGGAAACCAGCGTAATACATCTTTATTTGCCATTCGAAATGTATCTCGAAAATTTGCTACTTTACCTCCAAAACCAGCCATTGTTGTTTTTTAAATAAAATCAGGTTTCTGTTTTATGTTGTGCGACTGATAACCCTACAACGAGGAAAGGTTATTATTGCATAAAACTGAAGATCTAACGTTACAAAATATTCTCATTTATAAACATCAACAATTATAGAAGAAAACTTGAAGATAAAATAATTGTACTGTTTATTTACAGTGAAATATTTACCAAAGCCTCTCTAGCAGACGGTTTTTAGGTTAGATGAAATGATATTAATTTCACCCGCAGTTGATGAATTATTCTAATGGATTCTAGAAATTATGGAACTATTGAGTGTGCTTGAATGAATAATTGAGGAATTGCCTTCAAAATTCATTGTTGATGCAACAATTGATAGACATGTGGTTCATTCTTTTATTTTTCGTTGGTCGAGAATTCAAGTACGAATCACGACTCACGATTGGTCCCATTTGTGATTTGACTAGCGACGTAAAGTGTTGCGCATTTAAATTCTTGTCTTCGTCCCATTCATCATCTTGTCTTCGTCATATGAAAGTAATTTAGTGGTCTCCGAGATAAGTAATCGAAGATAAGTATATAAGTGAAGAAATAAAACGGAATAATGGAATTTCGTGATCATTTTCTTTTTGCTGAAACAAGTAACCATAGCAAAATTCAAGAATAGTCATATAAATACCTCGCGGGAAAGGCCTGCATGCAACAGTGTTGAATCATTCTTGTTCATTATCGTGTTGCAGTGACAACCAAGTATGTAAGGGTGAAAATAAATGCATGCGTTGAAATAACTGATTGTCATATATAACACGTCAAATTTCAGAATATATATAAATGCATGCAGATGTCAAAACGTTATAACACATATTCGTATATAACATTTTTGCATAGCTCGCAGATATTTTCCTTCGTTTTCTCTCCACCATTTCTTACATGTATACTCGCAAAGAATCCGTTTTGAAGTTGAACATTTCATTTACGAAAATAAATATACCATACAATAATAAATAGCTGATTAAATTATGCAATTTTTCACAAAATCGCAAATGGACGTGAAAAAAAATCTCCATATTTAAGGACATCAAACTCCTTGCCTCGCGTAACGCCTTCTATGTATCTATGCATAAACACAAAGTACGGGGACATAACCCAACATATATGTGTATACGTGCGATAAAGATTCGAAAGTTTATTCATTTTGCACAGCATTGGCCATTGAGCAGCTGATGTGCACTGCCGAGTTGGGGGCGCTTGCGCGCGGGCGTTTGTCAGTTTGTCTGCACTGCACTCTGCACATGCAAGATCTTCCATGTATATAGCGCAGCAGCAGCAGTAGCTGGCAGTAGCAGCAGAGCCAAGCTGCTGCATATCAATCAGTGCACCAGTCACCAGAGTAGCGAGTGCGCGAGAGAGAGAGAGGCAGAGAAGTGATGAGAACAGAGGATCAGAGCCAGCTGGTGCAGTGTTATGTGGACGGTCGAGAGGATTAACGGCGCAGGAGCAGTTGAAAAAGCGGGTTCGAGTCCGCGGATCAGCTGATGAGCGGCAGCAGCGGGAACGAGACCAGCTTCGAGCTGCTGCTTAGGCTGAGCGATGGAGATGGTCAGCTCGGACGGCTCGTCGTGCACGGCCCCGGCGGACTTCCATCTGTCCGCCGAGCTCGACGACTGCGTCGTCAGCCACACCGAGCCATTGGCCCTCCTCAGGTGCCCGCTCTGTCGCAAGGCCCGCGCCAACTTCTACTGCAGCAAGTGCGTCCAGGCTGGCGAGTTCGTACACTCCATCGCATACTCCGAGAGGTGAGAGCGCCAATTACTATTTTATTATTCCCAGCCTAATCCACTTTAGGTACCTACCTCAATGTAAATAAACTAACATGAACGCGCGCACTCTAACCGATTCTAGAACAATGTTGCTCTCTCCCTATCTCTCTCTCTCTCTCTCTCTCTCTCTCTCCCTCTACTACTCTCAGAGCTCATTGTTGTGCTTCTGGTAAACTTCTTTTTCACCTGTTATTCGTTGCGATTTCTTCGTTTGTTCACAAATACTCTGACAATAAAATTGTTGATTGAAAGATCCTTATGATTTTTACATGCTTGCGATACCCCTTGATATTCTTGAGGGGGTTGGCAGTTTGGTGTTTAAATGAAAAAATGTTGCATGATACTTCATTATTTTTAGAACTTTGTAGGTCATGTTCTAATTGAAAAATTCCATGTGTATTCATTCTTTCATTTGGCTATTTCAACTTAGATAATCATACAACTGTGTTTTTCAGACACCATACGAATGGAAATATTCTCAGGTTTGCAGACAAACAGCAAAGGTTGTCAAGGTTGAAAGTAGCGCGTAATCAACTTGAAGAAAAATGTACAAAAGCCTTCGAAAAACATAAACAGCGTGATAAACTGGTAAAAATTTGAGTTTGTAATTCCTATTATTCAAAACCACCTTCATTTGTTATATTTTATCTTTTAGATTTGTGATATTAATGCCTGCAAGGAAAGATTAAGACTGCTCAAACATATTGAAAATGAAACAAGGCAAAATATAACCAGAGGTATAATCAGCTGTTCGTTACACTGTTTTTCCTACTATATGTAAAAACAATTTTCAAAACTCTATTTGCTATACACAGGAAATCAGCGATTGAAGTCTTTGAAAGAAGTTAATTCAAAAATAGTTTTGAGACTACCAATGCACGAAGAACAGATAGAAAATGTCCGTAAACGTCTCACTGACCTAAAAGTTAGACAAGAAAAGCAAAGTGAATCTGTAGAAAGAAAGAGGCAGCACTTAAAAAAAGCTATAAGAACAGCTGCCAAACAATTGGTCCATTATATATTTCCTTTGAGCTTGGTTGAACCTAGTAAGAGGTAAAGTATCGCAGAATTTACACTTGTATTTTTTTCATTCTCAAAGTTTTTTGGTATCAAAATTAACATATTAGAACTTGAGTTTAATTTTTCTTACATCATTTCATCAATACTTTTTCTATCTCAAGTAATAATGAAGAAGACGATACAGATATGGTTACCTGTGCTCTTGCTGATGCTTCTGGAACATCATACGTTCGAGGAAAATGGATAAATGATACTGAAAATAGTATGGAGGTGCATCATCGAATTGTTGCACCTACTTTACCTGGATCTGGGGACTATAGTGCTTATACACTTTGGGGTAAGACAACTGGAATCATTCAAAATGCTATGTATGCCTAAAAACCACACAGCTAACATCTCTGTATTGATTATTATCTAGTGGCAGAGAATAAAGATGGAGTACCAGGAGGAAATAAAGAAAACGCAATGCACAATCCAGCTTATAATATAAACGCAGCACTCACTTACGCCACCCAACTTGTTAATGTTCTTGCTTTTTATCTTAATGTTCGACTACCATACAAACTTGCATACAGGTGAATTATTTATGACATACTTATAGATAATAACACTATATTGAAATGCTGAAATGAATTTTATATCAAAACATTTTTTCAGTGAATTTTATCAGAACGAGATGTCGGATCAAAAATTTGCAAGAAAAGTAGCACGGCTTAACAGCAACATTCTATTCCTCTGCTTCACACAAAATACTGATACGTCGATATTGCATCCAATGCATACGTTACAAAACCTCATGCACTTACTCAACACACAAATCAGTGACCTGGGAAGGTAATTAAATAGTTTTATATATTGATTTGGGAATGACATTGCTTCTTACATTCATTTTAAAATTTCCTTATAGAATTGGCTGTATCGAGATCGATCCCAATATAATGGCGCACTTTCATAGTCAATTGGCTGCTGATTTAGAAAACAGTGATGATTCTGCTTCTGACGAAGAAGAAGACGCATTCAATTGGGAGTGGGAAGCGGTAAGAAATTGTCTGTTAAATAATTATACATCAAATGATTTTTGAAAAATCTTTGAATGAAAATTATTCCTATCTATAATGTTCGAAAAACTAACATCGAATTATTATTCCCGTTAATAACTATTTTCGATTTACTTATAATCTCTATTTATAATTATTCTAGGTTCCAAATGTTGCTTGTCCTGAAATGGTTATTCCTATCCCTGGTGCAATGGCCAGTCAACAGGCTTCTAGTATGCAAGTCAATCAGAGTGTAGCAGGAGGCTTAGTTACAAGCGCTGCAGCTAGTATTGCTTCTATTTGGAGAGGTTGGACCACCAACAAATAGTTGAATTGATTTTTTACGTTACATGATTAACTGCAGGCAGGAAAATATTTATTAAGTCTTTTCAAATCTTTTAGTAACGAAAATCTTTAAGAATTCATATGATGAATTTCATTGCTTCCTAGCTTGAGAGAATGATATTTGAATTGATTTCTTTGGATGATTTTATAGATTCATCATTCAGCCTAAGAATCACAATGATAATTAGTCATGGAGAATAAGACCTTTGTTTTATTTTTATTCAATTTTGATAGTTAATTCTACAGTTTTATAATTTTTTATATTTTAAATTGTGAGGTTGATATTTAACAATATGTAAAGAAGAATATTCAATTTAAGTGTAAATCGATTGGTCTCATTAGGTTATATCACAATTTTTGAGTGTCATGATGAGTAATACTGAAAAATTCACTGTATTACAAAAAATTGAAAAAATACAATTTTTATATTCTAAGTTGATGCATTATGGAATATGCAACAACGATTATGTATCTTGAAGTAAGTATAGCTACTGTGTATAAACTGTGTGACATAAGATTACGTACTATGGACGTCCGAAATTTGCGAAAATGCAATGTCTGTTGACTGATTAGGAAAAGTGTATAGAAACTATGGATTCATAGATCTAAAGAAGAAAATTAATATTATTTTTGTACAGGTAGATAATATTCTTAATTTGCTCATCATTCTAAGGTTCAATTAGTTTTTTTTACTGATTAACACAGTCACATAATCATGTGATTGTGAACGTGATTAACACAGTCAGAATAATATAGATTAGTTTTTATTCAAGCCGTAATGAGTTAAGGCAGAAATATTTCCATTCGAAATGAAATTTAAATAAGGGAATTTTCATTATAATAGTCACTTCATTCGGAAGTAATAATAGCATTAATATGTTGTATAAATTATACAGACAGCCCTATATGTACATACTAATTCATCAAGGTAGTGCTATCAGTAAGAGGAATAACGTTCAGATTATGATAAAATTTAGCATGTAGGGAATAAGGATGTGGAAGCCTTGGTTGAAGTTTTGTGAGCATACATTACTTATAATGAAAGGTATCATACATTTTCCGGAGGTATTTGGAAAAATAGAAGTCTCACGAAAAATCTCAATTTTCTTATATAAATTTAAAATATCCAATACTTTGATGATTATTTTGAATTAAAAATGGTTGTGTCAAGATAAAAAACAGATGAGTTTTCCAAAAAAAAATGTTAATGAAATAGTTTGGCTGTTTATAAACTTGTGAAATTAATATACAGAATAAAGTTTTTGTAAGTAAGTCATGAACTTCTAGTGAATGTACTGACATTTACGTATAAAATGGCCCGCACATGTATTATATGTATTCCAGGGACATAAAATTTTAGTTGAGATATGATAGGATCTCTATCATGCTATTTTGTACAATTATATACAATTGCGATTTTCATTGAAATCCATGTAAATATACCTACTTTCGTTTACTGATACCGAGAGTACTACCTTGAATTGAAATTTCCAAATCTTGAAACAATCATGGTAATAATATAAGGTATAATATAAGCTTACACTGGAATTTTTTTAGGGGATTCCTTAACCATATGTGTATTGATGATGAATTCATTATTTGGGAGTGCAATGTACAAACGTTTGTATAATTTTGTGACAGTTCAGAGAGCGATATAAATATTAATATTGCAATGAAGTTATCTTTTCTGTAAGCTTTGCTATTCTTCTTATGGCAACCATTCGTGAGAATGATAAATTACTATAAAAACATTGTGCAATTGAATACAATGATTACAAATTTTGTAAAATAATTAAAACTGATAATTCCAATTATTAAAAGATTAGTGACGTTTCTAATATCACGTTCTAAGCCATTGTTAATGTGTCATTCGCTGATATTGACAGTATATCAAATATTATATTGAAATTTTGTACATATTGTAATTCTTGAATTTTCAAATCATTGCTCTAGATGACTGAAGATGGATAAATTATCGTTACTTAGGCTAGTTTAAGTGAAAAATTTATCGAAATGTGCAGTAAGTACATTATATGTAAGGTGGCTATGTTTTATTTGAACAAACTTTCAATGTGATATCACTGCTAAACTAGTATGTTTTTTTACCCAAGTTATTATGTGTTGTAATAAAACATAAACTAGAAAAAATATGATGATTTGATTATTTCACCTATTATCTTGAAGAAAAATATTTTAGCTATACTGCAGTCCACGATATATCTCCTGTTATAAAACAAGATAAAAATTGTTCATCATCGCCTAAAACAAATTATCGAGAAAAAATTATTTTCTTCTGCAAATACATTCTAATTCTAGAAATGAAAGTCCGATGATGTATTTAATTGAAAAGAATAAATTCTTAAACGTTTATAAATACATTTATAATTCACCTCTAAGATTAGTCTGACTCGGATATTTACAATAAAAAGGTGTGTGTGCGCGCGTATGCGTGTTGTTATCTCAATGCATGAAAGATATGTTTCTAGTGCAACTATAATTTGATTCAAGGGAATAAATAATGAAAATATTCTCAATATTTCAATTACAAATTTATTTCTATCATTTTTTTCACACCTCTTGTGATGTTTGAAACCTGTTGGTTTTCAAAGTGTTACAACAATTTTTTAGGTAAGATGATTTGTTTTTTTCTAAACGAACAAATAGTTTCATAACATTTATAGTTATAAGTGCATGTGAAAGTATGACGATAAGATACTCTCTTGTGCGAGTGAACAAATTGCGAAAAAAAGAAATGCATAAGTCGTCGCTTGTACAGAGATTATTATACAACTCGAGTGATATAATCAGTGTCGACGAATATCTAAATAATATATTCACAACGTGTTGACAAAAATCACGAGACCTTTCTTCATCTAAATTTTACTCATCCATCATTAGTAAGATTCAATTATATATTATAAAAAGTAATCCTACCCTGAAAGCTAATCTTTCTGCCAAACCACATTTTTCGAACTCTCAAGTGGCAAAAGCTTCGAAAATCAATTTCTATTCAGTCAGACTTGGAATTGATTCAAGCGATGTACATACAACGGATGATCTGTGTTTGAAGTTCTGTTTCTCATACTCAGAAAAAGACTATTTAGAATGAACAAAAATATTCAAACATAGAAACCTACCAGACTTTGTTCTTTTGAAAGTCATACATACGAATCTTCCAAATCGATAAAACAATTTTATATAAGAATAACGATTAATCCATTTTGAACTCTCGTAAAAATACAATTCCAATTGCTAATAGATGGATATTGTTTGGCAGAAACAAAATCAGATGGTTTGTCTCGTAACTTTGAAAATTTTATCTTTTGGTACAGAGAGAAACCATGCAAATTGAGACTAATGAGAGTCCAACAAAATCTACAAGACAGAAATAAAAAATCGTTGACTTGACGGTTGATAGTTCCATAGCAAAGCCAATAAAACGAAGTAAAATTATTCACTTTTCACACAATATTTTTTTCCATGATTTTGATTGATTTTTCTTACAAAAAAAATTAAGTTTGGCATGACCGAAAATATAAACTTTCGATTGTACTAAAATATCATCTCTTTTTTGAGATTACGGTAACAAAACTCTTTGATTGTGGATGAAATTAAAACAATTCTAAAAACGTGACCAACAAAATTAAAGCTCAACGCCCCCCCCCCCATCATAACAAACACCAAATTTACTGCTTCTTTGTTCTTCAGAAAGTTTACGCCTCTCTCATCCTTACAATTGTTATGTACAGGACTGCTAAAATTGATTGCTGAACAATTGCTCAATTTTTTTACCAACCCTGCACATGCAAATGCTGTCGCTTTGCAGCGCTCTAGTAATATGCATTATAATTTTTTCAAGTTTTTCATTCTTGTTACTAACGCTAAAACGATACGGCCGTCATGAATGAGCGGAGATTCGTAATCTGCCATGAATAAGTATTCTGAGCACAAGTCCCATAGAACTACAAAAATATATATGTATATATATATATATACTTAGAGCGTGTCGTTACATATACGCATAATTGTTTTTTGTCAAACATGGCAAAGGGAACTGTAGAAATATGATAGAAATCTAGATTACATTTATTCGTACTCTCTTGTTTTGCGATAGAAATATTTTTATTGGAGCATGTCCCACGTATAGGTAATATTCACATGCTAGATTTTGGATGAAAAAGTCTTAAACAAATACAACGAATAGATTTTATTAAAAAAAGAAGACTGCTTAAAGATTTGTATTCTCGATTTGTTTTTTTAGATGAAAGTTTCGTTAGTAGTTTTCTATATAAAAAGCTTACAAAGTATTTCCTTGATTTTGATGCAAAATACGCTCGGATGTAATCTTGATTGTTATCAACTGCTCATGACCATAAGACTTTCGAACATCTCTTACATGATAACTGTTATAGAATCTTCGCCACTCGTCTGATTCAGGGAAATTTATAAAGCCCAACAACATATTTATGACCTAATAATTATTACTGCCATGGATATTATGCGTGTCTTTCAATAATAGCATGATTTTAGTCCCTTTTTGTCATTCAAGTTCGCACGTTTTATTGAATTAGTACTGTGAAATGTTTAGCGACTATCTTTTTGAACTTTTCTTCGCAACATTTCGTGGCTGTAATGATCTTCAATTTTCGCAGTGCACATATCAGGATAAAAAATTGGTTCTACAAGCCATTTTTTCCGAGTAATAAAATGTCGATCATGGGTCTGTTTGACACAAATTTACTACATCTCAATAAGTCACAACTGATCATTCGAATGAAAATAAAAATTCACAGCTAAAAATATCTAGTTCACTTATTATTAAAACTAGACATACACAATCATACATTGATTTTGTTTCCGAAAAATTATTCAATTGATTAACGCTTAAGCTGTTGATAGAACTTTATCCCATACTTTTCTGAAGTGATGTTATACAAATGTTTTTTTTCTAATGATACAATAAAAGAACTAGTTTTTGATCAAGATATAAATATTTGCCTTCTTAATTACCAATTTATGTAAATTTGCAAACACCGTGTCGAAGAATACCTTGTGAATTTCAAGTACCGATAAAATATGTGTTTTAGTATTTGTACATCTGATTATGTTCAAAATAAAATCATTCATTAATTAAACTGGAGGAAATCGTATGAATGAACTATGCTGTCTGCTCTACTAGGACATACTTGTCGAAACACGTTTTCAATAAACTTTTGCCTGTAACAGATAAAATAATTAAATTAAAAATAGTCATAATTCAAGCTTCCATTATTGTATGAAAAAAGCTTATTCTCGTGTGATTTCTCTATTTTAACTTGAAAATAATAATATATCATAGTAATCTAATATAATATTTTACTAATGATTAAATACAGATCAAATGCACGAAAAGTTTAAATATATTCCTGTCATTTTTATCAATTTCGTCTTTTTCCTCGTTTTAAAGTTGCGGATGTCAGAGTCAAGTTTTCAGATTTCATCGAGGTCAAGATCAACCAATTCGCTATTTTGGAAAGAAAACTAATTATGTGCGTGGGAAACAAGCCAAATTCACAGTTCTTTGTGCCGAGACCTTCGCCAGTTTCAATTACGTAAGTAGACGTCTGTGTGCGTACGGCAATTTGGCTGCATTTTCGAAGGGTTATACCGAATCATTAAATTACTTCCGCAAAGCAACGGCTATCTCGGCAGTAGTTCGTCTTACCAAGAACGAGACGCTCTCGATCTTGAGCGGTGTTGTGTTACTATTGCAAATTTTTCTTCTTTCATAAAATAATTCAATTATAAATCTTTTCTCAAAATAAGCTGATGAATTCGATAGATTTGTACTGTGTAACGTTTATAAACTTTTCAAGTTATTCGTATTGTTATCAAAACTTAAGTGAACACGTGTCAAAAAGTTAACGAAGTGAAATAAGTCTGGACATATTTGAGAATTATGCACAAGTATAATGATATAAGATTTATGAAGAAACATAACTAGCTTTTGATAAATGGTGTATTTTCTGTCAAATTATATGCATTAATTAGCTAGTGGTATTATTTGCGATTTTTGCGATTTTGTACTATAAAATGGTAAGTATATAATAAGTAATTTAGAAATGTGTAATGTTAGAAAAATATTCTAATTATCTAAGTATTTTAAGATTAATTTATCATTCTAGCATATCATTCCATGGACACTTACTTTGCGTGAAGCCCACCTCCCGGGGGCAGATTAGGTATGTCCTGATCCATCAGAAAATGGAGAAGTTTCATGAAATCAAAATTCTTCTTCCCTTCTTCTCGTGTAACTATATCTGTGAGAAAAAATTTATAAAAATGTTAGTAAGATTGTTTTTCAATTAATTGAAAATGTGTAATGCGATGTGCATATAAATTGCAAAAGTAATGAGATTGTTTACACGACGATTAGAAATATGTAATAAATGAAATTTTTCATCCATTTCATCCATGTATAATATGATAAATAATGAAGAATTATAGATGCCTTAAGTGAGTATCATCAAAATAATGTCATAATGATGAATAGGTAAGATACTAACGTTTGCCTATCCTGAAAGCTTATGTATGATCCTAAACGGAAAATGATAATGTAATGCTCAAAATAATTCAACACTCAGGAACAAATTTTAACAAAACATTTCAAAAAAACATGCAGCTACTTAAGACTGGAATTTTTAAGTGTATTCCACAGTACATTTCTTATGGGTAAGAAGGAAAGTATTTTCAACGATTTAGTACTCCAATCATAAGTAGGTACATTCTCTTTTTGTTATTACAATTTGCTTTTTGAAGCTTTTTGAATTTTCCACCATTGGAATTGTTTCACTAATATGTATGGAATTTACTACAAATATTATAACATTTTCATCTCATTCCAACTTTTAACATCTGATAACGGCAACTGCAATGTTTTGCCATAAGAAATGCATTGCCGTTATGTAATTGAAGGCTTGTTGACGGAAAACAGAACAATAAAAATCTAAAACTTATCATTCAACAATTACCTACCTGTCCCCGTTACCTAAAATTTATTCTAAGATAAACGAAAAATCCCACCACCAAATTTATAAAACATAGAAAAAATCAACAACTCCAAAGGTGGAACTATTTGGTTCAAATAAATGAAAGATAAATATCAAAACGAAAGTTCATAAAACTGGATGTAAGAATTAATATATTCCACGAATTTAATAGGAATTCATCATCATTTTTTATTGCTTCTGTACTATATTGCTAGTACAAATGAATTTCTTTTAAAGCTCAAGCTTATATTTGAAATACAGATGGTATGATATGTCTGTTACATTTTCTTCTAAAGAAAATATTTAAACAGTATTTCGGTGATTTTATATATACTTATATTCATACCAATATATACCGTATAGAGTAGGTGCCATTTTTGTAGAGACAAATTTGTTAATTCACTTTAGATTAATGAGTTAAAATAATTTACTCAAGCATTAGACTAAAATTTTAATTCGTTGTATTAGTCACAAACTTGTAAGTCATTCTATTATTTTAGCTACGTCAATCACTCTTTTTTTGGTAAAAACTAACTAGCACAACAAATTTGTAAAATCATCTAATACTTTCAGGTCTTTATAACATACTAATCAACATTTTTCAACTATTAAAAATCCAAAATATTCAGTAGTCATTGAATTTTCAAATAACACCATAACATTGAATAATTCATTTCATTCCACAAATATTCACTCTCAAGTAGTTTAATCATTAGAAAAATTATTCAGCGCTTGAAAATATACTTTTATATATTATTAACAACCATCTCTTGCCATGAATCATTCACCCTTCAAATAACGCGTTTTTTATGAGTAGTTTAGGATCAGTTTACAACTTTCCATCAAGTACAAGTTGAAAAATAAATACATTCGAGTATTTGGTACATATTTCCACATCGTAACTGCAATGCTGTTTTTAATTCATGTCAAAGCCCTACCAAGTTTTAGGCTACTGTGTACTATATGTATTTATGTACTTAGTTGTAGCAGGACTAGTAACTCCATGTAAAAATTACATCAGCAATGGTTCTTCTAATTATTTCAACCCAGATAAATTTCAAAGAATATGTTAAAAATTATTTTGGAATTTTTATATTTGGTAATTGACTTGTATACTTAGATGTACAAGCTAATTTTAAGAGTAATCATCTAGTAAAAGGCAGTACTTATTATCAATACATTGTATCATGTCTATCTATACTCAAAATGATAACAGTAATTGTGAATCACTGGGAATATATTCAATTTTACCTAATGTGCTTGTAAAATTTTCCAACATTTCAGTAAAATACTCTATCACTTTAGGCATCGATTTTCTATATAAATATCATTCTTTTGCAATCGAATATAGAAATATACTAGTTATCGTCACTTCTCATATGAATAAATAAATCTCTGTCAGGTGTCAAAGTTATAGAAAATAGATGTAGTTCAGCCAAGTTGAAACACACAACATATTGTCGGCATATAAATATATACTTTATACATTTGCAGCAAGAATTATTGCACAATAATTACTGATTGGCAGATATATGTGCTCGTCAGGTGCGTTCACGAGCGCGCGATCGCGAACGCCTATTAATGCAACAGCATAAAGAAAGTATTGAATACATATATGGATAAGACAATGAACCTTTAATAGTCCTCTCAATGAACATGTCAAGTTCCGCCTCTTTCTTTTTAGCCTCAGGATTTGGCTCTGGAGTTCCAGGAAATGTGATCAACACTATGCTCATGTTATCTCTGCTACCCTGTAGAGTATGAAAATAGTTGCACATAATTTCATTAAATTGTTATCATTTAACTTTAATGTTAAGTTTTCATTATAATTTAAAAAAAAATATAATTCTAAAATATCTATATATACATATATATATACATGAGGTGAAAATAGATTTTTTGGTATAGAGAGTTAGACTATGTTCACAAAGTGAACCTAAATGATCATGGGGCGAAATGTTTTGTCATAACGTTCATCATTAATAACATGAACAATTAAATAAATAAATATATATGAATATAAATAAATAATATATTGGATAAATAAAATCTGTTATCACATTTTTTTAGGATCAAACATCAAATTGATGAAATATTTTATAAAGAAAAAATACAAAAATTCTCATTAATCGTAGTAGGTCACACTGGGTGTGAGATTCACCCCAGAAATTTTTCAAAATACTCATGTTTACCTCAAGTACCCGGATGTTTCACGATTTTTAACCAATCAATTTTACTCATGAAAACCGAGAGCTCTTTTTGCGATTCTTAAACAGTACCTAGATACTTTTTTTAGATTTTTAGCAATGCAGGATATCACTTTATTAAATGGACTGGAATGAACTTCCACCTAGTGTAGCCGTTATGTGATTCTACTGATGTATGACCTATTTGGATTAAAGAATTATATCAATAGTATTGTCTGATTAGATGTATGAAAAACGGTGGTTTTCACAGAGGCATCCCAAGTAACGAATTTCCGTGGATTGTTCATCAGTTTCCAATCCAAGAGGACCTTCTCCCAATAGCCAGGGATAATACGTTTTGAGTTCATTTGGTCATACCTAAACCCTATAACTTACATTTCATGTTTATAAAAGCGTGAAATGAAATTATTGTTCATGGTATACATGACCATGGACGCTCATTTTACGCGTAGATTTTTGTGCATGAAATGCGATTTCACGCACTAGTTGCATAATATAGTATAATTCCAAAGACCAATGTTTTTAAAAACACTCGTGAATTGAGTGATCGTGTAATTTTCTAAACCAAGTTTGACTTCAACAAAATCATTGGGAAGTAATCACCAATTCCTGTAAGAGACTTTCACATCGTTCTTGAAAATGTTATCAAATCCCTAAATGACTAACCTTATATAAACAAGTGTCAATGACTTGATTGGTGATCGCCTCCAAATCGTCGGTGATGAGGAGCCTTGAGTGTATAAAATCGCACAGGTCCTCATTAGTCATGACGTCCCAGATGCCGTCGCAAGCAAGCACAAGAAACTCGTCGTGCTCGTCGTCGCGTTCGCGCACGAAGATCTCAGGCTCGGGCGAAACGAGCTGCTCGCAAGGGCCTCGGCCCTCCACGTTCTTGTACTCGTAGTCGCCAAGGGCCCGCGACACTGCCAGCAGGCCGTTTACCCGCTGGATCACGACGTTGCCTCCGGCGTTTTGGATTCGCTCTTTCTCCGCGGGCAGGACAGGTTTGTGGTCGCGCGTCGAGAATACGGGGTTGCCCGACCGGCACAGAACTGCCCTCGAATCCCCGCAGTTGGCGATGTAGATCTTCTTCGGCGATATAAATGCGCATACCTGTTGAGCAGAACCGACACAAGTGTTATTAGATTAGATTACATAGCCACTTGTTCTGTGCCAAGTGTATACTCTGATTCTTCCTCAGCTATTATTAAACAAATGTAGGAAGTTTTTAATACTTGATATTGCATGAAATTAATTTCCATTTAACCATATTTCTTCTGAAAAGTTATTTCTTGGCAAAGTAATTATTCTGAAGGAATAAAAATATAATGAACAATCTATTCCTACATGTTAAGTATTCTATCTCAAAAAAAATAGATCATTCCAATACCTTACAGATTAAATCTAAGACTTTAAAATATTATTGTCAAGTTACTACATTGACTAGTGTTATTCAGTTATATTAAAAAAAACCATGTGCTCATCAGTGTCCAAAATGTAAATAAAAGTTATACTTTGAGCAGATCAAAATGTACAGACAGAAGCTGAATTATTCAAATTTTATAGAATAAATATCAACTCACAGCTGTGGAGCCTGACTTGTCTGTGCCATCACACATTTCTGGAAGACCTCTCATTTTGTCATCCAATCTCAAGAAACCAGAATGTATTCCTTTCTCCACTTCTTCAGCTTTGAACTCTTCTGTTTGCATTATACATTCTAGTAAGTGTTCTGCACTATGTGCTGATACTAATACACCAGCGTGACCATCAAACACAGCAAAGTAGTTCCAGTCTGAGAGGCGACCTTCGAGCCCAGTTATCGCTTGGTGTGAATCTTCCATCTCCAGTCGCCAGCCTTGCATGCTGGCGACTCCATATTTCAGACCATTGCCTTCACCACTTTCATTGTACTTGTCTGTCTTGGGTGTATCCAAAAATGCCCCCATCCTCTCTAACAAATATCTCACGGCAACAATTCACTAATTTTCCGTCTCTATTATTTCACCATTATTTTCCATCTGTCGAATGAAGGAGCAGCTGACATGTTCTCAGCTGTAAAAGAAAAAACGCACAAAGACATTAACAAATAGTTTTGGCAAAGAGAATATTGAGATTTCAAATGTAACAGAATATTTTGATTCATTTTTGCATTGCTGCTGGAGCACAATTGAAAAGGAATCCTGCTTGATTATTATGAAAAGCGCGACTGCAAATGTAACATAAGTACACCAAGTACGAGTGTGAATTTCGCGAAATTGATAATGAGAACTCGTGCGTTGTTGGGTAGCTGGTTCGAGTCTATCCCAGGCTTTGTCCTATTCCCAAGCGGTATAATCGATGCACCAGCCAAGCGAATATATCACACGTGTAAAATCATCGCGACGAGAGACGCGCCACGGCAAACAAACGAGACGGTTGAAAATTGTTGCTCGCAATAATCAGTATACCGAGAAAGTAACGTATACGACGAATGGCCGAGAGAAAGCAGCGAGCTGGAGTTGGATGAAGCCATGTATCACTTGGACGGTCTTACTTTGGATCGAATCTCCGCGTATATATTGGTCGCGTTAAACCGCTGGATAATCCCGCGAGTAGGTATAAGTACAGACAGTGCGGATATGCTGTGTTGTACACGAGCGGAGGACGCGAGCTCTGCACGGATCAGCTCGTCGAACGGGTTACACAACAACTCGAGGAGAGGAGTGTCGCGGTGCGCGCACTGCGTGCGTGAGAGAGACACCGAGAAAGAGAGAGAGAGAGAGACTGCGAGAGCCTGGAGCTGCGATCGCGCGGGCTCTGGCAGCGCGCATAAACAGAGAGAGTATGTGTAATGTAAGCCAACTGACTAATAACGATGAGCGCGGAGTCACATGATTATATACTTGTGTATATATATACACATGTGCAGAAGAGGTCTGCTTATTCGGGGGGGTGCAGCTCGTGCCAGTGCAGCTATCCGACAAAGAAGCGCAGCGCCTTTATATATGTATATACACACAAGTATAGCAGAGAGCGGTTATCGCTTAGCGCGCCCAAAACTGCACACACGCACGCACGCACGGCGGCGTAGAAAATTGGCTCGAAAATGAATGTGTCGGGCAAGAGGTGCAGCGCCTGGTACGGCACATACTGGGCACTGGCATCACAGCCCGAAATAGTGTGACCCGGCGCGCCCGCGCGCTTTTGCTGCACTACTGACCGGCGTATGTCTGTGTGCGCGCGGGAAGTACTGCGTGTATGTATAATGTATATATATACATGCTGGCTCGCGCGCGCTTGAGCGAGATCGCGCTGCTCCTTGCGTGCAGAAAATCGCGCGCGCGACCATACAGGTTATGACGATTTGCTGCTTTTTGCACGCGTATAGAGATGCATTACACTTATACGTACACGCTCTGCTACTCGCTCGACGTTGACATATCGTCGTCGCCGTCGTCGTCGGGAGTGATATGTATACTGGGATGCAGGAGGAGCAGCAGCAGGGAGACGCGCGCGAGAGACACGACCGGCACCCCAACTCGCGGCTGTCTAATGGGTCCTAATGTGCGCGCTGCTCGCTCCTCTATACGTACGTTGCGGTGCGTGCGAATAAACTTGGGACAACTGAGATTTTACAAGAACAACGGCTGCGCGTAGAGTGGCCTCATAAATCGCCTTGCCGACACACGTTAGGGGTATCTCTTGCTCGGCATAGGCAGACTAGAGAGTGCATGGCGTCAGCGCTGCCCAATAGAACTAACGCCCGCGCTTTCGGAGAGCGCGCGCACGCGCCAACCCTATAATATATATATATGTATATATATTTTGCGGCTCGTGATATCCGCGGAGTCCACCGGAGTCCGGGCAATATATAAATATTTATATACATATACATATGTGTATGTATGTACACAATGTATATATAGGATATTGGGCCGGCTGTGGTAAACGCGGGCAGCGGCTCGCATGCGCAAAACTGAAATGTTGGTGTGGCCGCGCGGGGAATCACTTTTTTTTTATAAGGCTATCACCACCGGGTGGGGAATCACTTATTATACCTGCCGACACAGATATGTATACTAACTGATAGTGTATATATATACGTAATTACGTACCGATCGCTGAATATTCGCTCGGGTTTGCGCGGTTATCGGTTAAAAAAAAATGATTATATTCTCTCGACCATCTCACGTAAAAACATTGATCTCGTGCTCGCACACTATCCTGTTGATCGGAATCACGACGAACAAATTGCATCAGTCATGCCCGACATGCGCGCATTATACACAAAAACCATTATCGAGGCCCCTCGTTGTTTTTTTTTTTGCTTTCTCGGTCACTCGGGCGCAGAGAGCTATTTTTGAAATTTTGAGCTACCAAAAAATTAACGGCGATATATTTGACGACGCGAGTGCAAAGTATATCTAAAAAAAATACTTGCGTAATCTCACCGGACGTATGTGAAGAACGCTTGATGATTAATCCTCCCGTATATCATCATCTTTACCTTCCTCTTTTATCCTATACACCCCATTTGAAATATATCATAAATATATATTGAAACGATTTGCCCTGAGCAACATGAACGAGTAATTGTCATGCATGTTTGTGGTATATATCTAGTAACATTTTGAGATAATAATCATTTATTAATCTTTGGATATATCTAATGATGATGGAATCAATCTGAATGGCTCTATTTAAAAACATTGAAATAATTATCCATTCGTGCACTACAGTTTCACAACTCGTAATAAAAGCATATAAGTCACTTTTACCGAGATCATACTCGATTACTACTTATACTAATACAACTAAAGCTGTTGATTATTTTTTGTTTAATCTGAAGAGTTACGAGATAATTAATAGAGATCCTTGGCCTGAAAGTTATCAGTGCGCGACGTCTTCGATAGTGAGTATAGTGCAAATTGCATTTATCCATGATCTACATTTCGACCTTGCAGTAGTTAATTTTGAAAAATTGAGAACATTAGCGCTTCTTTTCTATATATATCATGATGAATACCAACGAATACTTCCGTATATGACACGAGGTAATATGATGATCTTCTCATTACATTCAAGTGTCCTCAATTCCATTAGATTATCAAAATATCCACTATACTGCAGTTAAAAATTTGAGAGAAAGAAAGAATTCCAAATCAATATACAGAATAAACATTATATCACTGAAATTCTTCAATTCGTATGAAGTAATAGACGAATTCAGTAATAGACAAACTGAACAGGCTTGACCTTATGCTGAAAAAACCGTAACTCAAGTCTCGATCGTGCATCATCACACACAAATTCTCCGTTGTCAATCACGAATTTATAATCTTGAAACAGCAAATATGATAATGATCAGTCAATTTGTGCCGACTAATTTTACACGCGAGTTGTGAAAATTTCAAGATATAATATATCATAATAAGTGCTCACAACACTGAACTTTGAAATTTAATATCCATGGAGAGATGAAGAATATTTATACTTTTCACGCACTCTTTGAAAACATTTATATTTGCTTACTTGCATGCGCGTGTGAATCTAATCTCATTACATTTATCTTTTGACAACCTTCACAACAAAAATCAGCAACCATGTGATGATCAACGAAATTATAATATCCAAGCAATGGGCAAAGACTTCTGATGCATTGAATACTGAACAATATTATTCTTAACAGTAGGAAAAAAGTATTGATAAATATATTCCACTGGCTACTATCAGTTTATTATTAGATATTAGAAAAGAATTTAACACACATTTGACATTTTGGCTGGAGAAATTCTCGAGAATACGAGCGACACCTTCAAATTAAAACACAAGACTGAAGTTAAAAAAAACTTCTAGTGCTTCATTACCGCGCGAACACTCGGGAAACTTACCGAAGCACGAAACCGAGAAAATTGAGGGTTGCCGAGGGAAACAGCTTTGAAAAGGTTTCACTCATCATTGTCGGCAGTATTCCAGTCTGCTTTAACATGTGATGAAGATGAAAATGTCGAGTTTAATAGCCATTTACGCGCGTTGTTTTCCCCTGATAAGAACTCAATTGGAAAATGTAGATGGTGAAAGTTTATAAAAAAATAATTGAGATTGTATTTCATAACTATTTTTTTATC
Organism: Aphelinus atriplicis; assembly: GCA_020882685.1. Lineage (NCBI taxonomy): Eukaryota > Metazoa > Arthropoda > Insecta > Hymenoptera > Aphelinidae > Aphelinus > Aphelinus atriplicis. The sequence goes on from CM037074.1 coordinate 7,967,451, forward strand.
GGGATTACTTACTTGATATAAAGTTTAATATCAAATACGATTCCCATAAAAATCGATTTATTCAACACTTAGTTACCAAAATTTGTATTAAATACAATTCATTCATGTATAGCCTCTCCAACCTTGCAGTAACTTCAACATATCTTCAAAAATACTGAATAAACTAATTCCACCAATAATTCTAACAAATCATTATTAGATGCTAACTCACACAATGTTTTTATCAAAAATTATTTTACAGTGTGTAACAGTGAAATTAATGATATATTTGAAAAATGTTGAATGAACTATGTGGTCAATGAGAACCACTTCCAGATACAGTATAAATAGTGATGAACTCCTAAATTTGATTATATATATCAAATTACTTTCTAAAACAAAAGTCTTCGAAGTGAATTTTGAGTGATGAAATAAATAAATTTGAATTAAATAAGGATCTAAATAATGAAACCTAAAGATGCAGATACACCTGATAGATACCTGCTATCTCGATATACAAACTGTGCAACAGTTGAAATTAAAGTAATCATTCATTTACTTTTCACCACAAAACCAAGATCTCGAGGCACCATGTACTGTTTGAGAATTTCATCTGTAACTTTACTTCTATTCTCTTGATGCGTAGCCACTATTTTTTGTAATACTTCTATGATTTCCTTTTTGATTTCTCCAGTCAAAATTTCACCGCTTGTATAGCCCTACAAAATAATTAGATAGAATTAGATAACTAATAACTAAAAAGTCATGGTATTGAGAAAGGAACTTTACCTTTCTTATTTCTTCTAACTTCTCATCATCTTCCAAAAAGAACCTTAACCATTGGTATGATACATCTATATCACAATTTCCTCCTATTTGTCTGTGCTCTTCAACAGTGGCTTGCCCACCAGAAAATGCATGTTTGTTTATTTTACTCTTTATTTGCTTGGGAGTGTCAGTCAGATATATAGCAGTATTAATATCACTAGCAGACATTTTTGTTTTAGAGCCCTGCAATGCGGGTAAAAATGTTGAGTGCAACAGTGCAGGCTTCGGGTGATTTGTTCTAGGCGCAATGTCTCTGGTCATCCTGAAGTAAGGATCTTGATCTATTGCACATGGTATAAGGCATGGAACCTTTGCATCCTTGAAAATGAAAGGAAAAGTACTACACAAGGCTGGGGCAGCTTGCACTGGAGGAAAACTAATTTTTGCAATGGGATCACTGTCACCAAACCCGAAAATACCCTTCACTTGATTAAATGTAACACACTTTTGTATCCTAACCATATTTTGATAGAATGCAGGATTTGTGCCTATATGCTCCAGATCTGTGAATATAAATGTTTTGTCTAACCTAAAACCACATGCTACAATGTCTTTAGCATTTGCATAGGCCAACTTAGTAGCATCTTCGAGTTTTAAATTTTTCCATATGGCCTTTTCGTCATCAGTCAACTGTATGACAAGAGGGACATCAAACACATCTTGCAACCATTTACAAAACATAAATGGAATGAGATGACCTAAATGCATCGAGTCAGAACTTGGTCCTCTACCTGTATACAGGTAAAATGGTTTTCCTTGTTCGTATAAGTTCAATATTGTATGCATATCCCTGTGCGAAAAGAAGATTTCTCTACGGAGAAAATGGTGAGGTTTTTGTCCAGTAATTTTCTCAAATCGAGCAAGTAATTCATCATCAATCTTAGAGCTGCCAAATCGTTCTGTAATGAAGTAAAATAGGGTTACATTCTAACATTTGAAATCTGAAAGCTATAAACTGTTGGCTACAAACTGTAGTTATAGCCAACAACGTTAATATTGCATCATTTTCAAGGATCAAGAATTAAATTTCGGAAATTTTGACAGAAAAACTTTTCGAACTTTGTACAAAAAAATAATGAACTGAAGGAATTTAAATGGAAATGACGCGTTTGGTAATAAAATGATAATTACTTATTAATTTGTCGTAGTCGATTCCTGTGTCACTCTGGCTCTCAACATTCCAGGGGGTTACAACGTCGTCAGAATCGACTGTTCCATTCGAATCGACAATTCCCGAACTCATTGTGATATATTTTAGATTAGATTCAACTCCTTAATGATCCACTAATTGTATTTCTTTCTTTCACCGGGTAAGTAACAAATATGGAACAACAGAACCTTCGTGCCGCATGTCACATGCGTGACGTACCTTACATACATGCGCATATATATATAGTGGTGGTGAGTTGGTGACTGGTGGGTAAGCCTGTGAGTGTAAGCTTATCTGTAGATAGGTATCTCGCTTTCGGTTTCGGAGCATGAGATGCGCGCGAACATCTCGCTGTATATTATGCTGCAGTTGTATGTACATATACATACATTTTTATGACATTGATGATAAAAATTGTTTGATTAATTGGAAATTAAAATTTACTCCATTTTTAACAGTACAAGCAAAATATTCTGAGAGCATAAAATTTCACAAAATTTGAAATTCTGAAATTTTTACTCCACTAAACCTCGATTTCGTATTCATCGTAATTATTTTTTACTGATAACTCCATTATTTCTCTAAAGATTTTTGACAACAAGAAAATGTTGCATCCAAATAATTTACCGAAGCCCCCCCCCCCCCAAATAATGTTGGAAAAACTCGGGATGTCTGGGTAGCATCTTGTAGTTGTGCCATTTACGGTACTATATTTGATTTGAATTATATAATCAATTCTCCATCCAGTTGATTCATATATTATCCCCAGCCACCACAGACAAATTCTCTGAAAAGTCTACGTTTTCTTGAGGCTTGCACGCGATCCTTAGCATACATGTATATGAGCAATTCCCCAGAACTTTTGACTTTTGGAGAAGATAACGAGATGATCCTTTATTTGGAGGCACACTATTGAAAATCGGTCATAGTACTCATATACCACCCACCAATAGAAGTAAACATTAGCTCCTCATTTATTCGAAGTCTTTTTTTTATAAGAATGTTTATAATGTTTTATAAAATAGATATTTTGATATACAAATAAAATACATTTTTTTGCGATTTAGGTGAGGAAAAGGAAACTAAATAGACTAAGGATTGAGACAGATCCTTTTTCAGGATTTTTTTTAATTATTAATTTATTAATGGCAATGAATATATTTATTCAGATTTATTAGGTTTGACTCATTTATCATAAGATTAATAGCACATCCATGTTTTACTTTTCATTAATTTACCTTCTCAAGAGTAATCGGTCTGGTCTACTTTTCTCATTGATCTCTTGCAAGTTTTGTCTTTTGATAGCTTTTTTCTCTGCAGTTATTTTTCTTTTGAGCTGTACTTTTTGTCTCCTTAAGTCAGCTTTACTTTCTTGAACAGCCTCCATTTTCGAGTATTGAATAATATTTTATTATTTCACGAGCATGTCGATTTATCACGTCCTAGTCGGACGACTGCAGTCAAACTACTGGCACCTCAATTTCTTATCACCAGAACCAGTTTTTATATTTTCCCGATGCTAGGGTTTCTTGGAAAAGTCGCCTATATCAACTGTGTTCATCGTTCTTCTATTATGAATACAGTGATGTATACATAGACGTATTTTGACATACACATAGCAAGTATACAATTCCAATGATACTGTTTGCCGTTAAATACATTAAAAATTATGATATTGACTGTTTTCGTTGACACTCACTGTAATGATGGCATCTTGGAATATACTTTTAAAAGACGAGTATGATTTGAAACTCATTTAAATTCTTATTCGTGAAGAAAAGGCATTAAATGTATAATTTTCCTTAATTTTCAGAAGTAATGATTTTCATGACTTTTTTATAATAGCTCATATGAAGTTTATTTACCGAAATATCAATTTAAGCCATATCAGATTCATTCAATTACATCGTAAAGAATAATGGGCTGCAGATTTAACGTCTAAATTCAATGAAGTTTGAATGTGCCAGTCAAAAACGGTTATTTTTTACATCGAGGGCCATCCATATAATATTTTTCCAAATCTATAAAATATGAATGGAAATGAGAGCACATGTTCAGAAAAATATTTTTATAATATCTCAAAATCAGTAGAAGAAATTGTGATTAGATTCAATGACACCACGTGAAACTTTTTTGAGAAAAAAAATAAAATGTCAAGCCTGATCATTTTCTCCACAAGCGTCTTCCTCAGGCATAAGCGGTTGTATTTAATACAGGATTGATAGCACACCTCTTTAACACACAAGTTCATCAGGATCATATCGAGGACATGGAGTGGAAAAAATTTTGTAGCGATTGAAGAAGACTTTTTCATTTTACACCGCTCAATGTATTCGTGAACATGGAATCTTCCCGAGCAATTTCACCTAAATTCGCGCTTGTAGCACATATTCTTTAAGGAACTTTCTGTGAAAGATGAAAAATAGGTAGAGGAGCCTCTCGTATACTTCCTGAACTTCAAAAAATTATTATTAAAATGTCATTAGGCTTTGAAATTCGATTATTTCACGACTGGATCATCGAAAGTTAAAAGTTTTGGGGAATTGCTCATATATACAGGAATCGAGTTATATGCCCATGATGGCACAGTGTTTGAATGCAGGAATGAATAAAATATTCGTGATTTTTCTATATTTTTCCAGAGATTTATTCAAATATATAACAATCTTAGTCTGTTTTCATTCCACATAAAAATAAATCAATATTTTAAAAATATATCGATGTTTAAAGATTTTTATAAATATTAGAATTCATATATTTGTGGATTCTATCATCCTTATGGTGCTCCAAAATACATCATTTATATAGAATATGCGACTCTTGCGTTGCTGCTTCTCTGATTTTTCTTTTACGCACTGAAATTCCGGAATTAAAATTTAATTAGACGAGCAAACGCAAATAATCTTCTATAGAAGAGTACATACGAGGAAGACTTGAATAATTCCATTGCTCCAGCTCAACAATTCTTGTTCATCAAGTTTAGTTTCATAAATTTGAATAAATGAAATATTTGATTGCTTTTTTTTTCTATTCTTACTACTTAATAAAAATTTCAAGATATATCCAAACTATATTTGCATATCATCATTGATAAAAATAATATCGTAGAGTCACCTTCGAGGTACAAGAGTATTGGAATTATATTACTGGATCAGATGGTAATCGTATTGGTGACATTACAACCATTTGAGAATGAATTGTCAGGGTGATGGAAATCACGTGAAGGCGGAAACGCGCAACCGCACAGTCATACGCAAATCTATAAGACTTATAAACCCACGAGGGTACTTATATGTGGCACGTTTGATTGCGTTCATCGAAATCGAGTCTGCCTTTCACTCTCGTGGGTTCATGTTCAGTATATACATGCTTGTGTGACTTTACGTTTGCGAATTCGTTCTTCTCATCCTTACATGTTCCACACTGATAAATCTTCTTGCGTATAAAAAAGTAGATTTTTCCTTCGACTTTTTACGTTGAGTATGAGCAGAATATACGTTATGATGCGATGTTATAGTCTCTTGAGTTAATTTCTAAAACACTCCGTTGCGGAAAAAAACTCGCAATGTTGAGCTTTTTTCGCCAATCGGATTGGGTATGCGAATCCAGTATATTCTGGATATACTCGAGTTAATGCTCGCCACTTGAATATGATTTCGATAAGGGATTAACTACTCTTATACTTTCAATTATTTAATAGAAAACAGTAATTCGTACACTAGCTTATTTTTTACAGCATATCTTTTTACGTAAAAAACATACATTGATTTGAATGTTCTACATATTTGATAGATTCGTATATCTTCGTTCAAATATATCATTACACAGGCATCAAAGTTCTCTGTATTCACCACATGATCATAATCGAATGGAGTTTCCATTATATCTATCAACAGGGTTCGATATGATTTGATTAAAATATTTCATTTCACAAAACAAACTCAATTAGCAACTGCAGATCTATTGCTTTATTTTAAGAAGCTTCAATTAATTGTTGTGTCTGCGATTCAAAATGAATGGCGATTTCAAAAGATTGCCCATTTTTCAGATTATTACATCAACCCTAATTGGAGTGAATTTCACTCCAAACATCTTTCAACTCTTTGTAGAGATCCTTGATCGTACAACACTTGAACAATTAATTTTGGTTAAGTAAACTCAGAGAGATTTTTCTGCAATCCTTAAAGAATACTTAGTTATTTTTATTTTAAATTTGTAGAACTCATTGTTGAATCGGAATATCTTTATTTTTTAGAGTTGGAGTAAATTTTACTCTGTGAAACCTTTGTGAGATTCTAATGAAGTGTGACCAACTAGGGTTAACATGAAATTATGTAAAACAAACCCAAACATTCCGTTTGAGAATCTTTAATATTTGATGAAAAAATATCTCATCTACAAAAGGAATTTGAATTTCATTAGCAATCTTTTTGATAATCCAAAAGGTCCCAATTATTCTCTCAATACAATTATGATTTCGTTGAGAAGTCACAATATTTATATGGAATACGTTAAAAGTCTTAATTTCTAATTATGCACTTGGCACAGTACGTACGTTTTTTTGTTTCGTTTTACAATTCAAAGTCATTTTGTATCTAATTAAAATTATAATCTTTTTATTATAATTATTAGTAGGTATATCGAGGAATAGTAAATATGAATTATATTTTCCACATTGAATTGCGTCGTAATTATACCTTGTTATACTATATCATCTTATAACATACTATTTCATTCTAACTTGGCCATTTCTCTTTGAATTCAAGAAAGATATAGGAGTTTTTTTCATAAACAATATTCCGTATTGAGTATCAAGGACTCAATAATATAGACTTATATGCGACTATCTCTCAAAATAATCATTTTGTTCTACAATGAAATAACAACTCAAAATTTAATATAATGTCAAGGTCCAACTTGATAGAAATTTGTTGTTGATCCGAGAATTTTTCCTTCAAGCATCTAATTATAATTTACTCTTTAAATAATTACTACCTTAAAAAAGTATCAGTTAAAATTTCATATCATTAATTACATTATAGATAATGCAGATAAAGACTATTATAGATTATCAGAATGTGAATTTGATTAATTCATCTTCCTAGCTTCGTTTGATATATTAATATAAAATATCCAACTTCTTATCACAACTTTTTTCGGGAAACCTTATGATTTTCACGCAGTGTACAATTTTCTCAATCACAGCCTGAGTCATTCCTTACAAATTTAATTGTATGAAAATCTTCCGTTTCAGATGAAACAATTCAATCAGTGAACCGGCAATAGAAAAAATTGATAATCGTAAGAAAATTTTTGGAGACAAAGTATGCAGGACAGATTTTTGTGCTCTATTTTACAGATGAAATTTTCAATATTAAATCATCTATTATTCTTCTCATTTTAGTATTTATTCAGATGTAAATATGATTATGTATAACATTTGTGTTTACGATGAAAGGTACTTGTTGGCGCCTACGAATATGAAAAATATAGTATTTGGTTTGATATCGGTGTGCAATTCTACTCGAACGGCTTTTGTTTTCCGAATACGAGAAATGCAGCAAATCAGCAAAAATGTGCAAATCCTTCTATCTTTCATAATCAAGATTTTTCATAGTTTGTTGGAACCTTACAAAACGTAATATTTGAATATTCATTCTGTACTGATTTTCGTTAACACCCACACATCCATTCGTTATAGTGGATGTCCGTTCAAGATATATACGTTTGTAGTATTTTTATTCTATTCAACTTTTATGAACTCGAAATCGTGTGAATGCATCTAAATTTCAACTAAACGTAAGCATTTTCTGATATTTTTCCATCAAAATTCAATATAATACCGTTGCAAAATCCACATTTTTAAAGTTTTATTGACGACAAGTAAGAAAAAAAAACCATAAAAATTGATAGATGGGCCGTAATTCAACGAAATGCGTACGGGTCGGTCGTTCATCACGAGTAACACAAAGTTAATTCCTTTTTTTTTGACCATACAGTTGAAAATGAAAATGAATGCCGAAAAAATAAGAACCAAATTTTGATTTTTCACAACTTGAGTAATTCATCGTTAACATCGTCGTTTAACATTTTTGCCATATTCGTGTACATACGTATATCTGGTAATTCATATTTGTATTCATTCATCTACTTTCAACAACCCATCGGAGAAATTATGTTTTGTGACTTTAACTCTTCGTTATAGATGAACACACACGCAAAAACAAAGATATTTTTAATTACAGCTAAAAACTTATGAGTGCGATTGAAAATTTAATCAATTAGCTATAGTGAATATTAATTGATATTCTGAAGAGTTAAAATAGTATATTATGCACCTGAGCGAGGTTAGGCGATTTCGGCACGCAAAACGTTTGCGACCCGAGCGCAGCAAGGGTCGTAGGTTTGCGCGTGCCGACATAGCCTAGATGAGCCAGGTGCATATACTATTTTTCGTCTCCAGTGGGAGAAAAGTGTAATTTTTTGCGAACACCAGGGAGCAAAATTGACACTTTGCTCCCGCTGGGACGAAAAATCACATTATTACAAATAAAAGTTGGCCTATTTCATAATCTCTTTAAAGTTTGGCGTGATCCAAAGAATGTAAAACCATGGATGAAATTACTTTCTACAATATCACTCTTGCCAGGGGAATGGCTCATCTTCTTTCGTATAACTGTGTACGATTTTAATACTTATGAGTAGATTTGGCAATCATAAGCATCGATTCATGTATCTGATTATAATATATTTCAACGTTTCATATTTGAGTCAAGGCTTTATAATAGATATACTCTTATCTTGTTTGCTTGAAACTTTGAACTTGAGATCACAAATAAAAAAAACATTTTGTGAATCTGAATCTTTTGGCAAGATTATATAATATTCGAATATCCAACATTTCAGCATATCCATAATTTCGAGTATTTTTTCCACGTGACCAGCAACTTCTTGCACGATTAGCCTATTTGATTTCTCCATATCGACAAATTGTCAAGTCGATCCCAACAGTTTCCTTGATTAACCGTATAATTCACCGGTGAACGCTTGGCATATTCTAATTGAAAACATCCTAAACGAGTGACTAATATACAGCTTAAAGATACATTAGGAATATTTACACTTTACGTTATCGTGAAAAGTTGTACCCATGATTGCTCTTTGAGCGAAATATCTCACGTATCTGTACGATCCCTCAAATTCTTCACAAATTTATTTATACATACATACATATACATATATATATTATCCATAAAACAGTTCGCAAACAGGGCGTAAGCAGGAAGGGGCAAAATTAACGAGCTCACACTTTCACGCCTACTCCCCCTTCATTTTTCACGTCGGCGACGATGGTGATGTCGAAGGTGGGCGTGCAAACTTCGGTGGGCGTCGGGGTAGCCAGTGGAGCCAGCCTCGAGTCCTTGCAACTGACGGGTCTGACCATCGGTCTGCTGCGGTGGATACCTGGCTCGAGCCTGAGAATGGCGCACAGCCTCTCGCTCTGGTTCTTGTCCCTGAACATGGACTCGGTCGACTTGCTCTGCAGCTCGAGCCGCTGCTGCAGGCTCGCGGGTCTCTTCACCAGACACGTGCTGGAGGCGCAGCTTCGGGACTTGGGCGACAGTCCGTCGACGGGGGTCGGCTCGTCCGCCTCGAACGAAGTGAAGATGTCCTCGGAGTCGGGGACCGACGGCGCGCTGAAGAACGACTCGCGCAATGACGAGCTGAGCGCCTCCGAGCAGAGGAACGGCTCTAGGCAGGAGGTCAGGTCGTTCAGGTCACTGCCGCTGTTGCAACTGTGAAAATTGTTCACCGAGTACGAGGAGGGAAAGCGTGCCGGGTGCTCCGTCACGTTGGACAGCACCTCCTGGCTCCGGGAGGACTCTGACCACTTGGAGTCGGAGGGTCGCCTCGAGCTGAACCTCGTGGAGTCGTGCTCCGGGAAAATCGTGTCGCACACGAACCTGCGCTCGTCGCCGCAGCGCAGCAGCAGCAGCTCCGTCAGCTCTCGGGGACTAATTGAACTAGGTGAAGGATTCGGCCATACGTTCGTCGGACGGTCGCTGCAGTCTTCGATATTTAGCAATACGGAGGGTATGAGCACAGGATCGGAATTCCTGGAGGGACTTTTCAAGTGATTCGGAATTGACTGGGATCGGAGTGGACTACCCGCACTGTCTGATGTGCTTCTGTAGCTGTCCTCCTCTTGCAACGAGTCCAAGGGAAGAGGATCTATTGGACTCGGTGGCTCCGAGTGTATCGTCGGCACCGTTAGTGAATCAGTCAGTCTCGAAGGCTCCAGCAGTCTATTATGACTCACGATTCCTGCAAGAGTATCGATGGTCTCCGAGTGTTGGAAGAACTCCAAGTTGTTGCGGCGACCTTGAAACCTTGCCACTTGGTCAAAATCCGCTTCCATCGGCATCGATCTGCTAGGTTCAGCTCGATAGAAGCTCGCCAACTTATTGGGAGTGATTGTCAACTGTCTGCTAGGTACTCGTTGATTGGGGCTGCTACCCGAGCTACAATACACCCCATCTGGAGTGGGCAAAGACGACTGACTGGTTTGGTTAATCTGCAAGTCCATCGTCGGACTGGGTAAATCGTAATATTGGGGTTTGAAGCGCTGTCTCGCTCGAGCCCAAGTGAAACATCTGCGATGATGGGGGTCAACATGCTGACTCTTCGAGACGTTCTTCACAAAGTCTCGATCAGCAAAACGATTGTCCAGATAGTGCTCGGAATACCTGTGGTTTTCTACCGCGCTTCTGCCTGCCGGGAAGAGCTTCAAGTTTGTGTCCGAGGTACCCACGGTATCTTTAATGTTCGAGTCCGAAACGGACGACAATTTTGAGGCTTTCTTCCTACAAATATATGACTGATGGCAGACGACTTCTTTGAAGGTTTTCGTGTCCAAATCTGGACTGTCGGCATTCAGCATCGGGTCCGACATGGTATTCAGGTGGACAGCGGCTTTTTTATTGATACCACCATTGAGGTTCTGGTAGGACACAAATCGCGTGTCACTGAACCGACAGACATTCTTAACGCCAGCCCTCTTGTGGTTCAGCCGCCTCAAGTGACGGATTTTGCTGAAAGTCGGGTCGAGCAGGTACTTGAGGTTCTTAATCTTGTCGATGTTGTGGTTCGAGTCGATCACGTGGTTGCGGTGGACAATGTACTTGGGGTCGAGCATCTTGGTGAGGTCGTGGATGTTCTCCTCGACTATGTGGGCTTGCCTGCCGCAGCTGCCGGAGGACGAGCCGTCGTTGGCGCCCTCGGGCGAGATGTCCACGTTCTTGCTCGAGCTCTCGAGGCAGCGCCTGCTCGTGTACACGATGCTGTGGTGCTGCTTGGCCGCGAAGCAGTCCTCGACGGGCGGCCGCCGCTCGTCCAGGCTGTTCACCTCGGCCAGCTCGAGGTTGGTGTTGGAGTTGCGCCGGGCTGGCGAGCAGCCGTACCGACTCGGGGTCACCCCGAACAACGCCACGACGTCCTCGGCTATCTTGCCTGCGGCAAGCCGGATGTCCCCGTGGTGGAACGCGTAGATCCACGGGTTGGTCCCGCTGTGAGCGAGAATCGGCAGGCCCAGCCAGATCGTACAGTCCGATAGTATATTCGTCCCGCAGAACGTATCCAGCAGCATACACGTCTGGAATAAGTTTCACCGTTAGTTCATCATAGTATATCTTTGATGTTTGATGTTTGATTTGCCATCGCCTGTGTCCCCGTAGGTAATGTTTCTGCGATTAAAAATTATCCTCGAGTCGAAGAATTAAAAATGTCGATACTTGGATAAAGAAGAAAAATCAGCTTGGCAAGCTATATGACAAGAAGACATTTGCTCGAGAATCAAGACTCTTTTCTAAATCCTAGAAGAGTTTAGTTTAGCAAGAAAAGGTATTTTCCAGCCTCAAACTGATTTTTCTTCTTGAATCGAAAAAATTCGATTCTGCTGAGTGAAATGAACAGGATTGAAATATTTACGATACGGGATTCTAAGTGAAATTTTTCCGATTTATATCTATGGTTTTTATTTGCGACTCATTAATTTATCATCGGAATGCGATTGTGAAATTTCAGTCAAGATTTTTTGTGATTACGACATCATTTAACGCAAAGGAGCTTTTCTCGGTTTTACAAAAAGTGGTGCTGAAATAAATAGTCACGGTGGGTCGTTGAATTCCAAAACTCAATAAGACTGTGGCTGTGAAATGGAAAAGATCATTAAAGAAAGAAGCTTCAAAAAATTTCATGAGAAAATCAATCGAACGTGAAGAAATATTTTCATGATCTATCAAATGGAAACGGATAAGAGTAGAGAAGACTGTTGCAGTAAGTATGTAAAGAATGCGAAGAGATTAGAAGAATCGAAGCGTATCTCGAATGGCGCGACAAGCAGTTCTATTGGATTTCAATAGCTAGACGAACTTAGTCGGTCCTGGACGAGACCGTTATACGTACTGGAAATTGTTTTCACGCGTGCCCCGTGATCGGAATTCAAACTTTGTCCCCGCAGAGCTTTATTACATTCCATTCGTCATTGTTGAAAGTAGTCAGGTAGAATTTCAGCTATTGCTTTCGTTCATTTTTGTGATTCGCCTATTCCAATGGAAATTTTCACAAAATAGAATAATGTAAAATTATGCGGTCTCGTGGGTTACAAAACTATTATCCTTCCGTTAATCTTGTTCTGAACTTGATAATAACATCAGCACATCAAAGAGAGTTGTCTTAGCTGCAGGCGCGAATTTTTTATTCCTTATTCGAGTGAATAAGTCGATTAAATGTAAGCTTAGTATATCACCTGGAAGGGCAGCCAGAGGATGAAGAATGCGCCGACGGTGACGGCGAGTGTTTGGCCGTATCTAGGCAGAGCGAGGGTCTGCGTCTGATTCCTGAACGACAACTCGACCGTGTAGATAGCCCTGGCGTGCGCCCGCGCCACCAGGTACACGTACATGTAGCAGCCGAGCAGTATGAACGCACTCGGTGCCCAAACCGCCAGGAACAGGAACACCCGTACCGGCGGCAGGATCACCCCGTTGAACCTGCAGCTTCCACTGAAACATTCGGTCCACTTTCATTTCCTCTTCTTTCTCGCTTTTTCCTATGCGCATCGAATGCAAATAAATTCGCATGTGCAACATTGGTGAATGAAGGGAAAAATGTTGACGTCAGTGATTCAAATGATAACTGAGATATGAGCGGACCTTATTTAATTCAACCCTTCGCGGCATGATAGAATTCTATGATGGCACCTCTCAATTAAACAGTCTTTTTGCTATTTCAAAGTATTTTTTATTCGACTCTACCTATGTATTTCGTAATTTTATGATCGTGCTATGCTGCAGAATCGAAAATTGTGCGCAAATATTTGAACAAATTTCGTTCCTTTGTTCATGTTAAAGAATCCAAACGCGCTGCTCGTTGACATTCTATGTACACACGTTCACAAAATTATATTTTAATTGTTATTCTCGCGTATTTTATTCTGATTATCTTTATTATAATTTGAAACCTTAAAACTCATTATCCTCATCCTGTTGTTGATAAATCGCACAAATATGATTATTGATCAAAAAAGATTAATAGACAGCTGACCGAATAAGCGAGACAGAGCTTCTCAAAAATAAGGTTTTATAATGTATCTAATGGTCAGGTACTAGTCCATACTTTCAAGCAATTTTCTGTACCTAATTTGGACTCTATATCTTTAGGTTCCCATGGTTGACTACGATGGAATCTAAATTCTTAAAAAATCTGAAAATTTCATTCGATTTAGTGTCGAACTGCCTCGTACAGAAAATGGTATTCATCTTGGTATAAATCAAGGCCAAATTCGCGAACAGTAGTTACAGTCGGGGGTTGTTCAGACCAAACGAACAAACGTCGTCCGCTCGCCCGTATCACTTTTCATTTTAAAAAAAAAACACGTTCCTCGGAGACTTCAACGCGTCTCACGAAAACCAACATGTTTTCATCTTGACTAACCCGATTCACGAAAGAAACTCTTGGACACCTCGTCCAATATCTCGTGCTCCGATTCCGTTAATTGCAATTTGTGTACACTAGGGGAAAGAGGGGCGGAAAGAGGGGTAGGTTGTCAGTTGGAGGTAAGTTGGCAATCTATGAATAACTTCTAATTTACGCGACCCGCAGAGATTACGCTTATTGTAATTTGTGTGCATTAACATGACACATATTTGTCCGGTGTATTATATCTCCAGCGTTGCTTACAGAGGAAAAAATCATTTTTACATTTTATGAAAATTCTGCCTACCTGCTCCTCTCTCCCCTACCACGATACATATTTGTCCCGTATACCAGATTTCTAGCGCAGTTTATAAAAGAAGAAAGTAAGTTTGAAATATTTAGCTTATCAAAAATAATGTTGAGTAACATTTTTTTTAACTTAATTGGCGAGAAATAATTATTGATAATGTGTCATACAAAAATACAAAAGAAATAGACCATAGGTATTTAAGAACTATAACCCTCATTGAATGAAATCTCAAAACGTAATATTTAAAAGAAACTGCTTGAGCATTAAGGAAATCTTTTAGCTTTCTCAAAGAGAAAGCTTTGTATTTATAGGATTCTAGAGACTGTAAAGCATAAAAATATCATTGATAATCACTTCTCACCATTTGGGTTCAATGAGAAACCAAATTTTTTAAACAGTTTTGTTTCATTTTGATCAGCTAAATATCTCAAACTTACCTCTCTCCTCTATGAGCAGTGCAGTAGGACGAACGCGTATCGTGGACATCGTGGTAACGTACACGAATTACAAATTATAGCGCCGCATCTTTGCGCGTCGCGTGAATCAGGAGATATTCATGGTTTGCCAACTTTGCCTCAACTGCGTCAATCTGGCCTGCTTTCCCCTTGTACATATACGTATATTTCCAAAAATTAAATTAACTCGGTATTACGCAGCAGAGAGCGCGATACGCGCCTGGAGTGGCTGACCGACGGGCTTATGTTCGTCAGTGGGCGCGCGCGGCTGGGATGACGCGTAAATCATACTCGTGTTCCCTCGTTATACGTGGGAAGGACGCGCGAGGTGGAATTACCATGTCCACGGCTGTCTTGGTCCACCCGACCATGCGGTAGAGGAGGAATTTCGCGTTGCCGAGTGCGGGGAATATGAAATATTCCGCGCATGCGGCCGTGCGATCGAGCGGCTTGTACTTCGCGCGAGGGCCGCGACCAATGAATATACATGGTTGTGGCTATCGCGGAATGAACGAGCTCACGTTGTCAAAGATGAAAATCAGTTATAAATATTCGAGGCAGAGGAGGTAAGATACGAGACGTGAAAAAGAAAAATAACTCTTTGGTTCGAGGTGTGTGTGTACGCGCGCGCACAAGCTCACCTCGGGAATGGTGATTTTTCATTGAACATTCGCTCACTATTATTTCTCACATAATGATGTGATGCTTCATATCTTTGACGACCGCGCGAGAGTAAGTTCAGCTTTTCATTGGAAAATAACTGAAAGATATCATCAATTAAATGTACACTCGGAATCTAATCTAAATCTAAATTTAATAATAGTAAAATATTACTGTTTACGCAGTAATAATCTGTTATTTTTATCAATTGCGCAATTTGTACTATTAAATAATAGTTTTTTACTATTTTAGATTCAGAGTATACACAGAATTCAATACTTATATCATATACCAATGCTGTCGTGTGACACGTTCTCTTTTCGGACGCTGGTTGCGAGCATTCATTGCCGAATATGTCCTTCGAAAAACGGAACGGAAATGGTATATCTCACCTCACCTTAACACAAAGCAAACGCGTTTGTTTGTATTTTTGCAAAAATCACGAGAAACCACTGAACCAATCATGCCGAAATTAGGACAGTACGTATTGAATTTACGATTGAATTTACTGCATTACCCGGACGAACTTCGGTATGATATATAGATTATATCGAAACTATCGAATACGCGCGAAATAACAGGCAGACCGGTTTCTGGCTGATGTCTCGCAATTCAATCGCACACAATACCGCGGCACGTCTCGCTTATACGAAATTTCGAAATTCCGCGTATTCAAGTGACCCAGTGAACCGGAAAATCTCTATAGCTATCGCAGCATTGACGGGGAACGTTCCCGACGCATTGTTGGCTTTCCGATAATCTATCATCGAGTGCGGGTTTTCATGCGCGTCATGAGGGCCAGCATCAGCGCCACCGCCGCTATCTCGTTCAATCGTTCGCGAGGAATTAATTAATGTTGCCACTTCCTGATTACGTGCCTGTGCGTGGGTGATATTCGTTCTGTGACTCGACACTGCGGTAGCTTCTTTTGTTCGCGCATCTTCGGGTGCTTCAACTGAGCGGGACCCTCGTTTGTCTGATAATTTTTTGAAAGACTCGGGTGTCGCAGAGTAGTTGAACGATACGCAAAACACTCGAGGGCTATCTAATTCATCGGCCGTTTTCAAATGAAATAGAAATATTTAATTTCTCATAGGCGATACTTCATTCTCGTGACGTCCTAACTTTACATAGTGAACACTATCAACGCCACACATTAATTACCGCGCATGATTTGAATGCAAGTCTGGCCGAATTTCATTGGCTCGATTTCAACGGATTGGCAGAGAAAAAAAAATTAAGATTACGTAAATGAGTAGTTGTAACGCGAATACATTCGAGGAAATCGAATCGATCCAGAGAAATTGTCACTTCTTCACTGTATTGCATCACGGTTTCTCTCCGTCATTTTATGTAACCCCGCAGAAACAGTCCTGATACACTGCAGGACTCGATTACTTTGAGATGTTAGAGCTGCACACTTTTTCTCTAGATTTTCTTTTCCAGAGTGGGAAGGGAAATACGTTATGGTGGAAAATTAATTAAATATGAAAACACAATGACAAAGGGTGATCAGTTTAGAAAAAGCTGGAGATGAGTTTCTTCAGAAAGATGATGATTAGGGTGAAAGTATTAAATTCATGAACTCCATTCTATCAGTATTCCCATGTTTGAGTGTTGCATTTTTATTTGATTCTCAATAATCAATATAGCTTGCTTAAGTGTCTCACTACACTTGTGGATTTTAAAAACTTTTTTTCTTCCATAATTTAATGTTAAATTTGTTATTTTTTGTAAATTTGTCTATGATAAAGCTGAGAATCAATTAGCAATGCGAAACTTTGAATATTATAAACAGCTTTTTGATATCATCATGTTCGAATTGACTAATGGTATTGATTGGGTATAGATCACTTGAATCAATGATATTGGATCTTTCAAATATGAATGAGGTATTCATTAGACACATATACACATGAGAAAAAATCAAAGTTACGTTACCCAAACTTTCTTCCGTTTGAGATCTTTTGATCTCCACGAATTCGCGAAAACAGCAATGAAAATTCTGAACGATGGTGTTGCAACGAATTGAACAGAAGAGGCATGCTGCTATCTCATGGTCTCTCACGGAAGTTTATTGGGTTATATATACATGAAAATAATTCGAGATATCAGAATTTGCCAATAGTGCAATCAGAGGATCATCGCGAAAGATGCATGGGTTTTATTTCACACATCAACTCGCTACCCTAGCTAGTGAATTAATAATGAATTGAACTTTCGAATTGGAACGCCTTTGAAACCCTGTCGATACTCGTCACCGTAACTTCGATAATTCAAAATTGAATTTCACACACTTGATGAAGTATATTATATGAATATCGCAACGACACTCCATTAAAAATGACTCCGAGACTGGCACACTTTTCAGTCTATCGACCATTTCTTCCACCCTTCCCCCTCTCTCTCTCTCTCTCTCTCTCTCTCTCTCTCTCTCTCTCTCTCTCTCTCTCTGCCTGGAAACACTTGGATTAAAACATCTTTCACGTTCGTCGATTGCAGCATTTTTTCCAGTCGCGCGAGAGCCCGGGGAATATCCAATCAAGTCGGTCGAGCAAAGGTCGTTCCGGCTCAGGTATGTATAATGCAAAGGACCGAAAGGAGGGGTGGGAATGCGTCTTATATTACAAAGCTCAACGAGAAACTTGTTGCTGTGTCGCGAACTCGGCAGCTCAATCATTGTGTATAGCGGTAAATAACGGAATAGCTATGCTCCCGCGAGGAGTATTGGGAATTGACACAGGGGCGGGACCAATGGATATACAGGCAACCGACGTGGCTACGCGCACTCTCCAAGGTCTTAGCGCACTGTGTTTTTTTTTTCAAATGATAGTTTCCGCACAAACGTATTGAACTGGTAACTATATTTTTACTATGATATTTAGTACAATATGGTCATGATTAGGTGAGATTAACAAAATTTACTCTAAAAATCATACAAATCATTATTCGAGAAAATAACGTACATTATTATATTCAAAACTATATACTACACGTACAAAGTATAATAGTACAATTTACTATGTTTATAGTTAGATTTATGGTAATTTCTCACGAACAGAAATGATAAACCAATTACAGTTTGGATTCTTTTGAAGTGTGAATATTATATGGTACAGACAACTTGTACAAAAACAAATATTGATGTCATTCTTTATTCATCAATATGTTGATAATTCATTTATTAAAATTAATAAAAAAAAAGAGCTTGCCATTATTTGCATTGTGTTTTTGTACACATTGTACTATAGTGGGTACATGGACCAGGCCCTTGTTATGTCGGGCGCGGAAGAGAAAGTTCAGAATACTAGGAGAGCCGAAATGCATTTTACGAGGTGCAGCATGCGGGGAAAGTGGGATTATATACTTGAGCTGCGACGGCGGCCACCGCAAGGGCTATTTGTTTTATTGGTGTGCGCGAGCGCGACAAGCCAAATGGGATTTGCTCGTTTTAGTCTTTTTGATGGGCTTCTCATGAATGGCGAGTTGGATTTCACTTCTGAATTGAGGTATTTTGAATAACAGCGTTTTCACAGCGTTGTCATGTCAAAATAAAACTTGACAATTCTACGTTTAATGATACGAAAATTATTCGAGCATCTCGCGGTGCTTTAGTGTAATTGAATGAATTTTTGTTGGAGTCACACGTCTACTGAAACTTCTTGAGATAGTTTTTGGGTACCCAAATAAACCGTTCAATAAAAATCTTATGATTGCCCTAAAATATTAGTGGAATATCATCGGTTTATATCATCGGTTTCTCGCACGCAAATAAATCCATCAGGTGGGAATATTCATATTGTAAAATGCATAATACTTAGAGGGCAATTTTACGCCTTAGGATAGTATGTCATAACTCCACTACGATAAAACATCAATGATGATTTAGGGGTATACCCGAGGAAAAGCTAAATTTTGGATTGAACCACTTTGCATGACACAATTCTCATTCGAGTACCCAATAACGACCCATCTCATAAAGTTTCATCTGAACCCAAGACTAACACGGAGTTCCAATTACTGTAGTTGATAGTAACGAATTACCGATTAAGTTGAAGTATCCGGGCACGCGTCGCAAAAATAAAAATATAGATTTTTACAACATTCCTTGAAAAATGAAAATCGAAATTAACTAAATTAAATATAACCGGGGTGTGTGGGCCTGCGTCAGAAAACTGCAGATATTCCAGTGAAAATTACCATACTCCCTTGTGAATTTCCCGAGAAAGTGTGGGGGCGTGTAAAAATTTGCTATGTACTCCGGTCGCTAGTAGTTGAAAGAGAAGAAAAGAAAAACATCAAAGCGAATGTAAGAGTGGAGAACGCACAAGTTTCCCGTCATTTCCACTCTCTGTCTCGGGTAAATACGCGGATGCCGGTCGAGTGTGCGTGTGTGTGCAGTCGCTAGCGGGACATTGGCACACACACACATGAACGGAGAGTAGCAGAGAGAGAGCAAGTGGCGAGAAGTTTGCGAATGAGAGACACGTAGAGCAGTTGCGAAGCCGGTCCATCGCTCCGGGTATTATTGAATTGCGTGGCGCAGGCGCGCGCAGGTGCTGAAGGACGTGAGCTGCTCGCGGGAACGCCCGATCGAGTCCGGCCGCCCCCCTATACCTCACGACTACCTGACGAATTGACTGCCGCGAAACCCGGTATAATTTTGGTCCCGGCTATTTCCAGCCCACGTAAACTCTCGATATATTTACGCAGCATCCGACCTTTCGCTCCTCCACCGATAGAGAGAGACTCTGGTCAATGGTTCCGAAATCAGGCGAGTTGAAGTGGTTTGCCGTATCTCCCTTGAAATTGCATTGCCTCGTTCGGGCTCGAGTATTTCAGCGAGGGTCGTTGAGTAGAATTAAGTACCTCAATGGCGAATACCAATTTGGCTCAATCGGGAGAAATTCAACTACTCGTGACATGGCAACTTTGTTCAACGATATCGAGTTTTTTCGAGCGTTCGATATATAATTATCACGCGTCGAATTATCACCGTGACATTTATGATGGATGAGAATACGCCACAGCTGTCGGCTTTGTCCAAATCGACACTTTGCAGTTTTAATCGGTCAATATGCTCAATACCATGCCGAATAACGCACCTATACTCATACCTGCGATGATAATCTTCACGGCCTTGACTCACTACGTATACTTTCTCGTCCAATTTTCGTTCCTGCCAAAATCTTATTCCAGGACACAACTATAGAAGAATCCATGATTGGATATCGCACGTTCCGTCGATCAAACTATACTCGCGCGCACACACGCGCCGCATAATCCGTTGGATTTGCGCATCGAGTTAGGCCGGGAATCTAAATCAAATCAACGAATCCGTCAATCAATCCAAGCGTCGCACAACAATCGCGAGCCCATCGAGCGAAATCAAGCTCATCAGCCTGGATAACCGCGCCGCAACGACCACGAGTATATATATATATATATATATACACGCGTTTCAGGAGGTCCTCGACGAGGAGGAGGAGGAGGCAACGGTCGCTCGCCGGGCTGATTTTCCCCGTGGGCCACGCCGTATAATTACTCGCATATCACGAGTCGGAGCTTTTCCCCGGAGCGGCCCCCGCGACAAAATGTTCCCCGGACCCCCGGCGTGTTGTTTGAGGAACGTGACTTTGGGTGTGTATATATTTATGTGTATGTGCGCAGCAGAGTTTTGCTTTCGGGGCCGCTTCTGCCCGGGAATAATTATTTTCAT
This sequence comes from Aphelinus atriplicis, assembly GCA_020882685.1. Lineage (NCBI taxonomy): Eukaryota > Metazoa > Arthropoda > Insecta > Hymenoptera > Aphelinidae > Aphelinus > Aphelinus atriplicis. The sequence continues at coordinate 7,988,528 of CM037074.1, forward strand.
TGTACACCCGACCTCGGGGCAATGTAGCTCGGTTGCCCGCATTAGCTCCAGACGCGAGCACCAGGCTCGCCTGACGCGCGGGGCTCGACGTTTCGAGCATAATCACGCGACTCGTGATATACAACCGGACATTTTTTCCCTGTCTTCGCTCTCCCCTCGTTGCCACCTCCCCCCTCGGCCGCTTTCCTGTGTATACAGGTATGGCCTCGTGAATTTGTCTAGGCCGCGATGTACATATTACCACGCTGCAAAAATTCATCTGACCGCACTGTTATTTTCATTGAATCGTCGTAAAATTTTTACTACGCGATACCGAAGTTAGTTATGGCGCAGGTCATTACTTTAGACTTTCTTTATTTCACAAGTGTCAGGTGAAATTTAATGTCAGAGTTGATGCCAGACTTTTCAGTTTGTTCAATTTGTTTGCTTGTTTTCAGGCTTCCTCTAGAAACAAGAACAAATTGAACAAATTTAAAAGAGTCCGGCATCAATTCTGACCAGCCACTTCCACTATCTGCTTTCAACCTTTGTCCAATTAAGCTTACTTTTGTTATTCGTCTATTCACTATTTCGTCCACTTTGGATTCAGAGCCGATTTAAATGGACAATAGTATGTAAGGTAACTGTACCCAATTTGGCACTGTACCCAATTTGGCACAATCGTCAGATTTTGTATTTCCGGTGCTCTCTGAGCATCAGTCGCTCTTGGGTTATGTTGGGGGAATTAAAAGAAAATTTTCGGTATCTTCCCCGCCCATTTAGCCCTTAAAACCACTCTCCTACAACACTTTGAAGTTTCACTTACTGATTTTTTCACCATTTTCTTATTTCACTTTTCACACTCAACCTCAAAAATCAGGTGTCAATAATTTTTATCTCTCAAAGTGTCATTACTCTTTTTTGTGTAAAAACATCTCAGCTTTCGATTGGTCTCATCAGTTTTCCTAAAATTATTTTTTATCCTACTCAAATTGCTGTTTTTCGCATCAAAAAAAAGTGAACCCAATGTGCCCCTCTACGCGTTTTTAAATGGGAAGACTGAGTGAAATCATTGAATATTTGTATAGACATATTACGATGATTTAGACGCGTATTTTTGAGTTGTATGTTAAAAATTTTGTATAAATATCACTGGGAACATAATTGAGAGTTTATTTCAATGCCAATTGGATCGTCCCTGTAGGCCTATATAGGCTGTAGCTAATGATTAAAAAATTGTGCCAAATTGAGTACACGTTTTGTGCATTTAGCCTTTTTGCGTTTTTTTTTAAATTGCGATTCTCGATGGGTTAAAGTAGTCGAATGATAATTATAAAGATGGTTTCTAATAGGTATTGAGCTAAGCTTTGAGATGCCGTTCACAGAATTTTAAAATTCGAAGTCTATCATAGTCAAATTCGCGAAAAACCCTTAGGGGGGGGCACATTGGGTACAGTTACCTTATATACTGAGAGAAATTTCCGGTATAATTTAAGGGTGGTATTATATTGGGCATTCTGAGTCACGCGGCTATTTTCCTGAACTCTTTGAATATTTTTTAAGATATTTTTCGTAAATTTCTCTTGATCTAAGTTGAAGATTAAATTTTTTCGCAATTTTTTGCCTATTTTTTACCTACAAAATTGAGCTGTCTTCAATGAATGTTTGTTTGTGGAACCAGGGACGCTATATATACATGTCACGTATATTCAGCGAATAATCATAATCGGCCGAGATTATTTTTTTTATCCAATTACAAGATTCAAAGAAATGTACAAATCAAGGTAACAATTAATTTTGTTGCATCATGTTACAGAGAATAAAAAAAGGTGAAAGCAAACCATTGGTGTGGTGGTGAAATTTTGACAATTTTCACGGTCCACACTACAGATACGCAAAAAACAAGGTTGAATTTGAGCAAGACACGTTTGACTTATTCATACAGGGTCATTGTAAATTTGTACGTGTACGCACGGGGTTGATAGAAGCTATGCGAAGCTCGCGACTCACCCGTGGGTGTTGTGGGGTCCGAAGGCCTTGGCGTAGATGAGGGGCGAGAGTCCGACTACGGTGGCGTACAGCCAGAAAACGGCGATGTACCTCTCGACGCTGCTGTGGGTGATGATGTTCTTGTACCTGAGCGGCTGGGCGAGCGAGGTGAGCCGGTCGACGGCTATCGCCACCGTCACCAGCACGCTCACGCTGCACAGCGCTATTAGCACGCAGTACGGCAGCATACACAGGCTCGGGCCCTCCTCCCCCAGCTGCATCAGCTCGAGGTACGTGCCGAACGGCATGAACACGCCCACCTGTCCAACATTCAATATTATCAAACGCCCCGAATCCCCATTTATTTTCACGCCCAAGCTCTCGTCGGCCCGTTCCTCCCGACTGACGACTTTAGCGATCGCCACGAATAATCGAGTTGCCGCAAATGCTCGCAGCTGAAACTCTGTCCGCAGCTACAGCCAATCTTGTAACGCGTGATTTCATCCGTCGGAACAAACGAAAACTACTCTCTCAAATCCTTACAGTAAAAGACCACTGCATTGCAGTAAGTAGAGTAGAAATTCACTTCACACCATACTTACTGCTGATGCAAAAATGTTTTCTATCAAAACTCATTGAACTAAAGTGAAAATTTCACTTCTTCTTTTCTTTCAGTGATTTTCGTTTTGATAATTTTTTTCAGCTCTCCCAAATTGTTCAAGTGCATACATATATATGTTCGGACAAGAGGATACTCACGCCAAAGTCGCTGACGGCAAGGGAGACGAGGAGGCAGTTGGAGGCGGTCCTGAGGCGCTTGTACCTGTAGAAGGCCGCGAGTATGATGGAGTTGCAGCCGACAGTGAGGAGTGAGAGGAGGAGAACGATGATAATGGCGAGGACGACGGTTAGGGGCCCGAGCTCGAGTCGGGCCGGCTCCGCCAGCCTCGTCACCCCGGGCAGTAGTGCGCCGCCGCCGCCGCCACCGCCGCCGCCCCCGGCGCTGCCACCGCCGCTGCCGCTCGGGCCCTCCATGCCCAGCGTCGACATTATAAGCTCACCCGGCCTCCCTGCCGCCTGTCTGCCGCAAATCGACCCATTCGTCATTAGTCACATGTATGCATGGATCAGAAACATCAGAGCTTCAGCTCTGCGATCTCTGCTACGGATGGATCGGACAGCGGGGAGGCCATCATTCATCTCGTTTATTTATTGCCTTTTTATTTTGGAGATGAAAATTGTGCCGTGGGCGAATGGCAGTTCAATCCTAATTAGAATTATGTCCATACTTTGCATTTTTTGAATTCGTCATCTATGTATTGCTTTTGTGATTGTGTAAACTAGTTTCTATATCTTTGATTCCGGTGCTTTTAGTCGGCGGAGCGAACGATGTTGTCGCGGGGCGGCTGGAGGGAATCCGATAATTGAAATTCATTCGAAGCTACACGCGTTTTTTTCCCCGGTGAAAAAGGGGGAACGTGCGACGAATTCAGTTCGCGACCGCAAGTTTGCAAAGCCCGCGAAGGAAGCAAAGCCTGATTGAGTTTTCCCTCAAAATGAAAATCAGCGGGCAAGTAGTAGAGGATCGGTTTCTGTCAGACGCCGCGGTTTCGAGAGCCGATCGATCGCAGTCCCGGCAACGAGTGAATTTTCACGCTCGCTCGATCCATCCATGAAATGACGTTTAACATTTTTTCCCTATCGCTATTGTAAAAAGCAAAATTTGGAAGTCTTCCAATCGGCGATATATGCAAGCTGAATTCGAACAAGTAGGCTTGGACGACTCGCCGGTGTTTTAATTTTCCCAAACTTCCCTTTACCAGAGCGAATATGCATGAAATATACGGAATACTCAATTTGTCGCCGGTTGTTCAAGGCGAAAATTATTATTCCGCTAAAACGACAGCGTAAACGATCTAACGGAATACTCGGCCGTTGCCGACTCGAGTAAATTGAAATTTTCCAAGTCGGCCATCGTTATCTCGATTTCTCGATATGGAATTGGACGCGGTCGTAAATCGCGTCCAGGGTCGATTCATAATTACTCCGAGTCGTACTGGTTGGTTATACGTCGCGAAAACGACCGGCTCCTCTCGGCCGAAATCCGCCGTTCGTATATATACATACATATCGGTATACGTGTCGTGGCACGAGTGCCCTCGAGAGCTCGCAATTAAAAAGGAGCCGCGAGGATATCGGGCGATAAAAGACGGCAGAAGCGACGAACCGTGTGCGCCCAATCAGCCCTGAGATCCAGGCCTAGGTCAGATCCTGCAGCTCGTTTGGCCGCGACATGCCGTCGACGTCCGGCTCTGCTCCTCCGGCGGCTTGGCTTGCCCGCCTCAGGCTCATTCGGCGGCTCGGCTCGACCACCAGCCCCGTATCGAGTGCCTCTGCTTCGCTCGGCCTCCCTCACTCCCAATCGATCTTTCAAACTGAAAATTGCCACGCTTTTGTCATTACCACTTCATTGTTATGTAGATTACCATACTTTCTTTAAGATTTTCATGATTTCTGAAGTCTTTCAATCCCTTGAAGGAGACCGCAGAGATTCGAAATTCTGTAAAAATCCATCTTATGTTTTCCATACAATCGCACACATGTTTGGCGCGAAGAGAACTAAAAAATCAGGAGATATGAATTTAGAGAAAAGAAAGTTTTTTTTAATACGCATAGTTTACGTAAGTTACTCATATATCTACTTATTCAAGAGTTGTGGATTCTTCGAACGTTTCTCCGTTTCCAAAACCCTCCGCGGTCTCCTCAATCATCTTCAATATTTCTCTCGTAACTATATTTGTTGGGCCGAGCGATCGTTGGCGATGCCAAGTACGGCCTGAAATATCGCGAAACTCGTTACTCGTACACGAGGCTATCGACTTGCTTGAGCACCTGCAGGCTTACATTTTATACGAGTCACGCCACAAATCAGCGATATATAAGCTGCAGAATTCTCGGCCCGCCACAGCATACCGATGCAATCAGTTCCAATTCGATTGCCCGATTGCGCCGTTCTCGTAACTTTGACGAAATGAAAACTGAACCGAGGGTCTCGTGTAAATAATAACCGACCATCGTTTCATATATATTGACGGACGAAGCACGAGAAGTGTAATTTTCGCCTTTTCAATTTCACCGAGAAAACTTGACCGGCTGATGCAACGACGTGGCCCCGTATCGGAGGGCAAAAGAAGAAGAAGAAGCAGCGGCAGCAGATGTGTGTGTCGGTTTTCGCGAGCGCGACACGCGTGACCCACATTACACGTGGCTCTCTCGGGTTACACACTCACACACCCACACACACCGTCCCATCGGTCTTCGTTAGATCCCATTCGGGACATCATATTATATATATATATATATGTGTATACTCACGCGAGTCGCCTCGGCCGTTGCCGCGACGAGTGGCCGTCGAGTCGCACCGGCAATCATCGCTCGATCCTGTATGGCCGACGAGTACATGTGTATATATCGCCAAACGATTGATCGGCACCAGCTCTGCCAATCTGCAACAATCATTCGAAACGGTGAAATTCAGCGTTGCTGCAGCGTTTATGTATACATGCGGGACGTTAGAGAATAGTGTAACGGCGAATCGAATTCGCGACTCGCCCCGGAAGGCTCATTTGAATTTCCAACAATTCGCGCTTGATTATACACAAGGGTAGTTTCACCAGTCGCATTCTCAGCTTCAAGATTCGCTCGTGTTGATTCAAGGAGACCATCAGATCAGATCTAGGCTTCTCATGTACAATCGTACATCGAAAATTCATTCTGTTGCCTGTATGTTCTGGCCGATCCTCTTTCCAACGTACCTCATCGCCAGGTGAAATATGTGCATCGCTCCTCGTTCCGAAATTTCTAGTCGCGGAACAAATGAATCGGGTAATGCGTGAACATTTTTTTTTACTCTGGTATCAGATTTCATTGTATATTCGCTACAATTTTATAGGAAATCGCTGCATTGAGACGCGCTCCTCACTGGCGTTCTATGTCGACACGCTTTCACGCACTCATCAATTCACTTCAATATTATCATCTTAAAAGTCTCATCATCCTAGGTAGTAACATTACCTAACAGCTATCCTTTCTTCATCGGTAGCGCTTCCCGATTGCTCCATGTTTCTCGCTATAGCTCATTATCTATTTACTACATCTACGTATTATGTGGTTAGCTGATGTCTAAACCAATCAAATCAGCTAGACAGCGGCTTCGCGTCACTATATTGTTTTACGAAGGGTATATATTCATCCATTTCCAATCGTTATTTCCATAAATTTTCATTGTGAATAATGATGAGGATGTGCGGTCTCGAAAGATCCTCTGGCTTATTTCCATAGTCTCGAATAAGGATGACGAATCGCACGAGGAAGTTACGTCCGTAAACGTAATAAGGATTCATATATTATTTTTCAGGAATCCCGGCTCGTGCACAGCACACCAGCTTTGGGGTGGAACGCCAAGGTATATAAATTATCATTATATATATAGTACAAGTGAGCATCGCAGAGTTCGTCGGAATGGCGCGCTATACTGTACAATAACGTATATTGCGGCTAACACACTCCGCTGCAGTACAATTTATACATTCGCATAAATTTATGTATTTTCACATGAGTTGGGAAGAAAATTCATCTTCCGCGCGTCTTGCCAAATCGAAATACTCATTCGCCCCATACTTTTGAGTCTGCAATTCGACTAACCACGAGCCGCGCCAGTTGGCATTTGGGTCACAAATTCGACTGAAATTTTTCGAGGCAGTTTCTTTTTTGATTACCAAACAGGTGACTATACTTGTTTTAGCTTGTTTACATACACTTACCAGAATTCATTGTCAACTTCGGGTGATTAATCATGTCGAAACATTCTGAAATGCCTTTTGGATACTTCAATAAACCATTTATACAGCCTTCCAATATAACGTTTCGATTTCCCGGAGATATTCGATCAATAATATCAGATTTCTTTTGTGTACAGTATATATATACTCATGATTTTCTGTATATTCATATAGATATATACTGTAAGTGCATAAAATTAAGACTAATTGGCAGAACATCTCCGGCGAATCGAAACCCTATTAGATCGTTACACTGAGTACCTCATTAAGGTATGTGGCTTATCAAGGTAAAAAACATTTTGGAGAGTTTTGTCATGATTGGTCACTCGAAGTTGACAACGTCTCCTCGTTATTAGGAAAAAGTTTTTTTTTCAAATCTTGATCTAGTCTCGATTACAAGAAAACTCTTGAGCAAAACATGACTGCTGTTGCAGAAAATCCTGATAGAATATCAAATTGTCAATTACATTCCAGAAAATAGAATGAACAACTTCTAGATAGGGCGTACTCTATATTACATACTTAACTGAATTGACAGTATTGACGAGTATAAAAAAAGTCATAGGTTAATAATGATGACTCATTAGACATTGATCAATTCTTTACAGCTTGTCGAGCAGACTTTTCTTCTCGATCGGCAAAACCCGCATTTCTCGAATGTACATAGTCAGTTTGCCGTATATAGGTGCTTGCAGTGTTTTATCCGCGGCGACGCGCCGATGGACAAACCCCCCGACGCCGCAGTTGGCGAACGAGCAAGCAATCGCGGTCGCTATTCCCGACCGACCGACCGACCACGAAGTGAACGAGCGAATCGTACAAGTATATACAGACAAGAAGTCGAGGAGCGAGGAGGAAATGAAAGAAAGGAGCCGCGGCGAGATGAATATATCGGGTCAGCTCCTGAGAGAAATTGTGGCGCTGATGCTCGGGGGAGCGACCCGACTCGTCGTGTCCCACTTGCGCTCCGAGAGAAAACTACCCTCTCGAAGGTCCGACTGCATCGATGCATCAGCTGATTCCCCGCCACCCCCACAAACGAACAGCTCAATTATCCCCGACGCCCGGCTCGTGTACTTCTTGCCGCGCGCATTTTTGTTCGCGCGTCCCCGCGACGTTATAGCGGCATTCGATTCGCTCGTTTCCCGCGCAATTGTCGACCGAGCGTGGAATTTCATTATAGTTCACGGCAAACGACCCGACGATGCCGTTAATCGGATCAAACTTTATCATCCAGTAGATGCGCTACGGTTGATTTACGCAAGTCGACCCATGATTACTTTTTTCCATTTTTAGACCATTCGAAATCTCGTGGAGATTTATTTATCGAAGTATTTTCATTTTCCTTCACGTAATCACATTTTTCCACGATGCGATCGTCGAAAAATTTCAACGGCAAAGATATTGCAAGTCTTCAATCGAGTCTTTGTGTATCATATAGTTTGCATTACTATATGATTGATGCTTTCTGAGGATGTATTACAGGCGCATGCATAATCTTACATGAATAAACAGTTGACCGTAGCGGATCTGCAGTTTTCGAGTCAGACTCGACGACCCATTACTACTTAAACATAAAAGGGCAATTCTCACGACGGCCGGTGCTCCCGGTAAATTTCGAAGGCACTCCCGGCATTTTTTTATTACTCCACGTTGCTTGAGTTGAGAGCGTTCAATTTTTTATCTGACCATCAGCATAAACTCATTGTGTTTTGATAAAGCTAGAGATCTAAGCCGTGTACTCTTGGTATGTATATATATATATCCGGCAAGAATAAAGAGTATTATTCGACCATAAACCCGCAGTGCACCGTAAGAACTTATTCATGGTATAATACTCGAGGATGAAACCTCAAGTGAGGGCGAGATCTCTTATCTCTAGATTTCGAAAAGCATTTGCACACTCGAAAACTCGAAAACTACGAAGCATAGTTGAAAGCTCGTTTGATTGGCCGTCACGAAAAATCCCTACTGTTCGGCTGAAAAAGTAACGTCGAGACTTTATGTGCGCTGCGAATAATTCATTCGACCGGTTCATCTTGATGCGCGTTAAAGAATAAGTAGAACAGTTGGCTTTCCGAGAGAGAGAGAGCTCATCAACATTGTATACGCATAAAATACATTTCACCCGGTCCTTTCGAGTATCATAACTTTGGACGCGAATCCAAAAGGAGGCTCTTGAAATAATTGATATACGAAGAAAAAAATGGAACTTGGGTGACAGTTGTTTGCTTTCGAACGTTCGAATGATCGTTATAGCCAACTCGAACGACTACGCAATATTGACTCGATTAGTATTGAAATACAAACGAGTTACAGCGCTGCCACAACTCAGAAGACAGTTAGTGACTAAAGCAACTATTACAAAGCAATAAGAGTATTCAGTGATCTAGATTATGTCAAACCACTCGAATATTTTGGGGTATTGATATTAAAAACGCGTAAAGGAAGACCACTCGGGTACTGTAAGCTCAAAGCAGCCCAAGTATAAAAATTATGCAGAAATTATGCTTAGGAAGCTATGCCTAGAAATAGACTGACATAATCTATGCATAGTCTAGGCAGTATCAAGGCAAACTCGGAAGGTATAGGTCTCTATGCCTTATTTACGCCTAGTGAGCGTTGGCTCTTCCATCAAAATTTGATTAATTATTACTTGATTATAGAACCGAAAGATCTCGTAAGTGTTCAGATGGCACACACACACACACACACACACACACACACACACACACACACACACACGCACGCACGCACGCACGCACGCACGCACGAACGCATGTAGGTGCTCCGTTGGTATAGCACTGTACGTTGAATGTACGCCCTCTGCCGGAGGGCCTACTTGGCGGGACTGACACCGAGCTCCGCGGCCAGCAGGCAGCATTCTTGGCTTGACCGCCGCGCAAGGCAGACGTGCGAGGCTCATCGATCACACACACACACACACACACACACACACACACACACGCGCGCGCGCACGCACGCACGCACACACACACACACACACACACACACTCACACACACACACACGCACGCACGCACACCCGCATGTGTGCACTCCGCTGGTATAGCACGGTACGTTGCGCCCTCTGCCGGAAGACCTACTTGGCGGGACTGACACCGAGCGCCGTAGCCAGCAGGCAGCATTCTTGGCTTGACCGCCGCGCAAGACAGACGTGCCAGGCTGATCGAGCGACTTATACGTTCGTGAAATTTTCCGTTTCGCTTCAAAGTTCTCAACCGCCATCTAGCAGAGACTTTTACATGGGGCATTTCCCACCAACTCAGCAATCCCAATTCTTTTTTTTAATTTTTCTCGTAAATGGTCATATCAACCCTTCCAGATTTGGTAGTTTGAATATTTATTCACATTTTTTTAAACTTCAATTCAGCCTAACCTCGAAATGTACTTTTTCTGATTTTCAGTATGAATACATATGCATGAATATATAAGTAACAGGAAAACAGATGATCAAAATATTATTACTATAACGAATTTGACAATAATTATTTGCGAAGCTTTAGAACTAATCCCCGTCATACTCTTTGCTCTACCGTATATGTCGGAGGGCGTACACTCTTCTCCTATAAATTACACATAATTAGTGTGTGGAGGAAGAATAAATGCTCCCAGAAGTCGACAATGGTCTTCATGTTCCACCTGATGTGACAGCTTCGGATGGGAGATCAGTCGATTTCTTCGATAGTTATCGCGTGTCAAAAGGACAGCCTTACATACTCAGGTACATAATTCGTTTCATTGTCAGAATTCGATCTGCATTTTCGGCATACATCGAACTGCCGTGTTAAAGCGTTTGTAAGTCTGGACATCAGCAATCATATTTTATCATAACGTTTTAGTACAACGAAAAAATTCTTTCAATAGTGGATAACTTGTATAGAAAACGGTATGTCTTCCATTATGACCGGTGATTCTATCTGGACTTGAGTCATCCTCCCACATTTCATTCACCTGCGCACCATGAAGAGTCCGATAGAAACAGAGCTTGACATCAGATATTCTTTATAGATTTTTTTATTCATGAGAGGGCTTTCACTCATGTGAAATTTGTATACAATTCGATCGAACCGGCAATTAAGAATAAGAAGCTGACAAACCAATTCGATCTATCTTGAATCCCGGGCGAAATTTGAGTGCAGATTTGAATGAATTCAGGATTAACCGATTCTACTAAGCTCTACTCAACTGCTATTCAAAATTTATCAATTATGTAATTATTCATAGTTGCAAGTTTAAACTGTTTGCACTCTGCAACTGATATGGAGACTTATTAACCCCAAAAAACTTATATAGTGAGATTGCAAATATCTTTCATATCGAGGTTTCACGAGTGATCTCATATATGGGACCGAGCACATAAGAGATCTGAATATATATGAGATCGAGGTATATGAAAGATTTGAATAAATATGAGACCCAGTTTCTACTGGTCTAAATATTTACGAGACCGAGGTATATGAGTGATCTAAATATATATATGACCGAGGTATATGAGTGATCTAAACCATATTAGACCGAGGTATATGAGTGATCTAAACATATATGAGACCCAGTTTCTACTGGTCTAAATATAGACGTGATCGAGGTATATGAGTGGTCTAAATATATATGAGACCCAGTTTCTACTGGTCTAAATATATACAAAATCAGATCGAGGTATATGAGTGGTCTAAATATATATGCGGTCGAGGTATATGAGTGGTCAAACTATATATGAGACTTTAGTGGTCTAAATATATATGAAATCGAGGTATATGAGTGGTCTCAACATATATCAGATCGAACATTATGAGTGGTTTAAACATATGTGGGATCATTGCAAATTCTGACTGAATTTGAGAGAGGTCTGGAAAAGGGACTTTCTAAGTCGTGAACTCAATGGATAGGGCTTAAATTCTTGCGTACACAATGATAATTTAAATTGACGCTTCTAATATTGCAAAGCAAAGTTGCAATTCAAGAGTGGAACTACATTCGAGAGTTGCGAACATCCGCACCGCCACAGGAACGCAAGCTGAAGTGACTCGTCCGACATCAAAATCAACCATTATTTTCCGTTCAGAGGCCGAAAATCAGTACTTGTCTGATGACCAGAACGCTTCGAGGAGGGCAGAGACTAGACGACATCGCAAGTCGCCCCAAACTCGAAGATAAGTTTTTGTTTTTGATACATAACTTGCTCCCCCAATATCCGATCTAAAGAAACGAGAGAGAATCGCCCATGCGTATTATTTTGAGCTCCCGTTGGACAGTCTAATGTCATTTTATATTCGTATTCGCGGGTGGGTTTGTTTACGGACCTAGTCCTCTCGCGGATCATTATCTGCTGGCAATGGGTTCAGCTTTACTTGGTGCAGTCTGACTCCGGTCAGTCCGTAAGACGGATAAGAGGTCGTTCCCGTCAGTGGGTGTTTTCTGCGAACTTTGACGAGGTTTGTAAACTTTTTCCGTAGCGTCACGTTAGCGGGTGGGGATTTAGGGGAAAGGGTTTTACTCATGTTAAGTTCTCGATCGATTCATTCTTATAGTCATGTCAACGCAAAAACTTTTCTGTGTTGACTCCCTCTGATGATTTCCTCCAGGATTGAGGAGCGCTGAGGCAATTTGATAATGCAAGGGTTTTCTTTAGGCCAAATCTGAGGGTGTCCCCTGAAACATTCGAGCCTCACGTCATTCAGCAATTGGCTGACACCAGGATAGGAACTCAAGCTGCAGTGGCGCGACCGTGATGAGGAACTCCCACCTTCTTCCACTCGGAGCCCGAGAAGCAGTACTTGTCCAATGGGAAGAGCGCTTCGTGAAAAGAAGGGACTAGACGACATCGCGTGTTGCCCCAAACTCAAAGATAAGTTTTTGTTTTTGATACATAACTTGCTCCCCCAATATCCGATCTAAAGAATCGAGAGAGAATCGCGCATGAGTATTCTTCTGAGCTCGCGTTGGACGGATTAATGCCATTTTTTATTCGTATTCGCGGGTGGGTTTGTTTACGGACCTAGTCCTCTCGCGGATCATTATCTGCTGGCAATGGGTTCAGCTTTACTTGGTGCAGTCTGACTCCGGTCAGTCCGTAAGACGGATAAGAGGTCGTTCCCGTCAGTGGGTGTTTTCTGCGAACTTTGACGAGGTTTGTAAACTTTTTCCGTAACGTCACGTTATCGGGTGGGGATTTAAGGGAAGGGGTTTTACTCATGTTAAGTTCTCGATCGATTCATTCTTATAGTCATGTCAACGCAAAAACTTTCTCTGTGTTGACTCCCTCTGATGATTTCCTCCAGGATTGAGGAGCGCTGAGGCAATTTGATAATGCAAGGGTTTTCTTTAGGCCAAATCTGAGAGTGTCCCCTGAAACATTCGAGCCCCACGTCATTCAGCAATTGGCTGACACCAGGATAGGAACTCAAGCTGCAGTGGCGCGATCGTGATGAGGAACTCCCACCTTCTTCCACTCGGAGCCCGAGAAGCAGTACTTGTCCAATGGGAAGAGCGCTTCGTGAAAAGAAGGGACTAGACGACATCGCGTGTTGCCCCAAACTCAAAGATAAGTTTTTGTTTTTGATACATAACTTGCTCCCCCAATATCCGATCTAAAGAATCGAGAGAGAATCGCGAATGAGTATTCTTCTGAGCTCGCGTTGGACGGATTAATGCCATTTTTTATTCGTATTCGCGGGTGGGTTTGTTTACGGACCTAGTCCTCTCGCGGATCATTATCTGCTGGCAATGGGTTCAGCTTTACTTGGTGCAGTCTGACTCCGGTCAGTCCGTAAGACGGATAAGAGGTCGTTCCCGTCAGTGGGTGTTTTCTGCGAACTTTGACGAGGTTTGTAAACTTTTTCCGTAGCGTCACGTTATCGGGTGGGGATTTAAGGGAAGGGGTTTTACTCATGTTAATTTCTCGATCGATTCATTCTTATAGTCATGTCAACGCAGAAACTTTTTCTGTGTTGACTCCCTCTGATGATTTCCTCCAGGATTGACGAGCGCTGAGGCAATTTGATAATGCAAGGGTTATCTTTAGGCCAAATCTGAGGGTGTTCCCTGAAACATTCGAGCCCCACGTCATTCAGCAATTGGCTGACACCAGGATAGGAACTCAAGCTGCAGTGGCGCGACCGTGATGAGGAACTCCCACCTTCTTCCACTCGGAGCCCGAGAAGCAGTACTTGTCCAATGGGAAGAGCGCTTCGTGAAAAGAAGGGACTAGACGACATCGCGTGTTGCCCCAAACTCAAAGATAAGTTTTTGTTTTTGATACATAACTTGCTCCCCCAATATCCGATCTAAAGAATCGAGAGAGAATCGCGCATGAGTATTCTTCTGAGCTCGCGTTGGACGGATTAATGCCATTTTTTATTCGTATTCGCGGGTGGGTTTGTTTACGGACCTAGTCCTCTCGCGGATCATTATCTGCTGGCAATGGGTTCAGCTTTACTTGGTGCAGTCTGACTCCGGTCAGTCCGTAAGACGGATAAGAGGTCGTTCCCGTCAGTGGGTGTTTTCTGCGAACTTTGACGAGGTTTGTAAACTTTTTCCGTAGCGTCACGTTATCGGGTGGGGATTTAAGGGAAGGGGTTTTACTCATGTTAATTTCTCGATCGATTCATTCTTATAGTCATGTCAACGCAGAAACTTTTTCTGTGTTGACTCCCTCTGATGATTTCCTCCAGGATTGACGAGCGCTGAGGCAATTTGATAATGCAAGGGTTATCTTTAGGCCAAATCTGAGGGTGTTCCCTGAAACATTCGAGCCCCACGTCATTCAGCAATTGGCTGACACCAGGATAGGAACTCAAGCTGCAGTGGCGCGACCGTGATGAGGAACTCCCACCTTCTTCCACTCGGAGCCCGAGAAGCAGTACTTGTCCAATGGGAAGAGCACTTCGTGAAAAGAAGGGACTATACGACATCGCGAGTTGCCCCAAACTCAAAGATAAGTTTTTGTTTTTGATACATAACTTGCTCCCCCAATATCCGATCCAAAGAATCGAGAGAGAATCGCCCATGAGTATTCTTCTGAGCTCGCGTTGGACGGATTAATGCCATTTTTTATTCGTATTCGCGGGTGGGTTTGTTTACGGACCTAGTCCTCTCGCGGATCATTATCTGCTGGCAATGGGTTCAGCTTAATACTTGGTGCAGTCTGACTCCGGTCAGTCCGTAAGACGGATAAGATGTCGTTCCCGTCAGTGGGTGTTTTCTGCGAACTTTGACGAGGTTTGTAAACTTTTTCCGTAGCGTCACGTTAGCGGGTGGGGATTTAAGGGAAAGGGTTTTACTCATGTTAAGTTCTCGATCGATTCATTCTTATAGTCATGTCAACGCAAAAACTTTCTCTGTGTTGACTCCCTCTGATGATTTCCTCCAGGATTGAGGAGCGCTGAGGCAATTTGATAATGCAAGGGTTTTCTTTAGGCCAAATCTGAGAGTGTCCCCTGAAACATTCGAGCCCCACGTCATCCAGCGATTGGCTGACACCAGGATAGGAACTTAAGCTGCAGTGGCGCGACCGTGATGAGGAACTCCCACCTTCTTCCACTCGGAGCCCGAGAAGCAGTACTTGTACAATGGAAAGAGCGCTTCGTGTAAGGAAGGGATTAGACGACATCGCGAGTCGCCCCAAACTCAACGATAAGTTTTTTTTTGTAACATAACTTGCTCCCCCAATATCCGATCTAAAGAATCGAGAGAGAATCGCCCATGCGTATTCTTTTGAGCTCGCGTTGGACAGTCTAATGCCATTTTGTATTCGTATTCGCGGGTGGGTTTGGTTCACGGAACTTGTCCTCTTGCGGATGACTATCCGCTGGCAATGGGTTCAGCTTAATACTTGGTGCAGTCTGACTCCGGTCAGTCCGTAAGACGGATAAGAGGTCGTTCCCGTCAGTGGGTCTTTTCTGGAAGGGGTCTTACTCATGTTAAATTCTCTATCGATTCATTTCCATAGTCATGTCAATGTGAGAACAGTTGTTCCGTGTTGACTTCTTTTCATAATTTCCTCCCAAAATATAGGAAAAATAAAACAATTTGATCATGCAAAGGCTTTTTTAGGCCGAATCTGAGAGTCTCCTTTGGATCATTCAAGATTCGCATTATTCTGTGACCGCCTGACAACGCGACAGGGTCTCGAGCAGCAGTGGCTCGTCCATACTCAGGATCATTTACCTTTGACGGAACAGAGCCCGAGTATCAGCACTTGTTCGATGAGCAGAGCGCTTTGAGAGGGGCAAGGACTAGACGACCAAAAGGTGGAATGCCATTCAGTATTCGTATTCGCGGGTGGGTTTGGTTCACGGAACTTGTCCTCTCGCGGATGACTATCCGCTGGCAATGGGTTCAGCTTAATACTTGGTGCAGCCTGACTCCGGTCAGTCGGTAAGACGGATAAGAGGTCATTTCCGTCAGTGGGTGTTTTCTGTAAACTTTGTCATGGTTAGGAGGAAGGTGGAATGTCATTCTGTATTTGTATTCGCGGGTGGGTTTGGTTCACGGATCCGAACCGCCATCTATCGGTAGTGCAAGAGCGACCTTATTTTACTGATCCATATGGTACTACCAATGGATGGCGTCTCTGATTTTGCTCCTCGCAATTGAAACAAATAGCGTCTGTCTATATACCAGCAACCTACATTATCTCTCGGTTTCATAATTAAGTAATAATCATTTTAATTTTTTAATGAATGTTCATCATCTAGGCGCAATTGATGAATTGATGAATAGTTAATAAAGATCCAACGCTCACTAGGCAAAAATGAGGCATAGAGAACTGTACCTTCTGAGTTTGCTTTGATACTTACTTTGATAGACCTTTGAGATCACTTTGATAGATTATGAGTAGATTATGTCAGTCTATTTTTAGGCATAACTTCCTAGGTATAATTTATGCATGATTTCTCTACTTGGGCGTAAGTTTCGTGTTACGTATACCAGAGTTGCTAACAGGGTATCCTTGACTAGCTCTTCAGGATCAAAATTAAGTAATTATCCACGGTCGAATGAACGATGTACGAATACAAGAATAGCGATATATTTCCAATATAGTAGCGTGACATCTAAAAATGAATATTGCCGTCTTTGGAGAAGTGGCTATACAGCCGTGTACAGGGAGCTTTCCCATTGGCTAATCTGCGCGTGGCGAGCAGATGATCAAGCTCGAATGGTGTATGCTTTGTTAGAGCACAAGATTACCGGGTGCGCGACGTGCCGTTCAATAGCCGGGCCGGTCGCGCATTGAGCGTGTACGTGACGTAGCCGAGCCACGATATACACATTGGACGGGGATTAGGCCGAAGAATCTTTGACACCTTTCATTCGGCCCCGGGAAAGCTCGGGCGCAATTTTTCCCCCCTAAATCCGTCGCGCGCGCGTTGAGCCTCCCCCCTCCCGGACGTGGGGGGCGACGATATGGATCCCAGGGTCGCGGAATTCACACGCCGCACAAGGAACAAACTGCCAGGAGTATTTGGGTCACGCGCCAATAATCACGAAGCTCGCGGGCTTTTTTGAATTGGCTTTGTGATGCCCCGAGACCGTCGAGCACACACACGTGTATATGTAACTTGTGAAGAGGCGCATCTGATTGGCGAGTCGCACGTGCTGGACGAGTGGCGGACAGATTTTGGTGCGCTACATCGAGATCTCTGTATATTCAGTATAGTTGGAAATGTACTATTCGAGACTGTGAATATTCGGACTGTTTGACTAGGAAAAATTGACAAATCGATGAACAGTGAATAATCGATTGTACAGTCATTTTTAGGTGTTCCGAAATTTAATGGTACATTTTTTTTCTCCCGAATAGCAGTAGTAATTCGATTTTGATTACCTATCCGTGTTTCGAGTCAACTTTCACTGACGAGCGGTGCTTTTTCGCTATATTTTCAAATTCAGAAAGATGGAAATACGCGATTGGACGGTTGTGCCGGATGTTTTCCTTCCAATTTATCCGCGGCGATCGCGGCCGTGTGTGTCGCGATATATACATCCCAGCACTTCCGCTAATTTGCCTATTGATTTTCAATCGTTCGTGGCATTCACGCGCGTCGTCGCGATTTCCGGCACTTCGGTATAAATAATCGGGCTGCCTCTACTCGCGCGAGTTTGATATATTATCGATACCCGGAAGTGGAATCGTTCGCGTCCTAACTCGGGGCTCGCGATCCACGTCGTTTCGGGATTGATGGGCTTTTATATGTTGGCACATGGGGAAATGCGAGTGACCAGTGCGCCAATGGGTGAGCCACAAAAATTGGGTGATTTTTCAAACGAGCATCGGGTGTTTTTGAACTTTGCTCGTGGATATGCTTATGCGTGATCGAAGTAATTACTATTTTTTTTTTGTATGAGAATAATGAAGAATCAGCAACTTTGAATAGCGTCTTGAGTAGAGTTTCGAAAAAGAATGGCAAGTTTTTACTATTGGAAAATTTACATTTTTTAATCCGATCAAAAGAATCGAAAATATGGAAAAACGCAATTAAAACATTTTCAAGCCGGTCCGATAATTTTTATTCGAGTCACAAATGCAGCAAATTTGAAAAAAAAAGTTTGAAACGAAACGCGTTGAAAGTTTTAACTACACTGATTTCGCTGTAAAGCAAAATCCACCATATGGGTTATCTGCTATTCCAGCTCTTAATCAAAAATCACTTGCAAGCCAATTGCAGCTTTCTTTCGAGTCATCTATAGCCGTTTCTTAGCTACACGTAAATTCTATTCTCATCTCTCTTGTTAGAATATTTCTGTGCAACAGGTGCAATAGCCCGTTACTCGAGAAATTTTCAAAATAAAATGAGCACAATCGGTGAAAATCGCGACAGCAAAGAAATTAGCAATTTCGATGAGTTCTAGTTTCGCGAAAACCTCTCGAATCAGCCTTCCGGACCCTTTTCTTCTCGTAATCGACCTGTCGAAAAACATCGAATCTCAAAAATTTAATGAATGTGTCGCTTTTCTTTGCCAGATGTCAACCGAGCTCAATTTTTACCGTTGTTTGTTTTTTTCATAGCAATCATTGTTATGGAGGTGCACATGATATTTTTGTTCACACATGGTCCAATTCCATAATTCCAATACATATCGTGAATATATTTTGGATAATTATTACTCCTTTCGAGTCTGTCGAGTGAATACACGACGTATACGTATACGTAAATAATTATCGATCGAGCGGAAGAGCATTTCTTTCACGCTCCATCAGCCTCTATTTCCGCAGCCGATCCCAAGTGATTTGCATCGCGATTGCCGTGCTCTTCTACGGGCCGTTCTTCCAATTACTCGGGTTTACTGTCTGTTTTCTTTTTCCATACTTCGCGCAGCTCTCGCGGCGAGTTGATTTATCCACTGTATCTCTGATCTTTTTGCGGTATACACCTGCGAAAGTTTGTCGACGTGGTTTTGAAACGTCTCTGAACGGCGAAAGTGTTTCCGAACTAAGGTTAAACTCCAGGCAATTTGGCACTGCAGGCAAGCTGGCACGTTTGTCAGATTTCCGGTGATCTCTGAGCATCAGTCGCCTTCGGGTCATGTTGGGGGTGTTAAAAGAAAATTTCCGGTACGTTTCCCACCCATTTAGCCCGTTAAACCACTCGCCTACAACACTTTGAAGTTTCACAATCACACTGAACCTAAGAATCAGGTGTAAATAATTTTTATCTCTCAAAGTGTCATTTCTCTTTTTTATGTTCGAGAGATCGATAACTCGCGATCAGGTGTCTTGATACTTGATACACCGTCACGGAAATTTGTTTATCGTGGTATAGTCGAACAAGTATTAAGGAGCTCCAGAGTGGATATACACAGCGAAGTTTGGTATAGTATAAGTTCGCGATCCCGTGATTCGCAAAATCTAGGCGTAAGCACGAGGTGCAGTCGAAAATTATCACACGTAGTTTTCGATCCTTGCGTCCAGCTCTGCAAAATAATGTCACCATTTGTTCATCGTACGGTGAACTAATGATTTTAATGGACTAATCCTCGGAACTTTTTCGAGTAAAATACCCCGTAAACTCGGATTAACTCAATGAAGCAAACAAATATCTCCTGTAATCAATTTTCGCGTTGCCTCATATGCTCCAAAAACTGGGATCGCAAGATTCCTCGCATATTCGACGCTTCAGCTGTATATTCGCTCCGATAGAATACGAATGTCATCGGCCGTTCCACGATTCTCTTGGAAAATCTTACACGCAAATATATCCGTATCCCGTATATTGCTTTCTCGAAGGGAGCCGTATTGTGTCGGGACCAGAATACAATTTTAGAAATTGAATTTTCGTCAAAACACATTCGAACATTCTAACTCTCGTGGATTCATACAGGGGATCGTCCGCGATGTCTTGATGACATTCGGCAGGAATATTCATCAGGTCGGTTTCCTCGAATGGCCCTTGGGAAAAACGAGGATGAATGGCGTGCCGTCATTGGAACATCCTTATCGCGTCGAGAAGGGCAAAAGAAAGCGAATACACGCACGGGCCGTATACGAGCCTTCGACAGGCGTAATTCTCGGGGAGACACACAAAGCTCGAGGGTTTTTTTTGCACGCAATATGAGTATCGCGCGTCGAGGGCCGATGAGCACATCATCAAATATACCCGGGACAAAGACGCGAGGTCCATCGAGACCCGTTGGAAAGTCCTTGTTAGCGCTCGAGCGGACTGAGCCGGGCCTTGGTAGATCGGGATACGTTCACCCCCCGTCGGTGCTGTTTGACGCTCGATGAAAGCTTCGTCGTCTCCGTCGAAGGATCAAACTTTTCTTTCAACGCAGCCCACATCTGACGGATGAATCTCACTCGTGGGTGTGGGGGGAGGGGTGATCGTGGATATTCCTCTTTCGCGTCACCACTTTCTTTTTTTTTTCTTTTTTATCAATGTCGTGACTCGTTATATTAACGGACTCGACAATTTTATCTCTCAATTTTCACCAGGGCAGAGTGTGGAAACAGAATTGACGATGAGGGTATGAAAGAAAACCTTTTTGCCGCATCTAAATTTAAAACCGTTAAATACTTCCTTTTGTCCTTTTTTATTTGCCCGGCTGCGAGAATATACATTGTCAATCCTACTACAAATCAACTGAAAATTTAGCTTGATTTGGTTACAAATATCTATTGCGATGAATTGAAAGAAAAATATCGTAATTTGAAACATAAAAAATAGTAATTTTTACAATATATTCAATATGGTTCACTGCATCTTCTGTTCATATTACAATACTTTTCAGTACGTGAAACTATAAATCTTGAATGTCTATAAAAACACACAGCTTGCACAACTTTTGATATTGGTAGAAATAATATTGGTAAGAATGTAAGTTACTTTGCTATGATTTGAATCATATCTTAATATAGTTTGATGTAACTATCAACTAAATTTTGATGTTACTATAAAATTATCCTCTCTGAAAAAAATTTTGGAAACAACCACTTTCTACCGTATTACACGGGATATTAGATTTTCCATTAACTAGTCATCCTCCATAGAAGAATATCCGTGAAAAATGTTTTTTTCTCAGATCATAGACGATAATCAGATTAGAGAATAGCGCATTGACGCTATTCTCCTCCGTACTTTATCGCTCGACTAGCGGAAGTACACATATATATACATTCGAGGATTTATCGAAGCCAATATACACGTGACATAAATATCAGACTGGTGCTCGATTCGAACAACAAACGATATTATTTATGCGGCGCATAACTCAAACGGCTCATCGATCCTGCACAAAAGGGCCGCGCATGAATATAAATCGGCGCGCATAAAGCATGCTCATGCGGCCAAATAAATTTGAATATTTAAAATCAATCCACTCGGCGAAATAATGCAGTCGCCAAAACGCGCGGCACACTGGCCGCCAGGCCCTCGTCCATAATGTAAGCCCCCCCCCCCCGAATTTTCCCTCCGCGTTTTCACAAACGGAATTCCCTACAAGACTGTGCGGACTCGGGCGATTATACCCACCGTACAGACCTTTTTCCCCAACCCCTTGCTACCCCCCGATCGACCATCGAATTTTTTTCAGTCTCGGCTCGAGCCGATCGAGGCGAGAGTTTTGCACGAGGCTTGGAAGGGCGACGAGTTGCCATTGATAATTCAGGTTCGGCGTATACTCTGAATACACACGCGCACGTCTGTGCACTGGGTCATGGATTCGAAGGATTTCGTGGATTTCGAGGGTCTCCAAATGAAACTTTGTGCTTCTTATGTGTTTCGTAACCTCCTAAAACCGATTTTTTTATTCTCACGGGACCGTTGCATTTTACGAGAAAACTTTAGAGAACGTATTTTCTTCAAAATCTGACAAAGAATCTGAAAGAAATTTGTATGAACGTCAGTTATCGGTTATGTTAGTCCATTTTTAGGTATAATTTTCGAGGCATAATTTATGTATAATTTTTTTCAGTTGGGTATAGAATCATGTGAATACCACCTGTTTAGGTATTGAAAAACTTCCTTGAAAATTCTCAGTGGAATTGACAATCCAAATATTAGGTCCTGATTAATCAGTAAATTTATCAATTTATTTTCATTCATACTAAATTCCACCTCTGAAAAAATTGTTACACACATCGTAGAATTTTAATTTGAGCCCATTAAAACCTTTTTATACATTACGCAAGTACTCAGTAGATTTTCCATGTCGTTTTATTCTACTGAGATATATCATTGAACCAACTATCAACTCTGAATAAATCCAAGTGTAAACTCAAAATCGCGAGAAAATATGGATATAGATTAGGTTTGTATGAAAAATTACTACGATCTATGGTAGAAATGAGTAAATTTTTTCCAAACTTCGGGACCTACTGCCTAATTTTTCTACGTAAAATTTTCATGCAACATCTCGTGTTTTTTTTCCAGAAGTACTAGTAAATTTTTTATTTTCGTATAGCAATTTTCACTCGAGTTTTCTCTCGCCTTCTACAGTGCGATGAAAAGAGAAGAAAACGGGCATGGGACAAGACGTTAGCTGAGTTAGGGAGCTATAGCTGTAGCACCGAGAGCAACGATATCCGCTCATCCCCTGCAAGCGAATCCGATTGTGCAGACTAGGCGGAAACGGCGTACGGCTCGACTCGTGGCGTACGCGCGCGACCATCAAGGGATCTGCATCAGCGTTTGCACACCCACGCGTCCCGTTACACGCTTATGCGCTCGCATATGCCGCGGATAATCGAATTTGAAACTCGGCTGGGCCGTGGCGCCCACGTGTTGAATATGCATTCCGCATCCACGGGATATTTCACCCCCGAATACGTCTTCGTGACTACCGATACACCCAATGGAAATCAGCATCCGTGGAAATTAATCGATTCTTGGGAGTAGTCGGTCCCTTGATACATGTGTAATAGGGGAATCGATTGAGAATCGTTGGAACAGTAAATAACCATCCGAATTTGTGGATAAATATTTTTAGGGAAATGCATGAATCGATTGCAGTCGGATAGATACTGTAGATAATACGCATGGACTTGTTCTACATTAATTGAATAAATCATATCACTGTACCCTGAATAAAGTTAAACAAATCTTGTAATTAGAAACAACTTATTTGATCATTTGCAAAATTCCCAAAATGTACAATCATTCAAATTTGAAACAAGAAAGGCTGCGAATGGAAAATGAAATATGTTTTCTTACAATTCCGATGCATATCTAGACACCGATCTTAAATATCAAGAAAACTTCCCGTTGTACGGAAATACATGGAAAATATTTGACTATGATTACGAAAATGTACATTTATTTGTGTGTCTGACGGCATTGTGTATGAGCCAATTGTGATTTGCATCGTGTTCCATCCGGTGAACAGTTGCATTACGTCTGGGCTCGTCTGATCTACAGGTAAATCCGACCAAAATTCCCGTGCATTCTACCTACGTCACCGGGGCGAAATTTCCCCAAGTCGGTCAAATCAGCGTCAGCTTTACTCGCGCGCGCGTTTCGTACAATGTTTCCATCCGAAAGGAATGGAACACTCGCGGATACACTCGCAAAAATTTGATCTTTGTTCAAGAAGGAAAATCATCTTGACAAGAAAAATTAATATCTTGCTAAATGGAATTGGGTCGCTCGGCAGTAGCTGAAAATTTTGAGGTGGTTTGGGGTTACCCAAGCGGATGGATTCTATTTCAGATGGTTAACGTTTCGATTCCCCCAAAATATGTTGTTATCGTCTGATAGAAACAATCTAGATCTATACGTATGACTGATTTCATATCACATCCTATCTTGTATTATATTATCTTACTATTATATAAAGAGAAAAGTTTGTTTGTCCGTATGCTCGCGAAAATACTGAAACTACTGAACCAATCATCCCAAAATTTTGACCTGCAAATGTACTTCTGAGTGTCATAGTATACTTTGGTTAATAATTATTTAATCACGAGCGTTTCAGTACTAACGGATACAATCTTTGGGAAACCAAGCGCACGATAAAACTTTCGGAGATGATTGTTGGGTCGACCTTCAAATAGCTTCTATCTCTCGAGCCATATAGTCTAACGATTTGATTTTCCAGAGATATTTTATGAATTATTTTCGATTTGCAGCATCAACAGCATCTATACACAAAATTGCCATAAATGTAATTAACTGTAAACGGGCGCATAAAATCAGATAAATTGACGTAATATCTCAGCGGGAAATGAAATCGGTAGACTTTATGGCTGTAGATATGAGCTATTATCTGGTACCCATGAACCATCCCACATAGTTTCATCATGATCCAAAGGTTGTGCAGCAACTTTCACGGTGAGTACTAACATGCAAACCATGTCAGCTTTTCCCTCAAGCCACTAGGTGGCGAGCAGATCTCGTAAGTAAAAATGACGCGGGACAATCGAAGCATCCAGCATACCACATTTCATTTGGAATATTTCGTACGTTCCAGAAGATATTGATTCACTTCGGCTTCATGTAATGTTGAGTGTCGATTAGGATTACAAATGCCGATTGTTTTTCACACGGACGTTTGTTGGACTTTCAAGGACGGATTTGAAATTCAGTGCTCAAGAGACTGAAATGTTACGTTTTCATTACTCTGCTCTGAAAATAACTATGTCAGGTTGTATAAGAGAGCGTGTTTTAGTGAAATTGTAGACCCAAATGTAAGGGGTACAGGTCTCGACTGGTGAGACAACATTTTTGTCAATTGCAGAAACACGTTTTGCTGCTCGAGAAAATTGTCCGAAAAATAACTATTCCACTTGACTACGAGTTGCATCTTTTTGTCTCTACTACACACACGCGCGAGCGCACACACACATATACACGCCTGCAATAAGCTCGGGCGCGCCTGAATAATCAAGCCATCTATAGGGGGTGAGGGGGGCGATTGGCGTCGCGTGAATATTCAGTCTCTGCGCATCAGAGCAGCAGAGTGGCAGCTCTTTCTCCCGGCTCGTGCATCGATAAATAATTCAACCTCGGCATGGAAACAAGACGAATATCCTTTACTTCATATTTTGCGGCTACTCCTCGTCCACCCACGGCGGCACCGACTTCCAGATAAAATTTGGTGGGTCACTCGTGTACTGCGCGGCGTGTCAGATCTGACCTTTGGAATGCACCTCTCGCCGACTGTACTTTGCTCTGCGTGTGAGCGAGCATCGATTTCCCACCCTCGCGCCCAAACGTATATGCTGCAGACACGAGAATTCCCCACTGGCCAATGAACCAAATGGTTTTTTGGAGAATCATTCATAATATGCTGATGCTTGCGATGAAAAATTCAAATCGTATTTCCGTACGGATCGGACTTTATTGAAATGTTACGGGACGCGCGAGGATGGAATTATCACAGTAATGGCCTGAAACAATTTTTGATCGAAACTGCAGTGAGTTTGTATGTAAGAGATACACAATTTTTTTTAGTGTTGAAGAAAAAATTCGCACCCGCACAATATATTTTTTATATATTTACAATAGTGAAATCGCAAACCGTGAAAATAACAACATATCGTTATTCGGATAGATTATTTTTGTTCGAGTTCTGACTTGCGATTTCCAGCCTTCATTCCATAGCTTTTCGCTATTCCGATTAGAAATGATAAATTACAGACGAAGTGAAATATAGATGGGTAAGAATTATTGCGTTGGAAGTTGTATCAATCAATAATTATCATTAAAAAAGAGCTCAAGTACAAATCGACTCGTCCGAGAAAGAAGACCCTAATGCATACAATAATATCTTCTCACGAAATTGTGTTTCAAATAGTCCCAAATTCCTGAATAATTTGATTAACATTAATGGAATTAATTTTGATCTAATAAAATCAAATTGCGTCAGTCTAATCTAACAGCAACTAATTCAATCGCATTACTATAGGTAATTGATTTTCATAATATTATAATTATGGAAGTAATATTTCAATAGAACAAAATTATTTCTACGTAATTGATTATTCTTTGGCAAATGAACTGATGTAGTTTTTTCCCTCCAATGAACGATACAGCAATGACGCAGAAGATTAAAAGTATACACTGCGAAAAGATCTTTCCAAATGTTCTCTTCAAATGTATTTGAGGGAGAAAGTACACATTCTGAACCCTCGAGGAATTGGCTTCTTCTCGGAATCACTCGATGTATTTTTATCACGACGTTTTTGGTACTCTCGCCAAATGGTCGTAGGAAATAACATAACATCCACTTCATGGAACAACCACCCTACGACGACTCATTCATAGTAATTTACCTACGCCAATCAGCCACTGCATTTTCTCTAAAAATACGCGCCGCTTTGTTACTCAACCCGACGTTCTCGATTGGCTTCGTTATACACGAACCTACACAGAGTACACTGGTATGTTCCAGCTTTCTCCGGCCGACCGAAACTACATTAATTAGCGATTTGAAGCATATATACGCGAACGTCTTGAGATATAATACGTACGTGTTCCGATATTGTGTTTTTTCTCTCAAAGAGAGAAAGAAAAAACTTGTGCTTCACCGTATACCCGTATCGTTTGCATTTCATACTCGTGAAATATCAGCACAATTATCTTATGCTTCCTTTAAAAAAAATGACGAAGCGCGATACTATGAAGATTGGATGACCTAGAGCCGCCTGCACAATACTCTAATGGGATGCTATTCATAGATCAGAAAACAATTTATGTTTGCAAGCCCATGATCAAGTGGGTGCATTCATGCTTGATGATTTGATCGTCCGGTATACCCTCAACTGCCTTCGATTTTGTTGCGAAATGATTCAACAACGAGTTCCGGAGCCTCGAACTTTGTTTCCCGTCAGTTTTCCCAAGGAAAAAAAAACTTCCTCCCAACTTGTCTTGCCCGGGCAAGTGTCAAGAGGATAAGACCGATAAGAGAACGTGTTGGAGTTATACCAACAATAACTAAGTTTGGTTTTGCCAAGTTTACAGCAGGCGAAGACTTATCACGACTACAGAGCTCGACCGAAGCTTCCTCGTTCCACAAAACTGACGAGATGAATCTTTGATTTCGATAAAAGCAAAAAGAAACAAATGAAAAAGAATCGGCCCTACGAACAATTGTTGGCTCTAGTGTTGCATCCATCGCGAATTCCCTGTGTGAATTTATTTTCAGACTACCAGACGAACGGCGCGCGAGATATTTCAAGATCGTTTCAGTTTTCCCTTTCAACTGGCGAAGGCGTGAAGATCCTGTTCACTTTGTGCACTGGCTCGGCTTGCCGTTAATGCCAAGGATTAAGCAACGAATGAGTTCGCGTGCGCGCGCGCACTTGAAAGGCTTAATCCTCCGGCTCCAGTTTAATGTTCACACTCTACTCATGGTATATATACTATGAAGTAAAATTTCAAATTAACTAAATCTCGCGTGGATCTCGCCGAAGCTTTTCACATTCTTTTCCGATCTATCTCGAATTTTATAGTACAGTCAAAAGTATAGTACAGTACATTACAGTATTGTACAGTCACATTGCCGAGCAACGATCTATTGAAACGTCCATTCTGTCGATGCTCGTTGCATATATTGTATTGAGATATGGAATGAATATATATGATAACTTTCTGTACGTAGCTTAAGGAGTACTTATATGCTTTAAAAAATCTCATCTTATGAATAGATTTCATCTGTGTCTTGTGTTATGCATCATATGGGTTGTACTAATACATTCTTGATAACAGCACAGAAGAATCCTTCCAGTGAAATTTAATCCTCACAGGATAGACTTGTTCCGTCAGACTCAACCGTCAACATGAAGTAGTAGCTGTTAGAAATACAGTCACCGTCTCGTGTATACTCCCCCACCCGTAGAGATCATATCCAGCGAATTCACAATTATTCAAAAAAAAAAACAGATTTTCATTTTTTTTAAAATTTTTGTGATTCATAATTTTATAAATTTGTAATTTTGATATGTTCCGAAATACCTTGGGAAAATTAACTCAGGATAGTTTTATTTGCAGGTTCCTTGAGTTTTGGAGTTCGATTTGAAAAAAATATTACTTCGTCCTACGCTCGTTAGGCTTCGGGCTATAGAGGTTGGAAATCGACCAGGTCCGCCAGACCAAGTGTATCCTATCGAGGATCATTTGGATAGTCTATCCGGTGAGGTTTGAATACTATAAATACACAACCATGTTACAAAATGCAAGCAATTTTAGTCTCGCAGGCAATTGAAAAAAATTCAACGACGTAAATAGGAAGAGAAAAAAAATGTAATACCACGTGTTATAGTGCGCGCAATTAATCTAATGCCCTCGTTAATTCCATAGCCATATCATAAGCCCGTAAACTGATATTCTTTTCATATTTTCAAGCGAGCCTGGCGCTAACAACGTCGTCGTGCCCCACCCGCGGGCGTATCGCGCAACATTGCGAGAGGAAGAGAGAGAGAGAGGGAAAAAAAACGAGTATACATTTGATAATGCGCGCCGCGCGACTTTGATGTCTGAGGGAAGGTAGGAGGGATGTCTGCGCTAAAGAGCGAGTATTAATTTGACGACAGCCCAGCTGTACACGCGTACATAATTATTATTCAACGGCTTCGCGTTACGTGGGCCGGTCGCGTTATAACGCGCGCAGACGTCGCGGCAACTGCTCGTTTTTTCCTCCTCTTCTTTTTTTCTCCCTTTTTTCACGGCTTCGTGCAAGTGCGTCGGGGCAGAAATTATAAAGAGCCTGCGAGCGCGACGAGTAATAGGGCAGCGGAGGGGCACTACTCATTCATCCGCTCCTCTCTCCCTCTCTCTTCCGATCTCGCGCGTATAGCGCACGGTTGACATTACAATTATCGTTGATTCACGAGCCTTGGATTTCTTGATGATTCTCAGACTCTCCAGAGGTGCGCTGATTCGCTGAGCCACGTGAGATTTTTCCCATCGTTACGGTCGGACGATTAGCCGTGAAATATTGCCGAGTATGTATTTTGAGGTGGAATGTTCATTACGCCCTTACCTTCATGAGAACGCGAAAAAAAATATCGCAACGATGGAAAAAAAAAGTTTGTTAATTAAGAATAACGAAGAGGGCAAGACTGAAAAATTGAATATTCTAATTCATATTGAATTTCTAATTTGTTTTCTCCCTTGACAAGTACTCCTAGTCTTTCGTCAAACGCAAACTCATTATGAAGCAAAGCAGCTTACGAAAAAAAAGCCGACTACTTGGTATCTGGGTCTCGGAATTCACTTGGAATTCTTGGAGGTGGCCTATTGTTTTTATGAGGAAAAATGTGTGCGTGTGTGTGTGTGTGTGTGTGTGGGTGTGTGTGTGCGTGTGTGTGTGTGTGTGTGTGTGTGTGTGTGTGTGTGTGTGTGTGTGTGTGTGTGTGTGTGTGTGTGTGTGTGTGTGTCAAAATTACTGAGCTCCTTTTCCTACAAACTCGCTTATTATCTCTTCTTTTTGACGCTTTTGGCAGTGATTGTATTGTGTGAAATTTATTAGGAGTTAATGACAATGAAGCATAATTTTTTGAACTACTTTCAGATTCATACGGCCTATTTGTTGTGGAACCTGCTAGTGGCTCTAGCCGTTATTTTGCGATTTCTGACCATAAAAAAAGTATATGTTACGCAGTATGCCAACTTGCCCCTAGAAATCTCTGCCAACTTACCTCCCATTGAATAACATGACAATAAATAATATAAAACAAAAACTACTTGACTTTTCAAACATTTTTTTTACAAAATTATATGATTACAATCTAGATTTAAAGAAAAACGAAATTGTCTTAATAATCTTTTTTTTCTTCCGGTCAGCAAAATTTTTTAAAGTCATCTCATTTTTCTACAAACAGCGCTGGACATCTGGTATTCAGGACAAATATGTGTAGTGCAGGTAATGCACACGAATCGCGCTCAACGATTTTTTTCCCCATCGCATAAATGAGGAGATATTCATAGTTTGCCAACTTACCTATGATGACAAACCTGCCCCTCTCTCCCCTATTGATTCATTGAAATATTACCGATCTAAATGTGAGCTGTAGTCTCTTGGCAATGTACCCAATGTTAAGATAAGTTTATCTTAATGATCTATGATCCGGTATAGGAAATCCCAATCAAAAGTCATCCCCAAGATAATCAACGGTATACACAAGGTAAAAACGCCAGAGCCATCGATCCCTCGTACACAAAAGTGTGCATCATCCTCGGTAATTTTCCACAGTTCGTCTTTCGGCCTACGTATTTACCGCTAGAACAAAAGCTCACGAGCCGAATATAGCCGGGAAAATGCTGGAGGACGTACCCCGAGAAACTTATCAACGCGCGCGCGTGCATATAGGGGCTGTATACGCGAACCGCACACGAGAGTACGTGATGTGCGTATAAAAGAATCAAGGAAATCCCTAATGCCGTGGCGAGTTGCCGCGCTGCGCAGACAAGTATACAGATCAAAGGCGCGCGGCCGTGCCCGGAGGAATTCAAAACTCGGTGAGCCTCGGTGGCCAACGGGCTACACCCACGTACGTATATCCAAAGTGCGGCGCGTATGTATTATTCCGCGCGCGCGGAAAGTCAGCTCGCGGTAATTATACGCGACTCGCTGACCGACAACTCGTCCATTAAACGCCCCAACCGACTGCGGCTCCTACGGGGATCCTCCCGTCCCTCCTCTGTGGACAAACCCCGCTGCTGCAAATGCGGTTTTTTGCCTTCCTGTGTAGTCGGGCTGTGTGTGTTTCAACACAGTTTCTCCCTCTCGCGATACAAATATTTACCAACAATAATATATGTATATTCATTCTGCAAAAAAATCATGGGTGCTATTGCATCGCTATGATCCTACATTAACTCTGGATGTATTGAAGATTCAATGTAAATTCGAGAAAATGGATAAACGGGAATTATTGGGTTCTTGACAACTGATGTTCATGTATAAGCTATGGAATGAACTATAAACTATGGAAAATTAGCAATATTACGGGAACAACATCAATAATAGCTTTTGAAAAAAAACGGGTCGTTTTTTAGTTTTAGCGATTTGACAAGAGTTAAATAAAATACAGAGAGTCGAAATATTGTCCATATCGTGTGAACTCGTGGGATCATCCATACCCCTGTATATATATATATATTCAAATCGTGATAGTAGTGATATCACAACGGATTTATAACAAATTTTCAACCCAAGCTGTATATATCTCCTATAGTTTTTATCGAATCGAATATAGGAAAAATGTGTCTCGCTTTTTTTTACAAACTGAACAAGTACAACCAAATCAATTCGTTTTTTCTTGTGTTTTTCCAGATTGAATCAATTATCCATTTTGCATGGGAAATATTTTGTTATTTATCATATATGATAAATAACAAAATAGTTTTTTACCATATAGTTCATGTTATAAACCCTTTTGATATATAATCGCCACTCGATTAGTCGCTAGTTTGCCAGTCTGCAATTTAAATATTGATCAGGTCCGTTTTACCACAGGACGAGCTTCATCAACTCGATAGCAATCAAAATAAACAATGTTTGTGGTTTCTGTGAAATAAACAAACTCTGCTGGTTTAAGTCTCGATAGCGCCACGCTCTCGTAATCATCGAGGCGATATTAGCTCAAATTTTTCTCTGTCGTAATCCAACGGTTCTGCTATGTAATTAACTCGACAATTTATCGATCCGCCTAGATGAGCAGGTATAAGATTACACATACCGACGACTTTGACTCCCAGGCTGATTCGTCAGTTGCGTGTGTGCGGCATTGGAAGCGAGGAGAACTATTATTTCCCCCTTGGATTATTTTTTATTTCCCCGACGCTCGCCGTGTATGTATTCAATCCTTGCAGTGCAGTTTGTCGTGGCGTGACGCGGCGCATCCCTGTGTATACTTTCACGTCCGACGCCCGAAGACGTATAGGAAAATTGACCGTGGACGTGGGGTCGGATTTTCCATGGGCAAACCGGAAATTAATCACGTCGGCGAGGTCGAGACCTCCTCGGCTCGCTTCATTCTTGAGCAGATATCGAATGTCCTCGGCGGTCGCGCCACTCGCGTCTTGAATACAAAACGAAGAAAAAATGATGACACATTGGTTCTGCTGATTATTGTTGAACCACGCGAGACCGGATCAATTGTCGTCGTATGATTCTATTTGTGACAAATGGGAGAATGGATGGGAAAAAAATGGACGATCGATCGCGAGATAGTTGAATGATTCACTGATGAGGTGTTGATTTTCGTTGCAAAGAGGGATGATCAGCAATTGAATACCAGTTTTAGTGCATACAATATGTTCCAAATAGTTGTGTTTTAAATACAACTATTTGAAAATATAAATTTTTCTTTTATTATGTATTTGTGATAAAAATATGATCTATCGAAATACTTCAGATAAAATATAAATATATAACGTTTAGTGTTTAACGAATCAAGTACTTTACGGTTATTGCATTTTCGTATGATTAGCGGGAAAAACAATGCGGCCGTGTTTCATTTTTCGACTCAATATACATTCAAGCTAATACGATGAGATGAGATACCAAAAGCGCTGAATCTTTTAATGTTTGTATCCCTTTGAAAAATTAATTTTAACGACAATAAATGAGAAACAAGACCTAATTATTTTATGAATATCCAACAAATGTACTTGTAAAAAGTGGCACAGAGAAAAGTCTGATTATGAAAGTTTATTATTTAAACGCGTAATAGAGATAAAGGCAGTAACGTAGAAAATATCAGTAACATGTCCAACAATATCCGCACTTCAAACAAATTCGAGCTCTGTTGGTCCATCTTAAATTCTTACCAACTTCACCATAGGATAAGTGGATTATACTACAATACTCCACTTGCATTTGAAATTTTTCTCTCAGTGTAATTACAATGAAATTTCCCGTATTGGCGCTCATAACAAACGCCCGTTTTGTAATCGAGCGAACAATGCATCACGTTCAATAGCTCATGTAATCTCCATTTGATCGGCGCATTTCATCGCGCCGAACCTTGTCGCCTCGTTGAAATTCACGAAGTCACGGGG
This sequence comes from Aphelinus atriplicis, assembly GCA_020882685.1. NCBI lineage: Eukaryota > Metazoa > Arthropoda > Insecta > Hymenoptera > Aphelinidae > Aphelinus > Aphelinus atriplicis. The sequence continues at coordinate 8,021,798 of CM037074.1, forward strand.
GAAGTCGAGAAAAAGAGGTTGGACGAGGAGGCAACAGATTCCGAGGTGCAGTTGCGCAACCGTGAGCGGCTGCAGCGAAAAATAGCAGCTACAGCCTCGAGGAGTACATACAAGAGGTGGTGGGGGGCGGGCTGCAGTAGTACGAGTCAGTGTCGGCGCGGACACGGGCGTACCCGCGATAAATAACCGCGCGCGGCCCGCTCGAAATCATGAAAAATTCCGGCCCCCGGGTTGGTTCGCGCGCTCGAGCCTCATATAATAAAGCTCGCATTTGCCGCTCTGCGCCGGCGGAATTTCAAACGCGACTCTTCCGCACCGCGTGTATTTACACGAGAGTTCCTCGATGCGCACGGAGTGTCGTGGCCTATTGCTTATGCGGCCGCGCACCGATGTGTCTCGCTGTCACGCGGCCCGATGCATTTTCGGCGAGCGTCGCGTCCTCCCGTGCAATAACGGCTGTCGGTGTGTGCACCCGACACGACAATACGTGCATATAGCCTTTCTTCGGCCAATTTTTCACTTGGTATATTAACGAGTTCGTCACGGAACACGTGTGCGCAGCATGGCTTCTACGGTCTTAGGTGGGTTCCGGGAGCCACGCCCAGTGTGACATTCAAGTTTGAAAAATCAGAGTTAAGCTCGAAAGTTAATTCGTCGGTTAATAATTATGTGATAGCTGAATTCAAATCTTACGATGAAGAACCAGTGTATGGAAGTTGAAAATCACTGTATAAAGTTGGATGGATTATTAAGTGCAACTGTGTTTCATTTGACATGCAATTAAAGTATATTTTCATCTTATCGCAAAAATTCATTGAAAATTTTATATAAAGATTTATATAAAGAATTTTATATAAAGACTATCAAAACTCACGAGACTTGGATGAAAATTCAATTTTATTAGATGAAAAATTAAGTGCAGTATTGCACTCAATCATTCATCCACCTTCATGCAGTGATTTTTTACTGTAATATTTTAACAGAGCAGATTGAATCGATATTCTTTTTAATGAATTTGGAATGGTCCACTAAGACCGATAAATAAATATTTACCGTTTGAAAACTTGTAGATACAAGAAGTTATTTATTTGAATCGATATTGTTGATGTTGTTTGGGAAAAATTATTCATTTATATATGTATTTATATGCTTATAAATTATGTGCAGAAATAATTGTCAAGATCCCAGTGATTCCCGGCAGCTGTTATTCAATTTACATTAAATCTTCAATGCATCGAAAGCTTATTCATCGGCTGATAATAATAATAATATGATAGCTGGATAGCGCTAAGCGCAAATACTTTTGTTTTTGCAGATTGAATCATCCTGATCGATGTTACTCGGGCGATATAGTTCATTTTTGAAATCTTATGTTACCCATTGAGAGTGTGATCTCTCAACTTCCGACCGTTTGGCCGAGCGACACTTAACAATGAATTTCACGGTCTCGTCGCGAGCGTTTCCCCTTGTTATTTCTATTTGCATCGCAGCTCGAGCTCGAATAGGACGGAGCGTCGGGATTAGTGTTGGTACGGGAAAAGAGCAGATATCGACGTGTATTCACGGAGGCGAATATAGAAGTACTGCCGGGGCAAACACGATTTTCTCTGTTGGCTCAACGCCTCGGGCTTACATGGGGTCCGGGCAAAATACACCCACAGTCCATCGCAGGGACAAGCTTACATTTGACGATTCGAAGCTACGCCTATTTTCATAAGCTTTCATCAGGCTTCGCTGTGGTGTTTGTGTATGTGACATCGTCGTTATGTCTCTGTCTGCATTGTGAAGCTCGGAACTTTGTCAAATCGAAATTCAATCTGCTTCTTGAGAAGCTGAAAATCTCGAGCTTTACGTACATCCTCGCTGCTACATTGGAACGAAATATTCCGCGGAAATTTGTTTTTTAATATATACATAGCGGCTTTGATAAATATACAATTTCAAACGCGTTGGCATGTATCATATGAATATTGTTCTACACATCCGTGTCTATTATCGTCAACGAACGCAACTCGTCATTATAATTCGTGACTATTGTGCTTTTTTAGTCCCGCGAAAAAAAGTTATAAAAAAAAACAATCAGAATTTACTCTACTGTCCATCCCAGACGTTCCTTCGTAAAAGTAAGAGTTGCTTGATTGCGATTAATGATGAATACAAAACTCACGATTATTTAACGTAGAAAAGTCTGGGATCCACAGACGTGACGTGAGTTACTCGTATCCCTTCTAGTCGTCCGCACGAAGGCGTATTTCCAAAGAACGCTTTTTCTCCATCTGCGGAGCTTTCTGGAACAAAAGATACGTTCTGATAAGAGATCGTTTGTTCTTGAGAACTATCCAAGAGGTCAGGCAAAATCGTTCTTCGGTCGATAAACGGCGAGAAGTACAAGTCATCAAGCGAAAGGGAAGAAAGAAAAATTCGCCACTGATCGCGAGATTTAAATTGTCTCAAGGCTCGTGTCCTCGTGGCTGAATATCTTTTGGCAAATTAAATCAGACCAGGAGGCACGGCAGGTGCGGAGGGGGAGTGGCACCGAGGGCACGTTGTATCGTTAGTTAATTAATGTAACACTTTGCGACTCGGCAAAACTGCGATGGGAGGAAAGAGGGCGGGTGAAGAAAAAAGTTTGCTCGACGGGCGAGAGAGAGAGAGAGAAAGTCGGGCGCAAGTTGGAGCGACTTGTTAATGAGGATCGCCGGGCCGTTTTGATCTCGCGGCGTGGAAATTCTTCGCCAGCCACTCGTGCGAACGCGACCAGGCATACACACACACACGTGGAAGCCCCAAGAGCAAATGCGCAGCGGATATATGTACAGTGGTGATCCGCAGACCGAGGCGATTTGAATAATGTATGGCACGTGCGCGCGCGAGAGCTGAAGTGCATCGATCTTACGGCGAGGGAGATTCGACATTTACCGATCGGCTCCGTGTGTGAGCTTCTCATTTCTGAAACGAATCGCTACGTCCGGGAAACACGTGTTACAAATTAGCTCTCGCGCGCTACCCGACTCGGCCAATTGATGGATACACGCGCTTCGGCCACGTAGAAATTCGCCTCCAGATGCTTTTGACGAATGCTTTGGGTGTGCGTACTTGCACGAGGTGTGTCTCGGTGAATTCGAGCTGCAAATCATGAATGCGAAAACATTGATTCGACCCCTTTTCTTCGATTGGGAATCAACGAAAAGTCTCTCCAGACGAGCTTCGGTGTTGACGAATCGCGCGAAAATCCTCGAGTCTTTCGAGGAAAGAAAAGCTCTCGAGTTGTTTATTCCGGCGGCACTCGCCGACGTCGCTGTGTTTCAAGCTGTTGAATTAAGCAGGGAAAAGCTGCGGAAGAAATAATCCTTCGCCCCGTCGAGCTATATGCTTGTATTGGTTAATTAATTCCTCCTTGATCTTGAGATATACACTTTTTATCGGCACGAACGATTTCAAAATTGCTAATCCTCCTGAAGGACGCATACGAAATGTCGTTGGCACTCTTGAGTTGGAAAAATAACAAGTACACTATGAGAACGATTTCTCAAAAATGACGCAGTACTTACATCAAGTGCAATGAAGCAAAAATCCTTCAGTTTCAGTGCGTTTCTTACCCTTAAGTTTAATGAAAATTAGTTGAAGTAATCTAATTATCTAATTTCCCTGGGTTTAGTACAAATTCACGTGTACTGAAATCTAGAAAACTGTTATTCTAACAAACATTGAACATATATTTTGCGCCGCCCGGTCAAAGTGCTTTTACATTAGTCACTGCTATCATATTCAAAGGATAGTATTTCGAAGCTCATAAAAATAAGAGACAAATAGTTCAAGTATTTTGGATTCATCCGTGGTAGAGAAAAGCCTTCTTTCCCAAAGAAACACACATATTATGTTAAATTATTATATTGTATTCTTACTTCATTATAATCTATATTATCATTTGATTCAAAGCTCATCACACATCGGTCAACGATTGATCTTTCCAAAATTACTCTCTCCATTCATTGTTCGCACGTATCTCGAAATTAAATAAAATGAAAACTAATCCAATAAGGAAATGCGACAATCGTTAATTTGCTTACTCGAGAGTCTTCCTGAAATCTCTACGGTAAATACTCAATTAAATGCGACCAAACGACGAAACTTAAGTAGCACGCTCGAGTCTTACGTTAAATTCGTTGCATCTTAAATTTCATACTCGAATCGAGGAATCCTTATCGCACAGCGTATACTTTGCCAGTCGAAACGGGGGGCGGACGTGTGTAGGGTGTAGCGTTGCGCTTTGTGCATACACACGCTCGGTCCCGTTCGGGTCATCAAAATCGCATCTGATTTCTCGCTCACAGCTGCACGTGTCCATATGAATAAGGCATGGCCGCGGCTCGCGAACAACCAACACCAATCGAAACCCGATGCGCGCGCGGGACGTTTTGGCGCGAAGGACGAGCGCGAAAAGCCTCGGCTGAACCTCGCGCTCTTGAAAGAAGCATATCGTTGGGGGGCGAAGGGAACACGAAATATGTTACAAAACAAACTTATTCCGCATGAGCCATGGAGAACGAGCTCGCGTTACGTATGCACGCATATACGCACAACACCATCGTCGCGTCTCTGCTTTTACAACCGCACTTTGCGTCGCGTAACGGCTTATGCAACGAGCCCGCGTTTTATATGCCCTCGGCGTATTAAATTACCGCGCGGCGAAAGCTCGGACCGGCCCGCGCAAAACCGGCGCGCTAATCGGGCCCTTAACTTTTACGCTGCTCCTCGGTGGAGAGGAGATTTCCGCTTGACCGGTGCATTACAGCCAGTGCGGTTGAAATGTGGCTTTTGCTCTTTATCACGCTGTAGATTGGCCCTTACGGAGAAATAATGTATGATCGTGAGTTGAGAAGAAATTATTACACACATGGAGAAGGGAAATCCTACTCTATAAATTTGAAACGGTAAGAATTGCATAACTGATGGAAACTTGTAAAATTTTCATGATCTTTCCAGTGAATATTCACTTTTATTCATCAGTTATGCAATTCCCACTGATGAATAGTTGTTATCTACTATTTTACATTTAGAGAGTATGGGATATATTGATGCCTCTTACGAGGAAAGACATACATCTCGCAATCTTCCCACGAAGAAACACACATTTGAGAATCTCCCGACATAGGAAAATTCATTTGAGTATATTAGACAAATCGTTTCAAATAAAAGTGGTGGAAAAATCGAGTAAAAAACCATCTTGTGCTCAATTCTTTCCCACTACTATTTTGAATGATTTTTCTAAAAAAATAAGCCATCAAATGTGTTATATCCTCCGTTGACAGATCCTGGGGTGTGTGTTTTTTCGTGGCAAGATTCTGACATGTGTCTTTCTTCGCAGGGGGCATCGATATATACCATTTGTGAGCGTGTAATACATTTGTATAACTATGTGATATATACTCGCGCAATAGGAAATTTGATTATGTGTTAAATCCTGTAGTATTCACATTACACAATAGTTTGTAATATTTTTTGTAGTATTCGGAAGTAGTCGTGTATTTCATGTGATAATCATGTATTCATTATATAGACGTATATGTTTCATGCTGTATACAATACTGTAAGTAAAATTGCGTGTGTTTTTGATATGTTCACTAAGCACAAATATTTCGTTCATTTATATCTGTGATCCGTAATTTCAGGTTAATTATACACCTCGAACTCGAGAATCAGTTATTTCTTAGAGGACGCTTGATTTGGCGTGTTATGTACATATCTTTAGTGGACCTGCTCGAGAGTTAACGTTTGCGAGTAGGAAATGCATAAACATGAGACGGAAATGACTGAGAAAAATCACTCTGGATTAAATTTTCCCTGGATATAAAACTTGCGCGAGGCACGAGAGATTTCTGCTGCAGCATAAAAATTAAGATTTCCCGCAGGCAGCTCGAAGACGTTTATCCATCGGAACATGGGGAAGCTTTTCGTGCGTAGGGGAAAAAACACGCAGCAAGGCAAAATAACGAATTTGAATTAGTGATCATCTGAAGGGATCACTTGTTTTCGTCGTGTACTCTAGCGAGATTGAGTTCGGAATAAACTTCCAGTGGGCAATTCCTTGGCCAACTCGATCGTATATTGATACTTTTCATTAAAAAATTCTACTTCAAAAAGTACAACTGAAAGTTCGCTGTGACTCTTATGTGCGCTAAGTTGCCAACGAAAATTAAATAAGTTTCATCGGGGGAAAAAGTTTGAAATTGAATTAGCCCGCTCTTTATTAAAATTTGAAAACCATGCCGTGTTTACCCTTGTACCTCTGTTTTCGAATAATTAAAGGGGCATGATCAAGTTTATATACTAATATGCGAGTTCCCCTCTGCTGCGGCCGTTCCCGGAATGACAATATAATGAACCTCGTCAGGAGTTTTAAACTCTGAGTAAGCATGAAAAAGAAAAAGAAACTGGGCAGTTACAAAGCAAATGTCGCAGGAGCGCAAAGTTAAAACTTACTTAGGGAGTTTCTTGGTACCCAAACAGATAATATTTGCAATCATGCAGCCAAAGGTCTCGACCGCATCGACATACATTGTACATAAGTGAGTCTTGTTCACACGGAGTTCTTTTTACAACTTTTCAATGAGTGTTTGGTCGTATTTTTCACATTTTCCAAGATAATATTTTTAATGATAGTATACAGTAATTATTGATCCACTTCATACACAGTATGCGAGATGCCCGCAGGTTTTTTTTCCAGTGCTTAAAATACTTTTTGACCGACAATTTTTGGGATATGATCTTTCCTGGTAATTCAAGTTTTCACTTTTTTCCATTCGAGTGAATCATGCATTGATAATCCCAGTATATGCTGGTAAAACGGGTCGCTTCGGGAGGTACTTTGCGCCCAATAATGAGACAAAGATGTGTATATTAAATAAATCAACAGATATTGGATATGAAATTTTAAGAAACATACAAACTGTCGACTTGATGATTGATCGTGCCACTATATATTCGCGGCGATGAGGCACGCGATCCGACTAGCCGACGAAAGAGCTTGATTAATACATATACATATATACGATTGCGACCGTTGCTTCGGAGACAGATTGAAAGTGAGGGTCAACCCGCATTTGACGTGTGTACCTCGATTGTTTGTCCGAGAGAGAGAGAGAGAGAGAGAGAGAGAGAGAGAGAGAGAGAGAGAGAGAGAGAGAGAGAGAGAGAGAGAGAGAGAGAGAGAGAGAGAGAGAGAGAGAGAGAGAGAAACGCCAGTGTCTATGTGGTGATTGGCCTGGAAGTGCTGACGCGTGTTAGCCTCCGAACTGTCTACGTGCTTCCGAGTGCCGGACGTATATAACAAGCCGACGGTGAATTATTAACCGTGAGCTAATGCGATTTGTGGCCGGCGTTCTTTCCGTGGCTAGCCGCGATGCATAAACGATCAGCGCGCGCACACGGAACGAAGCCTCCCGCACGAAACCTCCTGGACTTTGCGTGCCCTGAAGATTTTTACGGTGGTAGCGCGAGGCTAATCGATTTCGCCCTGTCTCAGCTCTCTTCGAACTAGACAAAGCGAGATTTTTGACGTTCGAAGAACGCAACGGGCGAATTTCACTCGAAGCGCCTTTCGAGTTCCTTGATCGTGGAAATGGGCCTCGTGGCGCCATTGTAATCCGCAGTATCATATCTTGGTGGCTTGGGAGCCATCAGCGTGAGTCCAGCGTTCGTTAGACCTTTGGCACTTCTAATCTTCGAAGTAAATATACTCTTTTCGAACGTACAGCATTGGAATTATATTTTCTATTGAAATATTATGTTTCTAGGAATAGGTTCTTTCAGTTCTGTTTGTTCCTTTGTTCTTTTTGCGTCAATATTCTGCTTCAACTAATTGGAGCAGGATATCGGGATTACACACAGTGTATTATCCATACGATTTGTGTCGAGCATAACAAAATGTGTAATCTAAAAGAAAAGGCGAATTTTTCAATTGTACATCGTAATACGAATCAATAATTTAATTGTCACTTGATTTTCTCTCATTTGAAAAGTGAAATCCTGAATGTTAAATGGCTCCCGTCTACCAACCGAACATTGTTGAAACATATGAAAATGTTAATAGTCCATTATTTTCGATGTAATGATATTATGAAGCTTAATGGATTCCATACCAAAATCACGCGATGAATCATTCGATTAAATATGACACCCAATTCATGGTGATACCGAGTATGAGTAGAAAGAAAATTCCTTGATTCAATAATCTCGTCCAGTAGGATCTTGTTCAAAGGTGAAACAAATCGCGTAAATCTTTGCGGGGCGCTTCCGGCGTGGAAAGACCAATATTTGAGTTGAAAGCTTTGATACATCTCCGTGAGCTACTTTCCGTGTTCACTTTGGGGCGTAAACAAAATGCAAAAGTGCTTCTATATGCAAGAGTGAGCGGAGCTCTAGTTATCGCGTCGATTATTACGTGGATCCCGGTTATGACAACAGCACTACAAGAGTAATTTTTTCAAGGACGATCAAATATACACCGTAAAACATTGACAGAGTAGCCGAATTTGCCTTTTACAGCGGGTAAAAGCACGATAATGTGGATTCAAAAAAACTTTGGCAGCTTAATTTCGTCCTGGAAATTGAAAAATTGAATTTGAGAATATTTTTAGGATCTCTTTATCTCTATAAGATATGTAAATGGTCCGGGATTTATTATGCTCATGTAGGCGTGTAGGTTTTGCTTTGGTAGACGGAACGAAGCCCAGAGAAAATCATTCGCACTGCAAAAATTGTATATTATTGATGATATTACGTAAAATATGTACCTCGCGATCGACACAGGAAGATGGGAAAATGAGAGAAAATGTCTAAGGAGAAAAATAAATCCATGCGCGACTTTCCGTTGCTTTCAAGAAATTACTCTTTTACGATCATCAATGTAGAATTCGAATCCTCGCTCCGAATTCTACATTCTGTAATAGAGAATGAGGTAACGATCAATATGAATATTGGTATTTATTTTCTAATTTCTAAAAAAATTCTTTAAAATCAAGTTACGTATAAGAATTTCGACTGTTTCCGTATCCAGCGTATCCAACCGAAGTGCCGTTCGCCTCCTCAGACTTGAGCAGTCGCAAAAGTGTTGTTCAATCCCTCGAAGCCGAGGAGAACGAGGCATTCAAACTAAACAGTGGTTATAGAGGCTCTTCAAGCGAATGGAACTAACAGAATACCAGTTGGGATTCGCCTTAATCGAGCCGAGTTTCCCTCAATTTTCGCGCGGCTTAACCACCCGTCGGACACGCGATGGTGAAACTGCCGTCGCGCGATATGCACAAGGGGGACACACACATGACTCTTTCGTGGCACATCTGATTAAAACGTTATTATTTTTTTTTGTTCCTTTCTGAAATACGGCTGAATCGAAACTCGACGCAGAGCCCAACGATATCTGATGGAAATTTTTCTTTCATGATTCTCGGCTGAATAATCGACCCTTTCAAGAATATAAATATCGAACGTTCTCGCGGCTTGGCAAAGCTTTTGTTGTCGCGTTCCGTACGATTCAGTTGATTCCGTCTCTTGATACTGTTCCGTTCACACGGATGAACTTTTCCTTTATAGGCTGAATTTCGTATTTCCCTCGCGTGTGCGAATGCCTCAGCTCTTTGAAATTCACCTTGTTCGTTCTGTTTCAAGACTATAGCAAAGTTATAAACGAATTTGCGTATTGTGCAATAGTAAAATTTTACTTTTCTCCGGAGTATTGAGTAGTTGGTGCAATAAAATTACCCATCCTTTTCTCAGTGTCGACTTTTCAAATGTTTCCTTCGAACAACGCGTGTCCGGAATTCTTGGTGTAAGGTACCTGTACCCAATATGCGCCACCTAAGCGAGAAAGGTCACTACACAGCGTCAAATGAATATTTTCTAACATAATTGGTGTCAAATGAAAGGTTTACTCAATACCTACAAAATGAGCTAAGTCTTTTTTAATTTGAACAGTTCTACGCTAAGATACCGCGGTTTTAAAAAAAAAAAAATTTTCGGGAAAAAATTTTTAGTGTACCCAATATGGCGCCACCCTGAAAATACTTCTTTTCATCCAATTTGAAGCATGAAGCATGTCTGAAATGAATAAAATACAAACAAAAAAGTATATTTCATAACACAGTATATTTCACAAAAAAGTATATATAAAAATACATTTTATCTTTGATTGAACCATAGTACATAGATTATATGAACTTCTAACAACCTAAATCAATTCAAGTTTTCAGTTAAAATTCATGAAAAACCGTTGTTTTTGAATCAACAAAATTAACTTATGCAACATCTAATTTCAATATTGATCTCTCAAATTGATGAACATTCTTTTTAGTGTAATTTTAAATATAATTGAGATGTTCTCACTGAAATGGAAGAGTTCAATTTAAAAAATGTCCGAGCCTATTTGAGACTAGCTATTGTCATGATGGTAGAAAAATTCTGTTTGATGTTTTTTCCTAGACAGTACTTATAAACGCATAACCTCAAAATTTTTCTCGTTATAGAATAGCCAATATCTGCTAAGCGTTCAATTCGACTACATAATTCTTCGTTCTGTACTGTCGTTAACGCATATGGTCGACTCATTTTCCTTTTTTCGCTTATGTTTTGTTTGGCATATCGTTGAAATGTTCGACGAGGTATCTTATATATAGTCGAAGCCATCCTCTGCGATATCTCACCTTTTTTGACCTGCTCCAGAGCTTGAACTAAATTTTCTTCCGACCCTGTTTGGCGGATATTTACCATGAATGGGTTGATTGTAGCAGCTGGAACAAGAAAATAGGGGTGGCGCATATTGGGTACATTTGATAAAAATAACGAAGAGCTATTGAAACGGTTGATAAAAAGGGCGTAAGATGAAAAAAAAAATTGGATGATGTAGATGGGATGTCAAGGAATCGAACGATATATCGCTCGATTTTTTTGGCCCAGTTTAAGGGTATTAAAAAAATTCGCACTTACCTGGGCGAAATTAGATCGAGAATGAAAATTGTCGAAAAAATGGATAAAACGAGCTGTAACAAGTTGGTATAAGGGTTCCCGATCGGTGAAAATGTTTTCTTTCCTCATTATTTAGCATTGCCGACAAGATTCTGTGCCGCGGCGATGCTCTAGACGCGCGTATATATGAAATACGAAGGGTGGCGCATATTGGGTCCTGGCGCATATTGGGTACACCTACCTTATAAGATCAAGAAGAACGCAAATTTGGAACGGCGTCGTGCCCCATTTACGTTGCGTTTCCTGTTCAATCCATCAAGTCTCGTGAAAAACTTGGGCTAGGAAAAGGCAAAAAATGATACCTTTGAGTGGATTAGCAGATGTGCAATGTTAATCTATATAGTATATGTACATATTCCATATAATTAATGTTTCAAGATTTTGTTAGGGACTAAAGTTTTTACTGAAATATCGGCACATGAAGTTCAAATTGATATCCTTTCGTGATTTTTCTGAAAAAACATATACCTTAGTTTTTGCTAATGCAATCGATGGCACACTTCGCTTGGCGTTTCCTAGCCCAGGTTTCACATGGGACTTGATAGGTTAATCCCATCATTGTATATACTCCTATAAAGAGTAAGTGGAATCCTTGCACGAGATCTTCTGGGGTCAGTATATACGGCAAACAATCTACTTTCCTTCAAACTTTTTTTTTTCCACAAATCCAGCAACTGTTATTCTAGCGATGAGGCAAATGCCCCATTGGTTTACGAGTTCAATGCTTCTCGTGGAATAATTAACTTTGTCAACACCAACATGCCCGCATTGAAAAGTGAAACGGAGGTATGGAGGTGCTCAAACCAATATATGACGTCGTTGTAGCGACACATATAATCGTATTGGCTCTATCATAGGAGCCGCTCAGTAACTACCAGTTATATCGAAACTATCGAGTCGTCCGAATTTTCGCTCCAAAATAAAAATTGAAATTTATACTGGGATATATACTATTGGAAGATTTGTGCACTTTTGCCAACATCTATATGCTTCGAAGCGAGGCAGATCAGCCGCAAGTGCATCTATAGCATTCACGTTACTGATCATACAAAGATTTGCAAGTTTGAAGCTCGGAAAGTAACCATACGTGATAGAACATATAGTGGCACGTAATGCACAAAAATATGATTTAGTCGTGTACTCGAAAAAAGAGAACTTTAGATAAATCTACGAGTATTTGAAAGGTTTCTTTAGGTTATCTACGCCAAAGCACTATGAGACCTCGCATCTGCGGGAATTGAATCTCCTTTCTGGAATAAACAAAGCAAATCTCTGTATGAGTCGCTATTGTTACATTTGAACAAAGCTTAGGCTCGCAACATATACCACATACTCCTCGGAGGGTATAGACTGGCGTACATGCACTTGCTCCGTTGCCCCGATCTCCCACTTACCCCTGGTAACTACTTTTCCGTATATATTTTCATACTGATCCTTGGAGAAGTTTGAATAACCCCTCCCATGCCTACATTTCTCTTCCCAATATATATGAGTGTATGGACGTTCGATACGTCTCTCCCGCTTGCCACAGAAGATACAATAGAGCAGCTCGGGAAAATATCGCGATAGCAGGATACAATTCGTATATAAATACACGTAGCGCGGAGAGCTTGCCAATATAAATACCCGGCGAGCTGTGGGACAGGGTGAAAATTCGCCGCGGCTTCCTTGAGAATACAGAGCATATACGACGTTTTGGGGGCCGAGGCGAAACGAAACGAGGACAATCATTCGCGAGGAGAAAAATTCATCGTGCTGTTGTGTGGATGTGTATAGGTATACATTTATGCATCGTTACGGGACGGCAGACACGTGGCACGTGGAGAGACCGAGCGACGCCCAGCAGTCGCGACGTACCGCCCTTGAACCTCCGCAGGATCTTGCCCGACTAGTCGCCGCCGCCGCCGCCGCTCGCGAGCTTCGATCAATTATCGATTGACGGCTCGGCGAGCAACGGGTGGTGGATCAGACCAACTTGCTTATACACACCAAATTCCTCTTGTAACACAAAATCTGATTTTCACTGTTTAGATCATTTCAACGCGGTAAAGAAACCTCACTGGATTTTGTGAGCCAAAACAATTATCCCATAGTACAACTTGATACAATATCGTTTCCTTATTCATTCAATTATTCTAAAATTGGCATTTTATTACCTTTCGCATGAGAAAGAGACACAGTACATGCGTCGCATCGGCAGTATGCTTTCTGAAGAAGGCTTTAATTAAAAAAGAATTGTTCATAAATTCATAAAAGCTTGTAGAGTTGACAAACTCTTAATTTGTAAACTCTACTTATGGAACTATATACCTGATCGCTAAAACGCTTTAACTAGAGATTTAAATTTTCGTTATTAAACATCGAACCATCAATCAAATCAAACTTGTCACACGGTTTTACTTAGCGATTAATCACATTTTTATAAACTAATGTAGAACATCGAGGGAATAAAGTAGCATTGAATGATGATGATGATGGTTGTACCGTGCTGAATAAAAAACACGTATTCACGAAATATGCTGATTTGTGTCACGCACTTACAGACCCACGGAATACGAATAGCCTCGGGAGTGCTATAAATGACAGTAAAACGACGAGTCGAGCATACGTCGGGCAAATATATAGATTGCTTTTTTTTCTCCGCGACGAGAAAAAAACGTACGGAAGAACGGGAGGAAAGAAAGAATACGAGGAAATCAAAAGTGCGAGCTGCTATATGCGATCGACAGTGAGAAGTCATGAAGTGGAAAGGTCGACTCGATTTATATTTTCGACTCGATTCTTTTATCTTATTCACGTGAGTTCTCTGGCGCATTGCCTTGGCGCGACTCTCTTCAAAATTTGACTGACACATGCTCGTTTAAACAATCCTCCCTTTTATTTGTCTTCCTTCCTATTTCCTTCCACCCTGTACGGTCCTTGACTATTTCTGGCCTTAATGAATAAGTTATTCTTGACAGTAAATTGCACGATGTGTTCTCACACACTAATCGGGCCAATTCACTCGGATATCTTTAGCTTCGCCATAAATCGAATAATATTTTCGTTTGGCAAAACATTCGCGAGGCTTTTTCCACAAGATAAAAGGCCGTATACAAAGAACCGCGAAATGCACGAGTCTGTGAATCTTATCCACTGTCAACACAATCATACAATGGAAAATTGAAAGGTAGCGCTTATCGCATTGTGAATAGATCCAATATCAAGTAAATGTTAGTTATTCCAATTCCTATCTTACGCATCAGATGTTCAATTGTAAATAAGTTTAAGAAATGTACATCCGCGAACAGGAATAAATAGGAAAGACTGAGAACTAAATTGCGCTACAGTTAGCACGTCTTATCAAACTTCGACAGCAACATGTAGCTCCGTGATTGTACCTTGCAATTTTAAAAATGCAATTGAGTTGAAAGCGAATGGAGTTGAAAGGGAGGAAATAGCTATTCCGGTAAGGGCGTTAGTTGCAGCTTGTATGGCCAGTCTGTGAATACACCTGTATTGCATCTGAATAATTGCAAATAAGATTGGGATGTAGCATTATTACAAATTGACTATGAATCGTGTATCCAGGATCAGATTTGCCATGAGTTAGTACGAAGATATGTATTACGTTGATTCAGTGCACGGAATAGACATGTCTATGGATCTGTTACAGATGGGGTGCAGAGATTCGATTATGAGATAGTATAGAATACACAATTCAGCAATTATATCATGGGTATGGCTACAAAAACTGCACTTCCGCTAAGAGTCATCGAGTTTCTATTCTGAATCAGTGAGTTTGTTTAATGATCTATATCTATACTTGAATTAAAAGTTGCACAGATCTGCACTGATAGAGAGTGAAGAATATCGCAATGGTTACTATATTTTAAATATAATTTTAGTACAATATGGTCGCACCGTTAGATGATATTAGTAAACTTCACTGTTCAATTATTACTACAATGAAAAAACTTACATCGTTTTATTAATACGATATTTTCACGTATATAAACGAGTGTTACAGTACAATTTATTTTATTCCTTGTGAAATGAAAGGGAAAGTTAGAATTCAAAATGAACCAATTATTCGAGTTTGAGTTTATTTAACGTACAGATATTGGATGGTACAGACAACTTATTAATACAAAAATAAATGTAATAGTATATTATGCTAGTGCGTGAAATGCGATTTCACGAGTTGCATACGATATTTTATGTTATAAGTGATCCAAACGCGAATTTCACTCATCGAGATTTGAGTGCGTGAAATATTTTACGCATCGGTTTCCGTGTGTGAAATATTTCACGCATCGATTTCCGTGCGTGAAATGCGATTTCACGCACTAGTGTGTGAAATATTTCACGCACGGAAACCGATGCGTGAAATGAGCGTTTATGATCACGTATAACATAAATAATATTTTTTATCCATTACGTACTATTCATTTTGATAAATAAGATTTCGTAATGGTCGATACTCCATAATGAAATCAATAGCTCATAAAATGCATAGCTATACTCACAAGAGACATTTAGATACTCGGAATAATTTAGCCATTTTTATTAATAATTATTTTTAACGTCCACATGTTTCAAACGACGAATTAATTCATGGATGTGGTGAGCTGCTGTCTTCCCGGTGGCGCAGATGGTAACGCAACTGACCGGAGATCAGGAGATCGCTGGTTCAAATCCAGCCCGGGGAGCGTGGCATTTTTTTCTCGCAATATCACTTTGGGATAGTCCACCAAGCCCGATTAAAATGAATTTATTAGTCATTTTTAATCCTTAACGTGTAAGTATACAAAATAAATTCAAGACTTTCTAAAATGGAATTCTTAAAATATATATCTTTGACTCAATAATACATGAAGGGTTTTGGGGTCAACAAATGGTTTTCGAAAGATTTCATTGCTCCACAAATGCTTGTACGATTTTGAAGGGAAAAAGATATTGATTAGTAATAATGTTTTATAAATACTTTACTATTGTTCCATATGCAATTGTTGTACAACTAATTAGAATTTTAGCGGAAAAATGATAAAATAATGAAGTTTACAATAATCTACATAATAAACGGTATGTACTATAGGATAATTGTAAAGCTTCACTGGAAATAAAGTCGTTTGACTAGTAAAATATATAGTAACGACTATTATGTTTTTCTCTACGATGCTGGAATAGTTGACTCTTATAATAAGATTTTTCTCAGTATCAGAAGGGAGGGGGTGGACGGGTAGGCACTAGTGAATTGCTTTAAAACTTTTCCAATTCCCCAAATATCTCATAGCGATCGAGAATAAATTTTTTTATCGACTTGTCAGACCCACGAGCCACGGGGGCTGGCTCTTAGCATACCGCTGCATCACCGCTTCTTTAACTGAACACCGATTCCGATTGGAATTCAGGAGGATGAATCGTGGAAGACACTTTTTTTTCAACCGTCTCACCGAGTTCACCGACAGAAGTTTTCCCTGCATTCTTATGACACCTAACTAGCCGGAGGAAGTTCGTAACCAATTTGTAAGAGTCGATTTTCGCGAGAACGAAATTTTTCCCCACTGCTATCCTGTAGAAAATCGATAACGTACTTTTCGCGTTCTTTCTTACACAATTCCATTGATTCGCCGGCTATCGAACGGGACGGGGAAAGTCAATCGGGAAACCGGCATAAATGGATGTTTTCTTCATGTAAATTAATTGTTCCATCACGCATTTCGAGGGTCTGTTCTATACACCGATGCTATTGACTGCACAATGAGCATATTATGATTTTCCTCAGCTTTCCGCTGCGGTGGGGTGAGAAGCCCGAAGCACGAGGTAAACAGGTGTCACGTGACCGGTGACGGTGAGTAATTGAAGCACGCTATTTCAACCATCAGATGAACGGCTTTTGGGGTCCGTGAGATCCCTCGAAAAGTATGGTATCTCATGGTTTTTTTTGTCCGCTCCCCTGAAGACTAAATCCACGTAATTAAATACTTATGTATTCGAGTACGATTCACCCGAGTATTTTGATCAAATACGAATATTTTGTAATTTGTGTCTAATGAATGGAATAGCGAATCGGCCCCCGCGTCTCTGCACGTGACTATACTTGCCGGACTCGTTTATATGTATATATATATATATATATATATATATATATATATATATATATATATATATACGAGTTGGATTGGCAAATTGCCCATCACATTGGCCTTGCACTTCGGCGGCGGCTGTTCGGTCGCGGGGGAGGAGGGGGGAAGGGGAGCAGCAGCAGCCAGGGTCACGGTCAGTCGGTAGTCGGGTTACTGTGCCGCTGACGCGCGGGCTCTCGCCCTCCCGCCCACCCCTGTGCACATGCAACACGTTCTTAACCCATTAAGTCCCAACAGGACACTTTTTGACCGCATTTTTCAACTGCTATATTTCCTATGTAAAACGACTGTAAAAAATATGTCAGTAAGCATTTCCAACGTAAAATTGTCTGAACTTTTAAATGGTGACATCAGATTTACAAAAAAATGCAATCGTAAGAAGTTATACATTGTTTTTTCCAAAAAAAAACAGATTTTCCAAAAAAGTTTTTTTTTCAAATCATGTTTTCACATTGAAATCACTTTGCGATTCCTATTTACACTGAAAAAAAAGTGTCCGCGAATCTTAAACTAAAAGTTGGCATAGTTTTAATTGTTCAAATTTATTTTTGGAAGACCCAAAATGGCGGCCGACCGAAAAAATTGTAGCTTTCAACTTGGAATTGTTTTTCTCAAAAACTATGGGTCAAATCAAAAAAATTCTTAAGAACAAAGAAGTCTTAGAATCACCTGAAGAACACTCTTGAATTTTTTCGGAATTTTTTGATGAAATTTTTCAAAATTTTGATTTTCCAAATTCTCAAAAAAACGCAAATTGCTTAAAAACTTCTGAAAAAATTTGAGAATGTTTCTTGAGTAATTTTAAGACATTTTGTACTCATAATTTCTTTTTATTTGATCTATAGGTTTTGAGAAAAAAAATAATTAAATTATTTTTTAGAAATTTTTCTGTACGTTTCTTAGCCGGCAAATCGAAAAATGTATAAGAACAAAAAAGTTTTAATATTACTCAAAGAACATTCTCAATTTTTTTCAGAAGTTTTTAAGCAATTTGCGTTTTTTTGAGAATTCAAAGAATCAAAATTTTGAAAAATTTCATCAAAAAATTCTGAAAAAATTTGAGAGTGTTTTTCAGATGATTCTAAGACTTTTTTGTTCCTAAGAATTTTTTGATTTGACCCATAGTTTTTGAGAAAAACAATTCCAAGTTGAAAGCTACAATTTTTTCGGTCGGCCGCCATTTTGGGTCTTCCAAAAATAAATTTGAACAATTAAAACTATGCCAACTTTTAGTTTAAGATTCGCGGACACTTTTTTTTCAGTGTAAATAGGAATCGCAAAGTGATTTCAATGTGAAAACATGATTTGAAAAAAAAACTTTTTTGGAAAATCTGTTTTTTTTTGGAAAAAACAATGTATAACTTCTTACGATTGCATTTTTTTGTAAATCTGATGTCACCATTTAAAAGTTCAGACAATTTTACGTTGGAAATGCTTACTGACATATTTTTTACAGTCGTTTTACATAGGAAATATAGCAGTTGAAAAATGCGGTCAAAAAGTGTCCTGTTGGGACTTAATGGGTTAACGCGCGCGCGATAAATCGGCCCCGCGGTCATTTCGCGTGATGCAACCAGCATGCCCGACTCGCGAGCGGCTGACGTTCCGCCGCGTCGATCTTCCTATATACCGAGATCGATATACCTTATCGAGACTGTTCGAGCCGAGCCCAGAGGCGAACGCGGGCTCTGTGCTTCGCGCCGCTTTTGCGGAATTTCAACGCGTGTGCGACGCGTCAATTGCCGAGGATCGATTTCGCAATGAGCTGTGCGATCGTTGTGGAATCGGGAAAGGGTATGGGTTACAAAGTTCTCGTGATTCTTAGCTTATCAGTGGACACCGTAGGTCTCGCACGTATTTGGATCTCATATATTCGACTGAAAATTTTTGTTGTAGTTTTTGATACCGAGACAGGTATATTCGCCATATTGTTACAGAGTGCAATACAGTTGCCATGACTGATTGAAATGATGCTTTACGAAGTGAATACACCAACTGTATAAGTGCACCAATAGTCAAATATCGGTTAATGTATTTAGAAATGTAAAAGTCTATCAAAATACACTTTATTTGTTAAAAAAATTTGATTATCCGATTGACAAAAACAGTATGCCTTCCATTTTGTCCTTCCAGATGCATTCCTCCGATTCCTCGAAAAAATTACTTTAACAATGAAAGTATAGCAAAAATCTTATTTTTTAAACATTTCACAAGTTTTTTTTAAATCCTTGGAAAATTATCTTTCTATCGTAGATACGTCGAGGAAAACTAGTAACTATTTCATGTACTATTGTCTATCTATGAAAGATCAACGTAATCAACGCATCTGCAGCAAACCGCAATCGTATACGCGTCTCATTTGTCTTTATGAGGAATCGTATATCCCAGACCCGGCAGTATCGGCGACCCAGAGGTCGAGTGACCTCTTCTCGCGACACAAAAGTACAAACGGAAGCCTGAAATAAAACTCGTGTCGGGGAATCTATGCGACTACACCCGGAGGCTATAATATAAGAGTGTAACGGCAGGTCGGATCTGGATCAGTCACGAGAATCTTTTTCAGACCGTATGGTCGCCTAGGCAAATGAGATGAACCGTTCGCGTGGGAGTACGCGCGTCGCGCAGAGGAAAATATGCCCCGGTGCACATGGGCCGTTTCACGCGAACTCGGTTGGATTTATCCGGCCTAATGTTATTGCTCCTTTATCGCCCGTTATATATCTCGGCTCGCGAGTACTCCGTAGATCAGCTACAAACTTTCACCTCGTAATGTCCCCTACCGCGACGATCAATTTTATCCACCGGACGAGGGAAAACTCGATGTCATTGTTACATTGGCTAAAATGCTTCCGAGCCGCGAAATATTATACTCGCCCACTCGCCATCAGTTAAAGCTCCAAATTCATGTATGTGTATGCACGATATATACACGATGAAAGATGTTAATTCCACTGCTCGTCTGTCTCGAGGGAACAGGATAGATTCCTCTGGTTATGCATACATACCGAATCGAGGAAAAACACCCACGGGCTGAAACTGTATTCAATTACAGCGTGCTATACGCTTCAACGAATTCACTCGCGATTTCGTTGAAACTTGCGGAAACGTATATATATAACTATGCTTAGCTATAAATACCGTATCCGTTTATATATATCTCTCGGGTGGGCTTCCCGATGGTTCGATTCCCGCCGAATGAGAGAACTATTTTTCGACGGAGATTCGATCCAATACCGAGAGAAGTGGATTAGTTTGTACAACGACTGAATTTTCAGGGCTAACAAGCGATTCTTCGATTAAATTACACGTTGCAATTTGACACAAGTGAAATTTTTCCGGGTTTATGCATGTACTGTGTAACCAAAAATTGTGATAAAAATAGATGCACGTGGTCCGGTTGCGACAGCCTCACGGAAGAGACGGATAAAAAATCTCCCGGATGAGTATCATCCGTCGAACATGTCGGAATTACAGCTAAATTCGGAGCTATAATCGAGGCGCGAGAGACCCTGCGATAAATCTCCGGCTCCCGACGGGCATGAATTTTTCATTTTGTTTCCGTCCTAAGCAAAGCTCGTTACCATAATGTATCAGCCGGGGAGCCAGCTCGAAGGGACACGGCTTTACACGAGCCATCGGTCGAGTGATTGGAAGAGTAATCGACCAGACGCACTTCCGTGGGTGTTCGGCACCCACGTCCCACGACGTTTTGCCAATTTTATCTGGTCTACTTCGCGACCGTCGTTCACACGCGGCTGGACAATGCCGGGCCGGTGGCAAACCATTGGTTGTCCCGCGTTTCCAGATTTATGCCTCGGAAAATCCACGAGCGGGGAGAATTGACCATGTGGAAATATTTTTGTATGGGAACTGTATCCATCGACCGTGTTTTTCTCCTTTTTTTTGATTCGGCTGGATAATATACGACTGAAAAATCGTAAAATTTTTATGGGACACGGGTTAATTATTCATACATTTACGGGTGGATGAACGTTTCGCGCGCACGTTTACAACGGTTGACTTTGCGTGGAAACGTACGATTCAAATTGAAGTTCGATGATTGCCTTTTGGAATTGGAGTGGATGGCACTCGATGCAAGCTAGAATGCCAAAAGTCAAAGAGAATTGAACAACCTGTATGGCAACTGATCAATACGTCGACACTGATTGTCGACGTGACACTGATCATGTGTTCCAATCACCAGTCGTATCACCAAACGCAGTCGTATGATCAAGAGGTAATCCATTAGATCAGCATGGAACTTGATAAATTTTTAGCATCGTTTCCATTCCGAAAAACGAGGGGTTTATCATTGTGTACTAGGATACACTACTAGGGGTTTATGTGCACAACCAAGAACTATATCAGCTCAGAGTAGGGCGAGCTTTGTCAAGGCACAATGAACTAATGCTGACGAGACGAAAAAACGTCGGACGACATTAACTGCAGTACTATGGAGTATTAAAGAATTATGGAATTACCTTTGTATTTTTGGAGGAGAAGCGGTCATTGTGTGAAAAAAAACAGTTGCTAGCTGCGATTTAGCGTTGGAAAATACCGCGTATCAATGTAACGTACCACATCGTGCTTAACTTGAAAATATAAAAGCGGAATAAAGGCGCAACGCGCGTTGTTCTATATGAGTTACCACGTATAACGTCGCACGGAAATTCCGCAGTGAGTATACGATTGTATACGGAGGGTCAGTTGGTTATCAGCATCATGTAATGTCGGAGTCGGGGGCAGCATGAATTTCGCGTATTGTAATCTTCAGGACGAACGATGCGTTTTGCAAAATCCACGTGTGCAGCTGCATTTGCATAAGCATATCGGGTTATACTTGTACGCACCATTGCTCCCGAAAACCGAGTCGTGAACAACGATTGCCCAGGATACAACCACTAGTCGTCGAACTTGTGTGCATTATTGGAATTTAAAAGTTGACAATTTTGCTCACATCATACAACTTTGTATGATTGGAGTAGAGTTTAACAGATTGTTAAACTCATCGCTTCCAGAAGCAACCTATAGGCTGGCTGAATACAACGACTTGGCACTGTTATTTAAAGTACTTGAGTATGGCATCTTACGAATTTTTTTTTTGGTAAATACAAAAGTATTTGTCGTGTGAGGGGATACTCTTTCTATCCCACGGGTCGTCCCAAGGTTTGGGAGCGAGATCCTCCGTAAGTTCTTTTACATTTCGCGACAACCCCCCCTCATGGGACTCCCTTCCTTACCTCATCATTCAAACTCGACCCTTCCAACCACCCATAGACTCCTCTACGGTTGACTTTTGTCTCTTAATGAAACATAGTCCATCTCTTCTATGCACGTCTACCCAAGAACACGTCTATCTATTTTCGCTGAAACAACGTTTCCTAATAAACGTAGAGAATGATTTTGGTCATGTTTTTGGGTGTCCAGAATGTTACGCCCGAGGGCAGTTGCAATGCAAATGCTTGGTTACCATACAGTAACGACCCAAATAAACTTTGCACCCACAAAACAAGACCACAGAAGTGTACTTGACAGAAATATGTTATCTGTTACATTATTCACATGATAATGTGCCTCAATAGAACATATCTGTACACCCCGTTAGAGCTTATATGATCAAATATGACTAGAAACTTCACGATGTAAGTAGCCTCTCACTCGTCTCCCTCGAAATCCAACGAACCGCGAGACTCCACAGTCTGTCCACGGACAAACAAAGAAATCAGCGTGCAATCACTCGATACAAATCGCAAGCCAAGCAAATAATAACGACATAATACAACTGGATAAATTGGCTGGAGCCGTCGGAGCGAATTCGCGAGTTAACGGCCAATAAAACGCGCCCGAGCAAACACAAGGAGAGTTGAAGAGGTGTGTGTGTGTGTGTATATACAGCCACGGCAGTTTTCGATGGGTGATGATACAAAAGGAATCGCAATCCGAGAGAAACCGAAAGAGAGAGAGATAAAGAGAGCTCGTCTCTGTCTGTACGCTCGGATTGCCTCGTTACGGGCTGGCTTCCAATCGACCCAGGCTGTCTCTCTCGCAATCGAGTGCGTGATTTTGCTGCTCGGCTTACTTAATTGCTCGCGAGGACCAGTCTAATTACCCGCCAGACCCACTTCCTCGCTATATGTATACGTATATAACTCGCGTAAAGGCATACACAAACGGTCGTTGCGCCAGCCGCACGACGTTACAACAGACTGTCCAAGTGTTGCTCGGGAGTGTATCGAGCCGGGGGTGGCAGCACTTAATGTACCCGACATGTCCGTTGCCCAACGGCTTTGTAAATGTTGCTCGAGATCGAAATGGGGATTCTCACACCGCTACTGTCTAGCAGTTGGCTGCTGCCACAAAACCACCACTTGGGATTTGGATCGCCCAGATCTCACTGAAACTTTTATAGCTGCTTTAGGCTTGCTCAAATACGTATTGGCATATTCTTATATAGAGCTTGACATTTCATGTGTACAAATATATGCATTAGATAGGCGTGGAATCAGCGATAATTGGTGAGCAGAATCGAAACGCTAAGACGAATAAAGTTTCGAGGAAGTTGTAAAGCCAAATGGAAGCTGAGGTGCTTTCTGGTGAGTCGTTAGGTGAACATACTAGTAAAAGATGCACACAGTTACTCGGGGTGCTCATTCATCTACATTGCAACACCAATAAGATCCTGCGCGGAAAACACCTAGTTGTTGGAAAATCATAATTTAGCGAATCTTATGAGGGCGGACAATTAAGTTATACACTGGCGAAAGTGAGTTAAGCTTCGTTGAAATTCAAACTGAACTACATTCAACTGAAACTGTTACAACAGCAAGAATACAGAATCTTTAAATTCTAGTTGCAAGGAACACACATACAAAAGACTCTGGTTATTGACGAGAGTCTTCTGGCAAAAAAATCACTTCAATCGTAAGAGAGAGTGATTCATACCCTCGACATCATCGTATGGAAAGCAAAGAATGATGGCTTGCAAAGTGAAGCCAGTTAACTAATGATTCGATTAGTTTAGATCTAACCATGACACATTCTCAATCTATTATCGGAAACTGACTAAAAAATGAATGTAGAGAGTTTGAAAATGAAAATATCAAAACCAAACGATAAACACGTGCAAAAGACATTCGTAAATAGAATGTAAAAATAATGATCAAAATATGATTTTGTAACGGGTGAAGAGACTTTCGAAACTCAGCGGGAAATGCCGCAAGAAATATACTGCTTTTGGAAAGGATGAACTGACTACTAATACATGTCGTTTGTTCACATTTGCAACTGAGATATTAGAGTTGAATGGATGAATAAGTGAAGACGAGGAATAGCATACATCTTGGTGGACAGGTCGAAAAGTAATACACCGGCCAAAGACCCCCGAGTAGTCGGCCTTTGCACGTCAAATCGATTTGCAGCTGCCCATCGAATCCTGTTAGCGAAACAGCTTGGGGTTATCGACCGGCCAACAAATGCGAATGAATCGCTAGTATACAGAGGCTAGAAGCCGCGAGGGACATGTTATTGTTTGCTGTTTGTCCAAGGGAAGCAGTGTCCCTGTATGTCGGTCCATTATTTTGATAATGTCAGGATGGCTCGCGGTGTGCATTGCTTAAAGATGCTCCTCAAATTTGACTGGAAGTCGCGACTGACGAACCAGTTGAGAAGCTACTGGTAAACGTCAGACACGAAACTTCGAAGTATATGCACAATACGGCCAGTGGTCCTTATTCATGAAAATTGGTAGACTGTAGTTGTTGCAGTTGTGAAGAATGAAGCTAGTTATTGGATGATTCGATTGGTTGGTGTAGAACTAAACATCTTAGGTGAGGAAGATGGATATAAGTAGAAAGTGCAGATGAAAAATGAAGCAGGGGCCATGCTAATAAGAGTTGGGGGAGAATAAATTAGACTGAAGAAGATAGATCTTGTTTGATTATAGAGTAGTCAGTTTCAATCAGCTTGGTCAACAACAGGGGAAGCCAAGGATGTTAAGAACAATAACTGATCACCAAATGTTTCTTGGAAAAGCTTGATAATATATAAGATTACATGAATTAAATTCATGAATGAAATCCGAAAATAATCAGTTTGATCTTACGATTCACTTTGTCTGTATAATCAAAAGACAAGCTCATTGAAGATGTAAAACAGATACCAGAGGATTCCGATAAATCCACAGATTCATATACGCAGGGTGAATATTTTTCGGAAACATATTGTGTACAAAATGACAGACGGCTACGAGTTGCCGCTAGCACGAGCTGTTTGAATGAGAGTGGAGCTTTTTATTCACTTAGAAACTTGTATGCCAGAAGAAACAAAGCGTTGAATTGAAAAATGGAATGACGCCAAAATTTGTGGGGGCTGGAGCTGTTTTATTCTCGTATCAATATTTTGCTGAATCAAATTTTCACAGTGAAACTAAATCACAGGGAATAGCTCATTTTAGTGGAAAACTTTCCACATCATTTCTTCAATGTTATCAGTATAGTTATGTTTGGAGAGGTAATATAAGGTAATATAAGGTAGAAAAATATAATATACCTTACGAAGCTAATGAAATCGACTGTCTATCTATAGCCCAATTATCATTTTAACGAGTAACAATTGATTTTTTCAGTCTTGGAAGAAAAAATAAGGTTATATAATCAAGGCACAAATACAATCTTCTCCTATTGTAAATCGATTGAAGCAGTATTGTTATAGTCAATAGCACGCAAAGAGTCTTCCAAGATATTGAATTATCTACAAATGAATTCATTCAGAGAGTTATCGAATATACGTAGAAAATGGATAGGAAACTATCATATTTAGCACTGCTCAGTAGAATCAATTAGACAACATTGTGGAGTTTCTTTGATTCGATGTAAACACGAATCCATTAAGGACAATCCCTTGATTGCTCAGGTGATTATTTAGTCTCACGATGTTGACTGGTAGCTGTTTCTTGTTCCCCCAAGTAAATAATTTTATCTGTTATTGTTATTCTCCGTCATCTATAATTTAATGAATTCCTCGATGTAGATTGTCCAACATTTCGATATTTGCAAGCCGAAAAAATGCTGTATATTTGATACAACCAAAATTCACTTTCAGCTTCACTAGATTAACTATTCTAAGGAATGATACCATGAATAACGAAACTCTGAAATAACTGGTAGATTTGAATTTTTTGCCGATTCTAGAAATTCCGCTGACACATTTTTATCGCTCAGATAGCGCATCGAGTTGATTAATAGATAACACTTGGGTGCTTAAATTACGAGATAGCAGATGGTACAATAAACATTAATTAAATATTGAAAGTCAAAGAGTGAAAGTGTGTAACAAGTTGAATTGTGAAAATCAAATTTTCAATATGGGTATAGAAGCACCCATCGTCACTGTTGCCGAAGGAAAACTACAAGGTTCCGTATTAAAAAGTGTCCTGGGCAAAGAATACTTGGCCTTCAAGGGAATCCCTTACGCTCGACCTCCCGTTGGTGACTTGCGGTTCAAGGTAAACCGAAACAAACGATCGACGTGCTCTTTTTCGCGCACCTTCATCATCGGATTTTCAAAGAATCATCGAATACACGCATAGTCTCATATTACTGTGATACAACAATTTTAGCCACCGGAAGCTGCATTAAAATGGTCTGGAATTCGCGACGCATCGAAGCACGCAACTCCGATGGCGATGCAAATGCAAGAGGGTGGCCAACGACCTTACAATATATGGGGAAACGAGGACTGCCTACATTTGAACATTTACACGAACGCAATAGGTTACAAGAGGCCGGTGATGTTCTTCATTCATGGGGGAAGTTTCATCGAGGGTACAGGGAATGACAAATTTTACAGGGAGGATTATTTTATGGATACGAATGTGGTTATGATCTTCGTAAATTTCAGGCTAGGACCTCTTGGTACGCAGTCTCGTCGTATTGTTTCTTGAATTATCGTTTAAGAAGTCGATTCATTGATCTATGTTGATTCCCAATACAGGTTTCCTCAATCTCGGCCACGAAGTAGCACCGGGAAATCAAGGTTTCAGAGACATCATCTTCGCGTTGAAATGGGTACGGAAAAACATCGAAGCGTTCGGTGGAGATCCCGAGAGTATTACTATTTTCGGCAACAGCTCTGGCTCATCTGCTTGCCACTTACTAACTTTGTTACCCGCAGCAAAAGGTGATTTTTTTCACTTTGTTATTAGCAGAAATCCTTGACATTAGTAGATTTGTTAATATATGATCGTCGATGGAGTTTCGTAGCTTAACGATCTTTGAATTCTAGGTCTATTTCAAAAAGCCATTTTACAAAGCGGAACGATATTCCTGGCAAAAAATTTGCTGCTCGGGAAAGACGTGAAAAATGGTTTTCGAATAGCTTCGCTTCTTGGAATGCATTCCGACGATCCAATAGAAGTGATAGAATTCCTCCGCTCTGTTTCTGCCCAAGAGCTTATAGGAACACTCGGTCAAGTTCTAACTGACGAGGTAAGAGTTTTGGAATGTCATTTGTAAAACATTATGCTGAGTATAACCGTCGTGTATATATATACACATACCCAACCGAATCGAACTTTCCCGAGCAAATTCCTTCGAGAGATTCAACTTGGATACATGGACTTTGATATATCGGCCGTCGGTTATTTCAGGAAAGAGAAGCATTCGGCCCGATGCAGTACGGGCCTATTGTCGATGGTCCTTATACCAATGACCCTATAGTACCCAGTCCGATTCAGGAACTGGTGAAAAACGACGCGGACATACCTATTATCATAGGACATACGACTCACGAGAGCCTGGTCATCTTGGCCGGTATGTCTTGCGATGGATATAGTTTCAAAACAGGTCACCTCACCTGAATTTCATTAGTTTTTAATTGACAAGCCTTGATTCAACAGGGAGATTCGAAGACGACAGTATGTACAAGTATTACGATGAAAATTTGACGAAAGTAGTGAGGAACGCTTTATTGTTAACGGATCCGAGTAAACTCGACGGGATAGTGAAAGACATTCGGAAATTTTACTTCGATAATGGACCTGTCACCAGAGAAAAAGTGTACAGCTTGATCAATCTACTCAGCGACATTGACTTGATTGGCGTCAACAGAAAGATCATTGACATGCGCAACGAGCACGCGAAAACACCAACCTACGTGTACAATTATTCTTATCTCGGGGGCGAGCCAACCATTTACCAATTCGACTATCCCCCACCACTACTGGACGGTATTGTGAACAATTCCATCATAGATACTGTTACTGTTCGTTTCAGCTTAATTATTATCCGAATGATTTAGGAGTCGCTCACGCCGATGAATTGTCGTATTTGTTCTACTTGACTTACATGCGAAGAATGATGGGGAGAGAGCAGTTCCCGCAAGAAGGCACCAAAGACAGACTGGTCATGGAGAGGCTCACAAGAATGTGGTATAATTTTGCCGCAACGGGGTGAATAGTCATTTTTGTTTTTCCACGTGAACAATGACATGCGACTCGGAAAATAATGTGTTCGAAATTTTACAGAAATCCAACTCCGCCAAACGATCCGTACCTTTCAATAAATTGGAAACCATCATCGAAGGACTCGCTACTTTATCTCGATATAGGTAGCGAACTGACTATGAAAAACGACGAGGATTCCGAGAGTCGATCGGTCTACGAGAAATTCAGCCGATTATTCTTATTCGATTACGAGAGGGCCTAGAGAGCGATCCAGATTAGAATTCATTTCGCGCGATGATATACGATATCCGGAGTGTGTTTTTTTCATCCACCTGCATTATGTGCTGCGAGATTCTCGAGCTAATGTTGCCGCATGAACGTGTTCTCTATAAATCCCTTGGAAAATCTCGAGAAAGTCAAATGAGTAGTCGTATCAACGAAGTTTATGATTTATAATCCATCGGGGACCCGGGAGCTCCGCATTACTTAAGTTATATGCAAAAATCCAATCTGCAGTATTTCACAAAAACTTGAGAAATATTCTAGTTTTCCGTGAGGTTGTACTACGGAAAAAATCATCTGTGACTTCCATAAAGATTTCAAACGCGTAATTATATTGTAATGTGGAAAATATGTTTTATTAAAATGTCTCTTCTAACTATGTGCAGACTAGTACTTTTGCTTCTACGAAGGAAAAGCTTCGTGATGGCGCGAAATTCACCTCTCGAATCGGACTTCGTCATTTTTGTAATCTACGCAAAACATGGAACTTCAAAAATGTCTGTACGTAAATGTACACACGCGTACGTACATACATATGGGACGTTCCACGTCAAGTGAGCATGGTCAAAATTTTGTTCGAGATTCTGCATTGACAAATTGATTGGTATCCATCCCCAGAATACTCAAAAATTTTTTCAGATTTTTAGGTGCATGTATGTGGAAGTTAGTCTGTGCACTCAAAACCTGAATTATTCAAAATTTAACTTTTTTCTCAATTTTGAGAGCCCAAATAATCTTGTATATGTGGGAAAATGAAAAAAAGTTGAGAACAAAAATTATGCTGAATACTACAAAGATTATAAAAAAAAATTGTTTGACACCAGAATCCTCCATCCGGATAGGCTACTCTATTAATTAAACATGTTTCAACCAGTTTGGCTATGTTCGCCCACTTATTTTTGACCTTTCAAGTTATACGTACAAACCTTTGTTCGATAGCTTGAAAATGGTCTCATACATTTTTTGGAGAAATTCCAATATCTCCTGCAATTAATTGTTTAAATCTGCAATATCACAATCGCCTTCTTGTTAGTTTCAACATATCAGGTCCACGATGAAGCTCACAGTGAGGATATCATGCCTTCGGGTCATCAATCTCAGCCAAACTCTACAGATATGTTCCCTGACACTGGATCAAGCTACCGGTAGAGTTTGGAGTTCCAGCGCTGCCTTGTTATAGAACTTTTTATGACTTTAGACTGAGGCAGCTATATATAGATATACATATCTGCCTTGATTTGTCTAAAATCCACATAATATTCATAATTTCATCAAGAAAATAATGTATTTCACCTTGTTTGGTACTATGAATAAATATTAACTCATGTAATTGACTTATATTGTGTGAACTGCAAGGCTAAGGTTGGAAAAGCTATTGACTGGTTGTCTCAAATTACATTCCTGGTTAATGTTTATAATTTCATGTGTAAATAACTTGCATGTGATTTGAGACCACCCGTCAAGAGCTGTTCACACAATATAAGTGAAACCATAAGTTATAATACTCATTCATAGTACCAAACAAGGTGAAATACATCATTTTCTTGATGAAATTATGAATATTATGTAGATTTTAGACAAATCAAGGCAGATATGTATATCTATATATAGCTGCCTCAGTCTAAAGTCATAAAAAGTTCTATAACAAGGCAGCGCTGGAACTCCAAACTCTACCGGTAGCTTGATCCAGTGTCAGGGAACATATCTGTAGAGTTTGGCTGAGATTGATGACCCGAAGGCATGATATCCTCACTGTGAGCTTCATCGTGGACCTGATATGTTGGAACTAACAAGAAGGCGATTGTGATATTGCAGATTTAAACAATTAATTGCAGGAGATATTGGAATTTCTCCAAAAAATGTATGAGACCATTTTCAAGCTATCGAACAAAGGTTTGTACGTATAACTTGAAAGGTCAAAAATAAGTGGGCGAACATAGCCAAACTGGTTGAAACATGTTTAATTAATAGAGTAGCCTATCCGGATGGAGGATTCTGGTGTCAAACAATTTTTTTTTATAATCTTTGTAGTATTCAGCATAATTTTTGTTCTCAACTTTTTTTCATTTTCCCACATATACAAGATTATTTGGGCTCTCAAAATTGAGAAAAAAGTTAAATTTTGAATAATTCAGGTTTTGAGTGCACAGACTAACTTCCACATACATGCACCTAAAAATCTGAAAAAATTTTTGAGTATTCTGGGGATGGATACCAATCAATTTGTCAATGCAGAATCTCGAACAAAATTTTGACCATGCTCACTTGACGTGGAACGTCCCATATACATGTGTTTGACGCTGTTGGTAAAAGACATATGGAAACTTCGTTTTTCCAATGCAGCCGTTGTTTACTTCTGTAACAATCGTTACTAAGGGGACGAAAATTGAGTTGAAATTCGATTACAGTACTTATGAAGTCATACAACACAGTATCTTTGTATTTTTCGTAGCGATTATTGTCGATATTCCTAGAAACCATTGTTTGTATCCCTATCAGTGATTGTTACAGAGTTGAACAGAAAGCATGCAGTTTTTTTTTCTTTATTCAACACTCAAGAAACCTCGAATGCTTTCAATTATTTTTGAAATATTTGTTTCCTCAAATGAGTTTCCAGGAATCGAATAGCTAACAAACCTCTGTCAAAAAGATTGCTCATACGGACAAAACTAAAAGCAACAAGGTATAACTACAATTGATCGAACTACACGTTACGATGAATACGTTTACCAAGCCTCGATAACAACAGGAGATCAGATGATTTTTCACGATAGTATCAGGTAGTTACAGTGAAACTCAGTAATAACGGTCATTCCAATAAACAAGTAAGTAATTGATCCACAGCGTTGTGAGCACTTGGAGCACGGTAGATATATATTGAAGGTCATCGACAGTTACATTTATCGATTTTCAATCGCATTCTCACCTTCATCCGTTGATAAGGATTCCAAACAGGCTATTATCGCGTTCCTCGTTTTGTTTTCAATGCAGCTGCGGGCCAATTGAGTACCCAAACATGTCACACGAGTATTTCTGATTTTAATGATTCTTCCAAATACCGAAACGGAAAAAATCGAATACGAAGCTTTTCAACTCGCACAAGTACCTAAATACAACGATTGAACCTGTTGCAATTCGTGTTTTATGAATCAGAGCATTTTCAGAGAAAATCGCCTTTTGAGGAATTTTGACCAGATTGATCGGGTTCTTGGACACTCGCCCTGGAGAAAGAGAGAAAGAGAGAGCATACGCGAGTCGAGAGCCGTTGGCTGTAGGCGTCCCGAGCAAAGTGGACCTAATTAACTTAGCCTCCTGAGTTGGCCAAGCGTTTCTCGAAATCGCATAATCGAGTTGAGAGCAGTGCTTGCGGCCTACCGCAAAGGCTTACGTGTAGTATATATACATATATCTATACTAAACGCTCAACCAAGGCATCACAGCTGGAATTAGAAGGGGAGTATCAGCAGCATTCATGTATATACTTATATTTCCGTGGTACGTATGATAATTGGCAGGCCGCCAAACTGCTGATTTCGTTTCTCGCGCGCAGCTACGAGCCCGTTTTTTTTGTCCCGCATTGCGCTATTGCATTTTCCACAATACAGTGTACACAGTGCAGCGTCCGCGCGGAGATCGAGCTTCACGGGGCGAAACGCTCGCCACTTCGATACCTCATTATAGCCCGGCGGTCTGGCTAATTTTTTGGCGCGCGGCAGCACACTGTTATACATCGCTGGGGCCGGAAGTTCGGCACAGCTGCCGAGCCGGTGCGCCACTCGCCAGTACAAGTTGGAAATTACTTTTTCGAATCGCGTACTACGGGCTTTATTAATTTTGGAAAAGCTGGTTGGGATTAGCTGCGGATAACCAAAGTTTTACCGTGTGGGAAAAGTCGCGGGAGGATCGCGAGGATTGGCCGGACGCGCGTCGCTCGGTGTGTTTGCCGCGACACTTCGGTTGCGGCTGCCACGAGTAGATCTACAGGAGTTGGGTGCGCAAGAGTAGTTTGGTATAGTCTTGAACTAAAGTGAGTTTATTTAACCCAATGCGGGAGCATCCAGATGAAGGAAGTGCGGATAACGTGGCGGTAGACACCAGGTTTATAACTAATTATTGCGGGTTAGAAATCAGGAGGACGCTAATTCGAATCCAGTCCGGGGAGCGTGAAGTTTTTCTCTCGCAATCTCGATTTTTCAATGATTTTTATTCACAGTCGTACATTTTTGAATAGCCGGGTGAAAATAATCCATGCGATTGATATATTCATTGATATACTCAATTCGTTCATACGTTTTCAAAATTATATTTCAATTGTTATTTTCGCGTATTTTATTAGAATGAGCTTTTCAACGTTTATACTTATTAATCGATCTCAGTATGTTCATTTTCAAAATCTACATTGATTTCTCTTTCAGGTTTTGGGAATAGGCTTTTATAATTATACTCGGGTTGTTTCTACCTCGCAGCACACCAGGAGGCGAGGCTGAATAATGTTTTTATATTATATAGTCTATGTTACTAGTGCGGAAAATTTTCCGTATTACTGCTTTCTTAAAATACTCCTCAAATGAGCACTCGTAACATAAAATATCGTATCCAATTGGTGCGTTCATTTTCAATCACTCGTGTGAACGTTTGACACTCGTCACCGGCTTCGCCAGCCTCTCGTGGTCACGTCGACACACGTCTTCAAAATTTCACGCACTAATTGCATAATATACTATTTCAATTTATAAAAATAGGCACATATTACCCATTATTATATTGGAAAGAAACGCCTGAAAATTATATGAGGAAGATGAAATATCAATTCAATATGAAATATCACACAATTCAAATTATGCCACTATTTCATCTAAAGTTCAACTATCCAACTATTCTAATTTCAATGTGTGCTCAGCTGCGTTGGATCTCGTCATACTATATATGCATGTAACTGTACTAAAATCAACAGCTGTATCACGAGCTCAATCGAATTTTTAAAAATCAAAAAATTCAACAATTATTAATACTGATTTTCATGTTTATGCTTACACGTATCAAGTTTGGAATATAAAGGATAATATCCGAGAATAAATTATGTTACAATAATTGATTGACTCTCAATGAAATAGAAACACAAGTTAAATTGAGTGATATTATATTGCGCACAAATATTTCCAACATCAACTCATTCAAGATGGCTTCATAGTTAGATACCGTACGAACCCGGGGCCGTTGGGGACCTGAATAATTTTTCAACATTTTTCCCATTCTAATTATGTTGAAGTAGAAAAATCTCATGAGATCACTTGTCAATGAGATGAGATGTCATGAGATCACATAAACGCTTGTCAAATTCATCAAAATCCACTTTTTCGGTTTTATGATCTTATTTCTTCCTATTCTTTATATTTAGTATGAAGGGATCAATCGATTCTCACCATGAGAGCCAACGTAAAAAATACCATTTTTTACATGTTTGTCATATGGAAATGAAGTCGGTGACCCCTGATTTTATATAGTGTACTATAAATTTGTGCGCGAGGTATGTATATTCGTGAAAGTTTCAACTCATTCCATAATTTTATAAAAACTAGTTAAAGCCACGTTTATCAATGTTTGAACTGAGTGACAGAAGTATCTGAAGCAGAATGAATAACAAGTTATGTTTCCATTGCGTAACATGTCGAATTTTGTGACAAACACGATTTTCTAAAAATGTCTTGAGGTGGAATGAGTTATTATAAGACCAACCAGACGCCTCGGAATCTAAACGACACGTTTTGTGGGTATATACGGAAAATTAAGTTTGCATCTGATCTAACACAATGGATAAGATAATGAATAGCCCGGCAGTATAAGAGTCACGGGTCAATCCAGGACCGAACAAGTCGAAATCCTAGTCTCGACAATGGCGTTGAAGGCAAGGCTTCTGTTATCTGTGGCGATCGTGGCGATGAGCTCTGCTCTGGTGGCCGAGTCCCTGGCTCTGTTCGGCGGTCGTCGTAATCCGGGTGACCAGCTGTTGACGGGTCAAAACCTCCGGATCAATGCACCGCACCCAAATACGGTGTTGAACATCACAAAAGCTTGGCCGAAGGCGGGAATGACCAGGTACGAAGTGGTAGACGTGACCCCTGAAGGACAACTACCCGCCCACTTAGAAATCAACATAAGCGACCCAGACACCTTGAAATTGCGATTTGTGAACGACCCGGGCAGCGGCATCTTCTACGACATTAATCTCTACTATAAGGAATTAAAGAGCAAGTGTGCCCCCATCGAGAGAATTATATAGTGATTTCTACTATAAATCAGCTATGAATATAGTTCTATTTGGTC
This sequence comes from Aphelinus atriplicis, assembly GCA_020882685.1. Lineage (NCBI taxonomy): Eukaryota > Metazoa > Arthropoda > Insecta > Hymenoptera > Aphelinidae > Aphelinus > Aphelinus atriplicis. The sequence goes on from CM037074.1 coordinate 8,056,994, forward strand.
CTAGCTATGTATTATAGCATATACAACCAGAAAAATATTGTAAATTTGAAAATAAAAAATAGTAGTTGTTACTACATATCTATTATAGCTCACTATATTTTATGTTCATGTTACTATACTTTCTAGTGCGTGATACTATAAATTTCGACTTTCTTAAGTCAACATGACAGAGCTTTCAATATTCACTGTTTTAATAATACAACATATGCTACTCTAATCAATTTTGCAAATCATAGCATAAAGACAAGCATATTATCTTTGAATTATCTTGTCATATATTCTTTTTTAATTTTGAATCATCAAAAGAGGTCAATCGCTTTGTATAAGTTGGAATTTTCGGTTGATTGGATGGATAAGGTACTAATTGGAAAAATAATATAATACTTTTTCAGTGTTATACTTGTACTACAAATTAATTAAAATTTAATTTTGGCATTGTCATTTTTATTTGAATCCTTTATCCATCGAGAATGTGAGAATGTGACTGATTATAGATTTACTGGACATTGTGATACATATATGAAATCAATAATGATTCACACATATTCCTGAAAGATCGAATTGCTGTGACAATTCACGATATCCATATATTTTTCATGTTTTCATTAATGTCTTGTTCTTATATAGTTTACACTGAGGAGTGGGTAGATATTTTCCACGCGTATTCCATAAATGGAAAAGACAAAGTGATAACATTTCGACAGAACGTCTGGAAAATGCATGGGAAACATTTGTTGAATCAAAATATTAATCGATCTGAATTCTCTTTCTTTTCCATCGATCGATAATCAATTATTACACAAGTTATTCCTAAATATTCTCTTTTACATTTTAAACTTGATATGCACAGCGTAGACATAAAAAATCGGCATTAATAATTGTTGAATTTTCATCTTTATAAGTAATTTAGCTGTTGATTCTCGACTTATTTCTCAGTCACATCTACACTAAGAGCAGTTTATAGTTGGGTGAACTATAAATCTACTATAAATATAGTTCTATTTTGACCCAGCTATGAGATATTGTGAATTCAACTATACAAATTTCACTGATGTATACCATGGAAAAAGTATCCATTATACTATATTTAAAGTGGATTTTACTCTTTACAGAGCTTTTATTAATAGTAGATGTGATTGAGTGGACACAGTTGACTATATAATTCTGGCTCATTAAACAATAATTGTTGATGGGTGAACAATAATTGAATAGTAATTGAACATTGTTGGAAAAACTATAAAACACGAGGGTTATTTGTACATATAAAGTTAATTTAACGACATTTATAGTAGATTCTTCTATAATTTCGTTGAAAACGTTGCAGTACTTCAATTGTACTATAACATTAAATCACTAATATTAAATCTAATCACTCATCGGGCGACGATTGATCAATCACTCTTTTTATATATTTTTTGTAAAAAGTTATAAAAAATGCCTGTATACATTTCTCAAAATAAAGTAATATAAAAAATAATCTATCAAGGAAATTTCAATTGAGCGACTTAACTCCGATTTTGACAGATGTTCATCGAATTTCAACTCGGCAAAAAATTCACTATTAACTTATCAAAAGTTGAGAGAACTATCCGACGTATATTATCTGCTACTGTACGAGTAATTTATTAGAATTGATAGCGAAAACATAGAGTTACTCTATTAGAGTAACAGTTAGTTTATCAAGTTCATACGGCAATATTCTTTTGTGAGTGTATAGAGCGGTGTATAATCGAGGTCGGAGCGTCTGATGAAACGACGCGGCTCTTTTTCTCTGCGGCCAAAGCTCTTAATTCGAGATTCGCCCGGATGATCCCTCGGACGAGATTAACGGGAGCGTCGGACAATCTGTTTCTCTCGAATCGACCGCTTCCGCGGCGCGCGAACTTGGAAATAAAATATCGGCCGTCTAATTCGATCTAGGTTCCAATGTCAGCCGATATCTGCAGCCAATTCTCGGGTATTCTCGCCAATGCGAATTAGTCATTATAGTCATTCGCAATGACTCACTCGACGGCTTATCCGTGGTAATATAAATGTTCATTTGATATACGTGAAATTTTAATGCTGTGCAAATGAATATTCTCAGTATTCTTACCAATATCCCACATGTGGATTAAAATTGTATTGGTATTTCTTATAGATCGTTTAATATTTAATCTACTCAAATATGTATCATCGCTAAAGTCACTCGTAGTCTTGTAATCTTGTAAGAGTAATTAGAAAAGTGGCTGTACTACCTTTGGGTCGCATCATGATAAAACTTTACGAGATTTATTTCATGGGTCGACCGCCTAATAGCTATACAACCAAGCTCAATATTCAATCCATTAAATACAAAATACAGAATATTTTCAGTTAATTGAAGTATTTGAGAAATCTAAATACTTGTATCAAATCACTTCAACCATTGACTGTTAATGTATGATGTATGACAGAACATCACAGGCCAATCTAAACGTTGAACTGTATAGCTGTATACATAAGCTCACAAAGTCATCTCACAAAGTTCCATCGTTATTGGCTTCCCAAATGTTCTGTAGACACTCAGTCCAAGTGAGGAAGGATGAAATTTAAAATGAGACGGTTAGTTCTGATATCCCGAGTGAATATTTCAAGATCCCATAATAGTCTAATGGGATTTGGTTATAAAATCTCGAGAATATGTTACTACTAATTGAATCTATCTTGATAATATCTTGAACAATTTTATGTATCAAAGAATTTTTTCAAATGAATTTCATAGATATAATCGCCAGTACGATCCAATGATATTTTAATAATCGTTTCTACATCGTGACTGAAAATAACATTATACCATAAGAATCAAAGAAGCTCCGGAGAGATGGGATGCAGCTGTAGAGTAGGGAATATAAAAAAGTATCGAGAAATCGAAATAGCATCCAATTAAAGAACGTTATTACTAATCATCGAATCGTATGGCACTCCATTAACATTCGGGCAATTAATCCCATCCATCTCGAGGAATGATTGCATTACAAACGTCTCGTTTGTGAAAGCGAGCCGAGAAGAGAGCAGCTTAATAAAGAATCGTAATTGCAAGCAATTCAAGAAAGAGTAGAATCCGACGCCCTAGACGCTAGCGCGGGAAAATAATGGCTCGAGTTTTGAATTATGTGCTTGAAGCGTTCAAAGGAGCTGACTCTGAGTCCAAGAAACTACGGCTTATTCTTAGCAGAATATATCTCATCGTTCAAAGTATACGTGACTCAAAAATAAAACTCGTCTCATTCATTTCTGAGTTCATATATATATTTTTTTGACTCGTGAATTATGTCGATCGACAAACTTGTTAAAATTGAAATTCAGAGTTATATATTAATCACACTGCAAATATAGAATCCGGAAATGTTCATATTTCGAATTGATATCGGCTCGATCCCCAGTCATTTCCAATGACTGGGGTTAATTTGATTCAAAAATTCAAATTCCGACGAAATGTTGTTCAATCAATTTAATTAATAGATCCATAATTTAACTATTAATTTAAAATTTCACGCTTTCGTGTATATTCCTTATTTACTTCTATTCGCAAAGATATATTATACGCCGTTACTTACACAATATAAAATCAAATCACCGTGTATATTCATACAAATTCATACTGGATCAATTTGTTGAACGAACAGATATTTACGTTTTACATTTACTTCGAATTCTTCTGGCGTCGGAGGACTACAATTATCTTGATTGCAGTTTTCAATTTGATACGAAATTCCTCAGAAAATAAAAATAAATAAATAGAGCAGTCACAATTTTTCGAAATATATCAGGCGCCGATAAATAAATATATACATGTACGTATGATGTACATCAAACTACAGACAGCAAAAAGAGTAGCTGCTATAATTGTAACAGTAGAAACATGTTGAACGAAAAGTATACCCTTCAAAACCTAATGCACCTCAATTACATCAAATTGTTCTTCTTAATATCGTGATACGCAAGCTCAGGTGAACGACGTATGTAATTGAGAGAAATGCTCCCTCCCTAACCCTCTCTCTTTCAAACACTCAACCCTGAGAAACATTCCACACTCATTCTGAAAATGATATACGGGATTCACTAAATTTCGATAAATTTCTCAGTAGCCGTGAGAATCTTTTTAATGAAATATCATACTGAATTCGTTCGAGTTGAAAAATAAAAGCCAACTCCACCAACGTATCTTGATCTCTTTGAATCTAATGGAACTGGCGCGTTTGTTGAGCTATTCAAGGAATCACTCAGCATAATGCACTACTCTCTGTCTCTCTCGCTGTCTCTCTCTGCCTCTCCTTCTCGCGTTAGCGCAAATATGAACGATAGATATATTAACACGTCTGTAGCGCGGCGGGCGTCAATGGATCAGAAACGGATGTCAGACGGGAAGAGTTGCATTAGTCCGAACGAGGAGATGGTTATTCTTTTTTTTTCGCATTGACCTACATACAGCCCAATTGGACGCGCGAATTCCGCCGAATGGCCGTACCGATCGTTTGCTTAATTAATCGACCGGCTCTCTTCTATATGTGAATTAACGCCTCCGTTCGCGTATATACGTATATATACGTATACCTATATAGAGCCGCCGGTCAGCGGAGGGTATAGTATATTGGTTCGGGCGCCACAGGTGCCAGTGTATGTATCACCACTTAGCGAAATTCTAATCTGCCAACTCCGGTTTCGGACGAATTTGCGAACAGCATTTGTGGGCGCTGATGTGTATATACCCTGTTGACTACCCGAAGGCTCGTATCTATTCCCTTTGCTGAATGCGCGCGAGAGGCGAACGAGTAGGTGTGAGAAGTTGTTATACTCTCTGAATTTCCTATCGCTGTCGAATGCCTGTACATGCGGTTCGCAGTGGGTTTTCGATGAAAATAAGAATCACTAGAGGCCCGTTTTTTTAATTTATTACAAAGAAATAACGTGAGTCGTTCATATTCGGATTGGTACGTATGAAATTGCATGTATTTTAAAATGATGTCAATTTGAATTTTTCTTTGCGGGATTCTACCTACATTATCGAATTTTTTCTTCCACCATACACTCTGTTTAATAATTATTTCATGACGCGGCTATCTCTTGAATCATTGATTTTTCTCTCAATTTCACGAACCTAATGATCAAAAAATATAATTTTTTTGGAAATGCCTCAGCCTAGAAAAGTCGACAAAGTCCAGATGAGACCTGGCTGTTTTTGAAGGTATCGAATGGATCTTTCATGTCCCACCATATTAGGTACGTCTATAACCTTACGTCTGAATTTTCTGCGTTGGTTCGTATTTACATTTGATACACGTTATTGAACCTACTCGATTATTAGTATTGCAATTGTGATACTCTATGAGCTTCATCGTAAATATGAATATTAGATGCACGAATGATTGAATGAAAATTTTTGTTTGGAAATCGAAAACTCGGTTTGGAGGATATTAATTTGAAATCAACTCTGAAACATTTTACTATGGAATTACTTATCGGTATAGGTTGAGTAATTCGACGAAATATCGAGGGGCTTGTATTGTTCTCGTTCACTTGACACTTTTTAATGAATACCTAAGAAATGAGTTGGTCCGTATATATTCTGCGGTGTTCCAATTTTTACGAGGTAAAAGTTAAAAAGCCCGAAATTCATAAGCGTAGTCAAGGACTCGAAGCTGCGAGAGGCTTTTCTGTTTAGTTTGAAAACTGATAGTTCCGCAAACAGCTTGAAAAACTTATCAGGAAAATGTAGGTCACAGCTTCTTCGAACCATTATAAAGCTGACTTTTTTTTTACAAAACTCTTTTTATTTATCCGGAATTTTTCGATAAACATCGATGAAACTTTTCTCAAAACATGAGATGTGGAATCAGATTCACTCGATGTTAGTATATAAGATTGTTACGGGGTTTACGGTCAGACGGAGAAAACGCACATACATTTTTTCAAAAGGATAACGGGCAACTTTTTTTTCTATGCCAAATTCAGACGAGCTGAAATCTCCTAACTTGTACTTCATTATATCTTTTGAATAGCTCGAGATGGTCGACCAGGTACCTTTTTTACTAAGCATCGTATGTATCGAGCAACATAATCATTCGCGGAACGAGGGGAGCGTGGGTGTAAGCCTCCTTCAATTTCGCTCCTAATTTCAGTTTCAGACCACGACAGACTGGTCCTTATTATCAGACTTACCATTCCAATTTACCTCGAGGAATTCTTGAAAAATATCTAAATTTGAAATGTTTCCAAACCTCGCGCTTCCTACAAGTTCTACTTCCCTCGTACTTCCCTCGCCGAGTCGCAGAATCTTGGAGCCAGAGGACCAGAATGTAATGCGAGCATGATACAAGCCGGTAATCAGTCGTGTAAGCTGGCCCGTCCCCCGTGGGTCTTCCGCGCACTCCGCCCCCCCCCTCCTTGGGGAGGGGTGGGCGCTGTGCCTTTCACTTAGCGGCGCAGTAGCCCATCACCGTTACATGCGCCCTTATTATATATATCGCATGCAGCCTCGAAGGACTATAAGGTGCGAAAAGCCCCTCTCGTGATCCTGCGTGTTGCGCGAGAGGCAATTTACCTGTGGCACACACGCGTACGCGCCGCGAAGTTACACCGGGAAAAAAAGGACGCCACGATATACGTGTACGAGCAGGATCAAACGACTCTGATAATCCTCTCGAGAGGTCGACAGTGCGCGCTGATGAATTTTCTCGCTGGCCGGATTATACCGAGCGGATTACGCGCAATTCGACGGGTGTATGAAAGACCAGCAAATTGGACGGGATTGCACGTGAGATTGCAGTGGGCTGGGCGTAAGTGTGTACTGTGTGTGACGATCGTCAACACTTACAGCCGACAGCCGCTATTTCAAGCGCCGGGTGCTCGATGTTTTCCGTGCGTTACTTTTGTTTGCCTCAACGCGGTAGATCTAATCGAGTATTTGATCGGTTTGATTAATTACCGTTTCATCGACCAGTTGTTACAGACACTGCCCTCTTGTTTTCGTGATACTTGCAGTATCAATTTTGAACTTTACCTTCTTGCAATTTATTCAACATTGCCTTTTCAGAAGTATGAACGTGAAAAATTAAAAAGTTATAAAAATATGTAAGTCCATGCATGAATTATGTCTGGGAAATTTTTCCTCTAATTGGGCTTATATTGATTGGGTATAATCAACGCATAGTTCATATAAACACGAGTTCTCTATGCCTACTACATATTCAGATATTCATATATGATTATATGTATCTATTATACATTGATAATTGATACAAAGAAGAATTCACTCACTAGGCATAGACAAGCCATTAAAAAGGTAAATATTGAAAGACATTATTTTTACGTGTGAATGATTTGTCATGTTATGCCCCGGATCCTTACGCCTTACAAATGCCTAAACGTTTTTTACGCCTAGATGAGGCCTAAAAAACGATGATTGCTCATAAGTAGGAACTGTATGCCATGATTATGCCTGAATTATGTCTTTACACTTATAATCATTCAACATAACTGTTTATCTTGGATATCAATAGTGTTATGTAGAATCAATCGAATTGTTATCGTTACATTTATTCATTCATAGAATATATTTTATTAAAATTCAAAAATGTGGTTTCAATCAACGAATTTTTAAAAGAAAATTAATCAAGACGGTATGACGATTATTTTTGATTGAGGGTGTCGATTTTGTAACACGCAATGACATTGCAAGGGAAGGAATTCTATAATTAGATTTTCATTGGTGCGGACGATTCATTCGTAGATAATATGACTAACCTTCAAATGGGATCAGCACTTTTCTGACTCCGCAGTTCTTCTTTTCCCGCTACATCTGAAAGGGAATTTCCAGTTAGAGCTTATGTATTCTACCGTAATATTATCTTAATACTCCCACAAGGCAATTCTCAGATGATAGTAAACGCATGGAAAATTAATCGTGAATTATGTCGAGAGTTTGCTTTCGTATTCATGTATGCTTTCTGTTGTATTTTTCCTGCGATCAGGTGTGTATGCCAAGGATTTCAGCAATGTCACAGTTTGCATAGGTGGTTTCCCAGAGAGAAAATGCGGTGGGCCTTGGAGAGATTAAAACCAAAGGAATAGCAAATTGATTACTCTTTAACCATATTTTGTGCTTTGGTGCAGCCTGATTGCTATATTCATATTTTTTTTCAAAATCATCGCCTCGTTATTTTCTTTTGCTACGTTTCCAACTAGTTTCCAGAGAAACAAAGTGTTACAACGAAATTTCCATTCGGCGTGGAAATTGAGAATATGAACACTGAGTAAACCTTGGAAATACATATGGCTACTAACCCGTGCAGGCGGAAAAGCAAGTAACATAAAATTACCATATATGCTGACTATTACAGTATTGTATTAAGGGCAAAGCTTACCCAATATAAGCTACCTGAGCGCGAACGCTTACTACATACGCCGATTTTTCAACGCTACTGGTAAGGAATAAAAGGTTTACTTGATACCTTCAAAATCAGCCAAGCCGTATCCGGGATTCATCGACTTTTATACGTTGAGTTCATTTTCAAACAAAATTATCTCACCAGTCATCAGACTCATGAAATCCAGAGAATGATAAAAAATTCAAGTGAGTTATTCAACGTTAATATATGGATTAACACGGAAAAAAAACAAAAACCTATTAAATGAACGTGAGGTGAAAAAAACAAATGGATGTAGAAAGTGAATGGTATGTCGTTCGATTGTTCTGGCCAAGTTTAACCAGGAGAGCACTTGGCCATTACTTCTCTAATTCAATTAAAACTTTTGGAAGTAGTTTTTTTGCAGGCGCTCATCTTTACGTTTTGATTTGCCTGAAATATACACCGTTAATAAATGATTTTATGCTCATGTAATATATATTTTTTCTTTCTTCCAAAGGCTATCACCACCGGGGTATGTGTCTAATGTAATGTATATCTAGATATACACAATATAGATATACATCAATCTCTGAGAAGCATCGGGTAGTGATCCAGATCCATCATAGAATGAAGAATCATAATGCCGAAATCTACATGGCACGAGACGATGTTTCATTCCATCGGCTACGTCCAACTGGTAGGTTTCAACTTTAAGCTGATCGGATGTTGATTGATTAGGGATGGAAGACGATACACCGCAGGACAACCAGACTGTTGGTCTAGGAAAATTGACAGGGCCGTTGACAAACTAAACGAGCCATGAAAAGTAACGAAGCCTCGCGAGTCTCTTGATCAAAGGGCGACCTACACACAAAGGATGTGTATACAAGCTGTAGTGGCGGGGGCGGCACGTGTCAATCGCCTTGACCTTCAACCGGACAACCCGGCGATCGCCAACGACCGAAAAATCACTGCGGAACTCGATCTGGGCGCACACACGCGGATACGATGCGACGCGCACTCCGCGTCGAGGCTGAACTTGAGAGCGAGTTTACAAGGTCGCGCCGAGACCAATGGATCTTTGCTCCCCAAGCTCGTGTACCCCCAGCTGGTACTCGTTATGGACGGACATCGATATGGCTCCTACGAACCAAAGCACATTTGAATTTTGGGCCAAAGAAAAGCCCATCTAGTTAAAAATCGCAGTTCCTTGATGATCAAAAACTATCATAACATTGAAAGGTTCGAGAACTTGAGTAACAGTTTGAAGGTTTTTTCTGTTTGAAAAAATTCGAATTTTCAGTAAGAAATCATTCTAAGGTGAAGTAAACGTCTTCTGTTTTCTATTCTTGTTTTTGCAAAAAAATCGCGTTTTACGAAAAACGTACGGCTTTTGCCGGATTTAGAACAAGAATTCTCGCATAGAAAAACCTCGCGAGATGTGTTTCTTTTTTGCTCCGATGTCGGGATGTGCTATTGTTCGCCGGGAAATTCGGAAATGTGATTTTCTTTGTAGGAGCCATCGACATAGGGCATTATGTGTTATGTAACTGTATTGTTCGCAACCAACGCGAGGGAGTCGAAGAGGGCTCCGGACCAAGATGAAAAAAGATTCCGCAACTTCGCCAACATTAACCAACATTTCGCCGGCTATCATTTTTCATCTTGCCTTTCTCTTCTTCTCCTGCCCTTCCGTATTCGCATCGTTTCCAACGTTTCGGCTTGTAAGCTGCTGTAAGCGAACCTTGTATAGGATGGATTGATTCATTTCAATATGGAGAAAATATTATATTCTGTCTAGTTTGGAATTGTATATCATTGCGGAAATTGATAATATTCGTCTCGTTGTTGAATTTCGATCGGAATGGTGGAGATTCAAATGTTCAGTATTGTAAACGGGGATTGCTTTCGACACTTGCCAACTTGCAAAGTCTTCAGCTAAACTACAAAATGTTACACAAATCATCATTTTTTAAATATCATTATTCACGTTCGAGAACAAAGGTACCTTATCCATCTCAATTTCATTACTGTTGACTCCAACACTGTAATATGAGATCGAAATTTAGTAGAGTAAAATTTTCGATGTAGCTAATTTTGTGAAATTTGATGGTCTTAGAATATTTTGCTTGGATATCAACCAAAGTATTATTTTCAACGTTCGTAAGCGGATGAAAAAAAAAACTAGAAATTCTAAGTTCTAAAATGGTACGACCAGCGGACTGCTGTACGATGCACACGACACAAGTTATAAATAATTCGCTTTCATAAATAAGATTCAGTGATGGTCGATATTATTACATTAGAAACTCAAAAGTTGAAAAAGAATAATGCAAATTATAACGTTCCATATGCAAGCATTGTATACAATTAACTAGAATTATAGTGGAAAGCTAATAAAGAGTGAACTTTACAGTAATTTTTATAAAACAGTATTACCAAGTTTTGCTATGGGAAATTTGTTAGCCATACTGTGAATAGAGTAGGTTAACTTACAAAATCGTGTATCGACACTGCCATGTATTTCTCTTCTATGTTCAAGTAGTAAACTCTCATGATCAGATTTTTCTGAGTGCCCTTTTACCGTAACCTAATAATTGCAGTCGATTTCATAATCCATGATTAAAGTTATCAATATTTTCAATGATGAAGAAAGTAATTAATTGAGTTCAATGGAATCTACGCGATTATATAGAACCGTAAACTTTAGCAATCATAGCATGTTTGGCCGTAAAAAGTTGGAGGTCTGGATCCGGTGGAAGAATCTTCCCTTCTCTCGGCAAGTTGTAGGTGAAATGATAGTCCCGGATTGATTTAATTAAAATCAACAGACACATGAGTTGCTGATTGAGCGGAATAATTTATCTCTAGTTGTGCGAAAGATAACTAACTTCTCTAAATTCATTCCCCGCGACGTTCTCTCATTAGGATAAGTACCGAGCAATGGCACGCGGAAACGTAGTTATCAAATAGCAAGTTTCTCAAGTTTCCCACTGATTCTCGTGCTGTCTCTCGCGTATACGAGCAAAGTATCCCCATCGTTCTCTTCAATTTATAAATACATTCGCGCCCCGCGGACTCGGTGGGAAATTTGAATCTATTTTTCCCCGAATAATTCACTTTGAAGTTGGAACGGTCTCGTCTGTGCGACCGAGTGAATACACGCGAATGGCCTTTTCTCCCAGTGATCTTCCCTCGGGGAGTAACAGTCATTATCACTTTACAATCTTATCAAGGTGGAGAAAAGCCGGGCTTATATTTTTAAACCCATTTAGCCGTTGCACAATGGCCGGCGCTCCGACGTGTACTGCTACAGCTGAGTTGGAAAGGATCTTCCAATTAGAGGCCACCTCGGGCGAGGCTAGTAGTAGCTTCTGTTTCGCACCTACACAAACATGCCGGAGAGCAGCGATACGCATCCAGTATATATACATACATACATAGCCAGTCCAGTGCGCTGCTGCAGACTCGTTTTATCTTTACCCCCATTGAACTAGTGTCGCATTTGACAAAATTAAAAATTGACTCGATTTCGGGGAATCAACGAGGATTTCGTGCCGGAAAGTCGTTTTGATAACGTAACTTGCTGGCGAATGACGCGAAATAGTACATCGGCTTTTCGAGAAAAAATACAATATTTCCCCTCACAGTTCGATTCTGGTAAAGTGAACTTTCATACAATGTCAAATCAGGTGGCGCGATTCAATTGTCAAACTCGAACTATACTCGGATAAGCAAAGAAAATTAAGATGAAAATACTTTTTCATTGTAATTCGGTTGGAATTGTATTTTGAATATGAGACGAGACGATTGGGAGCACCCACTTGGCTCGAGGAGTTTTAAGAACAAATGAGCGAAAGCTTGAGCGAAGCAATTACAACGGGAAACTGTCCTTTCAAACTACTTTGAATCCTTGACTAAAACTTCACGGATAAGGAAGTACAAGTGCCTTTACTTTCATCCGTCATTCTGTGGTTATTCAACCCTTCCGTTGAAAAATCTTAACAATATCAGACAATTTTATTTTAAAGGCTATATAAAAATCTCCAGAGTTGATACATAAGATCGATTTATTCCACCTTCATCATCATCATCATCGAGAATTTAAAAATGAAAAGTATTATCTGCTGCTTTAACCATCGCGTACCTTACCCGATTTTTGCAAATCAACATGACTTATGCAATTTTCTAAAAATTCGTCAAATATGCTATGAGTAATTTAATTGAGATTTTATACATGTTTGAAATCGCTTGATCATTTCCAAAATTCAAGGAATGTCACGAGGGCGATTAGAAGGAAGTATTGATACGTGCAAAAAATATGTTTAATATGAGTCTTTTGCGGATTTGCGAGGTACTCGTGAATATGAAAACCACGTGGAGTCCCTGATTTTTCCCTTCAATACGCGGCTCGCAATGAGCTTATAGAGTAAAGAATTCTGAATACGAACCAGGTCAGGATTATAGTACACGCACGTATGACATTATTATATTACGCTCGTTTTCCAATCGCAGAAACGCTTGTATGCGAGCGACTATATATACGATCTCAATTCAAAACTCAAACTTGGCATGAATCACGCAGCCATGCTTAACTTATTGCAGTGCCGAAGTAATAAACCGTTAAGGCTCGTAGCTAGATCAAATTCAAAGAATCCTCAGACTCAGCCGAGTTTCTATCTCTGGCCTTTGAATTATTTATCTACGGCAGCAAGAGAACGAGAGGGAAGGAGAAAGAAGAAGAGAGAGGGACAGAGTGAGAGAGCAGTAGGTTGGCCTAGAAGCCCCAGCGTCTGCTCCTATGGGGTGTGCGATATAGGTCAAGCAGTAACGGGGTCAACGGCGCTTGCGCTTTTCCCCATATATACGTACCAGCGCGTATCGTCTCCCGCCCCTGATGCGATGGCACGGGCTTGTATCACCATGCTGAAGTATACGCGCACTTTTTCGGTATAGTGGGACGTGGATAGGCAACTTGGCGTAGAGAGAGAGAGAGAGAGAGAGAGATGAGGGTATAATCTTATGTTTGTTACATCATATACGATTTTGCCCAACACAACAATCGTATATGGTCAGAAGAAAGGAACTAGCCGCTGAGTGAGCCTTTTATACAGTAAAAACTATTTCTTGAAAATGTAGCAGTACTGGAATATGAACTTGTGCCAATATCTCTTCTTCAGTCTGAACGTTTGCGCTGCAAGTTACTTAGCCTGTTTTTATAAAGACGACGGAAGGGAATCGCAAGTTTTTTATGTTTGCTTGGAGGTTGTGAAATCACACAGGAAATAGATCGAAGTAAATTGCTTCGATATTATTTCTGGCTTTCTGTAGTGTCGGTCACAAGTAAGAACTTTTTTGCTTTTGCAAGATGGCGAAATAAGTATTGATCATGAGTAAACATGAAACACTTTCTCGAAGTCCGCCACTTGTTGAATGAAATATTTGTGTTTTTTGATAGAACTTTCTGGATCTCGATCCGCTGTTTTGCTTTCTCAAAGAGAAAGCTTTATAATGGGGCAAAAATAGACCCATCGAATTGGACTTCGGGCCCTCGACTTTTTTTTCTCAATCGTTTGATTTTATAAATCGTATTTTCTATACTGATAACAACAGTTGATTCTCGCACAAAAATTAAAATAATATCTTCCATGTATATTGAATGATATTTTTCATCAAGAGTGTTGCAAAGTAGTTTAGGATTGAAATGAACTTAAATGAAAAATGAAATTTCTGTGTATAGATTTAGCCACAAAATTCCGATAGTTTTCCAGAGTTCATGAAAAAATTGTGTTAATTTTTACTTAGAAAAAGCGGGGAGTATAAAGAATTTTGTCCAGAGAAATAACAATAAGCACTTAATATGAAGGAGTTCATATATGAGTATGAGGTAAAAGCATTAAACAGCATGTTCAAAACGTTCAAAATATTTTTGGTCCTTAAAAGGACCGTTTGGTATTTCAGATGAGGAGATGGAACTTATGCTTTCTTTTCGGTCTTTTTGGGCAGAAGGACTGCCTGAATGTTGGGTAGGACACCACCCTGGGCGATGGTAACCCCGGAGAGTAGTTTGTTCAACTCCTCGTCGTTGCGGATGGCGAGCTGAAGGTGACGTGGGATGATCCTGGTCTTTTTGTTGTCACGAGCGGCGTTTCCTGCCAACTCGAGAACTTCAGCGGCCAAGTACTCCATAACGGCTGCCAGGTACACTGGGGCACCAGCTCCGACTCGCTCAGCGTAGTTGCCCTTGCGGAGCAGACGGTGGATACGACCGACGGGGAACTGGAGTCCGGCCCTGGTTGAGCGAGTCTTTGACTTTCCCTTGACCTTGCCACCACCTTTGCCACGTCCAGACATGTTGAATAGAGGGTAGTAGTGCGACTGGGTTCAACAACGAAACCTACTCGACTGATGCTCTGCGGCACTGGAATCGACGATTTTATGCATTTCCTACACCCGCTCCGCGCCAATAATGACGCTCCGTTTCGGTTATACCGAGCAGGTGTGACTCGACAGATGCGAAGCATTGCCGTGCACTGTAGGGAAGGGGAGAGCGACCACCTGATTGGCGCGGAGCGATCGGGTCCCAGGGGCCCGAGGCCCTGTTCTGTCTCACCTGTCGGAGGAGGGAGAGTGGGCATATCCGATTGGCGCGGAGCAAGTGTGGCACGGTTGGTAAAATCGGGGCCTCAAACGTGTTTCGGGCATTCGGTTTTTGTCCGCATACAGTGCAGCAATGGCCCCTAAGACGAGTGGAAAGGCAGTGAAGAAGGCCGGCAAGGCCGCGAAGAACATCACGAAGGGAGACAAGAAGAAGAAGCATAAGAAAAGGAGGGAGAGCTATGCTATCTACATCTACAAGGTGTTGAAGCAGGTACATCCCGACACTGGCGTCTCCAGCAAAGCCATGTCCATCATGAACAGCTTCGTCAATGACATCTTTGAGCGCATCGCTGCCGAGTCTTCTCGCCTCGCACACTACAACAAGCGATCTACCATCACTTCCCGGGAGATCCAGACCGCCGTCAGGCTCCTGCTCCCCGGTGAACTGGCCAAGCACGCCGTCAGTGAAGGCACCAAGGCCGTCACCAAGTACACCAGCTCCAAATAAATTTACATAGAATCCACCCCCAACACAATCGGTCCTTTTCAGGACCACTAAATGATTCAAACGTATAATCAAACTAATTTGTCTTCCACAATTTCCCAAAAATTGTAAAATCTTACCGAGACAACCAAAAAAAATCGCATTGTCAGATACCCAGGGTGTCAAGTCATGAAATGGAACGATGAATAGATTAAAACGTATGTAGAATTTTATGGGCACATTTTTTATGGCATTTCTATGCAGTTAGCTCATTGCAAGCATGCACGGGTGCAACGGCCAGCCAGCCTGCAGTAACCGGCCTCCACCCTATCCCCGACCCTCAACCAAAATCTTTATGACGGCCAACACGTGTCGCCAGTGGCTAGAGAAAATCGTTCAATTCCAACTGAATAGTATAAAAAATGAGTGTACCGGATTGCCTCTCAATTACTGATTGAAATGTATTTTGTATCCCGAAAATCGAACCATATTAACGACATCTAAATGAAAGTAAATATTTCAAGTTTGGATTGTTGGTTTCCGAAAGTTGATATTAAATATAGTTAATATGCTTCGATTTTTATGATTCAAAGAACATACCTATCAGTAACGAAACGCGAATCAAGTATGCTCATTTGCCTCACTGATAACTCAAAGATGAAAAATTTTCTTTCCCGCCACTGGCAGTGACAACATGTGTTTGTCATTATAAGGATATCCGCTGATGCCTCTCGGGCCTGGGGCTCGATGGAGCGTCCTGTACTATTGTCTCGAGGGACGAAAAATTTTACTACTTGGGGAAGCCTATGCAAAAAAAAAGGTCGAGGACAGAGCGGTGGCCAGTTAGAGCAGGCTGGCTGGCCGATGCACCCGCGCATATTTGCAATGAGCTACGTGCATAAAAAATGCCATAAACATACCCATATCAATTACAGGCTTACGGTGCTGCAGGTTAAAAGGACCGCTCAAAACTTCTGACCTGATGTCTCGTTGGTTACTTTCGTCGATCGATTGTGCTTTGTTTTTTATTGAATCACATCGCTACGAAAAATTTGCCCGTATATTCATATTTTATTCTATTCATCATTAAATTAATAGTTCTCTCATATTCGTGAACATATTCAGTTATGAAAGAATATCTTCATTGATCAATATGAATATTATAACTATATATTATAATACTCGGAAAAAAATTCTGGATTTATAAGTATAGTACATGTATAATACATAGTAAATGGACTAAAAACAATGTTGAAATGTGGATGGTACACTGAAAAAAATTTCTGGTAAACCCTACTATATTTTTACTATATTACATGAAGGAAAAATGCGACAACCATACCTTTTTGGTGAATACAATATACAAAAGTTAGAACATCTTGCCAGATTAATATAGATTACCTGAAAATATGCTAAAATTTACTTTACAAATGGCAAATTATTGAGAAAATTAAACGATTATATGGTAAAATAAAGAAAGTTTACTATATAGTATAAAAAAATAAACGATAATATAATAAAAATATAGTAGGGTCTTCCAAATTTTTTTCTCAGTGGAGATGATGGAAATTAAAAACTTGTGTCTATGTCTGATTATAAATTATCTTGTATTCGTAGAATAGTTATGAACGTTTGAAAAATATGGTGGTCCTGAAAAGGACCGATTGTTTGTAGATTGAGGGAATGAAAGAGCTTAAGCACGCTCGCCACGGATACGTCTGGCCAGCTGGATGTCTTTGGGCATGATGGTGACGCGCTTGGCGTGGATGGCGCACAGGTTGGTGTCCTCGAAAAGACCGACGAGGTAAGCCTCGCTGGCCTCCTGGAGAGCCATCACAGCAGAGCTCTGGAAACGCAGGTCGGTCTTGAAGTCCTGGGCGATTTCACGGACGAGGCGCTGGAAGGGCAGTTTGCGGATGAGCAGCTCGGTGCTCTTCTGGTATCTCCTGATCTCACGGAGAGCCACAGTTCCGGGCCTGTAGCGATGGGGCTTCTTCACTCCTCCGGTGGCCGGGGCACTTTTACGTGCGGCCTTGGTCGCCAGCTGCTTCCGGGGGGCCTTGCCTCCGGTAGACTTACGAGCGGTTTGCTTGGTACGAGCCATTATAGACAAGATCCGTTTCAGTCAGAAAGACACAACGAAATACGAATTTGCCGAGACTTGCCCAGATATTTATCCCCTACCTTGGCTCGAGGAAAGGTAAATCGCTTGCCATTGGATCTGAGCGTAACGGAGAGGGGAGCGCATCAGTTGGGACTGTTGGGGGCTTGTCCGGGGCTACTCGGCGAGTTTTGAACGTATCTGGGTGGGGGTAACTGCTTCACAACGGGCATAAAACCAGGTACTTTTCTGCGTTTCGACATCAGTTTGCTGTTCACTGTAGCTCAGCTCACACCTACCTAGCATCAAAATGACTGGTCGTGGTAAGGGAGGAAAGGGATTGGGAAAGGGAGGAGCCAAGCGCCATCGCAAAGTGTTGCGTGATAACATCCAGGGAATCACCAAGCCCGCCATCCGCCGTCTGGCTCGTCGTGGTGGAGTCAAGCGTATCTCTGGTCTGATCTACGAGGAAACTCGTGGAGTCCTGAAGGTGTTCCTTGAGAACGTCATCCGTGACGCGGTCACCTACACCGAGCACGCCAAGAGGAAGACCGTCACTGCCATGGACGTTGTCTACGCTCTGAAGAGACAAGGCCGCACCCTTTACGGATTCGGCGGTTAAACATTTCCCTCCATCACCATTCATACAATCGGCCCTTTTCAGGGCCACCAAATGATCAAAACGTATATGGAAATCTATTTCTTCGAACAATAATCATTTCATGACAATGTGTTTTTATGATGAATCAGGCAATCACTAACTAAATGTAACCAGAAAATTGGATTGTATGAATACCCATCATAAGTTATCTTGAAAAGTTTTTTTCAGATATACTGTATTGAATAAAACGTTGTATAAGAATAGTCACGGATCTGTATGAACAGAAACATTGAAGTTGTTTTGCTAAACATTATCACTACAGTGAATTTTATGCAAGAATTTTCGTTGGATATTTTTCATGCTCGCTAGAAAGAAGCTGACTGAAAAACAACTATTCAGAAATTAGGATTTACGTATTCTCGAGTTGTCGACTGCAATCTGTTCATCAAACATGCATATATATTTTTCGAATAATATTCATCAAATCGTACTGTATTCACCTAATCTCACTATCATTTTTAGATTGAACACTCTAATTTGTATTTTCAGTGTATAGACAAAGAGAGATAAATGCGTATGTAGGCATTTCAATCTTAGTAGGATATGCGCATCAAATTACTTAAAGTTCTCAGTTTCATTCAGAATTTGGTAAAAATTGATACAGGTTCTTAGAAAATCACAATTGATTTTTAAAATGCAGATCGAGACATCAATTCATTAAGATCGTAATTTCTCAGAATTCTCACTTATATGTAACTTCTAACCAAATTTTGCTGCATTGCAATTCCGCAACCCTTGTTGTGCTATGGAACTTTTCTTCCTAAAATGTTCGTAAGCTTATCATGAAAGCTGAATGATACGATCATGTGTCCCATAGCACTATACGTTTGAACAATATTGATTGGAAGAACTTTATTCAATAGTATCAGATGTACGAAAGGTTGTTGGAGTTAGTTGGAGTTTGAATCACTCCATAGGGTTTGGAATAAAATCGGCTTAGCGAGCCCTGCTCGCCATTTTCCGATCGAGCTCAATCATGTTGAAGTAAATTTTTGAAAGTTTGCGTGTACGTTCGAAATATTTGGTAGCCCTGAAAAGGGCTGTTGTATATTGTGGGGATTGGCTCTAAAACGAAGGGTTCAGTTTACTTCTTGGGCGCTGCCTTGGGCTTGGCGGCGGCCTTCTTGGGCTTGGCAACTTTGGCGGGCTTGGCAGCCTTGGGTTTGGCGGCGGCTGGTTTCTTTGCGGCGGCTGGTTTCTTCGCGGCAGCTGGTTTCTTTGCTGCAGCAGCTGGCTTCTTGGCGGCAGCTGGTTTCGCGGCCTTCTTCGCAGCTGGTTTCTTCGCTGCGGCTGGCTTCTTGGTCTTCTTTTCACCGGCCGGTTTCTTGGCTGCGGGCTTCTTCACGACCTTCTTCTCACTCTTTTCTTTGACAGCGAGTTTGAAAGAGCCAGCGGCACCGGATCCCTTGGTCTGTACGATGGTCTTCTTGGCGACAGCGGACTTCAGGTACTTCCTGATGAAGATGGACTGCTTCTCGACGTCGACCTTGAAGTGGCCAGCGATGTATTTTTTGATCGCCTGGAGCGAGGAGCCCTTCTTCTCAGCCAGCGCTTTGATGGCCGCTACGACCATCTCACCTGCTGGTGGGTGGGCGCGTGGCTTCGCTGGTTTCTTCGCTGCCGCGGCTTTCTTGGCTGCTGGAGCCTTTTTCGGCGTGGCAACCGCTGGTGCGGCCGCTGAGGTGGTTGCTGCTGCGTCACTCATAGTGGAGTTGGCTTGGGTATAAGTCTTTACCTGAGCAAAGGCACTAGAGAGAATGATATTCAGCAGGCCCCAGTGCCCCCATTTATGTGCATGGCGCGGACGTCGGAGAGAGGCCGGCGATCGCTCGCACTGTTTCGGGGCCTCAAACGTACTCGTTTATTCATTTTGTCTTGTTTTTTTCAAACAATGTGGTTTCAACATTGGGATTCCCATTGTTGCATTCGATTCTTTGACTCGTCTAGTTTATAGGGTCCAGCTATTAAGTACATTAGTCAAGTAGAAGACTCGAAATTCGAGCTGCAATGAGAGAAGTCACCGAGTTCGGTTAGTGTATTTCGACAAATAAACCTTTATTAATAAAATGTTCGAACAATGTCATCTAAAACATCATTCGTAAACTATTCCTCATAAGTCTTTCTTCGAGTTAGTAGTGCCTTCACAGGATGAATAATGTGTAAAGTCTAGAAATATTCTTGCAATCGTGGTCGTATCTCAGGGGTTCTGTATACGATCATCTTTGGTACTTTGATACTCAATGGAGGTTGGATATAGATGTCAACTTAGGCTGACATTTAGATTAGGCTGAGTTTCACTAGATAATCATATTTATTTAATCCTTCGGAAATTAAAGCTATCCAAGTTTACTTTATTATGGAATTATGGTAATTATGGAATTGAAATGCTATATAGATTATTCATGACTATAGGGAAGTTCTGTGTAACTGGTTTTCAAGAGTATTATTCACTTATTAAGATTTTGTAGAGTTCAATATTATTGAAAAATTTGAATGATTATCTCACATTCTCATAATTCAAAACTGAAGCTACGAACGAACTTAATTTCCAACTTTGGCAGTATACATTTTTAAAAACATCTTCGAATTGATGACTTGTGAGCTTTTGTCGAAATATTGATCGTTTTACTTCATGTACGTTGTCTATTGTTAGACATTTTGTCGTATTGAAAATGTTGAACGTCCTAAATAGCTCAAATCGGTCATTTTATAAATTTTAGGCTCCTGATCCTCTTTATAATTGATCCATCTTACGTATCTCTTCATGATAAATCGAGAATTAAGAATTAATTTGGTTATTTAAGTCGTGCGTTGAATTTGTTGCATCTTAAATTGAGTACAATTTAATCCTTGAATTTAAAAATCGTTTCTGCAGTGTATATATAGTTTTGGTATCTTAGAGAATAGTTTTCGACCGTGTTTTG
The DNA here is from genome assembly GCA_020882685.1 of Aphelinus atriplicis. Classification (NCBI taxonomy): domain Eukaryota; kingdom Metazoa; phylum Arthropoda; class Insecta; order Hymenoptera; family Aphelinidae; genus Aphelinus; species Aphelinus atriplicis. The sequence goes on from CM037074.1 coordinate 8,078,133, forward strand.
CGTGGTGGAACATGAAATTCAACTCGATACGGAAAAAAAACGAGACCAAAAGCGCATGAACCACCTATACACTTCGAAAAAAAAAAGATGTTCGCGCGGCTTCACGCATTTGATATGAAAATAGCCATTGCAAAACTCGACGAGAACGACGAAGAAAAAAAAACTGAATCTCGTTTGCCGAATCCCATCGCCGATTCTATTCACTCGAGCAAAAAGAATCGAGGAAAATCGTATCGGAGAGCCGCTACAGGGTTTCCCTCCGAGAGCCACTGAAGAAGGTGTTGTATGCGAGTCTCGAGAGTCGGGTGGGGAAAAAAAGTGGAGAGAGCCAGTGGTTCTGGATTAAATTCTACGTGCAGCGCAACGGTGAAGTTGAAGGTTGGGTATATGATGCGAAAAGCTCGTTCAAATATTCAGCAGCTCAACATGGAGCTGAGCTTCCTCCGCCCGTAGGCCGCTTTGCCGTTGCCCACCGGCCCGGGGTATGCATTTTAGTGAATTATTTCGTAGGGCTATACGGATACGTATCGCCACAATTCATCCCTAATTAAGCAGCCAGCGAGAAATACTTCGAGCTCCTTATTAATGCACACGGCTCAGGTCGTATACGAATGTCGGATTCTGTGATTGTTTCGTGAAGCCCGCGCGAGCTCCCTCTCTCCGGGGGCCAGCGATATAACCAGCGCATAATGGGATCTGATGCATTCGTAATCCAGATACGCCGGGCGTATTTGATAACGCTCGGTTTGAATTATTTCAGCGGCATATTCGCGTATGCAGCAACCCCCGTAAACAGCTTTGTACTTTTCATCATGTATTCCGTGGGAGAACTCATGCAACGTCGAGAGTTATTTTAGTCTCGGGCGCGGGTTGCGCTTTCCGCGGAACATTAACGTAACAATGGCGAGGGCAAATTTGGCGGGTCACAAAGCGTCGAATAATTCGACGTTTCTTGTTTGCTCCGGCGTCGGACAAGGACAAGCCTTTGTACCTATGGGCTGGCAATCATGATGATTTTTGGGTACCGTGGACGAGGCTTAATTTGAACACTATTTCAATTTCTAAACTCGGCCATGAGCGGTAGAATGTTGCGAATCGTGTTCCCCAAATAGGGGCAGCTGTTGACAAGGTGCATTATTATTATTATACAAATGATGGTCTAACTAACTTTTATCAGTGTCAGTTGTTCTCATGTTTTTATCGCATCAATCTCATTCCCTCTCATGCCTCTATAAATATAAATGCTTGGTGTGCTAAAAGATATTCCAAGTTTGATCTTCGATAGTCGACTGCTCACTGTGGCATTGTGCGCATGCGTAAATACGCGCGCGCAAATTCGCGAGTAAACGCGGCAAATATGATTTTTGGAGGATAGAGGAATAAAACATGAATTATTGAATACTCTTTCGGATAGTATCTAAACTTACTACCGTTTTGCTATTTTTAGATGATTGATTTAATTCATACTCAAGAAAAATTTTCTACGTACTTTGAAATTTCCGGACAGGTTAAATGGTAATTAAGGTTGATTTTTTTATCATTGAAATGATGGTAACAGAGTCATTGAATAACTTTTTAGGAGATTTTGAATACGTAATACAGGTATAGCAGAGTGGAGATTTTAATAATACGAATTTCATAAATGTGAATAATCTCAGAATATCGCGAAAATATTCACCAAAATGTTTTGTAAAGATTCGAAGGCATAGATTCCAAGCTTTGGAATGGTACGACCGGACGACTTCTGTTTGATGCAGGAGTGTATGAGCAATTCCAGTTTTTTCTGAATGTTGTAACCAAAGTTACTACCTCGAGTCCTAAGTGATCGTAGGGTTACGATGATGGATAGGATATATATATCGCCAGCCAGTTCATCGTTTCAATTCCCTGGAGATACTTTTGAATCATTATTGATTCTGTGATAGTATAGTACATGCGTAAGTACAAGAAGCCGTACACATAAATATTTTATGTCACGCACTAGTGCGTTTCTTAAAAGGCCGTTTTACGAGCTCTCATAACATAAAATATTGTATCCATCTGGTACGTTAAATTTCAATCACTTGTGTGAACGTGTTACACTAGTCGCTAACGTTCACACGCGTCTTTCGTTAGTTACAGGGAAAAAGCACAAAAGTGGAAGACTAATCGACTTTAAAAACAGTGCAATGTCAGTGTATATTCACTTTCATTTCCGTGGTTTTGACAATTTCATTATTAACACCGGAAAATCACTCAAGGTCCAGTAAAAGTTCACTCAAATTGAATCAGTAAGTACTTTGGGGAGTCACGTCATTATTGACGACGCAGGGGTACGCTTTACGAGTTCAAATCTATAGAGCTCCTAGGTGATTTAGAAGTAGACGATAAACAGCATCTGATAGATACTCAAGCTGGAATTGATAAAAGTAGAGAAACGTTTAGTAAATGGCGAGACCGAGAAGAAGTTTCCATCAAAATCTGCCAGAGTAAAATCCAATTCGTATCGCATGAGCATTCCATTCTTATTCCCAACGTTCAACAATCTCCAAGTTCAATTCGCAAATCCAACTGAATAAATCCCGAGAGTCAGACCGAACATTTTTAATATATTCATTCGCTTGGATTTTAGTGAATTGCAACGCCGAAGAAGCACAGCCTTGCAATCAAGAGAAAAGCCGAACTGGGAAGAAGCCGCGGGGCAAGTGAGATACATAATCTATTATGCACGAAATCCTCGAGTAACAGTACAACTTACGCGAATATGAAGCGTACGCTAAACCAAACTTGAAATAGCATTCGAGATTTATATGTATAAGCAAGATGTATGCGGGAACATTTTCATTTGTTCGACTACACACATTAACCCCTCGATCTCAACCGAGTGGGAAGTTACGCGTAATTAAAGCGAAGTTTGGCAAAGTCGGTGATCAGTGCGTCCATATGTATATGCCAAACCCAGCAGCCGTGTAACAAACTTGTGACAGTCGTATACGAGACTTGATTTGCGTCTCAGGATACCACCTCCGAGTGGACTTTGATTTATGGAAATCCTATAAATTGGTGAGCTCCGGATCCTACGGGATCTTCTAACAGCCTTTATCAAGTCAAATTAGCTATTAGCCATTAATCCCGCCTTTGATCGGGCTTGAATGATGTTGTATTGCTATTGGAGATGCTGTCGACGATCCCGTGGATAATATATTTGACCATGCGAAGGTTAATTTTGCATTTACAAGCTTTTTTTAGAATGAGAAATTTGAAATCTCGCAATATTTGAAATATCGTTATCTTAGATAAGTGCAGATTTGATTGAATTGGTGATCGATAGATCAACGGCAAACTACGTCACTAATAGTCGTTAATTCTAAATATTTGTTGTGTTGCAAATCTTCCTCGGCAATTATTTTGTCAATTGGCAGTTCAACGTCTTCTCTGCATACTTCCCTCTTCTGTTGAATAACGTATTCGCTAAGGATGTCCGGCATGTAAAAAATGCGTAGCTCAAACAATTCGCACAGTTGCCGAGTGTATTTTTCTCGTCGAAGTGCTAGAACGTGTTGGAAAATTCTTTGCTCTCCAGAATCCGGAAGACTGACGTGACTCAGTTCCACCCTACATATTGCTTGGGTCATCTCAGGAAAAGAATTTTTCTAAAATCTTTCAGTCACTGTATGCTGTAAAAAATCCACATTATCTAATTGGATAAACATCACATGTATTCGACCTTTATATATAATATTCATGTAATTGTAAGCTAATGTCAAAACTTGAAAGATTAGTTGACTTGGTAAATTTTTCTCTTTCATATATTTTCAATGAGTAATCTTATTGATGTGCAAATATCAACCGTAGCTTCTCAGATACATAAACTATCGCATTACGTTCGTTTTTAGCAATCAACAAATAATTACGACTGTTGCAAAAAATGTTAAATGTTTTTTTTTTCATAAAAAAAAAGAAACAAGTTTGCCTCATGCATGACATAGCTATTGAAATGTTATGTGCCATTTATCTTACAACCTAAACAAAAACAACCAAATTTTTCACGCAGCTTCCTTCAGATGATCAGACTCTATATTCAGCTCTGAATTTTACCCCAAAATAAAGTTCAAGGCTGTCAAAGAGATACCCTTGTTGCATGAATTTCAATCGGCATTCGTTTTCTCAATGCCTCGTGATTATTCAAGCTGTGAAACAATTCTGTCCGACGGTTCACTGGTTTTTTCCATTCGTATAACTTTCCGCTAGGTTGATTTCGTTAATATGAAAAGTGTAAAAGAACAAATGATCAATTTTCCATTATATTCGGGATCACGTGAGCTGATTCATATTTTTCTTGTCGTAGAAAGACTACAGTTGAAACCAGGCCAATTAAACATGAATTAACTTGACAACTTGTGAAAAATCTTTCTCTTTCCATCCGAATAGTTGAATTGAAGAGCCAAAAATAATCTATATAGTGGAGGACACTTCACGCTTCTCCGACCCTTTTTATTCCCGAGCATATCATGCATGCGGCTGAGCCCCGCGGCAAAAGAGAGACTTACAGTCTCAGTTCGAACCAGTCCAGGGGAATTCATCATACTTTGTCACAAAAGAGACGAACGATCTTTCGCAAAGGGGCTACTTCACCAGGCAGGAGAAGAATCTAAGTATGGAGAAGACACATGAATCACGTGAATCAAGTACTGTGGAGAGCGGCCAGACGTGGATACACACATAAGCGCGTCTACCTTATTTTCCTGTGTATGCTTTCCGACTTTCACGACTTTCGTTTGCAATTGAGCTGGATTGGAATTATGACAAAGGCACATGTAAAAATATACATGTATAAATTCATGCGAAGAATCAAACTTTAGCAAAAATGTTATATGTGATTCATCTTAGGTTCAAGAATTTATTATATCCATCATCCATTTTCCAAGGATCATCAGTGCATACAATAAAAATACAAGCTTCAAAAAAATACTGGATGAATAAAAACTAAATAAATCTCATATTTTTGATGTATCATCAGGAATTGAAATTTTTGCCCTTCATTAAAAGTGTCAAAATGAAATTCGATCATTAAATGATAAATTATCATGAAAAAATCACTCATCAACTAAATGAATGGCATATTCAGCATTGAAAATAAACATTTAAACCGCTTAACTGCCGTATTACCGGTATGCCAATTAGACAAAATGGACACTTTTTTTTATATATAATAAAAAGAAAGATTGAGTATTGAAGGTCTACTCTTATCTACGTTTAGATGAATGGAAAAAATGTGTCGAGGCCGCATCGGGGTGCATCTTATACCATGCAGTTTTCCTCGAACCGGTCGTTTTACCAGCATAATCGGGGAAAAAATTAGAAATGATTTTAACGTATGAAAAATGAACTTGGGGAAAAAATCCCACGGGGACCTCGCAAAGCACGTCGAATACTTTAATTTCATGGCCCGGCACATTTTCAACTCTATATTGTCTCATGTTTACCATACGATCCTCCAGAGTGGCCGTTTTACCTCTATATCCTGAGAAAACGAACATTTCCATAAGATTTTGCACTCTCGAAAGAAAATCAAGCTGAAATTTGAATTGTTTGAATATAAAAAACTTTACCTACAGAAAATATCTCAAAAAAGTTTATACAGTGAAAATTTTTAGTCTCAAGTGCTAGAGAAAAACCGCTGCCAAGTGCCTCAGCAGTATGCTTTCTCAAAATATTGCAATCGAACCTCAACTTACATTAATCACCACTCTTTGAGAAAGCAAAATGAACCTCTAACTCATTTCTCCCACTCCATAGTAACGGTTGCTATGGTAAATATCCGAGCTTCGGTGTTCTTACTTCTTAGTCGTCAACAGTTCCGAAAATGGACCTCTAACTGACTTTTCCCACTCCATAGTAACAGTTGCTAAGGATGTTAACAATGGTTGCTATGGTAAATGTCGGAACTTCGATGTTATTACTTCTTAGTCACCAACAGTTCCAAAAATGGACTTCAAACTGACTTTTCCCACTCCATAGTAACGATTGCTAAGAACGTAAACAACGGTTGCTATGGTACATGTCGGAGCTTCGACGTTATTACTTCTTAGTCATCAACAGTTCCGAAAATGAAACTCCAACTGACTTTTCACACTCCATAGTAACGGTTGCTAAGGCCGTAAACAACGGTTGCTATGGTAAATGTCGGAGCTTCGACGTTATTACTTCTTAGTCATCAACAGTTCCGAAAATGGACCTCCAACTGACTTTTCACACTCCATAGTAACGGTTGCTAAGGCCGTAAACAACGGTTGCTATGGTAAATGTCGCAGCTTCGATGTTCTTACTTCTTAGTCATCAACAGTTCCGAAAATGAAACTCCAACTGACTTTTCACACTCCATAGTAACGGTTGCTAAGGACGTAAACAACGGTTGCTATGGTAAATGTCGGAGCTTCGACGTTATTACTTCTTAGTCATCAACAGTTCCGAAAATGAAACTCCAACTGACTTTTTTTCCATTCCCTAGTTACGGTTGCAAGGGATATAAACAACGGTTGCTAAAGACATCAACAATGGTTTCTACGGGAAATCTCTCTTTGATTCTTATAGAATCCCATAAATATACGAACCCAAATGATCATTTATCATGAATTATATGGGAACTTATCAAAAACACGATAGCAACGGTTGCCATGGAAATAAACAACGGATGCTGCTAAACACGTTTACATCTTTCGGAGACCTACCTGAGTGCAACATTTCAGGACGATCGGACTATTCCTTCCAAAGACATCGTACGACAAAAAAAAGTCAGTCTGAAGCTGAATTTTGTATCTCCATAGCAACGGTTGCTAAGAGAATAAACAATGGTTGTTCCAAAATGAATGTCTTATCGATTCTCATCGATCATCGAAAAAATTGGAGACCCATCGTGCATTGATGATGATTTTTGGAGCTTTTATCAAAAACACGTTAGCAACGGTTGCTAGAGAAATAAACAACGGAATTGGCTGAAAATTGAACTCGACCGAGATTTTGCGGCGACTAACCTGTGTGCAAAATTTCAGGACGATCGGACAATTCCTTCGAGAGTTATCGTACGACAAAAAAAAGTGCACGTACGTACGTACGTACGTACATACATACAGACATTTTCGGATTTCCATGTTTTTCGACCCGTAGATTACGAAAATCGAGGTCCCGAAGTCCGATTCGGTGGGTCGATTTTTACCCCGTTACAAAGCTTTCTCTTTGAGAAAGCAAAATGAAAAACAATCAAGATGACAGAATTACTCGTAGGAACTTTACTTGTAAGAATTGGTAAAAGATCTTGGCATGATCTGTACAATGAAATTTCGATGTAAAACTGACCGATTCTTGTCTAAGGTTGGATTTACTTGAAACAAATCAAGTGGATTGAGGACGAAACGTTTAGATTGTTTCCCTATTCACTAACATTATTCTGAAATTCATCATATTATCCGATGAGGGTTCATATTGCTTTCTCAAAGAGAAAGCTTTGTAACGGGGTAAAAATCGACCCACCGAATCGGACTTCGGGACCTCGATTTTCGTAATCTACGGGTCGAAAAACATGGAAATCCGAAAATGTCTGTATGTATGTACGTACGTGCACTTTTTTGTCGTACGATAACTCTTGAACGAATTGTCCGATCGTCCTGAAATTTTGCACACAGGTTAGTCGCCGCAAAATCTCGGTCGAGTTCAATTTTCAGCCAATTCCGTTGTTTATTTCTCTAGCAACCGTTGCTAACGTGTTTTTGATAAAAGCTCCGAAAATCATCATCAATGCACGATGGGTCTCCAATTCTTTCGACGACGATCGATGAGAATCGATAAGACATTCATTTTGGAACAACCATTGTTTATTCTCCTAGCAACCGTTGCTATGGAGATACAAAATTCAGCTTCAGACTGACTTTTTTTTGTCGTACGTTAATTTTCGAAGAAATGGTCCGATCGTCCTGAAATTTTGCACACAGGTCGGTCTTCGGCAGATGTGAACCGAGTTTGGTGTTCAGCAACATCCGTTGTTTGATTCCATGGCAACCGTTGCTAGCGTGTTTTCGATAAGTTCCCATATAATTCATGATAAATGATCATTTGGGTTTGTATATTTATGGGATCCTATAACAATCAAAGAGACCTTTCCCGTATAAACCATTGTTGATGTCTCTAGCAACCGGTGTTTATATCGCTTGCAACCGTAACTAGGGAATGGGAAAAGTCAGTTGGAGGTTCATTTTTGGAACTGTTGATGACTAAGAAGTAAGAACATCGAAGCTCCGACATTTACCATAGCAACCGTTGTTTACGTCCTTAGCAACCGTTACTATGGAGTGTGAAAAGTCAGTTGGAGGTCCATTTTCGGAACTGTTGATGACTAAGAAGTAATAACGTCGAAGCTCCGACATTTACCATAGCAACCGTTGTTTACGTCCTTAGCAACCGTTACTATGGAGTGTGAAAAGTCAGTTTGAAGTCCATTTTTGGAACTGTTGGTGACTAAGAAGTAAGAACATCGAAGCTCCGACATTTACCATAGCAACCATTGTTTACGTCCTTAGCAACCGTTACTATGGAGTGGGAAAAGTCAGTTAGAGGTCCATTTTCGGAACTGTTGACGACTAAGAAGTAAGAACACCGAAGCTCGGATATTTACCATAGCAACCGTTACTATGGAGTGGAGGAAATGAGTTAGAGGTTCATTTTGCTTTCTCAAAGAGTGGTGATTAATGCAAGTTGAGGTTCAATTGCAATACTTTGAGAAAGCATACTGCTGAGGCACTTGGCAGCGGTTTATTATACTCTGAGGATGATAACGTCTTTTCTTAAAATATTGACTCTATATCGATAAAACAGTGTAGTGAGACACTTGGAGCAAATTAATTTGATTATCAAGTATATCAACTGAGAAATGCAATGGTCTCTGGGAGCGCTGATAGAATATCGTCTAAATAAATTGTCAATCATATACTGGAGAATAGAATTAGAATTCATCCGTTCAGGCTAACATTATTGGACGGGTATAATTTATTTCAATTAATAGCGTTGGATCTTCGAAGTACGGAGTGTACTATTACTTGTGGGTAGAGTGAATCGCAGCCGCACGACACAGTATATAGGTGCAGGTGGACAGCCGGGTCGGTGGACTGCCGTGTGTCCCTCCGGGTGTTCGGCAACACTACGTGCGGCTGGAAGAAACGTGCGAGAAACTCCCAAGTCAATTCAACATATCCACTCGACGTGAGTACTCTGGAACGTCGGGAACACTCGTCCGGCTGTGTATATAGCATATAAATCGGCGGGATTTTACGGTCGGTGAATCGAGCATGTATATATATATCGGCTGTTCGGACACTGGCCCGCGAGCAGGAATTTCCACCTCGGAATTGCGAGAGGGAGAGGGAGAAATGCGCGAAGAGTATCGGAAGTATTCGGCCGAGACCCGGAGAGCAGACTTATCGAGTGAACTTGTATAGTTACGTATGCGTGCGAACATCTGCTTATATATATCCGTACAGACGCCCACCGGATCGGGGCAGAGTTTTAAAAGCAGATCAACTTATTCCACGCTCGGGTAGTTTTGGACGATCAAACTTCAACACTTAGCCTCGAGCCGGAAGTTATTTGACACCGAGTCTTCCACCGGACGAATTGAGATATATTATCGTTGGCAGTCGGCTAAGAAGATCTCCCGAAAATCGTGGAATAAGTGGAGGAGACATAAATCCATGGCATGGGTGTATAACTCGCGTTCTCGCGCCGAGACGTAGCCGTGAAAAATTCATTCCGCAAATGCGAACGTCGACTTGAAAAGCATCCAATTTTTCTGTACCACTCGACCTCGCGATAACGTTCGAAAGAAGCCAAAAAAACTCGAGCAATGCGTTTTGCAACAAAAAAATCTGTTATACATACAGCATCGAACATGCGGACAACTATGAAATCTTATTCATGAAAGTGAATTATTAATAAATTAATAAACAAAAAATATGCATGACACGTATTTGTGTATTCATAAGTCGTCTGTGCCATACAATATCCACATTTCAAATAAACTCAAACGCTGATTGATCCCTCTTCAACTTCTAACACGACTTCACTACATACGATGTATAGTATCGAATAAATAGAATAACGTAAGCTGTTTTTCAAAGTACTGATCACTTTGAATCGGAAAGTTAAGTCGACTAATATCACGTAGCCGTGCGACCATATTAAAAATATAGTAACCACTCAGCGTATGCTAAACGCACGAATTGTCCCAAAGCAATAAAAGCTGCTAATTAAACGATCACGAAGCGCCAGTGAGGTTTTTCCGAGTTTAAAGAGAGACAAATTGAGGCAATCACGAGGTGGAGTGAGAGTCGGGAGAGGGCGGCGGCCTTGCGGGTGTATGTATAAGTACGCGCCGCGACGACGAGAGAAACCGCATCGATAAATTGCCACCATAAGCATCGTGGCTGCAGATTCGCGGCCGAAAGGGAAGATAAGCGGATCCGCTCCATCTCGACCTTGAATGGAATGCTCGCGCACTAGATCTGCCAAGGAGAATAAACAAGAGTCGCCGCTCCGCAGTGGAACAGCCCCTTCGGGTCGTAAAGGATTTCCGTCTAGAAGATCGAGCGCGTCGCTTTCATCAGTTTCGACATTTCATAGCTTCGAGAAAGAGAGAGAGAGTGAGAAAGAAGGCACGTGTCAAGCGTCTTGCCCGCACCTTTTTCTCTTCTCGAGTTATCAATTTTCGTTGTGTCAACGACTTGGGGTGCAGTACGTTGTTTGTGTCTTGAACTTTCAACGTCAATTAATATTGGCTGAGTTAATTGATGGATACACGGAACGAAATCCTTTGCCGTTATTTTTGTTTTCTTTTAAATCGTAACTGAAAACAAAGAATAATTGGAAGTCCACTCGTTTGTACATATTTCAAAACATTTGCAAAACATAAAATGTCTTTGAACAATAGGTATTTACCCATGTGTAAATACCTAAGTTGAATAAAAACATGTATAAAAATCATTGTAATATCCTATACAATCATAATCTGTAAACTGGATTAAAATATGTACCCCATATCGAAGTGTATAACGTCCAATGCGCTCAATCAGAAACACGGGCATTAATCCGATCTTACACAGATCGGAAAGCTCGCCACAAATCACAAATTCAACTTATGATATACGTCTCATTGGGGAATTGACCTCGGCGTATGTATATTCGAGACCTGATTGCAGAGGGCCTGCGTCAATCATTGCGCGGCAAAGCGAAAGCGACTCCGTTGATTTCCCATACGGGATATACGACGCATAATGATACAAAGCACGTAACACGTGGGAGTAATCGCCGCATTAATTAGCGTACTCAACCAATGGCGCCTGTAACTACTCCGAGGTGTCGCCTGACGATAAATACGGAGGGCGATTCGGTTCGCCCGTCATCACCTCGTCAATCTCGAATGGCAAGCTAGTGAATTTTCCGAGGGTTAGCTGTTGCTCGCATTTTTCGTCGAGTTCACTAACTCGAATGTGGCTAAATACTTAAGAACCTATCGTCATCGTCTCCACGTCAATTATTCCGCAAATGGTTCCATATGACACGTTAAATTGCAATTTGAAACACCAGTTCCAATCGCATATTTGCCCAACCTCGGGATCGGCCGTTGGGTAAACAGGTCTTCCGCATATCCCATAAGCCCGGAAGTGGGATACGCTTCGATCATTATAATATGCGTAAACATGTCAAACACGATTTTTCGTATAGAAAATATCGACACGGGTGAGCTGGATGGAGCTCAGAGAGTGACAGCCTCCTTCCGAGTGATTAGCTTGCAATGGCTTCTCGCTCGTCCGTCATTTTGATCGAACTCATCGGAATTTTTCATGTTCTTGAACGCACGTCGAGATTGCCGATCAAGTAATCTCGCATTTATTTTTTTTCTTCTTCAAGATTGAACAGAAATATTTTGTCTTCTTGCTCGTTTTATCATAAAAGCAGATTGTAAAATTCAATTACCTGGATAATGTCGATTTCGTTCAAATCGCAAGAATTTCAACGTAATTTGTTTACGACCAGCTTCGAAAAATTTACGATTTTTTATTGATAAATGAGTAAAAGTAATACATCACAATTATTAATAAGTGATCTACTTTTAAGGCAATACTTCATTTTGTCGCAGAAACGTGTAATTTGAGATACGCAAAGGAATTCCAAATTGTCGAATGCACGGAATCCCTAAATATAATAGCGTATTGCACGAGGGTGGGATGATCCATCAATATCCCGAGTTTTCTGAACGATTGATTAAACATGCCATTTATATATTCGAATATAAGATGTTGGAAATGTGAACGTGTCGTGCTATAGCATCTGCTGAGCAAGCGTGAACTAGTCAAGATGGCTGAAACTGACGATTCGAATAGGTTAAATGGGCGTTACATTTCGATCTGGAGTAGAACTCTCAAGAAATATCTACTCTCTAAGTCGAATATTTACTTATCTTGAAGAACTTAGCACTGTATAACAGAGGCAATGATCAATTCAGGATTAGATTCTAAACTTCCAGATCATCAGCTATTAACAACCATTTGAAAACCTAAGTTGAGTAACTAAGGCTTTCTTTGAAATATGGAAATAGTTCTGTAATCCTTCGGTTAGCTTAACAGAGTATACATGATAACATTTTTTTCTTCTCAAATTTTTCAAATTTTGCACAATTAGTTATTTACTAGATACAATCACAAAAACTCTGAGACGACATCACGGGTAGAAGTTAAAATCGAATGAATTTCTATAGATTAGGAGTCGAAGAAGAAACTTCATTATTAATTTTAATTCAAATAAATTAGGCAAAAGGTCTATCTTTGAAGGCCAATCTAGTGGAATGTGTAGATTGAAAATTACAAACTCCACAACATAATTTGCGACAGTTTACAGCAAGTTTTACTGACCTGATCGGGCAGTTTTTAAATTAGTTATATTAGTTATATTAGTTATATTTAATTAAAATAATTTTTAATGCAAGTCATCTATTGTGTTAAAGAAAATCATGAGGACTTGATTCCAAGAATCACTGTATGAAGGTGGATGAATTATTGACTGAATCGCAGTGGACTTTTCCGGTAATCAAAGTGAATTTTCAGTTTAGCTCCACGAGCTTTCTTGCTTTGATACCAAAAATTTACAGTAAATTTTATGTAAAAAAGTTTGTTACCGAAACTCATGGAACTACTTAAAGTGGAAATCAAGACTTTTCACTTTAGTGCAGTGGGTTTTCACTGTAATCTTCTAAGGAAGTGGACAATAAAGAGAATTTCATGAGTAATAAAAATAAAAGAGTAAACTCTATTAATATGCTAACAAGTAAATAAGAAACAAATGAATGAGGATTGAAGTGATGTAAAGTAAATACTCGAACCGTAACATTTGCGTACACGTGGAGCAGAACCTCGCAGAACCAGTCCATGTCTATATAGATACTAATCTATAGATCCATCAACTGATTTGTCAGCTCCTGGCGCTCGGTCGTATCGTCAGCGAATATTTCCTTCAATAACATCCTTCAATGGTATAACAATCTAAATGCAGTGTGATGACACACTGAATACGGTGTTATATAAGATGTGTCATTGAAGCTGGTAATATTGGCTGGATCTATAGATTTTCTCTTGTAATAAAACGTTTTCATTTGTATGCGCAAAAATTAATTCTTTCGCTGCCCTCAAATGGAACCCATCTCAATTTTAGCTCCACAGGTACCGTGTATCTCCAATCCACCCTTGAGTTTACGAGATGCGATAGTCGTATGGGGTCATTTACAAAAGACGAAGCGATATCGGGTAATCATTGAATATTGTGTGAAACGACAATACCCATCGATCCGTGATTCTTTGTCCGACGAGAAAGACAAGCTCGACACGAAGGTTATACTAAACGCAAGGAGGGACGAGAATGTAAATACTGAATCTGGAGCGTTAATACTTTGCGAAGGATAAAATTTATATTTATCCAAAATAGAGCAAGGCGAAACGTACTTGGAAGAAAGGTCGACCAAGAGCTCTGGGAAATGTGCCATCTCCATGTGTATACGTAAAATAGAAGAAAAAAAAAAGAAAAATAAATGCTACATTTGTTTCCTTGCTCTTCAAAATATTCGTTCCTATGGCCCCTTGTTCATGCGGAAATACACGTGAAATGAATCGAATTCATTTTTCAAAGCGGATCAATGATAGACTCCGAGTTCCCCGCAGGGGCGGGTATTACTGCGCGATATTTCACGTGAAATTTTAATTGCGCCGATCAAACGTGTGGCGAGTAATTATATTCGGTATTTACAAAAGCGCCCCACAGTCGCGCGCGCTCTCGCGAATGTGAATTTCTAGTTTAAATTGAACATTTGTCCGTGTCATATCCACCCATTGTGTCGCTGGAATATATCGCGACATTATGATAATCAAATGAATCCCACCTGCTCTCTTTTCCACGCGATATAATTCGTTCGCTTATTAATTATTTGCTCATCTCCCCGCCTATCCCGTCACCCCGATTTGACACGAGAAATTATCGAGCTCGCGCATACAAAATTGTTTCTATATTATTTTGCCGCGATCAAATTCAACGCGACCCATCCGCACACTGGACACATATCATTTGTTGTTCCACATCATAACCTACTATACAGCCCTGAAAAAACTTCCTAGAATCGACCGTTTGAATTTCATCGACCAATGTTAGGAAATTAGACTTAGATTATGCCTGGAAAATTATACCTGGAAATGGACTGACGTTATTCGGGTATAATCAAGGCATAAAATTTGTATGTGTACCTAAATTTACTAAGCTATACACAATTGGGCATAGAAGAATTTCATAATTAAAATTGTGGTAGTTGCATCAGTTTTTATTATAATTTTACTTATACAATATTATCTAGGCATAAGCAATACCGACAAAAAAAAGCTCATCTTATGAGAAATCGTAATTCCATATTCCTTCACCCTTGAGAAATTCATAACATTGCAGAAAGGGCCGAGAATCTGAAGAGACGTTTTCTATCCAAAATCATTTAAATTATTCAAAGGCGTAAAATCGTATTTCGTGTTTTTTGTTTTCTTAAAAAATCGCATTTCACGAATAATGTACGACTTTCGGCAAATTGTTGACCAACAAATTCGGGAGTGTAGGAGGAAAAATACCCACGAACCCATGCGATTTCCCAAGAATAAATCGAGCTCGCGTTTATTACTTGCAGAGCGAGCTCAGGAAACGATCCCCGTCAAATGTGCTTCTCTTCGATCCGATATTGGAATATGTTCTTTTCTTCGTCCCGAAATTTGAAATGTACTTTTGTTCGTCGGGAGACTCTGAAATGTGATTTCTTTTTAAAAGCCATCGTTATGAATGCCTAAACAGATATAAAGATAGAAGAGGAAGATTCAGATGTAAGGAATACAATGTAAATTTAAAGTTGTAAAAACTACTATACATAAGCAGAAATTGAATAATTGTTTATAATAGTAAATATCGAGGGGCTTCTCACTCCTGTACTCCCCAAGGTACTCTTATAATTTCTTAGTACTCCATAGTAATCAAGTTAATCGCTTAACTCATTGAATTTTGATAAAACGTTCAGATCTGAGAAACAGCTTTCGGTTCAATGTTGTCAAGAATAAAAGATATTATTTATCAATAAATGGACAATACTCTATAAGCACTCCATGGTACTTATTCTATAAGGTATGTGCTTCGTAAACATTCAATTGAAAAATCGGGAAAGTTTTACTAATTTTTAGTTGAATATCAACTTGATATTATGCCTAAATTCCACGTCTTTCCATTTTTATTTGGGGAAATGTGAATAATCCGAAATCAAGCTGGGTCCACCGTGTCAGCCACCGGCTCGCGCTGGGATTCTTGGGAGTCGACGGGAGGCAAGTCACGCTATGGATCATTAGTCGAGTCATTGATGTTGGCCGCGGGCTGTGAATCGCTGGTACGCTCGAGAGAGCTGCTCCGGGTGCACACGTGTTCGATCATAGTGGCGCTCATCTATTCATTATGCCCCGGCTCGCAAACTTGCCCTAACTCCGCCTCGTCCACTGTTATAGCCGAGTTTTGCTCTACTGCTGCAATCCGATACCACGAGATACCTTTGTTTTTGAAAATATCGTTATAGATAGATACTTCCCGAACACAAAAAAAGCACGTCCCTATCTCGGAGCGGAGGGAATCAGATTCGACGGAGGTCGTTGGCCTGAGCAAGCTATACAAGTGATAAAATTGTGCTCCATTCATCCCCAGCCATGGATTCTTGGGTATTTTCCCCCGTACCATCCGAATACGCTGGCCGTGATTCGTCAAAAATAGACTTTTCTTCGTCGGGAGATTGGGAAGCGAGCTTTTATCTGGTCCGAAACTGGGAATGTGCTTTTCTTCGTAGGGCCCCGGGGCATCAATATGCTCGTGATTTATTCATCGAGCTTTGCTTTTATTGCACGGCATCGAAAATGTTGTTTAGTTCATCACTGTATATGCATTTGGGAAACAACTCCCGGTGAGATTTCCTATGAATCCTGCACGAAAACGCGATTCTAGAGGAGAGCTCACGCGCGCATTTCATATCTCGTCTTTCGAATAATATTGTTCCCTTTAAAAGTATAACGTCGAGCTTGGGAAAGGAGCTTTTGGCAGCATTTATACGGCACACTAAAGTTTTAATGCAACCTATTCATTTCGAATTTTTCTGTGTTATTCTTCGTAATCCGAGTCTACCGCCCGAAGGACGAGTCACCGAGGAAAAAAATAAAATCCGTACACGCACTCGTTTCAAGGCAAACGAAGAATTGAAATATCATCTCAACGAGCACATATCTTCATAAAGCGAAATACGGAAGCAGGATAAAAGCGATCCATAACGTTCTCACTCTAACGCGTATCTCCCCGACTCTGCCATCGGTTGCTGTGCAGAGGAAAAAAATGCAGCCCCAAACTGCGCTTGTGAGGACGACACGCGATACTGCGGTGACGGGTGGCGGGGCCGTTCTTTTTATACACGTTCCCGAGACTTCCAACATCAGGCTAGACGGACGCGCGTTATCTGGAGCAGAACAGCCTTAAAACTCTGATTGAAAACTTTCCAGCTTGAGATGAGGATAGGACCGGGGTAGCTGTCACGTATCCTTCGTTCGCGTTGTTTAAGGGGAGGTCATACCAAAGGGATAACCCACACAGTCGTCAAGAGCCCATCAGTTGTTCCCGTCGGCTGTTGAGTCATATGATCGTTGCATTGAATCACCGAAGCGTCTAAGGTTAGTGTTGCTGGATAGTGACACGATAGCCGAATTACCGCGATACTTTTGTTGTTGCAGGTTGGATCGGTTATTCGTATTATTTGGGCAAGTTGAGTTTTTCATAGCTCATAAAACTCATGTACGTGAACGATTGTCTTGATTCTAGTAGTATCCGTCAGCTGCTGTCTCAACCGTTTACTCAAAACTTTCGTTTTCGCAGATTGAATCGATACTGTTATATTATTTGGGAAATATCGTTCATTTTTTTATAGCTCGTGCATCAAACCCCTGTATTATTTATACCCCTTTATTACGAGCCGCACATAAATTTCTACGCCACTTCTCGAGATGAAACGAGCGTGAGTCGAACAACTTTAATCCGCAATTGAAGCAACTACGCATCCTCTCCGTTAATTCGCCAAATTTCGCTCCCCGCCCGTCGAGTTCATAAATCATTCCCTCATTTTTAGCTCCCGCGCGAGAGCGTAAGTATTTTTGAAAGATATAATATATCGTGGGCATTTCCTCGCGGATCGGAGTGCATACCGCCGGATAAAGTAGCCGAGGCGAGAGTCAGCTTTGTCCGTGCGCGCATGTATATATATATACACATACGTCTGATGGTGGAATCGAAACTCGAGACGGACTTTTTTTTCTTCCTCCTCTTTTTCGCGATAGCCATTAGTGCGATACCCGCGAGCGTCGGCTCCCGAGCAAATATAATTTCGGCCGAGACTCGTATATACACGGCTAAAGTTAGCCCGTCGGGGGAATGCGACGCACACACTTTGCGCGAACGCGCGCGCTCACGTTCCCCCTAGTGCATTATTGAGTAATTAGTCGCCGGGCGCTTCCGAACGCCGAGTTTATAATGTACCGTTGTATACCAATGATTTTCAAGTTTCATCACTCTTCACCGTCGTTTCAACTTTCTTCGACGTGATTTACCCTCAAACATCGACTATCTGACGATAATTCGGTTATATCTCAATTCTCTCTCACGAATCTTCGCGTCTAATATTTATTCAGATTTATCGACCAATATTGATTGTGTTTTTGTAAGTTACGCGGTATATCCTTATTCTGTTATTTCAGTTGTTTACAGTTGCGTATTATCCCCGGTGAGGGATTATTCCCGGTGAGGGAGGAGAAGATAAAAATGTAAACACGCACTTGTTTGCTCCTTCATCTCTTCCAGCAACAACAAACAGATCAACAAACCGCATTGAATTCATAAAAAGTATCAGGAAAATTTCATTTCCTTTTTCCAAGTTGAAAATGACGCATTATCGAATTGTTTGCCGGTGGCGTTGCCACTGTCAACGAGTAAATGGTAGATTTAAACTAAGGCTCCCTCTCTGACATTTCGTATTTCGGGTGCTTTCTGGGTGCTTGGCACTGCAGTGGCGCTCGTCTATCATGTTGGTATTGCAACATTTTCACTGCTAAGTGAATTACAATAAGTGTTATCAAAAAGAAGTGGTTAGTTCAAAAAAATATAGGTTTGTTCGTGACTATCATCATTCAACTATTCGCCATTCGCAGATGAGTTTTTGTATGATAAAAGCATTGTAATTTTTGTTAGTCAAATTAATTTGATCCGCAAAGATTCGTTGGATTTATCGCGCTCGGAAGCAGAGCCCTATGAATTTGTCGCGCCGCGACCTGCGGCTAAGGCCATCATCTGCTAGGAGCAAGCGCGCGAGCAATACATCAAATTACTGCGGACAATCGTTAATATCCGGAAGCGGGAGATACTGTCCTCCTCCCTCTCCATAAATCGGACGCGGAGAGAGAGGCAAAAAATCTGAGCTTATCGCCTCATAGCGGCAGCCCTGCATTACGCTTTCATCGCGGCTCGCACTCGCTCTCGCTGTTGCACACGTACGCGGACAGCGACAGACAGATGGAGAGCGCAGCCCTAGTGTCGAGCACCGCTTTATGCACGTATATTGATTCGTGTATATACCGGACGTGTCGGCGAGCATGACTAAAGCCTGTTTGTTCGTTGAAGTGCACTCGCCAGACCTCGAAACTTATTATCGGGACTGAGACATTGAAATCAGTGAAACGAAAACTAAGGGTACGAAACGAACAGTTTGTAAGCGTCCGCGCGTCTCTGACACAAGTACGAGCAACACGGCCACTTTCCTTCCTATCACTTCGAGTGTCGTTTGACTGAACATTCCCAGTATAGATAGGGATTTTTTCTATTTATTTTCATCCGACCAATTCGACTTTTTGCCTCAAACTTGGGACGAGAATTTAGCCGGTATCTTGTAGGACAAATCGGTTTCTTTTTCTGCTTTGACACTTCGTCTCATCATTATGAGGTTGAATTTGGCTTAAAAAAGAGTTGTCTTTCTGAACTTTTTCTTATGTCTATATATATACTACAAGAACTGCGGATCACAAATATTCAACGCGTTAAAGGGTGGCCGTTTACCCACGACCACCTTATTAAAATTAGCAATAGCGTGAAATATCTTGATCTAACGCTAGATTCAAAACTTAACTGTAGTAAACATAACGTTTTCGAATGGAATCAAACTTCTAGTTTGAAAAGTAATCATCTAAAGCAACCTCTGCATGCTGCTCCAACCGAATCGACAACTAAGCAAACTACACCACTACATTTGTCCTACAAAATGATTGCCTTGAAATGACAGTCAGGGAAAATAGATTTGTTCAAATTGCCCAGCTACATGAAACGTGCCAGACTTCCGCCATTGAAGAAATTTATATATATATATATATATATATACATGAAAATTCGAACAAACTCTACTCCAACATGAACGCGTAATCCTTAAAACACCTTGAAGAACTAAAAGAAGAATACTTACCTCACAAACTTGTACAAGAAGTTCCTCAATTCAGATTCGTAGGAACAAAACAAATTCAAAAATAAATATTCTAACGGACGAAAAAACTCTTGAATACCAACGCATCTGCAACGAATGCCAGACTAAACAGTACTGAACATACATTTCCCCACGTAAATCAGGTCCTTCGGTTTAAAGTTTAAGCTGGGAAAAGAAGCAATAAAAATGAAGGTTTGCATATATTAAATAGCTAATACGCTAATTGTTTGGATCGGTTCGATTGGATGTATTACTCGCGAGCGGCAACGAATCGACAACACAGCCACAGCGTATGATCATTAACTAACTTTTTGTCTCGCGAACCACCGTATACGAGACAATGAGAATCGACCAAAGATTGTCCCCGTTATTATCCGGCTGTACGGACATGGCCGGCAGCGAGGACTACACCTGATACATCGCCGGTGAACCGATTCTTATCTCCTTTATAAATGCATGTCGTTCCCCCTCCTACGTGGGGGATATTTACAATTTAAATATTTTTATTCGAAAAACAGGTCTCCACGGATCTCAGCGATGTTGACGCTATTTCGGTGTAATAAGCTTCTATATTTAAAGCTCACGAGGGGTGAAAATGGTATGCTTGCACACATTCGATTACGACCCCACATCAGTATGCGAGTCTGACCAAACTCGACATTATCTACTTGCACTTCTCTCTTCAAAAAAGAAAATCACGAATGCACGAATCAAAAGTGAATACTTTTCTTCTTGCGGGTTAAATCTTTTCAAGTATTTTCCTTCGCAACTAATAAAGAATTGAGGATGCATTCAACATGTTCTAGAGTATAAAAAAATTGCGTCCATTCTAATTTAGCTGAATGTCATTTTCTATTTATCGCAAAAACCCAAGGTATCATGATAGTTTATGTATCTGAGAAGCTTACAGCTCGAGGAAAAGAAATGTTTTAAGTTAAGAGATGAAAGATAACGGAGTTGTACTTCATACCAGTTTAAAAAATGTAAAATTGAGATAATCTCGTTTTGAGTTTTATTCAAACGTTACAGACCGCTCGGAAGATCCTCGGAAAATAAGCGGTTAACATTTTTAAAAATATCTTCCACTCATAAGGGTGATGGAGTATAATTTTTATTTACACGATACCTGTTACAAGCTGATGAAAGAAAAGATTAAAAAGAGAAATTTTCATTATCAACTGACCCCTTAAGATTCATGAATTCTGAATACACTGCGATCGACGCCACACACACATGTCCCAAACACACGCATGAATTTAATTAAATCGTTCACCCGAGCCTATTTTTCACCATTCGTTCAGATGTTAAACGAGTGTGATAATAATCTCTTCCCGGTATATGTCAAGCCGTAAAGTTGCACCCGAGAATTCCATCGGAGCACAGCGTATACTCCGGCGAACGAATGGGAAATGGCATCGGCGCAAAAGTGAGACTGATCATTCGCAATCGAGTCGGGAATCAGCGAGTACGCAAGCCTCCGGTGAAACGAATATCCGACGACGGGCTCGTGCTCGGGAGGGTCTTGGAAAAACAATATGAGGAGTTTCGAAAGCGCCCCAGCGCGAATTCGCGAGCTCGGACTCGGAATAATTGTAAAGAAGCCGGCTCGAGCCAGTGGAGGAATAGGGTCGCGAGCGACGGGCTCACTCTCTCGCTCGGAATAGTCCGATCGTCCCTCTCTTCTTCCCTTCCGGCCTTGATCGAGATTCGACGTCGATAATTGCGACGCGAGCTGTGACTGTCATTTCGCTATTTACGCGCTGCAGCGGCGGAATTAAATTATATCCGTTGAGCGCGTGTCGATGACGGAAATTGAATTCGTCGTTCCAGACGTCTCGTGAGCCAACTCACCGAGTGTAAACTTGAGTCAGCTTGTATGGACTCAGGAATCTCGTGCCGGATGAATTTTCGATGAGAATGAAAAAAAGAAGACAAGTCGACCAATTGTTGAGAGGCTCTCGTCCGACACTGCCAGCCCGAATGTTTCGCTGTCGCGATTGTCGCGTTTTCAAAGTGCTCCTCGCATTTTGTGAGAAATTGATGCGCCATTCGTGTAGATCAAACGAATTGGAAGGGAAAACCGCTGCCAACTGGATTATAGCAGCGTGCTTTCTCAAAGAGGATTAGTGTTAAAAAGAATATTACGTGAGATATCGCTGCTTCTTAAAAAGAAGTATTTGATTAAAGAATGGTTAGTGTGAGTTGTCACGGGTACAGACAATTTTCAAATTTTTTGGGTGATAATGATCAATCTCCAGTATTATCCAACGTTTTTCGATCTGTAGATTGAGTTAATGAAGTTCTAAAGTCTGATTCGAACGTTTGATTTTTGCCCCATCCCAAAGCTTTCTCTTTGAGAAAGCAAAACAAGGGCAGATTTTTGTTGGAGCGTACTTCTTCGATCGTGTTTCAGATTCGAAAAACTTATTCGCACTAATGTTATTGCGTGCGGGTGATGAGGTCGATACTCTGTACTTTCTAAATTTAAAATACTTAAATGGAATACTGATAAGGTAATACGGAATACGGATATTGGTAGAAAAGAAATTTGATGAATTGTGGTTATCATCTATTTTGAATCTAGAGAAAAAGTGGTGATTAGCTCATCACGAAGGGTATCAGATCAATTCTTGTGGGGTTTTCTTTTTCTGAGTAACTGAAGTTCAGAACTGAGTAAAGAAGTCATCCGATGGACGTGTTTACATCGATTTTTATTAGTGTAGAAAAACGATTTACCTCCAAATTCCAATATTTCCTGGAATACATAACTAAACCTCAAAGAAAAAAGAAAATGTTTGAGAATTAGTCAACCGTTTGAGAGTTATTGAATCGCGATTTTGCGTAAGTATATTGCCATCGAAACGTCTTGTACCCCTCACACTCAATGCGGATGTTGATAAGGAGCTGAAAAGCATCCACGAACGAAGATGAAAATTTCTTCTTGTGCTGACCGTCTGATAGCAAGTCACGCGAAAAGACGATGTGACTTTTGAATTACGATTTTCCACAGCAAAAAACGCACATTGGCAGATTCTATGTAACTACCATAAACTCTTGACGACTGTAAATGTAACATGTGTTACGTGGAACGTTACATTATCAAAAACAACAAAAAAGCTCACTGCAATTAATTCCTCGTTGTTAATTCAGAGGTAGAATGGTTCTCGGAAATTGTGTCACGTTATTCCGTGGAGAGACGTATACACACGTATATACAGCCGCCCAATTCTAATTTTATCGGGACGCGTTTTGCTCGATTGTTTCAGCCAGTGGCGAGCGACAAGAAAGTCAAATTAAACGGCTCGCTATACACAGAGGGATAATACACCACTGGGTTAATTGGCTGGGCAGTAACAAGTACCACTCGTCTTATCGCTTATTCATCGCGTCACAGTCGAACAAGTGAGCATTAATTGATGTTGACAAGTGAGCGAGTTGTTTCGGCAAGGGAACCATAAGCGTCATGCGTTGTTTATGCATGCCGTGACGTAATTTGTAGACCACACGAATGCATGAAACACAATAGCCGGATAAAAGCGACTGTTGAATTTTGGTTAATTCAATTTCGAACAGCGAGCAGTTGGACACACGGTTGATAAATCCTTTGGCCGGGTACGATCCTTATTCCGGGGGGAAAAAATTATGCCCAAATTGTGCACGAAAAATTATGTGAATCACGTAATAACTTGACAATTAAAAAATCGTTGACTCATGTACCGTAAGGAATTTCGAGAACGCGGCGAGCTGAGCTATTTCAATAACAGGATAATTTTGTTAATCCGCGAGTATCCGTGCGAAGCGCGCGCGCATATCTCGGGATCGATTAGAGTCGCAGTTGATAATAAGAAAGCCGACTCGAGCTTTGCACTTTGTTTCGTTTTACAAGCTCGAGAGTACAGCGAGAGGAAGGAAGAATGCGGTACACGAGCTGATTGCATCGAGGAGCGTGCTGCGTGCGGGCGGAAGTTGATGGTAAAGAGGCCGAAGGTCGTGGGTGTGTACCCTTTGTCCCCGCCTGCCCCCCCCCCTACACCCCTGGCTCGGCCAGTGCCAGCATAATGCGCGCACTTATACCAGAAACAGAAGCAGCAATCCGTTTGAAGATGTTTTCATTACACAATAAAACGGACACTGAGTCTATTCAATTACCGAGGCTCGAGCCGCGGGGCTTCCTCGGAGAAGAGAAGACGCAACATAAAGGAATAATCTGATTACACTTTACCCAAGAGGTACATTCGCTTTGATGCGTGTGTCAAGTTTCAATCGGTACAACATTTTACTCGCTATAAATAAACTTCATCCGATTAAACCAAGTTTTATATATTCGTCTACGGCCGAACTCGGTTTTCGTCAACCGTCGATTAACAATATCCTGATGGAATAAAGGCATATATCTGTCGTTGATATACACTTGCTGTATTGTTTGATGAAATTATTCTTCTAATGAGAAAAATACTTGATGAGGTCAGACAAAAGCTCGTTGGCGAAACGTTGCCAGTTGGTGTTCTTTCAGATTTCTCTCCCTAAGATCGTTGGTCAAGTGTATTCTGAAAAATGACGGGCATTCCAAACCATAAAAGGCTCAAATAGGCATCCATTTTTTCCGGGCTACGTAATACTTCGCCCGGATAAGTATCTTATTCAAAATTATCCAGCAAAATATATAATTTTAGACCTTGAATGAGGCAGCCTGTGTCTGGCAAAATAAGCTATAAAAAATGAGAGATATTACCCCAATAATTGATTCAATCCGTAAGAAGAAACGTATTCGGGCGCGGCAATTCAGATATCATATCATCATCAACCGTATCATTTTTGACATTGATGATCTAATGTAAATTGGGGAAAGTAGACGGTAATCAGTGGAGTCCATTGACAATTGTTTGTGTGCATAAACTATAAGCTATGAGAAATCAGTGATCTGTCTCAAATATCATGAATAATCAATTCAATTCCCGAAAAGAAAAGTATCCACAGCAATTCCTATAATACCTATCAATCAAATTAACGTTCGACGCATTGTAAATAACGTGAGATGAGACAATAGTCGACGAGAGTCCCATGAACAATTGCCGGGTGACGGGTAATTCCCGGCATATTATCTCAATTTACGTTCAACCGTCAATGCGCGTCGAAAGTTAATTCAGTTGATAATTATCATAGAAATCCTTGAGTACTTGTGTTTTTGCAGATTAAATCGACCAGTCATGTTATTTAGTCAATATTGCTCATTTTTAGAGATTACTAGCTGAACGTGCTGCGCTGGCGATCTACATCCATATACGTGCCAAAATTATATTATAATTATTGTTTTCACTTTTCTCGACAATGATCTTTTCCACGTATACATCAGTTTATTTCATCAGGGGATATTTTCAAAGCCAACATTCATATTTTATTCGGTTTCTGAAAAAAGATTTGATCATCAGAGCCTCAAAACTCATCACTCTTAACTTTCCCGATTGTTACCCAGTGCTCCCAGCTTATCTCTTGCCTGCACTCGCTGCCTGTATCTATATCGCATTCACGTCTAACGTGGTTAGCTGTGTAACATTGTAGCTAACCGGCTTCACTTAACGGGCCGTCACTTTTAGATATAAGGAATGTTACACCTGCGGTATTATCCCCCCTTCGAAAAAAGCGGGGGTTGTCTCGTCGTAAATTTTCAATTATCAAATCCTGCACCTGCACTGAGAAATCTGATTATGAGAGTTTACTATTGCAACATAGTAGAGAAAAACGTAGAGAAGTCGATCCTGCATTTTACAACTCAGAGTACTTTTCTACAGTAAAGTTTACAATAATTATCTACAATACAATAATAATAGTAAAATTTGTCATTATCGTTTGCTTTGTCAATTATTCTAAAATTTACTATTTTATTAGCTTTTTACTATAATTTTTGCTAGTTTTACAATTATTGCAAGTAAAGCCTTACTTGTCATGACAAATTTTACTGAAAGCTTAGTAATTTGAACTATGATACTTTACTATGTATGTGTAGAATGGGTCGCATAAATGTGATAATGAAAGTTATTTATTTGCAGTTACAATTACTATATAATTTGGATGGTCAAGTTTACCATCACCTAGCTATCAAACCCATATTTAACTAAAAACCTTAATGAAAAAATAAAGTAACCATTACAGCATTTGCCTGTCGGCGTGAGCTCACGTACGATCCGAAGGAAATAAAAATCATCCCGTGTATCAGGAAGTTTAATTGGATAAGTGCGGGCGGACATTCGACGGGTCGATTAAGAGGCTTATATAAGGCGCGCCCACGTGTTTATCATCATCGGCGCTAAAACTTTTCGCGCAATTATACAAGTTTGAAAATGTTTCCACAACCGACCCGCGGCGAGAACACGTGTCCGTGTGATCCCCGTTGACGCGGCCCACGGTGCGTATACCAGGGGGTCGGCGAATTTCAGCCGCATAGTAAAGAGCTGCTGCCGACGAGATGACTTTGACGCACACCGAAGTATACGTATCTATATTTATATACGCGCGTAAACGGATTTGGGATGATTTTTCATGCGGCTGTTTTGGCACGCGAGGGGAATAGAGCGACGACCAACACAATTATTCCGTACGGTCGCGCGAATCTATACGATGAACGGAGAGCTCGGAAACTCCGCACATGGTTTCGTCGGTATGCAGCGCGCGCCGGTCTGGCTTTGTCCGAGATCTATTTTCGAATTTCATCCGCGGTTTCGGGGGAAAAAAAATATTATGCTTCTTGAGCGAGTGCGTGGAGTCCCCGCTGGAGTTTTATCCTCATGAATCGTGGAGTGAGTATATGAATTCTCGATGAATACCTCTCGGCCGTACTCATTGTTTACGCAGACTCTGAAGACGATCTGGTCAAGCTCATTGCGCGTAGGTTACCAACGGATCATCGGATTCGAGGAAAATTTCACAAGTACCCACTCTCTATATTTTAAGAAGTATAAAATCAGTTTTTAATATCAAATAATTTTTTCAAGTGCGTTGATTTGAGGAATAATAGCTTTGCATTCAGAACATTATTTATTGGCTGAAAATAAAAAAATTAATTCATTGACCAAAGTAGTAAATAGTTTGCTTATTTTCTAGTGAATGTTCACTATTCATTCATCATTTATGCCATTTATACAGACGACTAATAGTTTTATTTTAAATTTAGAAAGAGCGGAAAGAAGATGGCTATTGATTTCGAAGGATATCTGACTTTACTAAATGCATAATATATTTCCTTTTCACCAACGATCACTGTTTCTAGGATAGGTGGATCAGAAGGAAATAATACTACCTAAATTTAGAAGTTAAAATCCACTGTTCATTGGTAAAAATTCTATGGCTGATGAATAAATAGTGAATGTTCACCTGGAACATTCCGTATTTGAGATGGTCAAAAGTTACTATTCATAATTAAATATTACATCACTATTTATACGACTCGTGCAATTTTTACTATCAAAAATGTTTAACCAGCCTCAAATCAGAGGATATAAGGTGATTAATGATTTATTTAAGGGGCGAGTGAGGGGGAATCCACGGTTCACCGGAGCAAACTATGCAAACGGGCTTATTACGATGCACGTGATCGAAGGCGAAAAAAAGCCCATCCAGACTTGTGGACTTGATTAAAGTTTTTTTCGTTCTCGAGGCTCACGCAGGCGGGGGAGGGGTACACGTCGTCGAGCAAAGAGGTTCTCTTCGCGACATCACACCGGACCCATAGTGCAATTGGCGGTGGTTTTTCAGCATGTCACATAAATTTGTCGCGCGACGGGAGGTTTGGGGCGTGTTGGCGTGTATTAAAGATCACTCGGCCGATTAGCCGTGCCACGGCATTGTAGTGCCGTGTTTGGACGGCAAAATTATTCAGTGTTACCGCGGCAAACACGTGCGAGAGCATATAGCCGATGAAAAATCCAATGTCTGTGTGTGCGCGCGTGCCACGCGTATTTGGGGACCGACTCGTGAAAACGACGAGGTCTGGCGAGCGAACGACGAAGCTGTTTCGTGAAAATCACTCGTGGTTCCCTAATGCGTTAAGCCCCGATTTTCGGTCGGAACTCCCTTGAGCCTCTGTCCCGCATCGATCAGTCACGCCGCCGAGGGAGGAGGGGACGAGTTTCCCGAAAAATTTGGACTCCATCCCAAGGTGCCGCCCGACTCGGCCTGGTTAATTACAGACCGATCGAGCTCAGGCATGCAACATCGAGGGACACATCGAATGCAATTTTATCGGACGCGCGAGGCTGTGACGACTTGCCCGCGTGCTCCGACACCGTTTGCCTCTTCTGCCGTTCTTTTCGAGCGATCGTCTCGCACCCGAGTCGCAATATGTCAATTACTGTGAAAATCGGTAGAATTGCTGCGACGTGCACTGACGAGAAACTTATTGCGATAGTTACTTAACTTTTATTATGTTTCATTAGTACACAATATTGACACGGCTAGGTGATTTTAGTCAACTTTACTATTCAAATCTTAGTGATAATTACAGCAACAAATAACATACGTTATCGTATAGTACAATTTTCTATGTTTCTAGTAGAATGTATAAAGAAGTTTGTACGAATTCAAGATAGACCAATATAGTTTGAATTTATTTGAAGTGTGGTTATTGTACGTCAGAGACAACTCATGAATAATTCACTTTCATTATAATGTTCCATTAATAATTTAGTAACATTTCGTATGCAGCTTATATACAACTAAGTAGAATTATAGTAAAAAATTGATGAAACAGTCAAGCTTACTATAATTTACATAGTAAACGGTATTAGGAAATATTACAATATGCAATGATTATTGAACCCTTTACAGGAAATAAGATACTTTGACTTATAAATATAGCATCGACGACTATGTTTTACTCAATTATTTGTTGAAATAGGAAACTCATAATCCGTTTTTTCTCAATGTTGGATATCACCGCTGCTTCGTTCGCAAAAGTGTTCCACGATCTATAAATAATACTCCAACTAATAGCCAGTGAATCACGTGAGAAATTGCGATGGAGGAAATATCAATTTTGCAGATTCCGTCTAGCCTGTACCATTCTCATACTCCGTATGTAACGCGATAATTACAAGCCTGTATAGATCGACGGGTGGAAGTTCGGTCCCGAGCAACAGGAGGTATACGCTGCTGCGACAAGACCAATCTCACGTCGGATTAATATTATAAATAATGAAAGTTTGAAACTCGGCAGTATTTCCTCGTTTTACTAAACGACGGATTTGTCGTGTCGTTTTTGATCCCTTCATTCTCAATCCTCGAAACGAGCATTTCGTTTCATTTCGTTATACTTCTCCTTTTCCGTGATTCCTTTGCGAAGTTCAAAATTAATGAACGCAGTTTCGTAGATGATTTTTCCCTTTTCGTACGTATTTCCATCAGCAGCTGCAAGTTATTACAAACTCAAATCGAAAAAGTTCCGTGAACAATTCGATATAAATATAACAACTTGGCCAGCTTGGAAGAAGCAGAGAGCTATGGCATTTGGTCTATACGTACAAAGTTATATTCTTCAAATGTAGAGAAACATCATGATTTTCAATGCAATGTGTGTGTAACGACCAATGTCTATCAAGATGCGCCAATAATATTTCTTACAGATGATTCTATTGCCTGATATAGATGAAGCTTATTAGGATAGAGCACTTCGAGCTATCTGTTAAGTAGCACCAGGTGGGCGATGAAGACTGGGGATATTTGAACCAAAAGTCTTTCGAAAGGATTTCAGCTACTCTAGAATTTAATTCTTCAGAATCGAATGGCAGTCGAAACCAGTGCATCCCGTCAAATCCAAACGAACAATCCCATCGATAATCAGCCGGCACGCACGCTATCCACGTTTATCACCATACTGTTGGAAATACGATCGTTGAAATTGACATACACGTGGAAAAAGTTCATTTAACAATGACAGTTTTGTATTTTGATTGATTCGACAAATGACGAATTATTAGTCTTGTGGCTACGGTAAATAACGATTTTCTCCAAGAGTTTTATCCTGATTATCCCTTTTTGTATATTCTGATCGACGTTCGTCGCTAAGATGACGTTGACGTTGTTCAAACGACAATTTTTTCAACGTATCACTCCATCGTATATCTTTCAAACGGCCAGGACACTATCAAAACAATCCTCGTCAGCTGATCAGTGTGCTACAGCTTTATATAGGTATGTCGTGAGTGAACTGCTCGAACAAATGCATTTATAACCGTTGAGCATAATGTGTGCGTGTATAAATGTATTCCCATCTGCAAAGTCGAGTGATGGGCAGTAATTAAATACAAGTATATAATGCAAATTTTTCAAATCCTTGTATGCATACGTATTAAAAATATTACTACGATTTATTTATACTCAAATGCGATTTGTCCAAATACTCAAATCAATCACGTATAAATTTGATAGTTTGCATTCGATACTTCAATATCCATTTCTGACTGCAAGCTCATAGTCGCTCGTGAGTGAGGTATAAAAAAAGTCGACTTACCTCTGGCTCTGGTCAAAGCATCACAACACTGTATATAAGCTCGTGCAGCAGCAAAATCAATTCACAGAACGATGGGTAATTCGGGGAACACGACAGAGTCAGGGGTAACACGTATAAGAAGTGTTTTGGTGCGCGCACAGTAGCCTCTTGCGTAGTCGCGCGAGTCGAGACTGTGTGCTGAGCGTCGCGGGCGTCGCGGCGCCGCGAGTCGACTGCGTCTGGCATCGGCAGCTCGCCGGCGGTGGCGTCCCCGATTGCCGCCACCGTCGCCGCCACCGTCGCCGCCACCGCCGCCGCCGCCGCCCCGTCCACGTGCTCTGGCCGTAGTTGTGCGCAACCGAGCGCCACCCGCATATTTGTATATATACCAGCCGGTAGACCGACACGCCGCCGGCACATCGATCCCCGCGCCGCACACACGCGCGATCGGATTCACTCCCTCGATGAATAAACTGCCGTATATATGTACACGCGCCACCTGTGACACCAAGCTCATCGGGACTTTTCGCTCGAGTTTCACTCTGACGGAGCGGATCGAGAGGTGGTCGAACCGGAGAATTTCCCTGCCGAGAAAAATTCCCCCGTTGAATCGTCAATGCGTATAGGGAGCTAATGTTGGTTAATAATGATTCGACGGGGATCATTGTCGCGAGGATACACTTCTCTTATTTCGGATTCGATCGATACTATTGTGTTTGGGAAATATTATCCATGTTTTATATCCTATGCTACGAGCCCACCCATCGACGCCGCATTCAACTTTGACAATAATGGATGAAAAGTTAGTATTTATGCGTTACTAAAAAGGAGAATAGTAATATTTACAAAATACGGTTTGTTCTAGTGTGTGTGCGCGTTGAATAACTTTTTCATCACTTGTATCGAAAAGTTGATCATTAAACCTTAGTTTTCTACACTCGTGATGAAAAATAATTTTCGATACTAGACCCAAAGTCGATTTCTATGCTCGTGTGATTACCACCCTCGCTTTGCTCGGGCGGCAAACCTCCCACGTGCCTAAAATTCGTCTTCTGGTCTAGTATCGAAATGTACTATTTCGAATGATCTATTTTATAATGTGTCTCGTAGACTGTTCGCGACATATACGACGCGCAGGCACATGGTTAATTGATATAGATAGTATAGTAGCTACATATCTAGATGCGCCGCACGCTGGCGATCTATAGTCGTAGGGTTTCAAATTATATTATGATTGGTTTTACTTTTCAATTGACAAGGATATTTTCCACGCAATTACATCAATTCATCTCATTTTGCGCATTTTCAAAACTTACATTCATACTTTATGCGACTTACGGAGAAGAGATTTGGTCGTGGTAAACCAAAAAATCATAATTCATTATTCTTAGCTTCGCCGGTTATTTCCCTCGCACACAAAAGAATACCACGAAATACCAAGGAGTACCAAATAATACATATTACGTATTGTTTTTTCCATAAAGGCCAATACCACCGGTGTATGTGCCTATGGTCTATATACGAGATATGTAATAATTTATAGATACATAGCCGATGTAAGCGCCCTTTGGATTTCATATTTACGCGTTTCTATGATACAGCAGTATATAGAGCGGCACGGAATATTGTTTGTAGTTAAGATCAATGGGGGAAAAAAACGTTCTGTACTGTCAGCAGGACGCTTACATCACTAGTTATTTTTCCCCACTAATTTCTACTTCATCTAATTTTGCTCTGTTGAGCGAGCATTTTTTTAATACACTTATCAGCAGCGTGGAGTGGCTGCCCAACCTTTGGGTCGCGTTCACGATGAAACTGTCAGATGCTTCGTGTATCGCAACCATCTAATAGCCACACATACGCAGATTAACGTTTTAATTTCCCGCTGAGATATTATCTGTCAATTTCTTGAATTTCACGCATCCACACATAGCCGGAATTTTCCCAAAATTATAACTCGACCAAATTTGTATATCACACGCAAGATATATACAAATATCAAACTGCCGAGAAGCTGTACGCGAACCGCAGCTAAGAAATCACTCAATCCACAGCTTTCAACTTTGATCCGCTCGGATCTGCAGAGACGGAGTGGAAAATCGATGAGGATTTGACGAAGCGTATTAAATATTATATTCAATTAGTCTCTCGTCCCGGCCGCGGGAAAAACTGGCTCTCTCTCTCTCTCTCTCGGGGTGGGGGGAAAAGTATGCAACAGGATGAAAAACGGGATAAAGTAGATGGACGCGCTGGAGCATGGAAGAATGGGAGAGAAATAAAGGGCGCACGGCGAGGGGCAGAAAGGGACGAGCACGCGGGGGAGAGGGGGTTGTCTATATGCGGCGCGGTTCAAAGAGCCCCATCCGCGCGCATATACGTACATACGATGAGCTCGCGCTTGCACGATCACTTGCGCACTCGTGTATATAGCTATGAAAGTATGCTCATTTATGCGCGCTCACGCAACTTGCGGCAGATTTTTTCTTTTTTTTTTTCTTTCAGAGCTCAGATGTGTTTGCGCACTTTCAATTCCCATGCTTTCTCTCTCTCTCTCTCTCTCTCTCTCTCTCTCTCTCTCTCTCTCTCTCTCTCTCTCTCTCTTAAATTATAATTTATATCATATTTCATCTACTACTACGAGTTTTTTTTATGCTATTGTAACATAAATTGATTCATAAGTTACAAAAAATAAAATTTATCCGAATCTGAATCGGAATCTCTTGTCGGTTTCTTCTGGCACAAGTTCTTTTGTTCTCGACTTGACTGTGCTCGTTATTGGATGGAATAATCCAATACGTCATGGAGGAATAACACATTCGAATCGTGTAGCTCTCTGACCTTCTTCATTTTTCTTCTCGGCGTCAAAGAGTTCGTTCCCCGGAGGGATTCGTGTAATCTTGTGAAAAGTGCAATCCTAAAACCTAATTAATAATAGTTGAGTCGAGGTAGCTTCAGCGCCGGACCGAACAAGCTCTGAATCATTTTTAATTCTGATCCTGTCGTTTTTAGTATAGGCTGAATTACTAAATCAAGACGCGCACACGAATACATTCGAAATTCATAAAAAAAACACGTTTTCTTCGGTACTTTTTGATCATATTTCTTTGGCGACAAACTATTTTCTCGAGGGTATTACTCTCAGATACTCATTATATTACTTTGAACTTTTTTCATGTTTTCCCGGTTTCAAGATTCAGTTAGAACTAATTGATGGCTTCTCGAGACATGAGAGAATGTAAAAAAAGGATTGGATTTCCCATCTTTACGCTTATTTGGTAATTTTACTGGAAAAATATAATTAGCTTAAAAGTGACCTTCACGTTCTAATACTTTCAAGTGAGGAATTCGACAATCTTGATTCAGCCACAAGAAAGAACAAGAAATGAATGATTACAGATAATCTAAAGCGCTTCATTCATCGAACACGAGAAAATATCACATTGTTTGTTTCTCGTAACGTGTTTTACGCTTTGGGATCAGAATAATTTTCCGAATAATTATCCGCACCGAATTTTTGCAGCAACTGATTATGTGCCCGTGTGAAAGTAGGCTCACCTTATGTTGAACCGAAATAATGAATTTTCGGGATTTTCGATCGCGATCTAAGAAGCTAGCGGATGAAGCGAATGAATTGCTTTCGCAACTTTCTCATGGCTCCCCTACTTTCGCGATTACCGCGGCCAACGATACCCTGATCATCCCAAATCTAACTTTTCCCCAGAATAATTGACTTTTCCTTCGCGGTCCGAGCGCACTTTGGCGCGGCGTTTCCATTCAATCCGATTCGTTTTGGTTTTCTCGCACCCTCGGGCTGTCCCGACCTATTGATCTCTCACCGCCGCCCGCGCACAGATTCACGCGATACCCTCTTCTCTTGCACTCCACGTCTCCCATTACTCTCTCCTCTCTCTCTCTCTCTCTCTCTCTCTCTCTCTCTCTCTCTCTCTCGATTGCCTCCCTTTTTTGCCCATCTCATATATATAGGATTAACTGCTCCCCGACTCGATTTCATTCGATCGACATCCCCGAGAGCGCGTTTCAATCATCTCCGATGATTTTTAAATGCTGGCGTGCGCGCGCGCGTTCATTCAAAATCGCATCGCGGAGGTTTTACCCGAGGCTCGTGCAGGACTCTGGCGGAAAGTCGGCCAGAGCGAACTTGTGAAAAATTCATCGGCCAAACGGAATGGAAAATCGAGATGGGAAAGCATCATTTACGAGCTCTTGAAAGTTTGGTTGTGCTATTCCGGTTTCCGTCATACGCGGTTTCCCCGCGATTATCCAAGGAAAAGCACAGACATCGTCCGTGGAACAACCTCTGATTTCCACCGTAGTAATTAAACGCGCTGGAATTCGTTCTCTTTCTCTCTCGGTACATTCGAAAGAAACACAGCTGGGTAAAAGACGACTTCTCACGTCGATTAGATCGGAGTTGGAGCGTCCGAAAACTCAGATTCAAGTTCAGCCGAGACTCGGATGACTTGTGGACACTTGGAATTCCCAAACAACGTTGGAGCTTCCTCTCGAGATTTCATTTCGAGCGGGCCGCTCGCTACGCCCCGGATGGCATCAAACTCGCGCGACGGCAACTGCATTACTCGCACGAGTCGGCGAGTTGCCCTCTCTTCCTTCATCAATAATGAGCCGCCAAGTTTGCGGCTCGATCAGTGTCGGAGATCGCGAGGGAGAGGAAATATTAACTCTCGGGAGCATTGGCGCGAATCCACTGGATAACGATACCCTCGAATTCGACGACGTAGCTCGTAGTAAAATAACAAAAGCCGAGTTACGAAGGTAAAAGCGTTTGTATTTTAAAGTATAAAAAACCGTGTATACAACTCTTGGTTAACAAAAAAAGAAGTAAGACTCGTCGCGAACACGATCGCACGTAGTATCATATCATAAATGTTCAAGTATAAAAATACATAATTACACCTATATGTATGTTTGTGCGTGTGCATGTATAAATATATACACATAACTCTACCGAACGTGAATTTGACTGGGGCATGACTTGTTGAACGCGTTACAGATGCAGACGGGTTTAGTGGCCGATCCGGCCCGGCTCACACTTGGTTCCTTTTTTTTGGTCTCTCTCAATCTCTCTCTATCTCCCGCGGCGGGAATCAATAATAAATATAAACGTATCACGCGACTTGACTGGGAATAAAATGTTTAACGAACATCAACGGTTAGACGCACGGCTGAATTTTTCTGGAGACAACCTCGGGACAAAGTGATTGTGTATCCGCGAGTTTTGGGGGTTGGGGCGCGCCATTGGGGCGGTGTGTGCCTCTCTCTCTCAATTCTTCTTGTCCTCCTCCTCCTCGTAGCCGTCGTCCTCGTCCGCGTCGTCGTCCTCGTCGCCCTGCTGCTGCTTGCTGTTGCGCTCCTCGGCCGTCACCTCGGACTTCTGGTGCGACTTGGACGACTTGGTCGACTTTGTCTCCTCGTGCTCGTCGCCCCGCTCCTGGTTCGTCTCCGCCACCTGAGCCTTGCTGCGCTCGTCCATCTCGTCCTGCTCCTGCTCCACCTCCGGCATTCCCTCCTTGCCTTCCCCGTCCGCGTTTGACCTGACCACGCGAAACGACCCAATTATACACCGATCGTCGAATCATTTTTACTCCTTCGCGCCGAGAGTTTCATTTTCCGTTGCCCAACAGTTTCGATCGATGAAACACGCGAGAGGATGGGATAGGGTATTTGTTCGAATAATAACGTCACTTTTATTGGACTGTCACACGTTTGATTTTCGCTAGAATTTTCTCTCGTTTGACTCTATTGTTCAACAATTTTTCTCAATAAAACACGTAGACCGATGCAATGAAAAGAAATCATCGAAATTAAATTTTTTCTTCCACTCATCTCAGGCACCAAGATCTTTTGTCGGCTCTAGCGATTCAAACGCGTGAAATAATCAAATGGAAAGGGAACTCAAGGGGTGACATTGAATCTGGACGATCCACGGATTTACTGACTTTGAGTTGGCGCCGGAGCCGTGCCTCCTGCCGTGTCTCCTCTTTGCTCGCCTGCCCCGGCTGCGGCTGCGGCTTCTGCCCTTGCCGCGGCGCTTCTTCCTCCCGCCGCGGCCGCTGCTGCGCCTGCGGCTCCTGCGCTCGCTCACCTGGCCGTCGTCGTCGCGCAGCTCGCCGTGGCCTTGGCACAAGTGCGCGCCACTACCCTCCTCGAGCCTCGCCCCCTTCAAGTCCATCGAGCCGCCCAGCTCCGGCGACAGCTGGAACACTCTGCCCTTGCTGTCCTTCGGCGTGACGTAGCCCGCGCTTATGCCGAACTGCAGCGCCTCCGTGAAGTAGCGCTTGGCCTTCTCCAGACCTGCCGATCGTTCAACAATTCGGATTAGGCACAATTCATTTGTTAATAGGAGAGCCTAGACTCATGACGGGTGAGGTTATGATTGTGTGGTAACTTTGTTTATTTTGCTCCCGATTGCATTTCAAATACGCCTCATTTACAATTTTCGTGTTTCTCAAAGTGAATCATCCCGAAAGTAGCTCATGCAAAGTAGCAGACTTGTAGATGAGATATCATAGATGAGGTGCCCTAAGATATTTTAGCGATTGTTGTTTTGTTGAAAAGTACGGATAATATTCTTCGATTTTATGTTTTTCCACGACAAGTCCCACCAATATTTACCCCTCAATCCTCATTCGGACTCCGGAGGTAAAATACGTCCTGACTCTCCCTCCGTTCGATTATTTGTTGAGATTGGCCAGGAGGGCAAAACAAAAGATAAAAACTTTTTCAATTTTTATCCATTCTCTCCTTTGAATTCGGGACATGGAAATTCGAGATTGAACGTATGGACTAACCGACATGGAGGGGCATCTCGGCGACGCGCGACGAGGCGGCTGGCTTCCTCTGCTTGGGCTTGGTCACCCGGCCAGCTTTAGCGGCTGGGTTGACCCTTTGAGAGGAGGGCGGCGGCGGCAGGGGCAGCCTCTGGCTGCCCGGGTACTCCTCGTCGCTCATCGCCGCGTCCATCTCCTCAAGCTCGACGTCGTCCATGAGGTCGTCGTGGCGGCGCGGCGGCCGGCCCCTCTCCGGCTGCCTCAGCGCCTGGTCGCACTCGTCGCCGCACAGCTTCCCTATGCACGAGGACACTGGATCCGTGTCACAGCATGTCCGTCTCCCTGCCCCCACAGTATATGCGTTACTCTACTTTCTTCTCCCCGATGGAAAAAGAAAAACCTCCGCCTCGATGGCTCCCATGGCAACCGTGATTTGGGTTCTTCCCCGTTTCCGTTGAAAGCCTGTGGGAGGCCCCGAGGCGGTGGCAGAAGGCAGATGGGACTCACTCGGTTTGTTCCGGTTTGGCCTCCTCGGTGGGGCCATCAGTGGGTCTCTGTGCTCTCGCGTCTCCCTATCCTCGCTACTTGGCCCGGCCGTCGGTTAGATCGCGGCTTGGCTGCGGTTGCGGTACACTCGTGGATTTTTTTGCCGTGGGGCCTTACCGGTCTGCTTTCAATGCTGATGGACCGCGCGGCCACGAAACCAACGGCACCGAGTCGATCGTCCGTCCCGCGTCAACTGACAATTTTGCTGTGTGACGTCCGTGTCGCGACTGAGTAATAACGCGTCCCGACGCGAAGCGACGATGCGCGATTTTTTCCCCGATCGAACCGCTGCCAAGTTCGCGCACCACCGATCGCACCTCGTTTCTTTTTCCCTTCCATTCCTACCTTCCGCGCGCGAGAACGACTGATCATACATGTATATATGCGTGTCGTTCGCGTGTCGATCAAGAGATGAGCTAGCGTTGGGTTTGATTGACTCGCACCTTCTCCGAAGCGTTTTGGAGAAATGAAATCTATTCCCCGGAGTATTCTCGATTCATATGTACTCTCGAACGAATTCCGAGATTATCGTGGGAGCTCGCGATGAATCGTGATTATATTGAAATTTCAATCTTCGAGACCGCGCCACGAACGTTTTATAAATTGAAACGCCCGACTTTAATTTAATAGTGGAGTTTGTTGCTGTCTTCTTTGCATGGGTAGTGCGTCGCTTGGCCGTCCAAGTTTTGCGGATGCAATGAAACAAAAAGTATTATCCTCGTGATGATTCGCCGCGATGAATATTATTGATTCTCGTTCGATACGGCAATAGAAGCGAGTCGAACAGATCGCAACTCTCGAGATACAGAAACAATGCGTACAACTCGAAATGAAGATTGCAATTGATAACCGAGTTGAAAAATTCTTTATTAACTGTAAATCGGTATCAAATGAAGCGAGATAAAAGACATAAAATACAAAACGCATCTAAAACTGAAAAAGGACGTGTAAAAAGTGTTTCACGGCTCGATGTTGGTCTTTGAACTCCTTGATCCTGCTACTTTAGACTTCGAACTGGACCCACTGCTCGAGTTTGGCTTCTTCTCAATCTCTGCACTCTTCTCGCTCGTGTTCGTCCCGCTGGCTTCCGAATCTTCACAGGTATTCTTCGAGGGTCTCTTCTTTTTCTCGGATCCTTCCCTTGACCTGTACCAAACAAAAGGACAATCGTTATCGAGAAATCTAACTCGTATCGTAACGGTGACTTTTCTCTGTCTCTCTCAAAATATTAAATATAAGGTCGAAATCTGCTCTTCCCAAACTTTGCGAGCTTTCCCATTACATCAAATTTCCAATGAACCACGAGCAATGTGGATCAATGTTGTCAGTTGGCATTGCGCGATCGACTCTGAGCGACGATGGTCGAACCACACGCGTATTTTCAAATTCGGTACTTTTTTAATCGGACAGAAGTGCGAGACACAAGCAGTACAATTACATAGACATACACCGTAGAATTACATTCATGCTCAGCGAGACAATCGGTCCCACGGCTGATTCCAACTCTACATCTATATACGTATAATCAACAGCTCATCCGTCGGTCACGTCGCGACGACTTTATACGTCCGCGCGAACGTGGAAAATTGGCGAACGTCAAGTGAGCAGCTGATGTAGACGGCCAGCCCCTGTGGACGCCGCGCGTGTTTTTTTACGTTCCGAGTCTGATGGCGAGTCCGTAGGGATGGTCCAGCGCCCCCACCCCGCGGGGACATCGTGATTGTTTTTTGTCCCCGGACTCGCCAGCTCGACAATTAGCTCGACACGTGGCTTGATTAGCTGTCCGCGAAGTGCAGCTCACTAAATTCGTTACTGTGCAAATTTAGCGTGCAATACCTTGGTAGACGTTTCACTGATCCTTGTCACAGTAGATATTCACTGCAAGCTCACCAGTGAAAAACCCGGACAAGAGCTTATTATCTATAAGTCACAGTACTATCTGAACTCCGGACAGTGGTACTTCGCTGTGATACAGTATTCGTTGCGAAGCACCAGTGAAACGTTGTTTTTCACTGTTTCTGTGCAGTGAGAATTTTGGAAAATTTACTGCCAAACGTCAGAGAGTATTACGAGTAGTATTTTGCTATATAGGAATAAGAGCGTAGATCGGAACTTTGTACATCTCACACGTGCAATAAAATAACCAATCTTTCACTATGAAAATTCAGTGAATTGTCGATCGTTGTAATACAGTGAATTTCGATTGAAGCAGCTGCGTAAATGGATTACATGGCAACTTCATTCACATGTTGCAGTTTCTGATTGAGCAAGCGAGTTGGGTGGCACCGATCATCATGATACTTTTCGATGTTTCATGTGTGCCTTCATTGTTTGTATACGTACGGCTTATTCGGTTTCCCGAATATATCCGGTTAATTCATCCGATTTATGAGCGTCCGCAGGATTACGGGTCATTCTGAATGTGAGCTTGCTATGAATATTGAATTGAATATTGCAACGAAAAAAATGGAATTTTCCACGTTCTACACTCAAAATATGCGAAAAAAATTTAATTCGACCAAGATAATGAACAAGTAATATTAGTGATGTTCGGTTTCGTGGAGACATGAAAATATTTGAATTGGAGAAATAAAATAGAGATTAATCTCGGCACATTCTGATTGGGGGATGAATATACATGGTGACAGAGCCAACATCGAAACGAAAAATTCCATGATTTTAAAACATGGTGGAATGTTTTCGAAAAAATGGTTGATGAAAACTCAATTTAATCTGTTGATGGGAGGAAGGAGAATTTCAAACTTTTAAGCTTCAGAGAAGACCGGAAAGAGTTTCAACCAATTTTTCTGAAAAAAATCCGAAGAGGTCAGATGCAGATGCCAGCAAACCGTTAGACTGTTTATGACTCGGGATATAAGGTATTGTAGTACCCATGAACCATGTCACGAAGTTTCACCGGGATTGGTGATTCCCAAAGGTTGTAAAAACACTCACTTCTAGTCAGTAACAAACGTAATGTATCTTATAAAACTTCATATCCCAGGGAAGTGTCATCCCGTTCCGAAGAACCATTTGAAAAAGCCAGTATTTGAAAGTCGGAAATACCGTGACACGTTGAGAGATTCGATTCGATCGATCACGTGACCTTCGGTCGTTTAAAATGCCCGTCGATTTGCTCTTGCTCAGTGCTGCTGATCGATTGAGTAATATAATTGAGTAAAATGAAACATTATATAAATCATTCACCAGCTTTTGCATATTCGACTATGAACTTGTGTAATTCATAGATATGTTTCGAGTCCTTCGATAAAACAAAGACTGTTGGTGCGCATTGGTAAAGATTGTCAGCTCCTCGCGCAGTGACCATATAATACGAATAATACGAACC
The DNA here is from genome assembly GCA_020882685.1 of Aphelinus atriplicis. Classification (NCBI taxonomy): domain Eukaryota; kingdom Metazoa; phylum Arthropoda; class Insecta; order Hymenoptera; family Aphelinidae; genus Aphelinus; species Aphelinus atriplicis. Next base: position 8,119,454 of record CM037074.1, read on the forward strand.
GAATCGATAAATTACGGACTCAATTGAAATCGTACCTTGCCACGCGATGCGAAAATTGAAATGAATTGTCGACTGAAACTTCAGATATCGCAAGAAGGCAAAAACTGTCATCTCTTGTGAATCTCACTAGAGCATTGCTCCTCTCGACGGTATAGTGATTATCGGACGGTCGTTACCGTTTGAGGCTGTCGGGCTCGGGGTGGGCCCGTTCCTCCACCGTCTCCCTGTACAGCTTGGTCCTTCTCCTGGCCAGCCTTTTGGTCGTTCGGCCACGGCGTCTGACCCCTGTGCGCCTGCGTGGTTTTCGCTTGGACGCCGCCGCCGCCACCTCCTCGGCCGTGGCCGGCTGCTCGCGACTCTTCTCCGGGAGCACCAGGCTGGACGAGACACGCAGCAGCATACCTTCCTCGTCCTCGGGGATCAGGTAGCCTGACTCCAGTCCGAACAGCAGCGCATTCTGCACGTACCGCTTCGCCTGATGCTTGCCTGCACGAGCCAATGTCACCATCGGTACGCTTATGATCGGTGGTGGTATGATTGGATACGAATATCTAGTAGATACAACATTCTTATGTCTCATGTGCATGTATATGAATACTTCATTGTAAATACTTATGAAATTGGATATTTACATTTTCAAATGCTTGTATCACATTACTCTACTTGATACATGCATTTCAATGTGGTATTCTCAATACTCTGTATTTGGAGAAATTGATCATGAATTTTTGCTCATATCCGGCTGCAGTGACGAGCAGTAGTTGAAAATAAGAGTTCAGCGAATGAACATTCTTCAAATATTTAATAACTGTATTTGAATACGATTTGTCAATATAATTTAATTCTCGTCTCATCTCCGTTTTTGCACAATAAACCAGAGGTCCATCAAAGGGAATCCGAGAATGATACGTGAATTTCTACGGCGATTCTTAAGGTTATATGTAGATACGTGAGAAGGATATAACAAGATCGGAAACAATGAAGTCTGATGGAAATCGTGCAGGAACTATCTGGAAAATTTGGGAAACCCTGTAGCTTCTCGATCAACTTTAACTGAACACTCTATAAAACCACGTCGTGAGCAACTATTTATTCATTGTTATTCGAATACCATGATTGATACTCAAATTAACCATATCGTATCGACTTCAAAGTGTTATAGAAATTTACGAAAGTGGATTTGACTCCTTGTGGACCTGAACAGTGTATATATACTACCATGTCGGGAGGGGGGATCACGTCGTGAAGATAAATCGGTTTAAAACCGCTTTTCAAAATTGAGAATCAAACGGTTGTTCTACCGTTCTCAAACGAAACGACACGGCGAAATCGTTGGTCGCAGCTCGCGAAATTTTATTCACCCACGTGGCGAACATCAACTTTCTAATTACTGCAAATGGGTTTGTGAGCATTGTTGGAATATCAAGTTGTAATTGCCATTGTAACTCTATTCCAACTGCGCGAACTTGGTTCGCCTCACCAACGAAACAATTTGATTTTCGTTCTCGAGCTGAAAGTTAGCGATTGCAGTCGGGATAATTGGAAACTCATCGCATTTATCATTTGACTTCACGAGCCCTTGTACGAGCTTCGGAATGCGTAATGGTTATAAGAATACAAGTCGGGTTAAGAATGAGAATTCACCAAGAAATGCAATCCACTCTCGCGAAATGATATTATTTTGAAAAGATAGAAGTTTTTCCAGTAATTTTTTAAAAATATTCAATAGCATGTAGGGTATATATAAGTCGCAAGGTAAAACTCTGGGTTTAGAACGCGTTAGGCGAATGACTTGACATGTGCAATAACAATTGTGGAATTGGGTTGAAACTTGAAGAATGAGAGTCGTTCGGCGTATGGGTACATTCCCTTGAGTCGGGATGGCACAAACCGTACTATTCATCGCGTGAAATGTCGAGGACACGCGGAAAACACCGGTAATCCGTGAGAATTCGCGATCCATGTAGGTGTATATGCAATCGACGCGAAAAACTATACTATGTCGATAAATTAAAAATCTGACGAGAGAGAAAAAAGAGATCAAAACAGAGAGACAGAACGTACCCTCGTCGATTCCATCTTGGATATACCGGTTGATCTTCTGTTCGAGCGATCGGCCCTGCTTCGGCTTGTCACCGACGCTCAAGAGGTTGGCGGCCGACTGGGGGATGGCGTGCTCCACCAGGTCGTCCTGTTCGCTGAGCTCGCGCAGCTTCGTCGAGCTCGCAGCCGCCACCCGGTCCCACGCGTACGGCGTTGGCGAGCGCACTAGCCTCCTCGACGAGTCGCCCGGCCTCCGGCGCACCTGACTGCGTCAAAAACACAATCCCTTTCGTATACTTTGCCCGGGGTGTGGAGCAACCGAGACAATCACCTGTTCTTATCGAATCGGATCCACTGCGGCCTCACGGGGTTGTTCGCTCCGCCGTTCTCCACCGCTGCCAGGCTGCCTACGACGTTAACGCAGAATATGATTGTTTCGTTCGACTGTGAATTTTCACTCGATTTGAGATGCTACAAGTTGGGCGACTCGAGAGTACTCTGATTGAGAATTGTCGTTTCCATATTCGATTATTTTTCTAGATAGAGACTGAATAAAAATGTATTAATATAATATGACGAGTATTGGATTGCTGCATACAAAGGATAATATAATCCAGCCATCTATACGTATTACTGCTTGACTTCATTTTTGGAGTAATTTGGAAAAAAAAGGAAAATAGTGATGAGATGAAAATTGCAATACTAGAATTCAGTACGAGCGGATTCGTAATGAATCTCAGGAAAATTAAATAGAATTATTATTTTGATTAATTTTCGATGGTAGACCCCATTCGAATCATCTATTCATTTGGGGAAAATTTATACGTAAGACAGTATTCCCTTCTCCTATAGATATGAGTTACCCTTCAATTTTCCCTCCACTGCATTCACGTTTCCATAATCAGTTAATTCAATTAGTTTATTCAATAGTTTATAGAGTAATTGTTTTACTGAAAAAATGGTATATGCACGATATCTGCAGACTCTTTTCATTTGAGAATATAAAACTTATCGATGATCCAAACAGTCATTTCCCACCTAATTTCAGACGATCAATGACGTATTCGGATCCCTCGTAGAAAGTCACATGGAAAACGAGCATAAAAATCGCGCCCAAATGATTTCACCAAAAATGTATAATGTCAACAAAAAAGGGGACCTCGCGTCGAGATATATAACCTCGAAAATCGTGGAGAATCGTTGCGCGATATCTATGGTTAGTCAAGTGCAAAGAGTTTGGACCTTAAGCAAGCTATGGGAAGATGGTTCGCACGGGGTACGCACCGAGAAAGCGATAGACCAATTCGACGACATCGGACTCCTTGGGCTTTGGTACCAGTGGCCTTTTGCCGATCGGTTGAGGTTGATGGAGCTGTTGGCCAAACGACTCCTGCCCATCGTCCAGCTTCTTGCGTGGCGCCATTTATCCCCCGCGATGTCTCGAGCCTCCAGCCGAGCCTGCCCTATAGTCCAATGCACCCTACTGGAGTCTCAACCGCCTCCTGTGCACTGCACACTTTCCAACGTTGCGCCTGAAGTTCGACAAGGATTTTAAAAACTCGTCAACTTTCAGGATATATCAATGTATATACTCTATAGATGCATTTGTTTGTATCGTGAGCTCGCAGAGTCTTTCCGATCGAACTTTTTCGACATCCTCGGACGGGAAAATTAACAATTAAATCTCTTATGTGAGGAATCGTGATTTTGTAATGTTTAAAGATTCATCACATTAAAAGCATTGAAAATTTTAAGACTAGTATAATGACACTCTTTTTATCCAAAATCGTAAAAATTATTTCGTATTAATTCACATTTTACGAGATACGTTCAGCTTTTGACTGATCGATAGGATTTACCGAAGATAAATTGAGTACAATTTTATTGTTTGCTCAGGCATACCTCCATGAAATGTACTTTTCTTCGTTGGGAAGTATATCGATACGATAATCAGTTGGAGAAATTAATAAGTCGTTAAACCTTCGTATTTAGTATCGTACAGATACTACAGTATCAATCACAGTCACCAGTAACAATATGAAGAAATTTTGAAAACCACTGGTAATTTCGACATCCGCGACGCGTTCATCCGACGGTAACCTAGAAACTTTAGAGGAATCCGAACGACCATATAAACTTTTGTCACCGCAGTTACTACCCATTTGAATTTTTCCGATTTTTACGATAACGAAGCAAACCATGAGATATAAATACTTCCCAAGGGAATGCTTTGTTTAGAAAAAAAAAACTGCGATACTCGCGATAAAGTGAATTTAAAGTTGTACACCGTGAAACGACGCCGGTCGTATAAATACGAAAACAGGACAAATATAACAAAGAGAGAGTGAGATAGGAGGAGAGGAATTTTTTCACGATTCCGGGTCGCTTCGCGAAAACACTGCGGGTAATTGTTACGAAAGTGGATATATAGGCAGGGGAGTTTTTTACGGGGGCGCACGTGCTACCCCGCGCGTGTGGCCTTAATACTTTTGTTTTTGCTCCTGCACGTGTGCCATTGCGCGGGATTTCAACGGCCGCGGCCGGATCATCTCCGCATGCCGGGGGCCCGCAATTTCACCCGCTACATCTCTATACACATATGGGCAAGCGTATACCGCGAGTCGCCCGAGCGAGGCTCAACGAATTTCGTTCGATACCTTTTTTTTTTTTTTATTTCTATAAGCGAGCGATAGGTTTGATTGATTGATTGGTGCGGACAGAAGTAATACCAGAAGTTCGTTCGGTTGTCGAATCGGTAGCGTCTCCCGAGAGTCTTCATTAGTCGATGTAGACCTGCTGATGATATTTTCACTTCCCGTATACGAGTCTTTGCATTACGTAGGTGTCGTTTCGTAAGCTCTTCTCTTGTGACCGTTGGGAATTCAAGACGGATACTAAAGAGTGCGTGAGAAATTCTCTACCGAATTCACACATCAGAATCGATCAATATCATCTGCTGGTGCATAGTTCACTTGCGAATCGATGGTAATAATGGGTAGGTAGTTTTAGCTATTTCAGAATCAATGAATGCTCATTTCTCTTCCTGAATATTGCAAACAACGCTGAGAATGTAGCCAAGAAGAAACAAGATCGTCTCGCAAATTACCCATACTCAAAGTGTATTTTTGTATTTTCATGATGTTTGTTTTTGTGTATCCATGCAAATCCAACACATCGATATCAGCTGGAAAACGCAGAGATGGACGTAATTCGATCGTGAAATTTTGTCGGATCTTTTTTTTCGAAGCCAAGTGGATCTTATCCGATTCATCTCTTCGTCTGGAAATGCCCAAATTATCGATGATCAGTCACTTCCTATCCTAATTTTCGACGGACAATTTAAACTATGAAAATTTGAGAATATTGCTAACAGAAAACAACAAATTATCGATTCAACCAGCAAAGAGGGGTCACGGCCATTTCTATCATAATTATCAACCGAACCAATTTTCAACCAATAGACGATTTAACGTGAACAGAGACTCTACTGATGTCGTGAATTAGGTATTTTGACAATTGTTCGGGTACATAAACAATAAACATCGCATTGGCGATTTGACGTAACGATGGAGACAACAGCTGACAGAAATCACTACCCGTTCGGTACGACCCCCATTCAAAATATTTGGCAGTACGAGCGACGGTTTTGCCTTTGCCCGTTTCTCCTCCCACAGGTACAAGCGCGTGCGGCGTTTAATCGCTCTTTCATAGCTCGCGAGTTTTTTGCCCTTGGACGTCGGTTTGTGTGGGTGTGGCGGTTTGGAAAAGCAAAAGGGATGATCGATCGAAGAAGCGTTTCCCCGAGTCGCAAAGCTGTTGCTGCTGCTGCCCCTCGTTGGGCGAGAAAGGACCTGGCAAAATTGCGCTCGACCCCAGAGGACATAACTGCGCCAAGGATCTTCCGCTGCTGCGCCCCGGCTCGAATCTCGTTAACGAAGCTGCGACACCAAGCCGTTCTTAATTCGTCATGTTTATGGATGACAGCTCGGCTCTTTCTCCAAAGAGATTCTGCGCGCTCTCAACTTGCCGAGCGTATTTTGGACTCGTGTGAGAAACTAGGGACGTTTGCAACATTCCTTTGCAGGAGTAACGATTGTTTATTCCGATGCAACGCAAGACTACAGCGGTCTACGTATTATACCTGTCGCTATTGAATACTGAATGGATGCGAAATGAGAATTTATTGGGAAAACGATGTTCGGGAGCCAATCTAGTACAAATGGAGAAGCAAATATTTGTAGACTTCAAATCTTAATTTTGCGACGTATCCCCAGTAGAGTTTACGGCCAGCTCATCAGAATGATTTTAATACAAAAAAAACTGTGAAATAAATTTCTCATTGGTTTTGGAATTTAGAAAGATTTGAATTATGATACTAGGGAGTGTACTTGCTCACCGTGAAATCTGTACACAATTAATCCTAAAAACTTGTCTTTCCAATCATTTTTTCAACGATGGAGGCTGTTCCAAACAGTACGCGAGATAAAATTTTATTGCATACGATATATTTCCACTGATCGTGAAGCGGGAGCTTGAGTGATTTAGATTTTCAGTCTAGAGTGTTAAAACCGAGTCTTCGTGAGAATCCATTCGCCAGAGATCTCTGGAGTGTACTCGAACGAAATAGCTCAATTCACAAAATAGTTAGTTTCTAAATGGATCGATATTCTACTTGCACGAGATAATCTCTGTGACATACCATCACTTTTCACTTTCATCACATTGATCAGGAGAGTATTTTACATCTCCAAGTCACAAATCACGATTGAAACTTTTGAGTTTGATACGCGATCCTAAAGACTCACTGGACTTTTATATATTGTGAATCGTTACATTGATTTTATCAGATGTGAAAAATAGCCTATCGATCTGCAATACTCCGAGTCTGCGGGAACACCACGAACTAAAGCTCGCAAACCTTTCAAGCAAAAGTTTATATAATTCCAAAATATTAAGTCCAGCCGTAAGTCGTATTAAAGTTCGCTTCGCGGCCAGCACTTTGATCTCGAAGCTGATGAAGATTCGAAACTCGCCGCCACGAGGTGGTAACGTTATAAACACGGAAGTAGTAACGAGAGGAAACAAATAAAACGACCAACCACTCAAGCCGCGGAAAAGAAGAAAAACAAAAGAAGGAGAATCCATGAGGGGCGAGGGCAGCTGCCGGGTTTAAGCTGTCTCAAAGGGAAAGCCCGGACAGCGACTCCGTTTCTCGCGTCTCTTCTCCATCGTTTTATTCCTCTCCTACGTCCTCTTTTCCTTGGGTTTACGACTCCTCCGCTGCGCTACGCGTCTTTTATTTCAGCCGGTATGACTGGCTGCTCTCGAGACTGTATGCCGTTGCACTGCTCAGGGAGCTTTGCGTCGTTGCCACTCGCAACTTGATACAGCCTCTCTCCATAGCCCCGAGCTGCTTGGCTCGCGGCGCCCAATCGCCGAGTGGCTTGCGCGCGAAATTGATCGCGAGCGAGCCAGGGAAAGTGACGGGCAAAGATGCTTTGCAGCCGAAGACACAGTCGCAAGATCCCTCAGATGATAGAGCGAATACGAACCGATTCGAGATATTCTATCTTTACTTTTCAGATGCGTCATCATTTTTAAGCAAAAATCATTTGAAACGTACTCCCTTGAATCCTTACTATATAATTCTCGTCAGTACAAAAATTTACAACAGAATAAATGGTTTTTTAACAATTATTCATAACAAATTTCAATCAATTAATTCAAATCATTTTAGGGGGAGTGGACAACGTACGCATGAATTTTGAAGATTTTGCTACCGATCAGAGTTATGAATCCCATCACGAAATTTTTTATTCACAATCAAAGTTTTCAAGGTACAAAATCATTGATCGTGGATATATTCTATAAGTATTTCATGTTTAGAGTATGTTCGTTAACGACTCGGTGCAGTATACTTTTTTAGTCAAAATTAGTTTTAGTACAGTTTGAGAGGCATAGGAAAATAATAGAAATAGAGGAATAGAAAAGCGGTGGAAAAATCGTTGAAATGTCAAAATTGGATTATCAAAATAAATAGCAAGCTGGATCAATGAATATCTGACCTTTTGCCCCGGACTAGTTTTTATTTTTGCAAGTGCAGTAGAATATTATTTACAATTAGTCTACTGGTGACAGCCAAAGGTGTCGTATTTGTAGACCATATTCAGTTATTGAAGAAATGGGGCTGAATATTTTGATTTTATTTGTTCTATCAGGAGTAATATTCATTAACTCCAAAATTATTGGAATCAAAAGCCTAATTCCTGACTTCGAAAATTACAATCAACTTACGAGAATATCTGTAAGTTCATGATACTTTACCTGTCCAGTACCAATCTGAATAATTTAAATTAATAGGTTATAAAATATTTTTTAGGAAAATATAATGAATCGTTGCTTCAATCAGAAAAATTTTTTCTTCTTCACAAATTTAAACTCGACCAGAGGAATTACTTCGATTTTTTTGTTTTCTTCTTTGACGCCATCGTATTTATTCGACGATCTTCATGAATCTACTTTTGAAAAACACGAAAGATTCCAGAAAGTATATAACATTAACAAAACTCACGTGGCTCGACGAAATACCCCTGCGACTGGCATTGCTATCATTATTACATCCGATGAAAATTTATCTTCGTTAATACAGAACATAAAGAATTCAATTTGGTGGAATCACGGAGCACAGTTTTTGTTGGTCAATAGTGCAGCAGACGGTTGTGAGAAAGCTTACGCCACCTTACGAATTATGTGGACGTACAATATTTTGTCCGCCATTTATGTATGCACCAGATTTATTTCGAATGTGTCGATGTATACCTACAACCCTTATTCGAAAACAGCGCCCAAATTTTGGAAGTACGAACAAGATAATTCAAGTGGTTGGACGATGTTTGCGGAAAATCAACTGCTCAAAATTTTATCGAATAATCGTAAGTATAAGCCATCACTTCTCAACCACCTCATTTTTCAAATCGATGCCTCTTACGAAGAAAGACATATCTCACAATCTGTCCGCAAAGAAGGGCATTTTAAACCGCAATCTAACTGTATAAAAGGTATCTTTTTTACTCATTCCAAGTTTTCATCCTATGTAATGTCTTATGTCGGGGAACTCTGGGGTGAGCGATATGTGGCTTTTTCACTGGCAGATCCGACATGTGTTTTTCTTCGCGGCCAGATTGCGAGATACGTCTTTTTTCGCGGTCAAATTTAGATGTGTCTTTCTTCATAAGACGCATCGAAATAATCAAAGTGATTCAATCGATGAATTATTGATTGTCATTTCGAGTATTCGCGCACAGGATGGTTTAATATACTCATTGGTATATTTTTGTTCACCAGGGACGTCTGATTTGTCCATTTGCAATATATTATTCTACGACAAAATGAAAAACATAGAAAATTATAATTTTAAAATGGTTGCCTTCATAGACCCGGTAGTTCTGCGTTATAACACGAGAAAAACAGGCTACGAAAGGTGCGACGGTGCTTTCATCAAGATAATATGCTTGATCCTGGATCACATTGGAGCAACTGTCACAGTGAGAATATCCGATCCCATTTCGTCAACTTACGCTGTCAATAATGAAGAGGTTCAGGGAGTCATGATAGACGTTATGAATAATACAATTGACATTGTCGCTGACCCGATAATTTTTCGAAACCTCTGGAGAGCCGAACTGTATCCTATTTATCGCGCTGATTTGAAGATAATTTCTCTGAAATCCGATCGCACAGCCAACGATAAGTTCGTCCCTTTTTTCAACGTCAATTTCTGGATATACTTCACCATATGCTCATTCAGCTGTGTGATTGCTTTCAAATATATCTTCCAAGTGTCCGTTTTGGACGCCACCTTCGAATTTCTGCGCATGTTTTCCAGCAGCTCGAGTCCAAGACAGCCTGCGCGCAAGCTTATGTCCAGGATTGCTTTCATTGTCATTCTCATAATCATTTTCGCAATCAGTTCACTTTTCCAGAGTCACTTGAGCGCGGTCAGTACTGTTCCAGGTCCTGTATCGACAATCGACTCGCTTAACGATTTGATCAGATCCAATTTGTCGATTTATGGTTTCCCAGACTACAAGCAAATGATACCGACCCGAATGATTCGCGAGCGTTTTCACGATTATGCCCTTGCCAAAGATTGTATTGAGAGGCTTTTGAAAGTCGATCAAAATATGGCTTGTCTTATGACCGACTTGTATTATCCGTATTACGCGTCTGAGAATAAATCGATACACGTGTCTCGGGGAAGTATTCGGGAAGCATATTTGTCCTACATGTTCACTGAAGATTCGCCTCTCCTGCACAAGTCAAATTCTATCTCGGCAAGACTTTCGGAGGGAGGATTCATAAAATTGCTTCTCGATCGTGAGAAATTCCACTACGCAAAGAATCGCGATGGAACTAATCTGCCGAAGCCAATTGCTTTCGGTGAATTAGAGCTGATTTTTCTTGCTTTACTGGGTGGTTGGGGGCTAGCTATCCTCGCGTTCTTCTCCGAAATCTTAGTATTTCAATTGAGAACAACTATTGAGAAATTCAAACAGATGTGATCCATTCACTGAACTTTATCGAATTTTGTGTGCACAAGCGTGGAGGGATACCACCTGTGTTGATTTCGTTTGTAAGAGTACACATATATTATATGTATGGACTAATAACATTTGAATAAAGAATTAGAGAATCACAAAGATTTCGTCTGCAACTTTTCAGATAGTTCCAATACTATCAATAGAAGTCTGTGACTGTATAATTGTGTCAAAGTATTGACTACTGAGACAAACATAGCGAGAAACAATTGATATTGTTGTTAGAACACAAATGTAGGTTTTAAAATCACTTTACCTGCATATACTACAAATTTTATTGCAACAATTTCAAACAACAAAACATCAAAACTAATGGAACAGTAGTAAAAATTTACTCCAGTTACATGAAAAATCACTGCAATCTAGTCAATATTTTATACGCAACCTACTGAGATCTGCCAGGCGTGAAAAGTTTCGTCTTGAACAGTACTACAGATGTGTTGGTGTGAGCGGGATCGGTTTGCTCCGGGACCACTGCAAACAAAACTTTTACAGAGATCGATTTTTTACAGAAACGCTTTCAAAACACAACCAGGGTTCATTATGGGTTTTGACCAGCGAATTTTCTCAAACGATTGTTGACAAATGTTCGTCTCTAGTGATGAATTAAAACTGCCATATCGGCACCAGATAAAAGTTATTACTTAAACAGAGTAAAAGCGAAATGCATTTGCCTCCAAAAGGCACTTTTGCCCCCGTCTCCCCTACACTATTCAAAGCTTTGAATGACAAGATGGCAATACATACTCGAGCGAGTTAACTTTTTGTTTTATCACTTGCGTTAATATGAGATTCACGTTGCATCCAGTTTGCTGCTTGAACTGCGCAATAAAAATATTTTATAGTTTTCCGATCAGCATAGAGTAATCCATATCCGATGATTCAATTCAAATCTGATGAATTGGAAAAAAACTCTGTTCTCGTTCGATGGGCAAAAGTATTTGGTGCTGTAAAGGAAGAAACGAGTGTATGGTATGAGTTACAGCCGATACATCTGAAATATCATAAATGCAACTGGAACAAATGGACAAGTCTCGGCGTGGGTGTGCGAGTTTCTCGCCTTATGAATGGACAACGACGATCGCTTCTTTGAGATTGGAGAGCGTGGATTCTTTCCAATCCTCGTGAATCGCAGAGAACTGCTGGCTTGTGCAAAATGCCTATGCATAAGAAGTTTCGTTATTGCTGACTCTGATTCATAGTCGCTACGCTATCGGTGTTGCACCGCGTATATTGCATATGGTTTCGATATAGACTTTACGATCGCCCTTTATGAACACTTGCAAACTTTTTTTTCTCGTCTGTTAGGTTCTCACGTCGGCTATCGTGATTTTGAACGTATCAATTTGAAAAACTATAGGAGAGGCGATTTTCGAGAGACAATCCACAGTGAAAATGTGGGCAACGTCCAAAGTACATTGATTAAAGATTTGAATAAACTGTATCGGCAGCTAATTTAGTATATTTATTATTGATTTTAATCATTGACATGTCCAGAAAATTAATTGGATCATTTTCTTATACTTTGTATGTATGTCAATTTCAAATTAATATATATTGTATTTATAAAATAATATACTACCATCAGTTTAAATAATTGATGACAAGGAACAATTTTGTTATTCGACGATTGTTATGTTCACCAATAACCGTATTATTTATTTTATGTTTTTCGTGTAATGAAAGCAGCCTGATGAGCTACCGGCAAAACGTCGTCAAAATTAAAATATTCAGCTTACAATTTTTCGTTTTCTATGTTTCCATTGGCCTTCAAAGATCGTTTTTCCAATTATTTTCGAATACTGTAGAGTGTGTTCAAACAATAATAAGATACCAATATACTTATACAATGCACTTGAAATTCATGCCGGGAGTCCTTTCGCTCGTAGGGATTATATATACAATGCTTCTATTACAAGCAGAAAAATCGTCGATTGTCGATCAATAAAATTGTTCAACATTGCTTCTTGTGTACCGAGAGTTGTATGGAGATAGCGGAGCAAGCCTGTGCAACCTCTTGGATGATGGATCGACTGAACCTATACTGGCAGTGAAATGCAGTAGCGAACTACCATCGAGCTCAGTACACGTTATATTATACTCGTCGAAACTTTTCACAGTTGACTATACCTGAATGGAATGGGAGACAAAATTGAAACAGTGTACATATAATTACGTGCTACGTGGTACTATGTATACCCCTGGAGAAAATTAATACGTAAGTTACGCAAGGCCGAATGGAGTTTGTAAATGCCGTAAACTTCTCGCATGAACTTTCTCGAGCTGCCCTGTAACTGTGACAAAATCAACTTTCGAACTCTTCGTGCCCGTGACCCACACAACTCACACAGATTACAAACCGTACTCTTCCGACTTTTCTATTCTCGTCGGCAAACTGCGTATATACATCTATCAATTGAGATTTACGTCACGAAGGACGAAATACGAGGCAAGAGCGAAGTCGAGTCTTTCGAGAAAATGCACTTCGATGTACGGGGAGTATCGTCGAGGAAGGCATACACGAGACGTAATTGCGATAACACTCTTGTCCTTATGCCACACGACCGCGGACTTTGTGAACAATACAAGCCCTCCAGCGTACCACGCATACTGTGCGGTTGACTCTATATACCACGAGGCGAGCGTTGATGCGTATTCATTATGTTGCGGCTGGGACGAGGAGCGGAGAGGGGCCTCCTTTGAGCTTGCCAAGCAGAAAATCACCCCAAATTACCAGGCTCGCTTTTCCTACGCTCAACTTTCACCGTGATTTTTTGCTCCTCTCGCGGCCAAGTCGGCCCCGGCTGACCTTTGACATGTTCTGTTCGTTCTCTGATTAAATTCCAGCTGCTTTTGTTGTCAACTCCGCGTTGCGAAACTTCTTAATGAGTTTAATTCAGTTTGTGTGTAGCAAACGATTTCTTTGTGTAACGGCAACTTCTGACGAGATGTTGGGTAATTTCATTGTACTCTTACCAGGTAAGATACTAATTTCTTTTAGAATACGTTATACCACATCAGCTATCAGGTGGCGCATCAGCTATTAGCCATTATATACAGCGCAATGTCGTGTTCAACCTCACCATTTTAATTAGTAATTTTTATGCTAGTTTTTCCCTACACGTAAAGAATACCAATTGCCCATCTTATACAAAAAATGGATAAGATATTATCCCGATTGACTCATTCCATCTTTCCAAAATGATCTGAGACGAAAGGTAAGTATAAAAACCATCGTATGTTTTGCCTGTAGAAATGTAAATCTATTTATAAATAATAAAGTAAGTATACTTACCCATTCCATTTGATTCGAAAATTTTATTTACCTGATCCTTTCGGATCACATCGATATTTGCAACCACATTTTAACTCCAGAAAGATGTGTTTGTCAAGCGAGAGGAAAAAAAAACAAGAAAATAAACTAAAATAAAAATGAAATAAAAATAAAATAAATAAAGACCGAAAATTTACGCTTTTGCGCATGAAAACCGGCACGTTATATCCCAGACTTTCAATCGTAGTACACTCCATCTTGTATATAAGCCCTCGGCATTTCTAATTTCCGCCCGGGAAGTGCATTTCCTCGGCGTTCGGCGTTTCCATTATCAATTACTCCGCTAGCTCTCCCGGGTCCTTCTTATAGCTTGGCAGCCCCCGTGTGCCTACATGAAAATACGGCACAGACCAATGAATGTCAAATCACATTGGAACACAGTATAGGCCAACGGTGAGCGAGACATTCCACTGCGGACTGCGAGGAGAATCGAAGAAACGATTTTTCATCAGAACAAGAAGAGATTTTCAACCCCCCCAGGATATATGTAGATTACCCAAATAATCTTTATTAGCTGATACTGATCTGGTAGACAAAACCGATTTGCAATCGCTAATATCTCGGAGCCTAAGCGACGTAGAAAGAATATTTTTTTTTTAATTGGATCGAATGCCAGAATTTAAAAAATCCGAATTGGTAAATAAAGGTACTTTTTGAAAAAAAATCGTAACTTTGAAGGTAAATAGTTGTTGTAAGAGTATATGATATGGTGATCAGTTACTTCGCGTTACAAAGCCGTGAATTTATTATTCTGTAAGGTACGGGGAATGACGATTTATTTGACGTAGTTCGAATGTACTTTTACGCGTGCACCTTCGTGCACAGCCTGCAAGCTTCACTTTTTGTTTACGTTCTCGTGTGTTTGTATGGTTGTGTGTGAGTTTCACAAAGTAAGTTGTTTGTCATTTCTTGAAACACTCAAACCCTATTCATAGATATTTATGGGCGTAAATGCGAATATAAATGTTGACAATAGTTGACAATTATCCGAACTGTAGGAAGGTGAAGGTAAGTTATTTTTAACTATACGATGAAAATATAATTATTTGTGAAACAAAAATTGTGTGAACTAGAAGTAATTAAACATAAATTTTTATTGACTTAGATATCAATTAAATTCGATTCAGATTCATTATTCTATCGTTTCTTTGATAATCCCGGAAAAATTCATTTGTCTATGAGCTCACATTGTGTTGAAGTCCTTCTCGATAACTACGCACTATATTCTCCATAAATCGGAACACTCGAGAATAATACTGAATACAACTTGAAAAATGTATTCGCTAGAGTCGCCTTTCAAGATCCTCGCGTATCTAGGCCTCCTCAAATCAATTGATCAAACGTCAGAGTGTAAAAAATGCTTTCAAAATCTCACTTGTATTATGTTGATAACTATTATGTCTTCATTCGTGATAATGCAATGGGTATACGTGTATTTATCATTTTTTGAATTGAATGAAAGCTCGAGTGCTTTGCTCTTATTATTCACGACTACGAATGTCTGTTACAAATCCATGGTTATAGTGAGGAATAACAAAAACTTTATTCGTCTAGATGAAATGATACTCAAAGCTTATAATCCGAACAGTTTCCATGAGATGAAAATACACAAAAAGTTCGATGATATCAACAGGTATACAGTTCATTTTCTTATAGCATATATAGTCTATTAATATTTTTTGATCAGATCCCACGAGAACAATACCTCAGCTTTCAATCGCCAAATAAAAATAAGTAGTATCCGTTGGAAAAAATTCAAAGTTTGGTTTCTTCGTGGAAATTGATGGAAGGGTTCCCAAATATCTCACAAATTTTTTAAAATACACACTTATGTATCTAATATTTTCACAGAGATATTCAAAGTTTCACACGGTTTTTAATATTTGCGATATCTTGATATTAGAGAATTTACCGAACTTATTATTGGTCACTGTTAAAAATTGTTATGATTTTTAGGAATCCGTGAAACTCTGTGAGTATCATATTGAATCAAGAGCACGCAATCGGATGTGTTTCTGGTATATTTCCCATCACCTCATTGAAATTGACAGATAAAAACTTTTTTTCACAAAAGCATTTTCACATAGGGGGGTTTTCACTGCATGACTTCGAATAAAATTAAATATTTCAATCTTGAGCATCGTCTTGATCGTGTGAAATATTCATTCTAAAATGCAATTCAATCACTACAAACAGGTTTTTACTTCGTGGCTTCTTAGTAGCGGCCTATTCTACTACTGCTGCCACGTTTGCTGTACCATTTACCCAAGACGTTGAAAAAAGAGACCTGCCCTGTAAAATGTGGCTGCCTTTTGATTTGAAGGATCAATCCGCCTATTGGATTAGTTTCTCTTATCAGGTTCTCAGTGTACTTGCCTGTGCAACGGTGGGTGTCGCGAACGACGCCGTTTTCTCCGGATTCATGTTGCAAGCTTGTGCTCAATTCGAAGTAATGAACCACCGCTTAAACGATTTATCAAGGACTATCCAGATGATTAGATTGAGAATACCGCATCAACCGGAGCACATGTACGAGAAGATAATATTGAAACACTTCGTAGGACATCATAATCACACAATGGAGTTAGTAAAATAATTGTTTAGATTCACAAAAAAAAATTTTAATTTCACCGCCGACTTAATTAGAAGTATGCTTTCTCAAAGAGGTTTTATTGTCAAAAGATTTTGGGAGATTTCGTTAGATTTTATCAGTCAATAATAAAACATGTGACATTTAACGTTACATATTTCACTCCTTGAAAAAGCAAAATTCGATTTCCGTCTATGCTGCTCAGGTGTTAAGAGGATAATATTGATAATTTTAGTAGGATCGAAGGGATTTCATAATTTGTATTGATATCGTACTCAAAATTATACTATAAATGGATAGTAAAATTCCCTATAATATAGTGAATTTGGATATGAAATCTAACGAAGACATTTGGATTTGTAGGTTCATCAATGAAGTAATGAGACTATTCGGATCCATCATATTTGTACAGTTTTTCTCCAGCTCCATCGTCCTTTCAATGAGTATATATCAACTGGCTTTAATGGGGCCTGAGAATCCAATTTTTTTTTCAACTTTTATTTACCTATCAACAATGATAAGTCAATTGTTCCTATACTGTTGGTCGGCAAATGAAGTTACCTTGAAGGTAATTTTTTTCAGAGAGCTTTGTCGATTTTCGAATAATTTAAATTCGTTGATCTATGACTAAGCTTTTACATTTTAGAGTGCTGAATTTTCCACGATCGTTTACAATGCGGAATGGACATCACTTGAACTGAGATCGCGAAACATAATTCAATTTATCATTCAACGCGCGAACAAGAAAAAAATCATCTCCTGTTATGGGTTGTTTACATTATCACTTGATTTATTCATTCAAGTAAGTATATGAGAGTGCAGAAATTACAAAAACAATGATATTTTAGTGTCGTTCGAGTGTTTTGTTGAAGATACACATGTGACGTAAGTGTAGTTAATATGCTAAAATAGGACAATCACTTTAATTAATCCGCGGTAATAGGATAATTGCCGGAATTCCAGAGATTCTCGTTAGCTGTTGCATCAATTTACGTAAAATCGTCGATGCGTCGAGAGTTAATTCGTCGGTTCATACAGATATCAGATGAATTGCAAATATATTTTTTGCAGATTAAATCAATTATTGATGTTATATGGACAATATTGTGCATTTTTTAGATGCTTTTGGTATGAACTTGAGAAACTGATGAACTTATGAACTGAAACTGCAATGAGAAAATATATTGATTGGGAAATCCAAAAGATTCTTCAGACTGCAAGATATCTTGAAACTATTTTATATGATGGACTCGTATAAATTTATTCAACGTGTTTCACTGAAAGTAAGTCAGAGTATCACATCAACATTAGGAGGTAGCTTGCCGTAAGATTGTGACACCCCAATTAAGTTCCGCAAGCAGTTTTCTATTTGGAGTTCACGTTAATGGAATTCCATCTTGTTTATATAAATTCTATAGATTACAATCATTTCAACTTCGCTAAAGATGTATACAAATCATAAAACGATGCAAATTTAGATATATATGTGAGATAATGGGGATTATCAAGTACATATTCACTTATCTTACGTCACTTTCCATATCAACCGATAATTATTGTATGTTCTAAATTTAATATGCTGTTCTTATAGGTGTTGACAATTTCTCACTCGGTCTTCAACGTATTAAGAAGGATACAACACAAAATCTGAGAAAAGATGTATCAACATAAAGTGATCCAAAAATATAGAATTATTGCAAACTCAATACGTGATTTTCATAAAATTACACGAATTTTCCTCCCTTTTTTTTACTAATACTAATAGAAAAAAATGAGATGACGAACGACTCAAATTGGAAAGCAGCGTCGCCATCGGTAGCCCAGCATGCAAGGAGTATTTTGTCAGCCTCATTTTATTGATTATCAATTTCTGCGGCTTACCCTTTAGAATCAAACTCGTTTTCAAAATTGAGCTACTTGAGCGGTGATTATATATGGCAGTTTCTTGACTTAGCAGCAATCATGCCATAATTCTTCCAACGGATTATGTCCATACTCAACGGGGGCTGCGCATCCTTGTCCGCTCAGTGCGATAACCCCCGGCGGCGCAATTCCCACCGGGAAGATACACTTTTCTGCACGGATTCTCGCGAGGGTTCCATCAAATACTTAGAGGCTCAAGTATATACAGACATCAAGCATACAAACTTTTGTACAGATGATACAAAAGCTTGAAGAAAATCCTCAGTCAGATGATAAATTATTACCTGGCAGGAGACAACTTTTCGAAAAAAACCATGATCTAGTATCCCAAATTTCTTATTCTAGACCATCAAAATAAAAATGGAACCAATCAACTGGTTCTATGTTTATTCTTCATATAAAATCGATGATAAAAGGAGGAAGCAAGCAACGGCAACAGAGACGAATAATTTAATTGTTTTCAATTCTCAATAATACGAACGAGAATGATTTATCGAGATTAAATTAATTTTATTCAATCAACTATCAATTGTAAATGATAAGGTGAAAACAAATAGTATGATCAAAACGTTCAATATATTTGTGGCCCTGACAAGGGCCGATTGGGGTTTTAGATGTGGAAGATGGAACTTATGCTTTCTTTTCGGTCTTTTTGGGCAGAAGGACTGCCTGAATGTTGGGTAGGACACCACCCTGGGCGATGGTAACCCCGGAGAGTAGTTTGTTCAACTCCTCGTCGTTGCGGATGGCGAGCTGAAGGTGACGTGGGATGATCCTGGTCTTTTTGTTGTCACGAGCGGCGTTTCCTGCCAACTCGAGAACTTCAGCGGCCAAGTACTCCATAACGGCTGCCAGGTACACTGGGGCACCAGCTCCGACTCGTTCAGCGTAGTTGCCCTTGCGGAGCAGACGGTGGATACGACCGACGGGGAACTGGAGTCCGGCTCTAGTTGAGCGAGTCTTTGACTTTCCCTTGACCTTGCCACCACCTTTGCCACGTCCAGACATGTTGAATAGAGGGTAGTAGTGCGACTGGGTTCAACAACGAAACCTACTCGACTGATGCTCTGCGGCACTGGAATCGACGATTTTATGCATTTCCTACACCCGCTCCGCGCCAATAATGACGCTCCGTTTCGGTTATACCGAGCAGGTGTGACTCGACAGATGCGAAGCATTGCCGTGCACTGTAGGGAAGGGGAGAGCGACCACATGATTGGCGCGGAGCGATCGGGTCTCAGGGGCCCGAGGCCCTGTTCTGTCTCACCTGTCGGAGGAGGGAGAGCGGGCATATCCGATTGGCGCGGAGCAAGTGTGGCACGGTTGGTAAAATCGGGGCCTCAAACGTGTTTCGGGCATTCGGTTTTTGTCCGCATACAGTGCAGCAATGGCCCCTAAGACGAGTGGAAAGGCAGTGAAGAAGGCCGGTAAGGCCGCGAAGAACATCACGAAGGGAGACAAGAAGAAGAAGCATAAGAAGAGGAGGGAGAGCTATGCTATCTACATCTACAAGGTGTTGAAGCAGGTCCATCCCGACACTGGCGTCTCCAGCAAAGCCATGTCCATCATGAACAGCTTCGTCAATGACATCTTTGAGCGCATCGCTGCCGAGTCTTCTCGCCTCGCACACTACAACAAGCGATCTACCATCACTTCCCGGGAGATCCAGACCGCCGTCAGGCTCCTGCTCCCCGGTGAACTGGCCAAGCACGCCGTCAGTGAAGGCACCAAGGCCGTCACCAAGTACACCAGCTCCAAATAAATTTACATAGAATCCACCCTCAACACAATCGGTCCTTTTCAGGACCACTAAATGATTCAAACGTACAGTCAAACCAATTTGTTTACCACAATTTCCCAAAAATTGTAAAATCTTACCGAGATAACCAAAGAAAATCACATTGTCAGATATATATGTGTACATACTGATTTCATAACGTAGATCCATAACTACCAGTGTATATGGTGATCGAAAAGAATGTAATACTCAAATAATATCCTGACGCCATTACTTCAATATCAATATTTGTATAAGTTAAGTCTCTCAAATTCTTGAACATATTTAGTTACAGAAGAATATCTTCATTGATCAATATTACTATAAGTACAACTATATATTAAAATACTTCAATTTTACACAAATTAAAATACGGAAAAAACTTCTGGATTTATATGTATAGTACATGTATGATTCATAGTAAATGGACTAAATCAATGTTGAAATGTGAATGGTACACTGGAGAAAATTTCTGGTTAACCCCACGATATTTTTACTATATTATAATATATTACATATTATTATTATATAATAATATTACATTATTATATAATATATTACATATTTTGAAGGAAAAATGCGACAACCATATTTTTTTGGTGAACCCTACTACACAAAATTTAGGACATCTTGCCAGATTAGTATGGTTCAGATCACCTGAAAATATGCTAAAATTTACTTTACTTTATCAAATTTATAGTAAAATTCAGTCCAAGACATCACTATACAAAATATAGTGCCTGTAATTATATTTTCGTAAGATTTCACTATTGTATACAGTATTTTACTAATATGTAGTAAATAATCAAATATAGGTATAGTTACCGCTATCATAAATTCACTAACTCTTGTATAGTACATACGCGTATGGTTGTCACCTCTTTCCTCCACATAATATAGTATAAAAATATAGTTGGGTTTACCAGATTTTTTGCTCATGAGGTATAATGGAAATTAAAATCTTGTGTCTATCTCTGATATCAATTATCTTGTATTCGTAGAATAGTTATGAACGTTTGAAAAATATGGTGGTCCTGAAAAGGACCGATTGTTTGTAGATTGAGGGAATGAAAGAGCTTAAGCACGCTCGCCACGGATACGTCTGGCCAGCTGGATGTCTTTGGGCATGATGGTGACGCGCTTGGCGTGGATGGCGCACAGGTTGGTGTCCTCGAAAAGACCGACGAGGTAAGCCTCGCTGGCCTCCTGGAGAGCCATCACAGCAGAGCTCTGGAAACGCAGGTCGGTCTTGAAGTCCTGGGCGATTTCACGGACGAGGCGCTGGAAGGGCAGTTTGCGGATGAGCAGCTCGGTGCTCTTCTGGTATCTCCTGATCTCACGGAGAGCCACAGTTCCGGGCCTGTAGCGATGGGGCTTCTTCACTCCTCCGGTGGCCGGGGCACTTTTACGTGCGGCCTTGGTCGCCAGCTGCTTCCGGGGGCCTTTGCCTCCGGTAGACTTACGAGCGGTTTGCTTGGTACGAGCCATTATAGACGAGATCCGTTTCAGTCAGAAAGACACAACGAAATACGAATTTGCCGAGACTTGCCCAGATATTTATCCCCTACCTTGGCTCGAGGAAAGGTAAATCGCTCGCCATTGGATCTGAGCGTAACGGAGAGGGGAGCGCATCAGTTGGGACTGTTGGGGGCTTGTCCGGGGCTACTCGGCGAGTTTTGAACGTATCTGGGTGGGGGTAACTGCTTCACAACGGGCATAAAACCAGGTACTTTTCTGCGTTTCGACATCGAAGATTTTCCTCACGCAATGATCGATGCTGATCAGATCCAGACTGAATTGATCAGGTATGGATCGTAGACTCGAGACTCACAGATGATCAGATCGAAAAGACTGACATCAATTAGAGATCCATACCTCCGGGCGAACTCAATCGAGTTTAGATCAAAGAAAAAAGCCCTTTTAAGAGCTACCAAACAAGGACAAACCTTACACTTGCAGCCAACAAAAATATCGGCCCCTTTCAGGGCCGCCCCTGAACTAAAACCAAACAAAGACACAAATGACAACATGACGACCACGGAAGACAAGAAAGACGTAAACGACGGATTCAACTACCCAAAAAGAACCTCTAAAAGGATGAGATTTGACAACACAAACACAACGCCAATAAAACAGACGAATAAATTTACCCCACTTGCACAAACTGAAAACATGGAAACCACCACTGGCACACTGCCCAGCAGTGAAGCCCCTACTCGCAAATGGAAGCGCATCCCACCGATCATAGTAGATGAAATCACTGTTGATCACAAGGAAATTGTGGAAAACACAAAAAAGCACTGCAAGGCAAACTTCAACATTCAATATCTGGACGAAAATAAGCTAAAAATCAACTGTAACAACCAAGAGGACTACGAGAACCTCAAAATCAAACTGAAGGCCCAAAATCTGCCGTTCTACTCCTACACTCCAGCCTGGGAACAGACGAAAAAGATCGTCTTGAAAGGACTCCCAGCAATCGAAGACGCTGTCATCATCAACGAGCTGAAGAACGAGCACCTAATAGACTGCCTGGGGATCAGCATAATCAAAAAAAAGGATGCACCCATGCCAACATACCCGGTAAGACTGCTCCAACTACACTACAACACCGACATAAGCAAGGTGAGCCACATAAAATCAATTTATCATACCAAGATCACCTGGGAACAATATCATAATAAGAAAGGCTTGTCGCAATGCCACCGCTGCCAGCGATTTGGTCATGGCGCAAGAAACTGCGAAATGGATCCGTACTGCGTGAAATGCGCAGGAGACCACCTTACCAAAGAATGCCCAAGAGTTATAAACTCAACAGAAGCTCCGCATTGCATAAACTGCAACGGGGACCACCCAGCCAGTTATAGCGGCTGCCCCAGCGCTATCAATTACAAAAATAAGAGGCAAGCCAGAGCTAAGAAAGACACTCCCCACGACTCAAAAAAACAACCCACCCTGAACGAAATAAACTTCCCAAAATTTCCGCACCAACATCACGCGACACCCCCCGAGTATGTAACACCAACCTCAAGCCCTATCAATAAAACAGCCCGATGGGGCCCAAAACCGAAAACGGAAAATGAAAACGGACCCGAACAAATAAACGAACTATTCCAAGAAATAGAGAAAACCCATACCCTTTGCAATGTCAGTAAATTATTAGATAAACTACGAAAACTTAACGAAACTCTAGCAAAATGTAAAACTGAGGGGGAACAGCTCATAGCCATTCTTCATGCAACAAAATAATTTCATAAACAACCCAAATCAGAACTACCAGCCCAGTAACGTTAAAATCGCTTTCTGGAACGCCAACGGCATTACAGAAAAGTGGGATGAAACCAAAGATTTTATACATCAACACAGCATACAAATAATGGGAATAGGTGAAACAAAACTAGATGAAAAGATAAAACTCAATATGCCGGGTTATAATATCTTCAGAAAAGATAGAAATAGACATGGAGGAGGTGTAATATTAATTTGCAAAAATGATATCCCTCACCACGAAATAATCATTAAAACAAATGACGTCGAGACAGTCGGAATACGACTAAGCAATGGCCCAAGCATAATAAGCGCATATCTACCACCCCAAAAAACATTAAGCTCAAACGACTTAAACACAATCTTTAACGCCGCACCTTCGGTAATAGCTATGGGGGACTTTAACGCTAAGCATAAAACCTGGAGCTGTAAATCCAACAATACCAACGGCAATAAAATCTACAATTATACCCTAAATCATCCAATAATCGTAGTTGATCCCTGTACGCACACTACTAGACCATACGCGACAAAAGCTGCAAAGACCACAATAGACATAGCAATTATCAAAAACCCCATTAAAAACTCCAGACATTACAGTACTAGACGAACTAGACTCAGACCACCTACCGTGTATTCTAGAGTTCACGGATATTGAATTAAATTTCTCACAAGAAACTGACAGATTTAACTTTAAAAAAGCAGACTGGCTAAAATTTAGAGAAACCTACACGAAACTATTGCAATAAACAATAAATTAAACACCAAAAAGAAGAAATAGACCATTCCATCAGTACAATCATCGCGAATATTAATGAAGCTCTAGAAAGCTCAACACCGAAAGCAAAAAAACCTAATTTCGACAACTCGCTCTCGCATCACATCCAACAATTAATCAAACTAAAGAATAAAACACGTAAAAAATTTCAAAAGACGGGACTAGAAACCTACAGAGTAAAACGCAATGCCCTCATTAAGCAAATTAAAGAAGAAACCAAATCGTGGAAGAATAAAAAATGGTCGGACAAACTTGAAAAACTTGATCCTCGTGATAACTCCCTATGGAGAATGACTAAATCCCTAACCCGGAAAGGTAAAGCCAGCATGCCACCACTTGAGGACGGTCAAGATACGGCCCTCTCTGATGAAGAGAAAGCGGAAACTCTAGCCAATTACTTTGCAAAAGTACACAAAATTACGGACAATTACGGAGACCCGGAAATTACCGAAACAGTAGGGAAAATGGCAGACATACTACGTAAAAATCCGCACGAAGACAGCGACATCAGACTAACAAGCCCAAACGAAATAAAGAAAATAGTTCGGAAATTCAAAAACGGAAAAGCCCCAGGTAATGACAAAATTACGAATATAACCCTGAAAAACCTAAATAACAAAGCCCTTATACAACTCACCCATATACTCAACGCTTGTCTAAAACTTTCCTATTTCCCCGATTGCTGGAAAGAAGCAACAATCTTAGCGTTCCATAAACCAAATAAAGATCCTAAAAAACCCTCCAGCTACAGACCAATAAGTTTACTCTCAACGATAAGCAAGATTCTCGAGAACATAATTCTAAATCGCATTAAACAAGACTGTAACTTGGAAAACAAACTAAATGAAAATCAGTACGGATTCCGGAATAAGAGAAACACAGTTAAACAAGTAGCCCGCATAACTTTTGATATCGCAAACAATTTTAATCAAAATAAGTCTACCGCAGCTTTGCTACTTGACATCGAAAAAGCATTTGACACAGTCTGGCACGACGGACTCATAATAAAACTGGAAGAAATCGGAATAAAAACATACTTAATCAAAATCTTAGCAAGTTTCCTTCAAAACAGAAGCTTTAGAGTAAAAATAGGCAACGCATATTCAAATAAAAAACAAATATCAGCCGGGGTACCGCAAGGATCGATTCTAGGACCCGTATTATACATAATTTACAACAACGACATCCCAAAAAACGATAAAACAAAACTAGCCGTGTTCGCGGACGACACCGCAATATACGCACATTCATGGAAAAAACTAACCGCGACCCATCACATTGAAACTCACGCGGACGACCTAAAAGAACATTTCTTCAATGAGAAAACAAAAATAAATGCCGATAAAACAGAATTCATAATATTCAGTCGAAAAATTAAAGAACCCAACCCTCAAACGATCGAAGCTTTTGATGTGAAAGTAAAGCCTAGCAAACGTGTCAAGTACCTGGGAGTAGTACTTGACAGCAAGCTGGCATTTAATGACCACATTACTCAGGTAATATGTAAAGTTAACAAAGCTATAGGCGCGCTCATACCCGTAATGGGCTACAAAAGCCAAATGTCAATAAAAAATAAACTACTAATATATAAAATGATCATAAGACCCGCCCTCCTCTACGCAGCACCGGTATGGGGAGGCATGACCTCAATAACACAAATAGAAAGACTTCAGAAAATTCAAAACAAATGCCTGAGAATGGCGATAGGGGCCCCAAAATATACTAAAATATCAGAACTGCATGAAAAAACCCAAATGCAACACATAAATGAAATTATAAAGGAACAATCTTACAAATTCTACGCCAACATTGGCATCGACTCACTAAAACACCTGAGTGAACTAAGTTCAAACGTTATCCCGTACAAAATAAGATATAAACTCCCACAACTTAATTACATAAACAATCACTAAAAACAAAATAAAAAATCCGATACACTCGCTGCTAGGCAAATTAAAAGCCGCGAATCTAACCCAGCACTATTAAAAAACTCAAATCCACAACAAAAACCTAAATAAATGTACTCTCTGGTAAAAGCGTTGCTAGGAACAGAGACATAGAACATAAGGTCAAAAATTACAATAACAAAAAAACTATAAAAAACTATAAAAGCCCATACAATGATGCCGTGGTAAGGGAGGAAAGGGATTGGGAAAGGGAGGAGCCAAGCGCCATCGCAAAGTGTTGCGTGATAACATCCAGGGAATCACCAAGCCCGCCATCCGCCGTCTGGCTCGTCGTGGTGGAGTCAAGCGTATCTCTGGTCTGATCTACGAGGAAACTCGTGGAGTCCTGAAGGTGTTCCTTGAGAACGTCATCCGTGACGCGGTCACCTACACCGAGCACGCCAAGAGGAAGACCGTCACTGCCATGGACGTTGTCTACGCTCTGAAGAGACAAGGCCGCACCCTTTACGGATTCGGCGGTTAAACATTTCCCACCATCACCATAAAACACACAATCGGCCCTTTTCAGGGCCACCAAATAATCGAAACGTAAATGGAAATCTATTTCTTTGGAGAATACTCATTTCCCGACAATAGGTAGGTATACTCAATATGCGCCACCTTTTGTATTTTATTTATACGCACGTCTGGAGAGGTGCCGCGACACAGAAGCTTATCGACAATACATTAAAAATGGTATAGAAGAACGAACGACTTTTTTCGATAAAAAAAACTCTCCCTAGACTCTGTGTTATCCCCTAGAATTTTTTTTCAAACTAATCACATCATACAAATCTGAATATTGTAAGCATGTGACTCAATATTAATAGTAATAGTAAAAACTTAGTAAAAAAGACTTTCAATATTATGTACTTGAACATTATAAATTGGAAGAACGTCGCATTATTCTATGGTTTTCAGATGTGTGTACATACAAAGGGTCGTAACACTGAACTCGAAATTGTCATTATCAAATGGTCACTCCAGACTGACCATTAGATTCTACTTTCGATTCACTACTGAGTAATCATAAAATCAAATAGCCCCGATGAATAATAATATTTTCCTGAGAATCATCAATCACAAGGAAGAGCTCTTTCGGTCGAAGGCACTATTTTTCTTTCATCTCTCGCTTTTTCCTGAGAGCAATATACATTTTGATTCCACTTGTACGGCAAGAATGTTGATCGAGAAGTTGGTTATGTTGTTTTAAGCCGTTACACGTATACTTTTATATGTATATACATATGGAGTTTCGGACTTTAGGCACCCAGGTGGTGATAGCCTTTGGAAGAAAAAAAGCTTCGGACTTTCGGACAGACATATAGATAGTTGTTATTACATATTTTACTAGAAAATCATTATAGTTCTTCTATAACCGGAATCACGTGCTAGAGTAGGCACATTTTTCCAGCCCAATAAAAAATTTACATTTTTTTTTTAAAAAAACGAAGCCAACAAGGACAGCTAATTGAGCAAAACGAGTTTATTTCATTCTTTTAACGAATTTTGAATGTAGAAGAGTCTAACAGTCAAAAGATTAGAAGCCAAATGTTGTCGTAGGTGCTCTTTTTTGTCAGCACTTCATTAAATATACTTAATACGTTCGATTTTTTGTTAGAAAACATGGAACCTTGTTAATTTGGTCGACTGTTCGTCACTAGTTTATGGAATTCATCCGAGAGGGATTCTAAATGTTAAGCCCGCAAACAAGATATTTCAAGACGCTCGCGCCAAAGAAACAACATCGAAAATTCGATATGATTGACAAGCCACTGTATCGAACCTGATTAGACGCATAAAATTTATGATGGCGCTGTTGGGATAGAGTTGGGAAAATAATCTCATCCACGATGTCCCTGACTGTGCTGGCGGTCGTCGTAAAAGCTAGTCTGGTATAGTTTTCTATTTGGAAAACGTTCGTGCCGATATTATTTTCTGTTGTATATGTAGCCACTCACGAAATTGTCTTTCAAGTTTTATTTGGCTCCTTCGATCATCTAAGGCTATTCATCTAATTTGTTACGAGCTACGGAATTCAGGGAAAGCCCAGATTCAGCTCTTTTTTATTCAATTTCTAAAAAATTGTTCAGCCCATACTTGTGCGCACGTGCGATAACAATTGATTAATAGAAAATATCTCAAAATTACATATGCACTGATGGATCTGCAGAAATATGACTACTGACAGAAAAGCTCTCAATCTGGGCTTTCCCGAAATTCCGTTGTTTCAATCGCATTAGTTTCCGGTGAAAATATTACAAAACGTAAATATTATCTTGTTATAGTATTCGACTATAATTCTCAACCATATGATTATACTTATTTCAACTAGTACTTCGACAGTAACTAGTAAAGCAATTTCAAAACTGCAACATCTCGAATACCACGAGCAATGTTTTCTGTACAGTTTCAGAGACAGAAAGAAATACTCGTATATAATCATTATTTGTTTAATAAAAGACGTGATACACGATGTACAAATATTACACTGACAAAATCTTATTTCATTTCAGAAACTATTATTTTTCATGTTTATAATAATGGTACTTTGAAGTAGCAGTCACGTTTCGGGGTTTTTCCTCCGCGAACACTAGCAAATCCCCAGGTCCGTTAGTGCGGCCGTCCCTATGGAGATAATTTCAACTCATCATAAATTCAGTCAGAAGCTCTCAAGAGGCAAATCGAATCGGTTGAGCTGTAATCCTTATACGTTTGCCGAATCGCTTTTCCAATTAGGAGCTGAGTGGAGATTTTGCGTTCGAAGCGGGCTGCACGTGCGTGGCCGGGTTCACCATAAGGCGGTATCTGCACCGCGGATAAACCGGCTATAGCTACTATATATACTGCAAATGGCACTTTTATTCAAACCGCACGTGACTGCCGCCGCGTAAGGAAAACCTCTCAAACCATCGCAAACCATATCGCTTACAGTGAGAAAACTCCGATTATGGAATTTTACTTAATCAGTATTGTAGAGAAATCGCTACCAACTGTATTAGCAGTATGCTCCTCTTCAAAGAAGCTTCGTGAGAAAATAAAACTCGGTGCACCTCTTGCCACCAATGGCTTGTGTGCTAAATTTGAAAGTTGATCCATTCATTACGCTGGCACGGTAACTAGTTCCCTCCTCCCCCCAACAATATAGTTACTAGGGATTCAAACAGAAGTTGCTACAGGAAATTACGAAGATTTTGGGACCTTTGTCATCAAAATACTGGAAATTAACGTAAACTCATTTTTTATTTCTTTGAAAATGCTTGATAGAGACGTGATGAACCGTTGCTATGGAAAATAGAACACGCTGTATCATTTGCTATTAGAAGGAAATCAAACATTAACTTGTTTCTCCCCCTTAGTAACAGTTGCTAGAGATACAAACTACCGTTTCTATGGAAAAAACACACCAGGTCACAATATTAATACCTACACTAAGAGAAAAGGGTATCCATAAGCTGCTTCCGTAAGGGGAGCAAAGGCCGAAGCAGCTGCTCGCGGTAACAACGATCAATCAGCCTAACTTGAACTCAAAGTAAACACCAGTTCACAGAGAGAGGCTTGTTATAATGGTCGTACAGGGCAGTGGTCCGATGTATAGAATCAATAATGTCAATCAAGCAAAACTCAAAGATAAATTTTTTGCCATGGAAAATTGATTATTTCCCCCACTTATTACTTCCCGTAATCGTGGAAGATTGATATATGATTCGAGTTCCGCGGGTCATTTTGATATTTTTCTGTTGAGTCATGCGATCTCCCAAATCCGACCTTCGAACCTTCATTTTCGTTATCTATGGATTGAAAAACGTTTAATTCCGAATATCCGGTATGTATAATATGTATGTACATACATACAGTATGTAGTGATATATTTTGGCACGTGTTGCTGAGATTTCATTATCCAAAGAAGTCGCGTGTATAGCCACTCGGCAGCTAACAATTCGTTATCCTGAAGATATTTGCGAATCATTATGGAATTCATGCATAGTCAGTACAGTATATCTATATATATGTGTGTGCTTTTGTATATGCAAATGTTCTGTTGGAACGAAGAATCAATATAAAGTCAAATGTGACGAATATATCACTGAACAAATTAGCAAAAAATGAACGATTGAGCACTCGATTAATTGAGATATACCGAAAAATAATGTCTCAGAATGTTTCAGAAAGACGAGAGACCCGCATGCTTGATCCACTCGTGATTCATTTTGTAGATTCTCGCCGAGAATAGACACTGTAGTTTGAAGTTATGAGAATCAATGAAGTAAGTGGAAATAGTGGACGCGAATAGTGGAAGTGCGCATCAAAAAAGCAATACTGAAAAATCGTACTCACATCGGTATAATTTTGAAAGTATTTTTCAAAATTATACCGACTTTCGAAATAAGTGCTCCTGTAAGATATGGGTTCTGATATTTTGAGGTCGCCGATAAAAATTAAAACGTCTTTATGTTTCAGATCCATCGATCTGGTATCAATATGCATCAGTGTGTCTGATAATCATCGAGCATGATGCGCTCGTGAAACTGAACCGAAACTATACATATTCTCATACTGCCTTTGGATCTGTGGATGAAATGCCGAAGAAACTTTGTGATGTAGTTTTTGGATACCCTGATAGTACATATCTCCAGCAATTTAACATTTTTATTCCCGGAATATAATCTGTCAAGCAATCGTGATTTTATACATTATTCATGTATATATATGTGGTTTATTCTGAGTCACGCTTCACGCAGCGATTTACCGCTTCTACCTCTCCGTATTTGTTTGACAAATTTACCTCACGTTTCTTTTGGTCTAATTTTCAAATTAAATAAAAAAAATTAATCTTTGCCCTATTCTAAATATACGTTTTAGGGAATCGAGAATTTCATAAATTTGAAATACGTGTCGGAACTCGAGGTTTTTATAAGATGATAAAGAAAACTCAGTTTTATAGATTCAGAAGAGGGAAAAAAATTCTAAAAAAATTTAAGTACCAAAGAAAGTTTCGCTGCGTGATGTGACTCAATGTATGCTGCGTATATAAATACATCGATATAGATAGACTGCAAACGCATAGAATCAGACGAATTGGCCCAATTTTTCAGCGAAAAATCGAAACGTTAGTTATTGTATAGATTTAGGTATAATCTATCTATAAATTTATCAATAAACCATTTCACTAACTTTTATTATGATCGGTGCGACCAAAAATTTATCCAGTCTGTCGTAGAAAGTGAATTTTCGTAAGAAGTTAAATTATCATAACTCATGAACTGAGTAGTCACTGTTATTACGGTGAATCTTTAATTGTAATCCACTCAAAAATTCATCCACAGTGAATATAAATAACAATTTCACTTTCATTTGATGATTTTTCACGAGTATTTTCAGAGAGTGAAGTCGATGACGGGGGATGACGGTGAAGCAATGATTAAACGATCATTGATCTATGATAAAAAATTTTTATTTAATCTTGAGTATACAAAACTATACTCATTAATGTAATCCGATGCTCGGGTTTGGGCGACATTTTTCACACATTAAACGTGTGTGTATATCTATACATATAAACCTGGACACGCCACGTCTAGCAGTGCAGGATCTCATACTATTTTGCTGAAACTTCCAGGATCTCATTCACAAAATCAAAGACTCGTCTATATCCATGGAGAATAATCCTCCCACGTCGTACGCTGTCGGTTACAATACGCATTAGTTCTTGTCACTACCTTGTCGAGCTAAATGAACCGCGCTGGTGAATAACTAAATAGTGCACATGGTTATGGGAATGAGAAACTTCTCCTCCGTCACTCCAATGTTATATATATATATTTCGCACTTCATACTAGAACATTAATATATTCTGCCAAAGACAGTTGGAAAATACGCATGACTTCACATTTTTCATAACTGGTGCAATATCTGTAAATTGGTTAAGATTTATATGAGTACATTTACTGGTTGCGAATTTGTTAATTATCTTTAGTCATAGTAGCTACACTTTTTTGGTCTTGTTTTTTGGGCGTAAGGTTTATTTTCAAGCCGCAGTATGTGACTTAGAATAGCTTCTTAGAGATGTTGACCTTGTTTTGCAGTATTACCATAGTATTTTCCTTCAGGCGTAAAATTCTTCACACCCAAAAACAAGCATACTCCCATGGATGATCGAATCGGCCCCACCCGATCACCCACGGGCCTAAGGTTGCACTTGACGCCCTTTTGGTACGAAAGTACTTAGCTGTTTGAGAAACAATTGTATATACCTGATTTCATTCTACAATCAGCAATGATTTCGTCAACTTCGTCGCTCGACAATTTATTATTCATAACAGAGATATTATCTTTGCTCACTGACCCATTAGAATCCACCTGTTTCAGTATAATTGTATATTTCAGTAGACAGTCGACGAATTTATTATAAAAGTTAAATTGAATACTCACTATTCGGACAGATTGTAGGAAACAATCGTAGTTGCAACTGAGTTCGATTTCAGTAGGATTTGATAATTTTTCTGCGTGAATAAATCTTTTGTCAGTACCCATCTATTTTAGTATATCGTTTGAATTTTTTCATAATTATGAAAATAAGACACATGTATGTTTATTCTATTCAAGAAGATTATGATCCTCGTATTTTTCAAAATTACCTGAAAATTTTCTACGTTCAGAAAAATAAAATTAAATGGAACTTTTTCGAATGTTCCTCGATTACTGTCACACAGATTTGACCGTTAATTTTTTTTTCTGAGAATAATAAAAAATTTATAGACAAATAAAGATTTTTCCCGTTTACCTAGAAAGTTACGGAATTTCGGGAAAACCCATACTGACTAGAAGAGTGGCTGCACAACCTTTGAGTGAGCGATGATGAAACTTTGTGAGATATGGTTCATGCGGGTACCCTACTGGTAGCGTAAATCTACAGCCATGAAGTCTAACGCTTCAATTTTCAGGAAATATTCTTTCAATTTATTCGATTCTATACATTCACAGTATTTCTATATTCATGGCTTTTTGTATATATACAAATATACTGATGAACCGTAAAATGGCCAACATGTTTGTCAAAATATCTTCGGGAAACGGAACGTTAGACTGTGTGGCTCGAAATAAATAGGCTATTAGGGTACCCAACAACCATCTCGCAAAGTTTCGTCGTGATTGGTTTCCCAAAGATTGTACAGCCACTCCTGGTCAGACCATTTTCATTAAACTTTTGAATAATCACTTTAGAAATTTCACATTTTCCCACGAAAACTATTTATCTTTGTAAATCACTTGATACCTTCTTCATTCAGAATTTTATGAGGCATATACGTGATTATCATTTTTTCTCTTATGTATTGAAACATGAAGGTATCATATAAAATACTTTAAATATTAATCAGAAAAAATGTACCCGGGATCAATGTATGTACCTCAACTGACCAATTATCAATTGTGCACCATTACTTTTCATATTTTTTTTGTCTTCCGTATACTTAGAAAATTCCTGAGAATTAAATTCATGATGGATTGTTTCTATATACAAAGAATCGCATTCACGTAGAAAATATTTATAAAAAAAAATAGATTTAATGTGAGTAAATACCATCAGTAAGGCCATATCTCTTAAGACATTTGAGAAGAACTTCATTTTGGTTTTCATCGAAAAATGATTCCTGTTTAAAATGAAATTGAGCTATTTTAGTGTGAATTCACAAGAAAAAACTATCTATTGGAAATATTATATTCTTACCGCAGATACTGAGAGAGCTCCAATGAAAGTGACGAATACACTGGTGATTTTCATGATTGTTTTTTTTCTTAATCAGATGTAAATTTTCTTATTCAGGCAGTATAGAACAGAAGTGATATTATCTCACAATTAAGTTCCTTTTATTTTATTTTCTTATCAGTGAGCGAGAACCTAATTATAATTTCAGTGTGATTTATATTTGAGAAACTCCATTCAGCTGAAAAAATACAAAGATTAATATCTTTGTATACAATCGCGTTCAGCACTTCGGCATAATAAGTGGAATCGTATTGAAATGTTATATAATGTGTCTATCAGGATATTAGGCTCCGATTCGATCTCTAGTCTTTATATAGCCGGCTTCGAACTATTTGATATCATATATTATCAGAAGAAAAAAAAGAATATCATTCTATACCATTAACTAGATGAGGCTGTCATAATCGGGTGCCCAATCTTAACAAAACTGACAAGTGCAACCATTTGGTTGAATGCTCCAATAAACAATTGACTTATGCCTCCATACAAGCCTGGCTAAATCACTACTTTTCACATTGGAAATTGTTGAAATCAATATTAGGAGTTCAATCACTGTCACTACGCAAGATTTTATCATTAGATTTTATCACATTTTTATGGCGTTAATTGCAACTTTAGACCCGTGAGGGTGATCGCATGTGGTGGTCGCACAATTAATTGCACCCTATGCTCGCTACGTCAATTTCATAGTCATATTGTTATACTTCGAGGTTCATCAATAATGATATTTATAAAACAATTATAGCATTGGTAAATTATCTAACGAGCCATTTTGAGGAAATTAAAAAAAAAGAAAAGGCTATGAAACTCAAAAATACCGATTAGAGACCGAAATCAAATTTAAGCGCCTCATCCTTCTTCAATGGCAAATAAAGTGTTCCATGTGTCAAGGGGAGGTTCGTTTCAGCTAATATTGAGCTAACTAGGAGTATACATTTACAGTATGACTATATTTATGGCTTTTTGTATATATAGATATACTGTTCATGCTTCAAATCCAACATGTTTGACAGGATAGCTTCGGGAAAACAAAACTTTAGACTTTATGGATCGAAATATAAGCTATTAATATACCCTAGAACCATCTCACAAAGTTTCATTGTGCGATTGGTTTCCCAAAGGTTGTGCAGCCATTCCTAGTAAGTGAGATTTTATAGAGGTAAACAAGCTATGATGTTGAAACTTTGGATAAATATGTATTTTTGAATAACTGTAACTATGTCGAGACACTTTTTGGGTATATGTGAGTGTGTTTCAGTACATTTGCTCAGTCATGAATAAAAAGTCACTATCTCATCTAATTTGCTAAAAATATGCTCTCAAATATTTTATCAAATCACGGCATTTTTCAATTCTCGTGTAAGTAATCTGCATATTTCAATACTCTCGCATGGGCTTCCCAAGGTCTTCATTTTTCGATTCAAATATAACTTTGAAGGGCTGGAAATTGAGATCATTCTTAAGGGGGGATATACAGTTCGAATGAAAAAAAAATTCGATTTTTTTTTTTTCATAAAAAGTTAGTAAATTTCCCGTAGAATATGCTCCTGAAACCCTTTCTTCGAAATTCGAACTCCAAGTGTTTTTTCCAAGGGATTGCTGATTGAAGTGTAAGTACGATTTAACGGTAAATTAAAACTTTCAACGCGTTTTTCTCAAAACTGCATTTTTGGAGTTTATGCCGGTGATAACTCGAAAACTAATTATCCGATTGAGCTGAAACTTATAGGATTTCTTTATTATAGTATTACCTATCAGATGAATTAAAAATTATTGTAATATTTTATTATTAAATATGGAAAAATGTGAGAAAATGGCGGGAAAAAAATTGAAAAAAATTGAGTTTTTCGAAAAAGATACGCCAAAAGTGCAAATTTTTTTTTTAATTTTTTTTCGATAATTCATCTATTAACTGTGAATGTAATTAACGTAAATTTTTTTGATTTTTCTATTTCCGATCAAAATAGAGGTACTTTTTCAACGTTATCTAACGGCCGACATTTTGTTAGAAAAAATTTAAAAAAAATATTTTTGTATACTACATGGATCAACTTATAACTGCCAAAAAATTTCGATAGATTTGATTAAAAACTACCCTTGAAAAACGATTTTCAAAAATGAGTTTTTTTTTTGTTCGAACTGTATATCCCCCCTTAAAGATTTTTTTCTTCACATCTAATGAAGGAATTGAAATAAAATTTTGAGGGTTTATCAAACATATTTGAGGCATGAAAAATATATTTTTCGTTTAGATTTAGATTACAAAATGGCGTTGTATGACAAAGAGTCTATCAAAAGCGTCTTTTTTTTATTAGGTGAACGGTATGTACATACTCTGCATGGTAGCCGTTTCCAGATGATAGCATCTGTAACGAATCACATGTTTTCTTATTATTATTCCATACGAGCTTACTGATCGCGGTACTTTGGATCTTACAAAAATATTTATTTTAGCATATTTGGCTGACGTGTGAACTTTTCCTTTTTCAGGAAAAAACGGCTTCAAGTTGTTCTTAACGAGTGTAACTGTTTATTCATCGAAAAAAACCGTGATAGTTTGTATGTACATAACACGATCGATGTGCTGCGATAGTTCATGTATTCGAGTGGCTACAGTTAAAATTTCAAGTCAATCGCATACAAAATGACAAAGTTATGCTGCCTACACTAGTTTGAAAAATGCGGTTTCAAGATAATCGAATTTAAAGTTTCATTCAATTGATACTGCTTGGAGGATCCTCGGAAAATTTTAAAATATCCCATACTTAAGGGTAACGGAATGTCATTTTCACCTATTTTATTCCTTTTTTGAGCCGATAGAAAAATCGAAAAACGTGTTCAAAATCAACAAACCCCATGTAAATTACATGCACCTTATGAGTAGTTAGAAAAATATTTAATCTTAGAGTCAAGGCTAGAATAGAAGATATCTAGTATTGTAAAAGTCAATCTTTTCGCTCACTTTGTTTGTACTGTACTTGTACATTATATTTGAAATTTAAATTTCAAGATTATATGGTGAACCATACTACCTATGATTAGAAGTTCAAGTTGATCAAAATTAATTGTTTACATAGCTACCAAGGACTTGGTATTCGAAATGAAGCTAAAACAAACTCATGAATCACAATCAAATGACAAAAGTTTTATTTGATTTTTTTGTTTATACACTGTGATAAGGAATTCTTCTTTGCATACTAAATCACTTTATAAAATAAGGGTTTTATTCTACTTTACAATAAATGTATGTACAAGTTACTATAATACAAAGCTAGAATTTGAATCAATCAATTCATTTCACACTTTTACCACATTCTGTGCAATGAACTATCATAAATAAAATCACCAAAATGTTGGTGTTAAATGTTCTAACTTCTTCACCATTTTCAACATGATTTAGTTGTAATTCACATCACGATCATGTTTTTGAATATGTACCATCAAAACAACAATATTTACATCAAAGAGTTTATCTTGTGATCATAATGTTCACTCTTACTCTTGTAATTCATATGAACTCACATTTACCAATATAAAAAAATATGTCTCCTATACAAAATACCATTGATAGGTTTCATTTTTGTTTTTAAATTGAAATATAAAATCATTCACGGTATGATTTTTTTGCTCGCCAATCTAAGAATTCATCAAAATCTTCTTCATCACTAGAGGAATCACTGTTATCTTGTTTTTTTTCTGAAGTTTGAACTTGTTCTCTCTGCTTAACTAGATCCATAACTCTTGACCAATTTCTCAACTGTTCTTCAATCACATCAAGTTGTCTTTCTGTTGCAGCTTCCTCTTGGTCATCACCAATTATTTGAGCTGATTGAGCAGTTTCTTCTTTGATTTCTTTCTGGAACTTTTCCCACTCTTCTTCAATTGGATTTTTGTATTCTACATGACGAGCCTGAACAACAAAGATTAATAATTGAAAATGATCATTATAAATAAAAATAGCGAGTTAAAATCAATTGGAAATCAATTCTGGATTAATATTCATCGATTCTCATTTTGTATAAAATAAAGTTTTGATCACCTTTGCATCCATTTTTGGATCATCGAAAAATCCCTCTGGAAGTGTTGATGAGCCGTCCTTACTCTCTTTTTCTTCCATATTGTTTTCTTCTTTGCTTTTCATTTCTGAACTCTCAGTTGATCCTTTCTGTGGGCTTGTCTTTGGTATCACTTGATTACTAGTTACAGGGGCAGGTTTTTCAAAAAAGTCTGGGGGTAAACTTGCTTTTGCTGTTGTTGATACTCCTGCATTTTTCAATATGCCTTTCACTTTCTTTTGTGCTTGCGGTTCTTTGAATTCTAATGGTCTTTTATTTGAAATTATAGGCTGTTGAGTTACTGATATCCCTTTTTTAGCCAATGCTATATTGTCTTTGTGAGATTTTGAGTTCAGGTGGACAGGCCATACTGCTTCACTACGAACTATAGTCTTGCAAATAACACAAGTGAGCTGATCTAATTCGTTATACGTGTTTATACAGTTAAAGAAAATTTATGATAGTTGAATCTGAAAGAACTTGAAGGTCAGGCATAAAGAATGATCAATTTATTCTTTGTTACAAAGGAGGAATTAGAAAAAAATGGTAAAATGTAAAATAACTGTATTTACTCAAGCAACTTTTAACCAACAATGATCACTAACAACGCTAATATACTATATAGTCATAAAGCATTTTCAACAAGTAAACAATAAGTTGAAAATTACTTTCCTTGGATAATCAAGTGTATAAATAATAAGTATGTATGTAAAGGATATCTGGCAAGCGGAGATTCGATTTTCTTGATAGAACTATGTTTTTTCTTCGCCTCGGACATTACCCTCCGAAGTTCTTCTTTGCTAATTTTCTTCTTCATAGCCATTTGTTTTGCCATTTCCAATTTTTTCGATAGATTTTTTATTTCGAAATACACATAAACAATACGAACTGATATGGGTTACCTACTCTTGTGTGTGCCCTTTCGCGAACTACTTTGAGGTTATGTCTACCAAATACCAACAACCGTGTATGATCAGTATGATTGGTGGGAGTGAAAAGTCATATGAGGCTGAATAAGTCGTGTGATTGGTTATTTCCAGTTGCGGTAATTATAAATTGTTCATCTTGACTACCAAATTTCATTATCAAGTCATATGATTTAATGAATTTCAAGCTTTGCACTCGAATTTGATACAAATTCCATCCTTTCCCGATAATTAACCACCTATAAAAGATATTTATTTGAAGTATTATACTTATCAAACTAATATTTATTGACCTCCAGTTTTCACATGATAGTGTGATGTTATCTATAGGTACAACAAAGTTATTGTCCAAAAAGTTGCTAATTTCGCAACTTAGTGATAAGACTATCTCATTGGTAAGAAGGAATCAATTGTTGACTTGTATCTTCTCATTTGAGTTGTAGATTTGTATATAGTGAGATTACTTACTTATTAATTGGACATTGTGTAGGTTAGACTGTAATTGCTCTGAATCATTTTGATATTCTTTGAAAATTTCAGAATAATCATTTGGCATTACATTTGGCTACTTGAGAGATCCATTTAAACGTTTGAAATGGAAGAAGATATTCCAGTGAAAAAACAGAAGACCGAATCAACAGAATTGATTGATCAGGCAAAACAAGAACTTTTAACATCAATAATAAAGTGTACAAATTTTGCTGCTATAAAACATAGTCGACAAAGACGATGTAATAGAGCACAGACACCATACATAAACCATCCAATAGGTATTGTGCAGTTTAACTATTTTAATGTTTCTAGTGTAATATTTTGAGTCATAAAGAATTTGCATTTGAGGTTGATGCATAAATATAAAAAAACAAAAATCAAACCAGAAATACCTGTAAACTGAATTGGTAACTAACATACATGAGCATAAACCACAGGGAACAGATGAAGAAATGAACTCCAT
The DNA here is from genome assembly GCA_020882685.1 of Aphelinus atriplicis. Lineage (NCBI taxonomy): Eukaryota > Metazoa > Arthropoda > Insecta > Hymenoptera > Aphelinidae > Aphelinus > Aphelinus atriplicis. The sequence goes on from CM037074.1 coordinate 8,159,413, forward strand.
TCTTCAGAGACATTTGATAATAGTTTGCATAATTGTTTTAACATTTTCAATTTTTTGTTCAGGCGTTGCAAATATTCTAATAGAAGAAGGTAATGTTTATGACCCTGCAGTAATATTAGCTGCCTTACTACACGATACAGTAGAAGATACAGACACAAGTTTTGAAGAAATAGAAAGTCATTTTGGTAAAGAAGTACGGCTCATTGTTGAAGAAGTAACCGATGATAAATCCTTACCAAAAGAAGAAAGAAAACGATTACAGATAGTGCATGCCCCAAAAACAAGTCATAAAGCTAAGTTAGTTAAATTGGCCGATAAACTTTATAACTTGAGAGATTTGGAAAAAGAAACACCAGTTGGATGGTCAGTTCAAAGATCCGATGAATATTTCAAGGTAATACTTTTCTTATAACAAGTTCCTGCGTTAATTGTAATATATATTCAAGTTATTTGGGCGTTTTCCATGAATATTAGCTTCTTCTGAGCAGTACAATGTATTTTTCATGCGCTCTTCTATTCATAACTATAGCAGAAAAAAAGATAATTTACTTGAAACTTGTTTGAAATAAAAGTTCCTAGAGAGTAAAATCTATACAAGCGATCTCAAATGTCTTCCACCAGTTCAAAAAAAAACACTCGACCCAAAAGAAATATGATATAAATAATTTTTACAGTGGGCTCAATCAGTTGTAGCTGGACTCAAAGGTACAAATGCTGCGTTAGAAAAGTTATTAGATGACGTGTTCACAAACCATTCGACAAAACGTGAAGGAAAGGATTTGGAACAGGAAGTGATCAATATTGATTAACAGTATATAATGGTTACATGTGTAAAGAAAGAGTATACAGATGTTGTAAAAAATATTTTATAAATAGAAATTGTATATGAACAGTAAATGAGAAATTGTTTCAACAATATGAGAGTTCAACGTAGATTTGATAGTTTAATCTTTATAATTTTGATAGAACGACTTCATATAATTAGCTAGGAGTTTTGCTTCTTCCAATGTTACTGCGTTGTAGAGCGACGCACGAATGCCGCCAACAGATCTGTGACCCTTCAATTGTATCATGTTGAGAGCAGCAGCTTCAGTTACGAACTTGTTCTCAAGAGCTTCATCATTCTTTATCCTGAAAGGAATGTTCATTCTGCTACGGCAGTCTTTTTTCACGGGGCAAATGTAAAAGCCATTTGATTCTTCTATCACGTCATAAATTAGTTTGCTCTTTTTGTTAGCAAGCTCTTCCATGCCTTCCACACCGCCGTTCTTTTTGATCCACTCAAAGACCATTCCAACAAAGTATATTCTAAAAAGACGATTATTCAAATTCAATAATTTGATGAAAATATATGAATGTAGCACCTAGTTAATTGAGTAAACTAGATCCGGGACGAAATTAAAAATTATAAAAAACAAATTAGACAAATGATCGTTGGGGTCAATCCAGTACTGGATTGCTGGATTGTATATTTACTGGAATAGCCCTCAAAGATCGAACATTTGTCTAATTCTTGAACAATGTAGGGTGCCATCTACAATATTAAAAATCGATAAACTCACTGGAAGGTTGGTGGTGTATTGTGAATTGAGTTATCTGCTGCAACTACAGCAAAATCAAAAATGCTTGGACAAATGGGCATAGCAGTACCAATAAAGTCATTTCTAACTATTACAATGGTAATTCCGGATGGTCCAACATTTTTTTGTGCTCCAGCAAATATCAAAGCAAACTAGAATGAGAATATTATGATTCAAATTTGTTTGGGAGAACAATTAATTTAATATTGCCTTTTATCATATGCATCCACAATAATACCTTGGAAATATCTACAGGTTTTGATATGAAATTCGATGACATATCTGCTACTAATGGAATCCCATTGGTCTCTGGGATATCGTGAAATTCAATTCCTAGAAAAAAGACCGTACCATTAGTTCAATTCACTGTATCAAAAATTTCGAATTTTCCAAAGAAATGTTTGTTTTAACTCCAAAAAAATGCTCACCGTGCACTGTCTCGTTATCACAGTAATAGACATACGATGCATTTGGATCGAGATTCCAGGTTGATTTATTTGGTATCTCGGTATATTTGGTAACCTTCGGTACCACGAGATTTACTTTCCCGTACTTTGTAGCCTCTTTGGCGGCTTTGCTCGACCATGAGCCTGAAAATAATTTTGTTGGATGTCAAAAACATAACAATTCTTAATTTTGTAAATTGTTCTTTTTAAAAAATTCTTTTAAATTTTGTAAAGTCTCTCGTGGTGTTAAGAATAACACAACCAACCAGTGACGATGTAATCTGCAGTTCCAGTTTTCATCATGTTGAGAGGAACTGCCGAGAAGAGGCCAGTTCCTCCGCCCTGGAGAAACATAATTTTGTAATTGTCCGGGATGTTGCTGGAAATTGAAATAGATGTTGGATCAATCGGATTTTTTGTCGGAGAAAAATACGATGGTCAAGTCGAAAGTAAATTGACGCATTCCGTTTTGCGCTATTATTTCTTTCGTGCGATATTGCAAGCTGAATAAAGTTTGAACTCTGTTTAAACTATCAATATTGATTTTAATGTTTCAATGTTGATTCCACGTAAAATTAAGATATTTTGGAAAAGAAAATATCCGCTACAAATGTTATATCGAAGCTCAATTCTACTGTTTGGATGTTGTTTTCCATATGATAATCTTCTGAGGGAAGGTCAAATTCACGTGAGAAAATGTTTTTCTCATTTCAAATAAACAAAAATTTTGCATGTTTATTTTTCGATATTGAATCAATGTATGATTTCATGTGGAATAAACATTGAAAACATTAAAATCCACATTAAAATCAATATTGATAATTGAAACAGAATTTATTTTTGGGTCCATCAGATGAACAATAATATTCTCTTATAGAAACGTACTAATACTTTGAGTACCAGGGAATGAATATATCGAGCGAGAAATAGTTGTTAAAATAACATAAACCCAAATAATCGTGTAGTTTTATTTTTGTTCGAAGACCAATTAAAAATAGTTTGAATACTCACAGGATTTCCTTAAGGCGAGCTTGTGCATTTTCCACAACTTTTTTAAAATCTCCAGATCTATGACTAATTTCAAGAATACTGACTCCAGTACTGCCGTAGTTCAATAGCTCATTCTGTACCTCCTTCAATACCTACGAAAATGATGATTAATTACAAATTTCGCAAGGGCAATTCATATTGCGGCTGGGACAGGTTCTTTCGAAAGTCATCTCATAAATCTCGATCCTTATTTGACTTCATATTACATTCCATTCTGTCAATAAGTCAGGTTGTTCCGAAACTAAATTAACTTGGAATTATTTTCATTTGATTTCTCGTGCATTATCGCGAATGTTCAAGATACTTGGCACTAATTTTGGTTGTAATAAATCTTGTGTAAATATGAATCTGAATGTAATTTCAACTGTAGTACGATCGGAATGACATACACGAGTTTGCCTCGTATACGTAAATCGCTCGTATTATACGTTTTTTCTTATCGATAGCTCTAACTCTATAACTCATCACAACTTGAACGGTCTTTCAAAATCGTTATTTCCCTTCCTGTTTCTTATCAAAAACCTATTCTAATTTTCAAGAGCAGATCTTTAATTGAGTAGATTACGGAGCTTATTATGAATGGTCAATTCACCTATATAATATTTGAAAAAGACAGAAAATCTTGCGTGATACTTTACACGTAATCCATACGGTATGGTGTAACGATCGATTGATAATCGTAGTTATTGTTTCTGTAATCCACCAACTTTTCGGCAATCTACAAACAGTATGTTGATTTTCTATTATGAAAATAGAAAAAAAACATTGGTAAACAAAACAACTCGTGATTTCAAACAGGTTATGGTTTCTCTTAGTAAATAATCCCACCGAGACTAATCGCATTTCATTATCTATATCGACTTTCATTGAGAAACAGCTACAATCAGCCTCGAAATTCCAAAATATTCAAGAGCTCAGATATGATTTGGATACGCGCACCCTGAATCATAATATGATTCTCATTAGAGACAAGCAGTTTCCAGCCGAATAACATATACAATTTCAATTGTCGGACGCAAATGAACCGGATACCTTAATTCGAATGAAACGTATACAAGAATGGCAAAAATGATTTCTTATGTTATTTTTCAACAAAAATCAACCGGATGAGCCTGCAGTAATAAGGCACGCCGGCGAAACTTCGCAAAATCAAGATACGCAAAGATTTTATACTTGTTCTCCATATAGCCATACTCGATGTAACCGCGCGGTACGAAAGTCATATACTTGATTGCCATATTCTACCGCTGCCAAACTTATTTTATCTACCCAGTGAGCTAAAGCTCAAAGCAGACATTGAAATATCGAATTGGAACAAGGGAGAAAAGTGTACTTTACCTCGAGAGGGAGTTTGCCGGGGCCCGCGCCGAAGTTGATGGCTCGCTTAGCTTCTTGGCTCATGATGTTATCGGGTCCGCGTCGCGTCTGATTGTGCCGCTGCGCTGTTTTCTATGTAGAGACGGTCTCGTCGCGCAACCGCGCGGCCGTTATCGGTTTTCGGTTTATATGTATCTACCGCCCGCGACGACGACTCTTGCCTCCCGCGATCTCCAAGCTATATGGATATTGTGACGCGCGGAAAATCGGCAAGAAACTGCGAGCGAGCAGCTGGGTGTGTATACGACTTGATGACTTGATGAGGCTTGATTGGGGGCCGGGAGCGAGTTGTTGTATAGTGTTGCAGCGCCGATCACCCGTCAGACCGGCTCTCCCTCTCTCTACTCTGTTGCCAACGAGTCGCGATTGATAAGCGGACCGATCTCTCTGCAGTTGAGAACCGTTTGCGCCGCGGTTTACTCCATGTATATACTCACATAAATACATGCGTTTTGTCAGGAACACGCGGGTTACGGTCAAATTCGCGGCATCGAGTTTATTGAATTGATCGAAACTCTCGGGGAGATGCATGCGATAATACGGGTGATGCGATGTTGTTCCGAGATGAAAATGAATTATTGAAGAAGCGGATGAGTTTCTATAGCTTCGTGAAAAAAAGTCTATAATCTTTATACATCGTGCGCTCTTGAAGTCGCGGCGTCTGTAATGAAGTAATAGCTTTGGAATTGTGTATCGCTAAAGTAGCGATAACGTTGTGCATTGATTGCACTTTCTCAGCCAGAAATACTACAACACGATACGAATGCACCGATAACTATTGATATCTTATTAGTTATACAGTTTTCGGAGAGAAATTTTTTTATTGCTCAGGCAATGAAAATACATTGTTTTCGATGGAAATACAACCATTAGATGCATATGTAACACACGACTTCAAAGTATAATCATATACCAAAAATAAGGTGGTTGCGGCTGAAACGGCCACACGTTTTCCTTACATAAGTAGAAAGCGTTGGGTCGGGTATCCGTAATTTATGATTCGATAATTATAAAATAATTATAAAATAATTCATACGTTAAAATGCGGCAATGCAGGTAAACCGGACGGTTCCAATTTCACTCACTGAAAAGTGAGGTCGTTTTACCAGCGTGAACTGTGTGTGCATATGCATATCATACAGACGAGTACATGGGGGAAAAAATATGTTTGGAGAAAACTAATGTAAGAAATCGGAAGATGAGCTTTTTTTAAGATCTTTTTACATAAGATAGAATGAAGAATAATAATTCAACTTATTCATTGTGATTTAGTTAGAATAGTGAAATAAAATGAAGAAGGAAGAAGAGAGAGTAAAAGTTGAAACTGTTATAATACAGTGGTGCAAAAAATTAAAGTGGAACGGTCGGATCTTGTTTTTGTAGCACATACCAGCATAACGGCCCCGAGTACTACAGAAAGACATGGAATATAAAATATTAGGGGAGGAGGGTGGGGAGGTATATTGAGTACCAGGACTCCCAGGGCTTATTATAGGTATTCTTAACTTACCTATATACTTTTCCGCTCAAGACATAATACTTTGAAAGTCAACCATTTGAGTTAATCCTTTCACGTGTAATACATGTCCGCTGCAAAACTGAATTATACTCGGTCTACTGTGGCATATATATCACACCCTTTATTATATAAAATGGCAATGCAAACACTCTGAATCGCCTGAACGAATTTTCAACTCTATGCGGCTAAACGAATCTCATCATTTCTCATGAATTATATTAATCAGCACTGATACAATAAAAAAGACGATCGTCGATGAGAGTCACTGGGGTGCTTAGTAGTTCAATTGAGTTATATCCCCCGCGATGTTTTATCTCTGATCTTGTCAAGATGATGATAAAACCTGCTTCTGGAGACCCTGAGATTTCCGGAGCAACGGACAGATCGTGAAATTCGAGGCGCACGTGCAGTGCACCGTATAATACGGTGATGCATCATCAATTTTGGCGACAAAGTAAACAGGAAGGATGTGCGCGCACGATATCTTATCGTTGTGTCAATGTATAATTCGCGCGTACATTACTTTCGGCATCTTGATCAACTCTCAGAAAACAATCCAAGATATTCCGATAATAACATTTACTCTTTGACAATTGCATGATTGCAGTGAACGTGATAAATGTGATTTGAACTGACGCATGCGTCGCATATGGCCCATCAATTTTTATTGTACGAGTTCGAGATATATATACGTACGCATGCGACGAAATCACATTTTGTAACGACTGCTCGATCGATATCTCACCGTTATGCATATTCCAAGTGAGCTGTTGAATCGACAATCCGTAGAGAAGAAAATGTTATTACCATCGAGTGATTTTTAAATTTCAAACTCCGATATACATCATATTTATATATCGGTCATTGTGATTGTTGCCGAAAGTCGACTTATTCTCGTGAAACGTCACGCTGACCATTTGTAGCGGAAGCTCAGTCGAAAACGTTTAGTTCGATCATTTCGACAAATTTAATCATTTCAGATCGTCATCATTCAGTTCTCCGATGGTTCATAAAGTCACACTACTCATAGGCGTAGGTAACATGTACGGATGGAAGATCGACTCTGTGAATAGTTACAATTTCGAGTGACCTTCTGGTTAATCTTCGCAACGAGAGCGCGCGAGTCGTCCGGCGGCTGACGGGTCGTAGTATCTTCCGCGATTCTACTTCGTTGTGCAAGAGTATTATGCCAGGGTCAGATAACAGCACTCGTATAAATACATTGAATAGACAAAAATGAATCACGCCATCATATAGATAAATAAACTTTGCGTCTGTCACTTCCGCATTTCGCCTAATTGAATTCACATATTGTCCAAACCCAAACCATATTGCACTCTACTATACTTTGTTCAAGAATTTTGCGCACCAGCTTAGAATTTCACGCGGCGAATGACAAATTCGTACGTATGTGTATGCATTTCGCGGATTCAACAATTTCATCCATGAATAATATACGTATTGCCGTGAAAAATATACGAATTTCTCGTATTCGATGCGATTTCGACAATTTGCATTAATTCGTAAGGAATACACGTCGACAGTGGTACAATGAATCTCCGGTTGTAATCAGGCGAGTTCTTTACTTGAATCCGCAAAGAAATCCGTATGCCAAGGTTGGATTCGGAAAAAATTTTGATATTTTCGCGCCTTGCCTTATCGACCAATGCTCGCTTCCGCGGCTATGGCCTCTGGCACGAAAACATCGTGATTGGACGAGCGATTATTATCGACCGTCGCAGATGGCGCGACTCGCGGATTCAAGTTCAGCCAGCTGGCAGGGCCGCGTCGAGGGCGACGGTCTAAACGCCACCCGATCGCATTTTCCAATTTTCCCCGGTGAAACTTTCCCGTGAAATTTTCTTCTGGATAAACACGCGTCCACCTCCGGCCGAGCAATTCCCCCGAAAGTACCCGAGACCCGAAGACCTCCGCTCGCGGGTATCGCGATCGCGGCGAGGAACGCCAGGCACCAGTCGACGCGTACGCTCCTGAACTCGCGGTGTCGGACTTTCCGAGATCGACGTGACCTTCCGCGTCCTCAAACGTCAGTCCGCAGCAGGCCGCAGATCCGTTAACAGCGTACCGAGTCGATTTCCAAGTTTTCCCGTGCAACTGCCCACCGAGACAAGGTAATACCCGGGCAGCGATAGGAGCGCAGGTGGAAAAGCCGATACGAATTTCGGTCGCGACCCAACTCTCACGGGATGTTTCACGGGAATGTCAGGCCTGACGGCAAAATCGTAACCCTGAAAACCATCGGCCGGCTTGTGTCAAGGGGAAGGGAAAAAAGAATTCAAGTGTGATCGTTTCAGTGTGACAATTTCGCGTCTGTACGTGGGAAAACGTGTTTTGATATATACGGTGACTGGGGGGCTTTGATTTTAAATGCTGCTGACGTAGAAACGTCGAAGACGTTACCCCGAATATACGGAGTCTTGCGAGACGACGTGATGCCGTAAAAGTGTGACTAGACGGCCATTGGTGATTGTAGAATTGAGTAACGTCCGTTATCGTTGAAATCCAATCGTTCGGCGGGATTTCGAGTAATTTTTCATAATGTCCATCCTCGTGTATCGATACTTTTGTACACGCGAGGAGCTCGCGGTACAAAACAATCAATTAATTCAGTCGCGCACCCCGACGTACAAGACCGGGCACGAATCACGCGGTTTGGCTTCAAAATCAATGTGATGGAAATTTTTTCGTGATGTAATAAGTATATTCCCACTGAAATTCTTATCAAGAATCACGCGACTCTTCGCGAACTGTACATTCGCGCACGTTTTAAAATTCGTGGCCAACAACCGAAATAACCCCAAGTTCATTCCTTCTGTAAATAATTATTCAGCAAAATCAATAGTGAAACGAGGTTCGCTTTCAGAACTCGTTCGCGAGACTTCCATAGATTCAACAAATCAACCGCGGTCGAACGAGCATGAATTAATCTTTTGGAAAGCAGACGACTCCGGAGCTGTTCCGATTCAAAAAACACGTTCAACGTTCTCGCCTTTTTTCGAACGCGCGGCGTCCCGTACAGGTTATGTGTTGGAAGCATGTGTGCCGAGGCCCGAGCATACATGATGACACGCGCGCGCTCGCGAGATAAGAAGAGCAAACGACGAGGAGCAATGCCATGAATGTGTTTCGTAGTATTCAGACGAGTGGCGTCGGGATAAGTGTGTAGCGCCGATAATAAAAACGATTAAAACGTGCTAAAACGTATATTGCGTTTTATCGAGTCCCAGGTTGTACACAGTTGTACACGTGAACACATGATATATATAGGCTCGCGGCTCGGCACGTGTATACTCGTGCGCATGCCCAACGCCGCACATCTCCTCGTCAGCTGCTAATTTGACCTTCGCTCTGTGCCCGTATATATAGGAACCGAGCGTATTTTTTCTATAGGGATAATGCCTCCAATGCTCATTCGGAAGGGCAAGAGGGTTTTTAAATGTCCCTGGCCCCTGCCGCCGTGCCAAAAATCCGATCTCTTCTCATCTGCTAGCTCGAGCGGTTCGAACTTGAACTTGGCCAATTTTTATTTCAATTGAAGGATAAATTATTTTTCTGAGAACAGAGTTCGAGTTTTTTTTTCTCTTCAAATAATTGTGAAAACGCGATAGCGGCATTGAAGGAATCCATCGAGGAATTTCGATTACGCTTCTGGATTCGAAAAGAATGAACGCATTATAGTCATTGTCAAGCGTATGAAAATATTCATTCCACATCAATTAATATTGCCATGGATCCATTTAAAACTAATTCAGATCTTTCGTTCATAAAAGTTCCGAATTATTTTCTTTTCCATCTTCAATCATTGTCAATTCGACCATGTTCTTAAGATCCATCGACTGATATTGGAGGTATTGCTATTTTCAAGAAAGAAAAATAATTTGAAACGTGAAATTTCTCTATTTGGTCAATATGCCATTAAATCAGACTAAAGTATAATGAGTGTGCAATTATTATTTATCTCATTGTTAACAGAAAATTGCAAGTGATTTCGTCGTAAAATGTTCCGCGATAATGCGTCTAGATGCTCTTGCCAGACATCGATTCGATTAATCAATACGTTTATAAAACTGTATGTATAAGCATGCGTACACATACGAGCCAAGAGTATGAGCGGAATTTTACGGGAGCATTGTCGGGGGGGGGGGGGGGGGAGGTTATTATTCGACTCCACACACATGTATACGGTGTACGTTTATTTTGCACTACAAAAATAACGCTTTCATTTGGTAACTTGTATAAAGCGGTACTAAAAATTACTAAACAATTAAGAGCTTGTTGGGAAGTTCAATCAAATCATAATAACTTCGTCACTTTATACGATTGTTGTCATGTCACGATTCTATGATTTTATCGACCCTCGTCATTAATTGCGATAATACCGTCTCATTTTTTTCTCATTTTTATTATGATTTGATGAATTTATCACGCATCCACATACGTATCATTTAGTTTTCATTTTTTAGTTAAAAAAAATTCGACTCTCACCATAACCCGCACATAACAATCACGCATCTCATACATTTGCTTCTGTGCATATATACAAAAGGGAAACCAATGGGATCAGTTAACGAAAGCAAATCGGTCAGTGGTGGCGATTTTTCTATTTTTTTTTCCTCGTCGATTGAACGCTTGGTGGGACAGACACGTATATATATACACAGAGGAGCTGAAAAGCGGCATGGGCAATTTGAAGTAGATCGGCGTGTTTTGTCGTGTCTGCGAAAAGAACCGATCATTATCCCCCCGCAAGTCTTTGGAATTCCACAAAGTCTTCTTTTGCCTCTCTTTTTTTTCCGCGATCGCCGGTGCGCTCGTTCAAAAATACTCCGCAGTTCGTTGGGGGAAGTCGTAGAATCAACAACGCGCCGTACGTCTCCAGTCCTTTTATACCTGAAATCACTCATCCGAATGAAGACGAGATACATTTTTCCATAATACCCATCTTTGGTGATGTTAATTTTGAATACATTGCTAACCGTCTCCGTGATTTGTGATCATTCCTGTTCGGATTTGTCAAAAAAACGCGATTTAATACTACGCCACACTTCGGTTTCACAAAGCCGAGGAAATATTTATTTTCGTTGCCAAACAATCACGCGCGAGTCTCCGGATAATGATTCCACGTCTCTGTACTGTGACGTTCGTCGACCACATACACGCGGGCTAATTCAAAAGTGAGCTCTTTCAATGGGTATTCGTATTGATTATGAAGTTACGCAAAACTGTCGTCACGTACCTGTTTTATACATTCGGGTTTGGCGCGGCTAAGATTGATGCATAATCAAATCGGGTTACGTAAAAACGACCGGGAACAATTCAAAAGCTCGGTATAGACAAATTTGCTCGCGCTCGCGCATGTATATATCCAACGGGAGAATCCGTGACGTCGCGCGGCATATATATCGTTCGCTCCTTCCGATCGATAACGAGCCATGTGGCCGGCATCATATACGACCAGCCGACGCTGCGCAGCTGGTGTCACCCCCGCGCAGCGTATATATATATACATACGAAAAAGTTGATTGTGCGCGCGCGCTGAGACAGAGGAAAATCGAGCTGCGGCGGCGGCGGCGGTGGCGAGGTGTACAATTCGGAGAAGGTACTGGCGGCGGCGGCGGCGCACACGCGTCGTCGGGATTCTCCGGATGCGATTGTGGCGCGGCTACCGCCGCCGGCTCCTGTCGCCGCTGCTGCTCGCGAGCCGAGCGCACTCCTGTAGCGAGCACCTACTAATACGATTGTTTTGCCCTTTTCACAAGCAGCTCGCCAGAATGGTCTGGATTACCGCCGACGACAAGGTACAATGTAACCAACGGCGACCCACAGCTCCCCGTTTTACTCGTAGCCAAACGTTTTCCTCCTTGTTTCTTCGCTAATGTATAGTCTCTCGTAGCAGCTCTTGTTTTTTCATCTTGTGTTCCCCAACCTGTATATATAAAAGTAGACGTTATATTTTTTTGCTTTGAATTCGTTCTGTGTGTGTTTCTGTTCTTGCTTGCTATAGCTCTCTCTCGCTATTGTGTTTCACGCGCAACTAATACACTTCCTGCTTTTGTGACTTTCTGGTGTTGGTCAAATTTTTTCTCGCGAGATTCGTAGTCCCTCGCGTCTATAACTGTGCGCTGGAATTTTGACGCACATGCTTTCATCATCGTATATATAGCTTGCGCACAATATATATATCCTGCCTCCTCTTTGCGCAACGTTTTCATTTGTGACTTCTCGCTTGGTTCAAACCCGCTCGCGACGTAGTTTGATTGTGCGTATAGAGTAATGGTGCTGATTGATCAATGCTGTAAGCTGGGCAACAATAGATTCTTATTTTGACATCTCGGGATGAGCTTGTGGACCATACTCTCGCGTGCTGTATTCGTCGGTGCAAGTGTATGCAATAGCCAAAATAATGAAACGAGGTCCACGGACATACAATACCTTCTTCCAAATTCAGCCGAAAAAGTAATAACAAATCTCGCGTGGAACACTGGATATTTCGTTCTTTTTTTTTCATCAGTCTGTCGATATTTTTGCCTACGTCTATGGGAAAAATGCCGATTGAACTAAATTTTGGTATCATCAATGTACGCGGCCCTTTTATCGAAAAATCATGAGAATAATGACGAGCCCGAGAAGCTGTCTTTGATTCGCGGCTGGCCATCGCGTACGGCAAGCCTCGACGCAACAGAAATAGTCGATGAAAACGTAGTCAGCTGTTCGCTGGCGCGACCCCGACTATTTCTGAAGCGACATGCGCGCATGCCGAGTAATATACTAGCTCACCGCCGGAGTTGCCGCGAAAAAATGTAGCTTCGCGACAGTGATCCTCGCCGAGATGTCGATCTAGATTTTGTTTTAAAATTCAACATTTTGTTGGGACCATCACCGCGTCGGAAGAATCAAATCACGCCTATTTGTCCGCTCGCAACGCCGCGAATGACTTGATCAAAATTTTCCGCCAACAGTAGAATTTCGACGCCTATGTCATTCAGCTCTTCATTCTCATTTGTACAATTGTAGAGTACAGCTTCACCTCTCGAGCGAGACGCACGATAGGACGCACGAGATAATGCATGCCGTAGTGAGAGATTAACAAAACCAGTCGATCCTCTCGTTCGACGATCAACAGTCGGAGCACACGCAGTGTGTGCTTCAATGATGATCGCTCGTTTTCGCGTCACTCCATGTGTTTATCGTAGCGTTTTATATTTCCTTTTTAAAGACAATCGCGTCGCTTGTCGCTGAGTGACGCGCCTCCGTGAGAATGTATAATCTCCCGGAACGGAATATTCGCTCGAACTTAGATAGTTTTGAGTATTCTGCTTGAATAGTAGGACACGTATACGTACTCACCGAGATTACGAGTTGATTTTGGTTGGACTATTTTTTCAAGTTCGATCCAAGTCCGTGTATCCTACGCTGCAAGTAGGCGAAAAATTAAACCTTTCGTTCCTAGTAGTTCGCGACAGTTCTGTCATAATCGAAACGGTAATATCCATGAGTAGTTTGAAAAAGAATGAGAGAAGAAGAGAAAAACTGTTGCATTGAAATAATTGTGTTATCGTTACACTAATTGCAACTAAACTGTAGTATCTAATGAAGCCTGCACTTAGTGCCTTGAGCACACCTTCTTTGCGAAAGCCTCCCCTGTTTGAACTATCAATGTTGAATCAAAATTGATCTTAATATGGGTTTAAATATTAAATCAGTGGATATCATATAAGATCAATCTCAAAATGTAACATTGATCAATATCGAGAAAAATTAACATGCAACATTTGGTTTTGAAATGAGAGAAAATATCTTCTTTCATTTCGAAACGACAATTTTCCATCTTTATTTTTTGATGTTGCGCTTTCGGACTGGTTTCACGTGTAATCAACATTGATTCAATATCAAAATCACTATCGATAGTTTGAACAGAGCGTGTCTGACCAATCCGCCTACTTCTACTGACGCATCCTCGGACTCGGTCGAACTTCGAAAAAATCGCAAAACCGTGTCTCGGGGGGGTGTATACGCTTCCTATACACGAGACAGCGCGAGTTTGAAAGAAAAGGATTTTCCGAAGAGCCGAGCTGACGTTTGATATTTTTCCAGATGGCTGGCAAGCCGAACTTCACCGCGTTGAACGCGCAAAGCCACCTGGACCACATGTGCGCGCTCGACATTGACTCGCACACGCAGTTCACCCGGCTGTCGGGGATCATCTGCACGATCGGGCCGGTCTCCCGCTCTGTCGAGATGCTCGAGAAGATGATCGAGACGGGGATGAACATCGCCCGCATGAACTTCAGCCACGGTTCGCACGAGTATCACGCCGAGACTATCGCCAACGTGCGCCAGGCGCAAAAGAACCTCTCCGAGAGAAACGGATTCTGCGTACCTGTCGCCATCGCCCTCGACACCAAGGGCCCCGAGATCCGTACCGGACTCCTCGAGGGGGTATGTTAGCGCTTTTATTACAGATTGGCCAATTCAGTATTCGATTCGTCAAATACGGAACACGAAATATTTGTATTCGATTGATGTATTTGGGACAAATCGTATTTGAAATACATGTACTCCAGATACAAATATTTGAAGATACAAATTTTCAATTTTATATGTATGCGTAATGAAGTATTTGAATACGTGTATTTCAAATACTTATATTTAATCGCGTGGATTCGACCTCAAGAGAACCAGAAAGTCAATTTACAGACTCGACTGATCAATTTGATAAAAGATACCCTCTTTTGGGTTGTCTTTGAGGGTTCACAAAACCCAAGTGCCGGTCTTCTAAGGGATAAATTACATGTATTTAAATACAAATTGGTATCGTCATTGGTTAGAATCATATTTCCAACGATTGTGCTTGGGTCAGACGATTGTAATTTTTCGATTGTAATCTAATGGGAATTATTGTAATCTAACGAGAATCGAGCAAGTATTGTCTTGACCGAGATGAGTCCGCTCATGAAATGAGTTACTGGTAGCTTACATATTATGCTGGAACTTACTTTGGGTTGAAATGTTAATTTGAATAAAATATGACTGAACATTTGGAGGCTCATGTCCTTGTGTTAATGTTTTATGATATTTTAATGATTTTACATACTTCAAAACGTGAAATGTTTCTCCAACGTTGATAGGAATTCAAGTAGTCCAAAAGCAATCGTTTGAAATTATTTATAGGCGTATGTTATGTTTTTAAGTTTAATCACAACTGAATTGTGTAAATGATATTAATATATTTTTTTTAGGGTGGTTCTGCTGAAGTCGAACTGAAAAAAGGGCAGACTTTCAAGCTGTCGACTGACAAGGCTTACGCGGAGAAGGGAAACAGTGATACCGTTTTCGTCGACTACGAGAACATCTCCAAGGTTTTGAAAGTTGGAAACAGAGTTTACGTTGACGATGGCTTGATGTCGCTCATTGTCACTGCCGTTGGTGAGTGATCTTAACGAATCTTTGCAAATTATAATTAAATTTTGAGTCGCACATCACGCCTCTCGATAAAAATGTCTATGAATCTCTTTATCCATTGGGAAAAAATGAGTCGATTCGTGGTTTGTTAACATAAGAAACTAATTCTCGAATGATATTAAACAAATAGATTTACCGCAAACAGTATTTCTTGAAACGATCAGACTGCCCTCAACTTCTCCGTAACATTTACACGGCAAGGTATTGACATTTTTCTGTCTTTCAGCACCCACCAGCATCACAACGACCGTAGAGAACGGTGGTACCCTCGGCTCGCGCAAGGGTGTCAACTTGCCCGGCGTCCCCGTCGACCTGCCCGCTGTCTCCGAAAAGGACAAGTCCGACCTTCAGTTCGGCGTGGACCAAGACGTCGACATGATTTTCGCCTCGTTCATCCGTAACGCCGCCGCGTTGACCGAGATCCGCTCCATCCTCGGCGACAAGGGCAAGAACATCAAGATCATCTCGAAAATCGAGAACCAGCAAGGCATGACCAACCTCGACGAGATCATCGAGGCGTCTGACGGCATTATGGTTGCCCGCGGTGACCTTGGTATTGAGATCCCGCCTGAGAAGGTGTTCCTCGCACAAAAGTGCATGATTAGCCGCTGCAACAAGGTTGGAAAACCCGTCATCTGCGCCACCCAGATGCTCGAGTCCATGGTCAAGAAACCCCGCGCCACGAGGGCTGAGTCGTCCGACGTCGCAAACGCCATTCTGGATGGAGCTGACTGCGTCATGCTTTCTGGTAAGATCTCCATAATGTCTATTTCTTATTTAGTCCCGTATTCTGTAGTTCTCAATGATTTGTCGATCGAAGTTGAAGAATCTTGGTAGTAATATTATCTCAGGAATGGTTTCCTTGTTACATGAGTTTTCATGACCATTACTGTTGGATAAAAAATAATATCAGTCAGGCTTCCAAAACCGAACTATTAAACTAATTGTACCATGTGACTTCTTTAGGTGAAACCGCAAAAGGAGAATATCCATTGGACTGTGTTCGTACAATGGCCAACATCTGCAAAGAGGCTGAGGCAGCTATTTGGCAGAATCAGCTGTTTACCGACTTGTCGAGAAAGGCCATTCCGCCGATTGACGCAACTCACGCAGTTGCCATCGCGTCTGTTGAGGCTGCGGAGAAATGCCTTGCCAGTGCCCTCATAGTTATCACTACCTCGGGACGATCCGCTCACTTGATTTCCAAGTACAGGCCTCGCTGCCCTATAATCACGGTCACAAGGTTCCACCAAGTCGCTCGGCAAGCGCATCTTTACAGAGGAATTCTCCCTCTGCACTACTCAGGTTAATAATTCAGTCTTAATTAACGTATCATATCTCCTTCAGAGACGGATTGCACGGGATAAAAAGTCAAATTAAAGTTTCACAAACAAATTAAAAAAAAAAGAACAAGTAATTTTAACACCAAGAATTATAATTGTTATTTTAGAATTTCATATCTAATTTTATATTACAGAGGCTCCATTGTCTGATTGGCTGAAGGACGTTGACGTCCGCGTTCAGTACGGTCTGGAATTCGGCAAAAATCGGGGCTTCATTCGGGCTGGTGATTCAGTCGTCGTAGTTACTGGCTGGAAGCAGGGCTCTGGCTTCACGAATACTCTCCGTGTTGTGTACGTAGAACCTGACTATAGTGAACAATCTTATGACGCAGATGATGATTCTGATAGTTGGGAAGAAAGTTATGCATTTGCAAAATCCAAATTTTAAGTTATTGGTTAATTAGTAATCGTTGTTAATAAAAATTCATTTATTTTCATGAGAAATCATTGAAAAATGTGACGTTTGTCGAGCAGTTCTGTTTAAGAAACTATTGTCAAGTAAAGTTATGGTTAATCAATCTTGATATTATTCATATTCGAAAATACTAACTTTTTTTGTATGATTTCAGGAATGTCGAGTGAATCAGCATCAGTGTTTCTGGTGTAGGAGCATAAACAAATCCTGTGGATAGATATATAAAGTAATAATTAAGATCAGCAGATCCAACATGTTTCAATTTGTGCGTAATTGTATGTCATCGCTCATACGTAATGAGTACTATGTATGATTATGATAACTAAGTTTTATTGCGTTTGCTAGTCCTATTTCGATGCTGTGCTTCGCCTATATCTTAGACTTGCAGTATTATTCTTAAGACGATTGACTACAAATACAGCACATTGAGAAACTGAAAGAAAAAAAGATAATTATATTATCTGAAATACTGGTAATGTTTTGAAGTGATGATTGAACGATCAATTGTCCTAGTAGAATCTCGTTGAAAAACTATAATAGAATTCATTATTATATAATATTAATTATATTTTCAATGACGATGCTTTGAGATTTAAACAATTTTTGATTGATAATAGAATCATTTTTTGATTTTTTACCTCTTATCAAGCTATAGTCAATGGGATGTGATTTTAATTATTGGAAAATCTATTCGTTTTGATGTATGATTATTGTGGAATCATTCAAACGAAAAGTTGATACGCAACTCTTAATTAACAATAAATACGTTACCAAAAAATAATCCATACTTTGCATTCAATTATTTGTCCTCATTATTTATAGTCTATACGATTATGCTTAATGATTCAATGAATACTTTAATACTCCCTTGGTAATTTGATTATTTTCCATACAAAATGTCACAGTGAGCCATATATAATAAGAAACGTTGATCTCGCAATTCCACATGGAGTTATCCATAATGACGGTGACACACGGTAGAGATTACATTAAATAAAAGTTCATTGAGCTCTTGTTATAAATGCCACTATTTGCTAGACACTTATGTTCAACTCTGGAGTCGTACTCGTGTCTTTTTGTGCGAATGTCACTTAATTCTAGGTATATAGTGAAGGACAGTAAAATATGCATTTGTACATAGATGTTAAAGTTAAATATTCTGCGTTAAACCTATTTCGATGGATTTAGCGGATTTTAATATTCTGGCACTAATTAGTCTCTTCTTCAAAGTGCATTTTTGTTAGAAGTTTTTGTTCAATTGTGAGAATTGGGAAAAAAATTATTTTTATCAATCGAAACATTTACTGTCGGTTTTATGTAGCAACGAATAATCTTTGACTGCTGCAGGACTCAACATTTCGATTCGCATAAGTAGTTTCTAAAATGGATAATTTTCCAAATAATAATTTTTTTTTTTAAGAATATGTTTGCTTTGTTTTGCTTCACAGGTAACATAACTTGGATAAAATTGTGTCTATAGTCTTTCAATAACAAGGTATAGATTATTAGATGAAATGAACAAGAAAATTGGTATTCTGTAAAACCCTATTTTTCCCCGTGAAATACTTGACGCGGCGGTGATTGAGCACTTCGTTCGAGAGGCTCAAACATAAATCAATAAAGATTCTAAATTCACATGGAAATATGAGGTGGTCGAAAAGTTTCGTTGATTCTTCTCATGGTGCCGTATTCATTATATTGTTTTATCGACTGTCCCAGCCTTTGCCTGTGATTTATTTTATATTTTATATTTGAAAATTACTTTATCTTGGAACGATTGTATTTGGAACAATTGCTGTTAGAACACTGTTCCGGCTTCCGGGTGGGTGCACCACCTGCGGCAATCAATGAGCTTCAATTGCTTACGTCAAAAGTACAGGATAAAATGGGAGTGACGAATAGAATAAGCGTGGTTGGAGATGCGGTTATCGCAGTCACGGATATATATCGGTATTGTCGCGCGATCGAATAAGAGTGGAAAAATCGCAGCAATTGCGCTTTGTACGATCGAAGATAAGGCATGAAATTAAATGTCCAGCTTGGCGCTTACGTGTCAACAGGCCATGCGTCAATCGCGGTAAACACATCGTCTGGAGAGGCCTGCGCTTTATTATCTGAGCAAAATGGCCTGAGTCAAATCTATACCATACCATGTAATATGGTGAAGAATAGTTGTTCCAACTTTTTTCTCATTAGAATAGTATATTATGCACCCGAGCGAGGTTAGGCGATTTCGGCACGAAAAACGTTTGCGATCCGAGCGCAGCGAGGATTGCAAGTTTGCGCGTGCCGAAATAGCCTAGATGAGCGAGGTGCATATACTATTTTTCGTACCCCGCGGCAGAAAAGTGCCATTCTTTGCAAACGCCAGGACGCAAAGTTGGCACTTTACTGCCGCTGGGACGAAAAGAATATTTTTATTCCTGGAACATCAAAATGGCGAAAATAAAAAGATGGCCACACAGAGTTGATGTCATCAAGAGATCATTATTTTTGACTCACCTTGACTGATTATTTAACGTACTTTTGCCCGGGGATAGAGAAAAATACCATTTTCATCACTTATCGAAAAGTTGATCATTAAATCTTAATTTTCTACACTCGTGATGAAAAATACTGTTCGATACTAGATCAAAAGACGATTTCTACGCTCGTGTGATTATCAGCCTCGCTTTGATCGGGCGACAAACCTCCCACGTGCCTAGAATTCGTCTTTCGGTCTAGTATCGAAATGTACTATTCTTACACGGGGTAAAATGGAACTCCTTCATGCACGTGAAGTAACATCACGTGCCCCCTTGTAAGAAAATCTACTATTCTCTCAATGTATCAGAGCAAATTAAACTATATCGACCAAGAAAATATACAATTGATTCTTGTGTAATTTAAACTGAGAATTCGGATTAATTTCACTCTAATGTTTCTTTGCAAAGAACAATCATTTGCTATTCATAGAACAAACAGCAATGAACAAAGAGATAGGAACAACAGAAGAAGAGAAAGATGAGATATATATACATCACGTTACAATGAATTACAAACGCATGATACTGATTATTATCTTGCTTTGATGGTCCCCAGATAGATAGTCCCCAGAAGATATTTCCCCATATCCTTTACATAATTTTATTCAATTCATGGTCTAGACATTTGTGTCAGCGACTTTGTCTTGCAACAGATCCGCGGGTCAATGCTCTCTTCCCAAAAACAGTAATGACACAAACTTGACAAATGGATATACACAAGGATCCATGGGTTTTTTCCGGATTCCTCTTGCGAAGCTAATGAATACAAAGCAATTTTGCTCTCGTTTCCAGGTGTATTTCCACTTGAAAACACTTGGATTTAGAATATCAACGATCAAATACATCAAATATTCGCAGAAAATACAGAATTTTTGGTAGGGCATAATTCACGCGTGTCAACCTTGAAAAAAAACGGGTGTGGGTCTCGGGACCCCCGACAGAAGTGAAACTTCAATTAACATGTTACCGTCAACGTAAATGCAGTTAACATGATTCAAAAAATAATTCATTCATTCATACAAAATGAAAGTGTTTAATAATAATTAAATTTTGTGATAGTTATTAAAAAATAAATAATAAATAACAATATCTATATATTAATATTGAATTTATTTATTTATACAAAATATTCTCAGAACATTTTCAAAAAATATTTAAAAAAATATGTACAGTCAATGATTCGTTATAAAATTAATTTGTCACAGCCAGGACCTTTTCATCGCTTACATCATTGGTATTATCATTCAAAACTGTTAGAATTAGTTTATGATAACTGAAAAATGAAATATATGGTTGTTCCTGCTTTAGTCGTAGGCTCAGCAATATGAGTGAGAATATCTAAATTAAGTATTTTCTTCATAAAATTAATAAGATGCTGTCCTTCATTTGTTGAAAAATTAACGTTAAAATCTTCAGATATTATCATTGGTATTTTATGAAAACTTTCTTCCAATATAATAGAACTCTTTTCGTGTAAGGTAAAAGAACTCTGTGAATGAACTTCATAATATTTGCTAGCTTGCTGTTCGGCGAAATATAAATAGCAACCATAATAATTTTTTCTCCATTCGACAACCAATGACAATCATCAACCAATGAAATATCTGGAGATTTTAACGTTTATTTTTCAACAAATGAAGGACAAAAACTTATTAATTTTTTGAAGAAAATACTTAATTTAGATATTCTCACTCATATTGCTGAGCCTACGACTAAAGCAGGAACAACCATTGATGCTGTATTTGGAAGATTTATCAATCACTTAAGTTCTGATACATATATTTCATTTTTCAGTTATCATAAACCAATTGTAACAGTTTTGAATGATAATACCAATGATGTAAGCGATGAAAATGTCCTGGATGTGACAAATTAATTTTATAACGAATCATTGACTGTACATATTTTTTTAAATATTTTTTGAAAATGTTCTGAGAATATTTTGTATAAATTAGCCCGCCAGCGCGTGTGTACAGGGCGCGCGCATACTGCACGTATATACGATGTATATACAGAGAGAGAGAGAGAGAAGGAGACCGATCGCGATTTTGACCGATGTCGACCGATACCGCCGCGCTGTCGCCAGCGCATGGAGAGAGGGCAGGCGCACGGGGAGAGGGGGCACACGCATAGATCTACAGAGCAGAGAGACAGAGATAGAAAACAAGACCTTTGCCACGGCCAGCGCGTGGAGAGGGGCGTTCGTTGACTACACGGGGAGAGAGCAAAGACGTGATTTATGTGTTTTCTCCTCCCTTCTCCTCCTCGAGAGGGGAAACTTTACGGATCGAGGGGAACCTCTCTCACGCACGGTTTTACTCTCCATGCGCCCGTCGCCCGTGTCGCCCGTCGAACGTCTTAATAGAAGTTTCACTTCAACACTCAACAGGGTATTACGGGGCAGGGTAAGGTTCTCGAGTAACTGCACGTTTGATGATACACGAGAAAATTCTTTAGCTCCCACACAGTTCTGGGGCTTCTAACGTTGCTTAAATGCGACGAAACGTCCGAGACTCCGTCTTACAATCCATATTAGTTCACACGCGTTTGCGACAACAAAACCCAACATACTGCGTCTAATCCTTTTTCTATGATCTATCTCTCGACATGACAAACCGGCTTCATTATCGTGGCGTGCGACTCTGTCTCTGAATGGGAATTTATTCGATCCGAATGTCCGTTAAATCGGAGACGATATTAATCCCGATGACAGTAGTGTGACAATACTCGGTGTATACCTCTTCCAATGCATCACCGGGTTCTATCGGTTAAATCCGCGGGCCGCGATGAATTTTCCGGTTACCTCTCTGCGAGCGCACTGCTGTGTATATGTGCCGGACGGGAAGCGGAAATTAATTCGTGTACCGCGCCGGCGGCTGCGGATATATGCTCAAGAGATATTTTTTAAAATCCCCGCGCTTTATAGAATACCCGATCGGACAATAATTGTTTACCCTGTGGCCCTTGAGTGCTTCTCTCTTCTATTCGGTACGAAACTATAAGTTTTGTTACCATCAATCATTTAATTAAACACAATCGTGGAGTTCAATACTGTCTTTTATGTATAATTATGTCGAATATGAGTCAGTACAATATAAATACGTTTAGATAATCAATGACATTATATTTTGGTTACTATAGAGAAATATTCTATAAAGTAAAATATAGGGATGGCCATTTTGATCGCACAGTGCCGGTAACAAGTGAATCTTATTTTAACGTGTCAGAAAAATGGTGTTTGGGCGTAAACTAAACTGGGAATTTATAGAGCACATTGGTTGGTTTAAGACATGTGAATCTTCTCGCAAAGAAAGACACATCTGAGAATCTCCTAACGTAGAAAAATTTATTTGATGATTTACTCTTATGTAGAAATCTTTTTAAAGAAGAGTGGGATAAAAATTAGAGAACACCGTACTGCACAAGTTCATTGTTTTCCACTCCTTTTTTAAATGGTTCTTCGAAAAAATGAACCGTCAAATGTGTTTTTTTTTCCGACGGCAGATTCTGGGATGATTCATTTTTCGCGGGAGAAATGATTCGTAGGATCTATCGGAACGGTGACTTATATCAACGGAAAAACAACTATCTCTCAATAGTTTTTTAAATTCACGAATATTTACATTATAATGTAAGAAAGTGAAAGCAAATGCTGCTGCAGCCACTCAATTTAACAACTTAACCACAAACACTTCAAACCTACACATAGACTGATTGATCAGCTGCAACGTTGGGGTAGTTTATTTTGAAAAAATCATTATTGAGCTTATACGCGTGTATGTGAAAGATTTTGGATCTCCCTTTTTATTAAGAGTGTGTTTCTGCATATTGATCTGAAGCATTCCCGAAATAAATCGTTTTCTATAAATTCGTTATGCTGTACTAAATTTTCACATTAATCAATGAAGTTTATGATTACTGTTCTCCAAAACATGAAGTGGAACGGATAATAATTTGTTATTGGATTTCTGGTATTCTGTATCCTATTCTTCAATTATCTTTTTAGTTCCCTTACTATAAGTAGCCTGCCGAACAATCCTCACAGTCAAACCACATCACTCTCATATTAATATATATATATATATATATATATAATATATATATATATATATATATATATATATCTGTTTTATTTTGGCCAAGCTTAATTGTATTCGTGAAATTGTGATTTGTTAGAGAAACGGTTCTAATATTGAACTTTTCAAGTGAACCAAACGATTCTCTATCGTTAGTATTTAATTTTTTCGACGATTCATAGATTGTTCATGCAAGAATCTATGAATTTTTTCGGAAAATCTTTCTCCAGGAAGATTGTCTCAACATTTCGTGCATAAAATAGACTGTCGCAAAGTATAGCAACGATAATAAATCATTTTCTCAATCAATCAATCTGTCTGTTGATTCCGACATTAGAGCGGAGGCGGATATCCACAACTTATACCTCTCACGAATTACACTTCATGCCTCTGCTTTCACTTCCAACTGGATGTGTTGTTCGAATTACAATGCTAACGAGGCGCCGCGGGACACTTCAGTTTCATTAGATCACAGGACCACTCGACCGAGGGCAAATGAAAAGGGCGTCGTGTAAGAGGCTCGAATCTGTCTGGCCTAGACTTGTAATTTGCAGTTCGATTAGGTGATTCGAACATACGCAAATATCCTTTAAAAGGGAACTTCACATTCGTCATTTTTCTCCTTCAGTTCAAGTGTATACGGCGAGAGACCCGGGATATAATTGTGCTGAGTAGCGGACGGATGACGCTCGCAATGAGCTAATGAAAATAAATGAACCTAGATACCGCGACTGCGATAGGATGGCCTTATACTTGGCCTTCCGGGAAAATTGCAGTTGTAAATTAGGCTTTTGAAAATGCATTTCAATCAGACCGTTAATGTAGAATTTAAGTTTGTATTTATTTTTCCTCGCTCTGGCCAAACTGCGTTACTGGAGTATTTGATTTAAGAATAGATATTACCCCAAAATGCAGATATTCCAGTAGAAAATCGGATAAGCATAATTTTGGGATAAATCACGATTTAGTTCTGTCAAATTAATCGATTTCACATACGACGAGGTAAAAATGTAACTTGATACGTGATTCTCTGTAAAGAAGTTTTTGATGTTATACACAACGCCGAATTCTAAACTTCATTGACCATCTGTTGTATCGTGTGAATATAATTTAGAACAATCGGAACGCACAACGATTCATGAAGATGTATATATTATAGTATTATACATGGCGTTATACCATGTATGTACCTAAAGTCTCGTACATGATGTAAATTTCATGCCCTAAGCTTCTAATACATACAATACGATGTCAGGCATCTTTCAGTATAACACCTTCATACATTACGTATACATGTTTTGGGAGAACAAACAATTTTTAGGGTGCATTTTCAATGATAATTTCCACGGAAATCCTAATTTACTAAGCAAGTTCCATTCCCAAAATTTTCAATGGTCAAGGACAAAGAATCAAGAACTTGTTAGAAATAGACATGCTATATTAAATTTTATGAGATATAAAATATAATATATTCAGTAAATATAAAATTCTGCCATTGAATACAAGTAATTATCCTCAACGGCTGAGGTGAAGTACCGCAGCGTATACTGGTGTGGCGTGTTGTGTTGGCGCACACTTGTCCCGCCATACGAGAAGCATTTATTTCGGGATACGGTCTTATCTTCATACAAAAGAGGTAATCTTCGTTGTTAATGACTACAAACAAAGCAAAAATGTAAAAATTTTCCTCTAATCGTAAAAACTCTATGCTTTTTGCGTATCCGAAATAAATTATTTTATTTATTAAAATATTAAAATTATTTCAATTATTATCTTATTTTGTGTTCGTCACTTTCAATGTACTGAATAACCCATGGCTGTTCCATAATCGTCCATAAGCAAATTTGCGCTGATGAGCCTTGAAATTGTACGAGGTAAGGCATCCCCCAAGAGTTTACCTTGACTCGCGACCTCCACGTCTGGACGGCTCTCTGCATTTCCCTGAGTTTATGTGTCGCGCCATGCGCTCCTAGCTAAACACATATACACGAGTATTCGCATTTTTACATTTTCTTAAGCCAATACTACATTGTATTTATTAGCCTCTGATTTCCACGTGAATGTATAAACGTGAAGTTTAAACTACCCTGGAATTCATGGTTTTTTCAAATGAATAATGTTATGGAAGAATAATTTTAAAATATTCATGCATATATGATTATTCGAGAAGAAAAAGAAGAGCCGAGATTCTCGTGTACTCAATATTTTTTCAGACTCCCAAATTTCTTCAGTGAAAATAGTTGAAATTTGTCTACTATTTTTTTTCGATCATAACTCTAAGCAATTAATTCCAGAATCTCTGATGGCTTTTATTAAAACTACCGAATAATGATTTTAGTTATTTGATAGTCATGATTTATGAAGAAGCTGTGCAACTAAAGATCTGAAAAATTTTAATTGTGGTAGGTTATCAACAAATTGGCTGAAATAAAATTAGGAGAAAAATCTTGACCTTCTGATTTGACACGAAATAGCCAATATATATACATGGGTGTCGCGCTTGAGAACCGAATGCGGAAACCGTAGAAATAATTCGCAGCTGCATAATGTCGATCTGTCAAAAGCAATTCTGTCCGCCCACCGACGAGCTAATCAATTGATCGGAGGATAGTGCAACGCGTCACCACCGCGGGACCACCCGAACGAGCCGCACAATTACCGTACTGCCCCAGAGAGAGTACCCATACAGTTTTTATGGAGTACTATGGGTTTATAGACGAATAATCAATTCCATTTTTGCCGAGGCCAATCAAGAACTATTAGCTCAGATTGAGATGAGCTTCATCAAAACACAAGACGACTCACCCTGACGAGATAACAACTTGAATGTTCCAAATCGCGGGGTTTCTCACTCGAGTACTGTCCCGAAAGGGAGTACCTCAGAGTTCTTATGGAGTACCGTGGGTTTATGGGTGTATAGTACTCTTTATTCTTATCGATATCGACTAAGAGCTATTCCTCAGATTAGGGGTATTTACCAAAACACGAGTTTATTCTAATGAGATAAAAACCTGAATGCCGCATTAACTTTAGCACATTACGGAGTACTAAAAAACAATGGGAGTACCTTAGAAATTTTGGGATTGTGAGAGTTGCCCCTCGGTCGCGAGGCTGCTTGAGCCCTCATAACCACTCTATTCCAACAGTATGACCTTTTACTACCTGCTTTTTTTAAATAAACGTAAAGTCATTAGAGACACGTTGTCATTACAGATATTCATTTCTAGTCAGATGTCAAAAGTTTATAATAAATATCAATGAAAACGTGATTTTGGGTTTATTTCAATGTTCATTAGATTGATTAAATCGTCTATGCGTATAAAGACTGTAACCAGTGATTATGAAAAAGTGTCACATTGGGTACACGTCTAATCAATTTAGCCCCTTTGAGTTACTTTGGTTAAATACCATTTTGAATGGGTTGAAATAATCAGATGATACTTATAACGATGTTTTCCGGTAGGTAATGAGCAAGCCTTTAATATGCCGTTCGTAGAATTTTGAAATTACAATTTTTCGTCCCAGCGGCAGCAAAGTGCCTACTTTGCGTCCTGGCGTTTGCAAAGAATAGCACTTTTCTGCCGCGGGGTACGAAAAATAGTATATGCACCTCGCTCATCTAGGCTATTCCGGCACGCGCAAACGTTTTTCGTGCCGAAATCGCCTAACTTCGCTCGGGTGCATAATATACTATTATCATAGTCAAATTCCTGAAAAACCCTTGGGGGTGGCACATTCGGTACAGATACCTCATATTCTGCAGCGGCCTCCAGCGCGCAGCCAGTTTTATTTTTACCCCAACGCCACACCTTATAGCCTCAACTTTCGCGAGGATCTTTCGAATTACGCCACCCACACGCGCCACAGCCGCGAGTTGAGATTCGCATGGCGCGGCCAAGTTTCTCGAGGCTCTACGGGGTTATATATAGCTGCTATGCGTGCATAAGGCGACTCGATCGCCTCGCTATCCGACGTTGAATAAACATTCGGCGCGTCCCGAGCAGCTATGCCTTCGGAGTACTCGAGATGCGGTGTTTTTTAATGCGCCAACCCACTGAGCCAGTCACTTCACGAGTCTTATGAGGGGAGCAACGTAATTAAGGACTTCTCGTGTGTAGGGTATGCACACGGCTCCGAGTTTTCATTCGATTATTAATTCGAAAGAAATATTAAGGCAATATTGTCGCGACCTTAAGGTATGAATGTTGAAAAGCTGCGCTGCACAAGGAATCGTGATCTTTCATGCCACCGGGGGGGCTTAGAAGATCACGATCATTCCATCAAAGTGAGACTGTGCGCGTTATAACCGAAAGTTGAGAGCCGAGAGGTACTCGCTAAATTTGAGACAGTCAAAATTAAATATTCATCACTGTGTGCAGGAAAGTTAATTCTTTGGACCTTGTTTTCCACACCTGTGATGATGTATACTATTACCGTTCGACAGAGATTATTCGATTTGTGAAAATTGCATAACCAATGCACCGATAGTTCAGTTTTCTCTTTTCTTAATATAATGGTGAATAATTCGATGCAAGTTTAGGTTTTTGTCAAATTTTCGGTGATATTTCACTGCTTATCGGCAGAGAAGGAATTCACTGCCCAAAAGAGACATTATTTCATTTGCAATTTGATCTCGTCGGCTACTCCGAACTATATAACAGACGATTCAGTGCAAGGTATGAGACTCTACTACATCCAAATTATTTCCAAAGAAATTCATTTAGTATACTTATAATTTTTAATGTTCCCAACACATGACCCGAGGGCGACTAATGCTCAGAGAGCACCGTAAATCTGACAAACGTGCCAAATTGCCTGCAGTTACCTCAGTATGCTATTCTGAGTCATGCGATTTTTACTAATAAATGCTGATTTTAATTATTCAAGGACGAGAGATAGTTTTCAGGTATTGCGGTCTATATAAAAAAATGAAAACAATCCCAAAAAAATTCAGATAATCAATTATTTTTCTTCGATTTTTCCATCGATCCCAGATTGTAGACACTACACTGACAAGGCGCGCGACCAATAGCACGCCGTGTAACTATGAGAGAAGGTTTCTCGGTACCCAAATAGATTATCTCTAGAATCATTACACCCAATGTCTCGGTTTCCCGGAGATATTCCGTCTAACAACTTTCGATTTTACGCATGTACAGTGTATACGTAAAATCAATTAGGATTCGCGAATGTATATCGGGAAAATGAAGGCGTTGGCCGAAATCTCTGCGGATATAAACCTAACCGTATAATGTCTTTTTGTAAGTTCTATATCATACTTTTACATTTCAGCGTAGACAGCTGCGTTGTTTATTGATACTGCGCCCTCGGAGGGATTCAGTCGCAGGACACGTGGCTGTAGGGAGTGTGGCATTGCATAATTTTCCTTTGTAACCCACAACCGGCAGAGTGGAAACTTGGTAAAACTCGATATCGGAGCCCACGTCCGCGTCCTCCAGGTCCATGCGTGAATGACTGCGAGAGGTTTCTTCCAGCAAACTTTCCTTCGGCCATGCAAAGCAGTTGACTTCCTGGGAAACCCATATACGCTTCCGCCTTCAAAATACGCTGAATATGAATAAGAGCGCAAGTTTCTCCGACAATTTTTTACAAGGCTTAAAACGATTAGGTATGTGGTAGAATATTTTTGTCAAATGATATATTCATCGATGGCTGTTGGTTTTGCGCTGTCTCAGCTATTCCAAATCGCAACAGGAAATAGAACTGACGAACGCGATCCCTTCATTCCTATAATCTATGTCGAAAAATGTCGAGTCCTATCGGAAAGATATCGAAGTATAGCGAAAGCAGAGCTAGATTGAGCAGTAAGAGAAAGTTGAGGAAGGGGAGGAATCAGTCCAATCGTTAGGTTTGCTGAATGTGCTCGTATAAAGTCTCAGCGCCTCGAAGTTTAATAAAGACGTGATTCCGAAGGCTCATTGCGAAGAGCCACATTATTATTGATCCATCTGCACCAGGAGCAACTTGACTTGATCATCATCCAGTCGGGCATTTTTTGCTTATCGACATCATTTGGTGCGATTCCCGTTATTTCAATGAAAGCTACGGATATACGTACGATAGAACTGTTTTTCAAAATCAAAAATATTTAACCATCGGATAATGACCAATTTTCCTCATTAGTTCTCTCTCCATTACGAGTTGTATAATCATTATTACTTGACTATCATAATTTTTTTTGCGATTGAATGTATGAGTTTACATTAGATGGAAAGATCAGATGTCATTGATATCATTGGGAAATCGGGTGAACTGCTATATTTTTGGTTTGTATAATCAGTTGTATAAGCGGGGAAAACGAATGCTTGGAGGCTATGTAAATTCATGATTGAGAGTATGCGTTACACCAGATTGATTCAGTAACAAGAAAAAAGATTGCGTTACTGAATCAACCTGGACACTTGCAGCTGGTGGAACGTCTTTCTCCCACAATATCTTTTTCCGAGCCATTTTTCGCTATATATTTTCAAATTGAAAATCTTCCCACCTGTCCATTTTGATTTCCAACCATGGCGTACGTATGATCGATCCTCCGTGGCACAACGTCTACGTCAGCGTCGGATATGCCCGTCGAGCGAAATTCAGCGCAAACGCGAGATTGACGAGCGCATAATGATTTGAAATGCACCGATACACACGCACGGGCGATGTTCTGATTAAAAAAAAAGAAAAAAACTATTACACGCCAGCCGGTAATACGTATCCGATGTGGAGATAATTCCCGTACATGGATTTGGAAACGCCCTCGCGTCTCCAGGGGTCTCCCCCCAAATCAAGCCGGGGTGGAATTCATTTTTTTTTTTCATCTTTCAAATAAGCTCACCAAATCCTCGCGCGCGCATCGATCCACGAATCGACGAAAAGCTCCATCACGTGGGATTTGTCCCCGGCGAGCGTGCGACAACAACAATAGCTTATCCCGAGACGCGACTCAATCATGATTCGTCAAACGCTCCTCTACTCCCCCAGAGAGTCTCTCGCGCGCGAAGCTGGATGAAATAAAAAAGTATCGCCCGTTAAAGGCACTAACCGTCGCAGGTACAGTTCGACAACGCTCGGATTAGTTTTGCCGCGGACGATCGGTGCGCGCCTATACTCGGCGTGATTTGGGCGGCACAACTCGTTCGACGAAAAGAAAACTCGTCTAATCCAATCAGCCACGGGCGAGCGAGGCGCAGTTTTGGAGCAGACACTCTCTGATGGTGATTTGGGTATCCAATTTGACTGAAATTTCTCGAGTTATAGTTTTCTGGTACACCAAAACAGGTGTTATACTTGCAGTGGTTCGTTAGATAAAAAGTTGCGAATCACCTGAGATACTAACCGATCATTACTGATTTTACGCGTTTCAATCTATACATACCCGTACATACGAAGTGCTAAATAATAATAAAGTGCATTTATTCCATCTATGCATAAACGACCTCCGAAAGTTTAACGAGATTGAAGAACTCAAATTCCAAGTGGCTTCTTCTGCCGATTCTTTGCTATTCGATTCAAGTTTAATGAAAATCGATACAGAATTGAAGTATTCAATTATATTCTTCCAGTTAATAATTTGAGTCATTCGTTTTGACTTCAATAGGGTGGTGCGACGTTAATGCCAAGTGGAGTCTGTTCATTCATTATTCCGTGAATCATCAATTCTAAAATTGTCGAAATTTCAATTGACAGAAAAATGATCAATATTGCCAAAATACTATCCACAATCAATCTAGTCTCCAGCAAGAAATGTAATTTCGGCTTTCTATTGAAATCATCAACCGAACCAACTTTAACTGATTCAATTATCAAAAAGAAAAAGTCGTCGCGGCAATTCAGCAATAATCGATTTTATCAACCAAATCAACTTCAGACGCGCATCGATGATTTAAAAGGGGGCTTGACAATTAATTATCCTCTACGATTGAAACATTAGAAATTGCATAACTAATAAAAATATTAAAAATTCAACGAAAAATCGCTCGAATCTTACTAATTCTCTAGTTGAATATTTCCTATATTTTATCATTAGTGCAATTCTGTACAAACAAATTTTTTCCACTGTTTAAGATTTGAAGTGTGTTTCAGCCCTTACGTATATGACCTGGTTCACCCATCATTAGGCCCGCATAACAAAAGGGTGAATTTTTTCATCCGTCCGCGAGCGCGCACGACGCACCGGGATGCAGCCGAGCGGAGGGGGCAATCGTCAGGGGAAGGGCCACCTGTGCGCGCGCGACCCCTCCGGCATATACACACGCATATACATAGCGCGACCAGCGTCCTCTCTCCCTCCTCGGAGAGTCGGCGGCGCGCCTCTCCCATCCTTGGTCCGCGGTGCGCCGGTGCCGCGACTATATATATACCAAGCCGCGCTCCGGTGGTGTCGCACATTTCGCGTTATATTCCCGCCCCGGCGAGAACCGCCCCGTGTCTCTCTGTCTCGGCTTATTTTTCGTGCTCTCGCATTCACGTGACATCGCTCGTCCGCTGGCAGCCGTCGTTGTTTAATTAGTGGCCCGCTACACATCGTCCCGACCCAACCTCGGATCTTCTCGGCCGAACCAACTCGACGACAGCTACAACCGGTGAGTGAACGATCCGCGATTGAGGCGGCTTTCATTTTTGGCTTTCCAATTTGTAAATGTCCTCGTAAGGGGGATTTTAAGTGTCGGGCCAGTGGAGAATTACCATTGCGTTTGTCCACGGGATTAACGCGCGAACGAAACCAGACTATCGTTGGTTTTTTGAAAAGGTTTTTTTATAATTAAAAATGGAATCTAAGACGCAGTTTGAGTTTATTTATTTCTGGAGCGCGCAAGCCAAACAAAATCAAAGTTAAGTTGTTCAAGATCGATAGAACAGTGAGAGAAAATTTTCATATGCAAGAATGCAAATGCTTGGCGTTCGATGGTTTGATAGTAGACTCGAACGTTAACAATTTTCACGTTTTATTAATTCATTCATTCTAGCTTTGTCCTCAAACTTTGAGCTTATATATTTAATACGCTTTTCGAGCCTTTATCTCTCATTCTAGTCTTTGGCTCACAATTCTGAGTCTTTAACTCGCACTATTTGAACCGTAAGCTCTCTTCTTCTGGCCCACGGTGCTTTAATCTCTACCGCCCAGTTTAAACGCACGAATAACTCAAGTTTCATCTTATAATAAAAATAAATGAACGGTATGAATTATCTCCTCTCAACTGTTTGATTAATGAGCACCGTAATAATGAGCATTCGAAAATAATCCAAAGGGAGAAGTCGTTTCCATACATCTGTTGTCTGGAGGAAATGAGAAGGGTAAAGTCAATGCAGCAGGGAGAGTATTCCTTTTCTGAATAGTTATATTTCGGGAACACCATCGAATAAGCAAAGGGACAAGATAAAACGGTACGTATATCGAGAGAGGACCATCTACCTGTAGACAAAAAAAGTTCTGAAAGTAATCAACTTATTCAGCATGAAACGAATAACTTTCAAATCAAATAACCCACGCGTTCCAATGAATTATTTTTGTTTCATTCCGTTGGAATGTGGGCCGATTCGTGACGGAGTATTTCTCGACGTACTGGCTCGCCCAAGCTTGGCTCGGCTCGCGCGGCCGACCCGAGCGTACTCATACTACTGATATACGCCGCTATACATAGTGTATGACATCGCGCGTATACCGCGTAGCCTCGAATCGCTCGGTGTTTTTGAATTTTCATGAGCCCACGCTCAGACCCGAGCCGAGTTAGTCCGGGCAAGTTTTGTCCGAGACAAGCTCGCAACGAGGTGCTTGCAAATTTCAAGCTTGGTAAGTATATACGTGCGTAGGGACGAATTAGGTGCGAGCCTGGAGGTTTCGAGCAAAGCAAAGCTCCTTGTCTACGCAGTTTGAATAACGCGTGAGCCTAACACAGATATACTCCTATTACTCCCCACATTCGGCCGTATTCATCGTTTTACCCGTGGATACTTACGCAAGTGACGAGACGAGAGAATTAATTTCGCACAATATTCGCCATTGTAAACATACCTTCTCCGCGTCATTCATCCAGCCTGCTCCATTTCATTTCCAATATAACATTTCTCCGGGTATTCATATGATACCCGTAAGGTTTCTTCACACTGAATTTAATGATATATAACTCCCGGAGAATCACTAGTACAGCTTCTATCCGTGAGGATACGGGCAATTTCGATATTTGGCTTGTATGCAGCTGGAGAAAAGTGCCAGCCGTATGACACGATCGACTGATAACAAAACCGAGTGGGCCACATGTCATGTAAGATTGTGGAATTTTTCATGCAATTGTTTCATGTGAATTTGGAGTAACGGGTAATTTAATGCTAGATGATAACGAAAAATTAGAAAGCAAAATGGTGTGAAACAGGACGAACTTGGCTACGATCGATTTGACTCGTAGCTTCGTCAACATAAAGCCAAATAATTTTCCCCGTTAAGGTTTAATATCTTATAATACCCGATAAGCGGCAGTAAAGTAATCTTTGAAATTTTCAATTCAGTTCAAAGTTGCATATGCCAGTTTTTACTTTTCCGCGAAGGTACTACGTCTGCCCTTTTTTATTTATTAATTTGATGAAGCTCCTCTCCCTACCATCAGATGGACTGGCTTATCTGTACGCCAAGAAGATACTCTAATTAGTTCCTCCGGTGATTGATGAATCATCGTAATTAAATTCTGTAGAATTAAAATTTGAGTAATTCCGTATGAAATACTTGCCTGAAATACATTTAATGCATGAGAATGGAAAATTCAAAACACACTACTGATAGTAAAATC
The DNA here is from genome assembly GCA_020882685.1 of Aphelinus atriplicis. NCBI lineage: Eukaryota > Metazoa > Arthropoda > Insecta > Hymenoptera > Aphelinidae > Aphelinus > Aphelinus atriplicis. Next base: position 8,194,017 of record CM037074.1, read on the forward strand.
AGTTTGGATAGAAGATCGAACATACTACGTTATACTGTTTCTTTCGAAACGACAATTGCATACGGGTGTGCGCATCGACTGATTTTTCCTGATGCACGATAGCCTTCCCCGACGGATCGATTCGATTTCAATAAAGATAGCACGGAGAGACCTTCTGTCATTCAATAACTGTACACCTGATTGTGAAAAATACGCGAGAAAAACATTTATCTCGAAACATCGAAATAAGTCATTTGAACATGTCGGTACATATCAATTTATCAAATAACCCAGCTTCGTTTGATCGATATTTGCATTAAATTTCATATGAATTTGACGAAGCGATTGAGCCATTTACTTGTACCTATTCGAAAGAACATAATTATCATTGTTCCAGAACGTTATCATACTCCTTCCGTCAAATTAATTTCCCTTGACTTTTTTCGTCTTTTTAATTCAGATCCGAAGAAAGTGAGAGAGAGAGAAAGAGAGCGAAGCAGTCGCATGATTCAAACGAGTCATTATCGGTTATCGATACCCGCGAGTATGCGTTAAAAAGACACGAAACGAGGAGAGAGAGATAGAGAGAGATCAGATTGCGCACATTGCTCGTGCGCCTACATATCTAATTCCACAATAACACAACACAAAAGGTCGTAGCGGCGTTATTAGTACGAGTGTACGTGTCCCGATGGCTAATCCTATCCAATCTGCCCGGCTTCGTATATACATCCAAAAGCCAAAACTCGTGCTTACGTCTGTCTCCAGTCGGCCTACACACACATACGCGCGCACATTCGGGCAAAAAGTCGAGAGAGAGAGAGCGGATATGCAGATGAGCCAACACGTGCGGTTACTAATGCGCTCGGGATTGGCTCGGCGCATATATACACATGTGCACGCGTGCGCCGAGTATTGAATTTGTCATGCTATTAATCGATTTTGGGTTTTGCGGTATATCCGAAAGTGAAGGAGGGCTCCGTCCGATATTGCCGGGCTCCCGTGTATACGCACCGTTCAAAAGTGACGCAAGGGCTCCGGCCAACGACAAAATCATACACGATCCCAAGCGGGGGAAAAAAGAAAATTACGAATCAATCATACCCGAGAGACTATGCTTGAAATAGTAACCGCCCCCATGTAGTTCGTATATGGATGAGTTATCTATGTCCTTGTTCATGGTACTACAAAACGTTTGCGAGCTATGATTGATCCTGGATTACCGCTCTGTTGAAAAAAATGATTCATCAATTTTATGCCCAGACATTTATTACTTGCATCTATTACACTCAGAAAAATCTGATTATGAGAATTTACTATCTCAAATTATTAGAGAGAAAATATAGTACTCGATACTAGATTTCATGAGTCAAACTACTATGTTTCTAGTGAAGCTTACAATTGGGGCACAGTAAAATTTGATAATACCGTTTACGAAGTAAATTGTTATAAAGTTCACTATTTCATCAGTTTTTTACTATAATTATACTTAATAGTACAACAATTGCACGTAACACGTTAGTAAATTATCCATGAAACATTTTTACGGGTCAATTTTCATTCATTAATTTCATTTTCGCATCGAATTTCTGCCCAAGCGGCTGATGTTACTCTAGAATCAATTAATGTTTGACTGTAGCCACTAAAGATCAATTATACTTATGTAACTTTGTACAAGTAACTGTAATTCTACACTTTATCAGTTCATCCAGTGACTGATTTTTGGCTTACAAAAAGCGATGAGTTATAAAGTATATACTACTACTACTACTTTCGATATCGAACCCTTATTTTTTATAGATACTTATATAAAAAGTGATGGGGTCAAAAGTAAAGCCAGTTGATTCGTGATTTGATTGGCGTGGACCTAACCACGTGACAAGTCGAGTAAGATATAGATATAGATATAGATATAGATAGTGAATGCAGGTAAGCAAAAAACAAGAGAACGATAAATTTTGAGATTTAGGCACGTACTGTAGTCTTGGAAAGAAAATAAAAAGTTTTGAGGTGATCGTAACAACCAAGATATCCCGATATCTTCTTGCCAGATATCGGGAAACGTCACCGAGTGAAATCGTGTCGAGCCCGACCATTGACATAACCTTGGAATTGGTATATGATTAAGCGTAATCGAAACACATGAGGTAGTTGAAAAATTAATGCTGGGAAATTGGAATAGACAATTTTTCCGGTTTGAAATCTATCATTATCTCTAGTTGAAGCACCAAGTAATAGTTTGAGACCTCGTGGATTGAAAAATATCATGGCATGACTAAGCAGCAGTTCCCTAAAAAATCGGAAAAAATCACATTATCTTCAATTCTAAGAAATGTTACTCTGAAACGGCGATTTTTCGTGAAAAATGTGTAACAACCTTTTTTGTTCAAAATTTCATGAATAAAAAAACATGGAAAAAATAACAAAAAACATGGAAAAAACTTTTATGGAATTTGGGAACATCCATCGGCTAAGGAAATCGAACCTACGTCCGGACTATCGGGATTATACCGACAAAATACTCAACAGCTCGAGCATCAGAGTATCAGATTTTGCAGCTTCCCTTACCCGTTACTGAGTATCACTGTTCAGCTTCTTCCCACAAAAAGTAACATTATTCAACGATTATTTTACAAGTTTTTCTTCTCTCTCTCAAAATCTGACGACCCGACAAAATACTTTGGAAGAAAGATTACGAGTTCATCAAGTCAAAATCAACGGTTGTGATCAGATTTTACTGCGAAATAAGTTACGACAAACCGCTTTTTTTTTCTCGGAAAAATCCGAACCGTGCTTTGGTCTGCAGATAGGGAGAAGAAATTCATGATGTGTTTTTCCCCGACGGAAAGTTTTGAATCCGCCACTCTTTGCAAGGGGAGTCGATGTATAGGTATGTTTCATCGAAAATTGATCGAACGGACAGCCAGTATAGACACATGGAAGCAATATAATATATTCAGTTTTTACCTGTCTTTTTTCTACCTCTTCTCACCTACATCAATGTCTCAAAAATATCATGAGCTTCGGTTAGAGTCGGTGGCTTAATCAAGTCAAACAAGTTCCAAATTAATTCAGCCGCTCGAGTTGATATTGGATGCGTTTGTACCATAGTTGAAAACTCAAAGAAAACGCGAGCCGTTCTGTTTGCCTTGGAAGCTCGAAAATAACATCAGCCGCAGCAGCGATAACGAGGAAAATTTCGCCCGCCATTGACCGGTCCAGTTAATCGCGTGGTTAATTGCCTGTGCGTGGGGTGGATCCGGGGAGAGAGAGAAAGAGAGAGAGCTGCTGCATCATATCGTCCCACCAGCGATAGAAGTGCACTCAAATTAAGTGTATTTACGCTTTTCGACCACGTCAGTCGCGCACGACGATCCGCCGATTCAGACGAATGCATTCGCGCGCGCGCGCGAACTGTTTGACCACGTCTCGCACAGTCCCACCCACGCTCGAGACATCCGAGCAACCGAGTAATAGAAAAGTTTATAGATAATTGTTGCCAATCATCATGCGTACATACGTACAACTATACTCTTGTTCGTTGCTCACGTGCTCAGACATGGGCGATCTCCAGTGATGGGCAGTAATTAAGTACGATAATTCACTTGAAACAAATTTCTCAAATACGCGTATTTTAAACGCCCATACTTGTTATCAAGTAATTAAATAACAAATTTGATCGCCTTTGTCTCATATCCATGGATCGTAAACGTCGTTCTAATGCCTTATGTATATTTACATAATGCGACTCATGAGTTGACATGTAAAAATTATGTATAAGCATATTATACGGATCACAAGATGCAATCCATGTATGAATTTAATAGTCTTTATTTACTTAGACAAATATACGATTCGCCCCGTAATCCTGTACGTATCCAGCGGAATTCCATCCGCGTGACTGACGTACACCAATCAATTAACAAATAAATCGGACTTTGGGCACTTGTCAACCTATAAAGTGTACCACGACCATTAGAATGTTGCTAATGTAATATCGTGCGAGTACTCAGAAGTTGAGTGGGGACCAAAAACTACAAAATACTACCCCTATCATAATTATTTCCAACATTATCCTTCAAGTCCCGCAGTAAAAAGACACCTAGAATAGGGCTAAATTTGGTAAAAGGTAAATTTAAATATGCAACATGTTTTTGATGTCAACAATATTCAATAAGATATTAACATCTTTAATAAAAACAGTTATTTAGTTTAATTTCAATATTATAAGAGATAAATGCAACGTAACCAGCAGTTTTCCATGTTGCGAATTTGGTGAAATTTGATGTTTTCAGAATATATCGCGAATAGAATATATAAAAAAAATAAAAATTCTAAGATGTACAATGTTACGATCGGCCAACTGCTATACGATGCATGGAATCCAAAATAGAGCGATGCCATCTTTTTACGGACACAGTGAGCGCAAAGTAACTCTCGTTGACCGTAATATGTTCATCCAGTAGGGAGTTGACGAGACTTGAACGATTTATCCATCACTGCTCAAGGACAGGTTAGAACCCTCCGCAGATTTCACATGAATTGATCTGAATTGACCTTGCAAAGCCAAGTAATCGTATTTTCTCTCGTGTTCTATGAACTCTTTTCTTGTGAAATGGAAATAGTAATCAAAATCATGATCGAATCGTCCGTGACTTCGTCTAAACGATTTATTGCTTTACGAACGATTGTCCAAGTCCAAATATCATGAGTTTATCTGTCGCAAAACCTTGGCTTTTGCATTGATTTTTGCAAATACGACTTACATTTGAATCTTTTTCCTCATAAAAAAATCAGCTCAAAATTGATCATAGAAAACGTAGTTATTTGCTCATCGCAAAAACCAAGGTACTGCGATAATTTATGTCCCCGAGAGGCTACATTTATAAAACTTCACTGAGTTGTACTGCACACCAGTTTGAAAAATGCAAATTCGAGATAATTGTATGCGAAGTTTTATTCAAACGTTTGAGATCCCTCGGGGAGTCCTCAGAAAATAAGCTGTAAAAATGTTTCTAAATGATTTTGCTACTTATAAGGGGGATGGAATATCAGTTTTTTGTATATAATTAAATTTGATATACTTGATGTGTTTCAAGCCAATGAAAAAGAAATCGAAAACACGACCGTTTCAAAGTCAACTGAGCCCTTTGACACTTTGTTGTATCTCGTGTAGGATCAAACCCACTGGCAGAGCGATCGACCCGAGATGAATCATCACACGTTGGAAATTCCAAGCAAAGGATCGTCGTTCGATGCGGCTCGGAAGGACACATCCCCTTTGTGAACGAACTTTTTTTCTCCCCCCTTCATTGGGTGTATAAATCGCGTATTGGGGTATAAAACAGTATACGATCCTTTGCGAACAGCATCAAAATATAAGTTGATATATACCGCATCGTTTTGGCGCGGACAGCTACGTTATAATGAAGAAGTTCGGAGTGTCCGGCCGGTGGTCATTATGACTCTTTACGTTTTAATAACTAAAGTATGAATCGTGCGTTGACGAGCGGCAACAAAGCTCGACGGTGTTTCATCAATCAGTGGGGGGGTATTTTTACTAGTATTACATACCACGTACAAGTGTGTATATATATGCGCGCCAGATGAATATTGTTGTATGCACGTCCGTTGCCTCGCAATGACAATCACGTAATCTAGGAATGACAATTAAAATCAATAAAAGTATCAGCCAATTAGAATATCAACCCGGTTAGGAGTATCTCGAGAGGCGAATTCCCCGGGATTTTCATAATGATGAGCGACATAACGGGTTTTCCCGATAAAAGTCCGTGGACAACAAAAAAAAAAAAAAATCGAATAAAGCAGTAATCCGCAACGTGAGAAAAAGCAGAAAAAAGAAATGCGCTTCACGTGCGCGGACCGACGCACGTTTTGCCGCCCACGAGCGGCAAAACACACGCATACACACACGTTGGCATCGATCGAGTCGCGGAACGAAGCCCCTTGGCCACGGCGCGAAAACTCCTTGATTGACTCTGCCGCGCGCGCAGGGGGTGGAAAACGCGAGATGCTCCTCGGCCGCGGCACTTTGTGAACTGTTGACACGTGCTGAGGCCTTATACACGGCTGTCGTATATAAATACCAGTCGCGGCCACGTGATTAACAGCCTGCGCGTCGCTGCATTTATCAGCCGCCGCGCGCGGCTCATGGTTGCGGCTCGGTTTTTCGATCCTTCCGGAGCCGACGGACGGTTCCGTTTTTCAAGACTCTACCGGAGCGTGAATCCAGCGGGTCCTTTCTCACACTCCTTCCGTAGCTCCTGTTGAAAAATTGAATATTTTCCATCGCCACTTTACAAGCATATTGATGATATACGAGTACCTCACACGTGTATTTATGAGAATTTACATTTCAAAGGGAAATTTTCCGAAGAATACGATCGAGACAATTACGGAATAGTGGAACGATCCGTCAATGGAACACATGGTTTTGTTCAATCCTCATTAACCAAGACCACTTATGGGAGTATTAGAAAAGTAAGTAAAAGACTTTGCCCCCCGCCTTGAAGTGGGATTTTGGGCGATATCTTCACAGAAATATGAAGAAATGAGCAAAAAATGATTCTCAGAGCTGTTTTTCAAATACTCCACCTTAATATGTAGGCTTGTTCAAAACGAAGATTTTTGTGGGTTTAAAATTCCAATGGGGGTCTTGGTCGACGAGGGATCGAATGAAACCATGTGTTTCACACAGATTGTTCAAGTATCTCATCGACATCTCAAAATCTAGTTGGATTTTTTCGAGAACGGATGTCACAAGCGTTTTTTCGAACCATTTCTAATCAACATGTAAATCACAAAGGCGCGATAGAAAATTTACAATTTTCCAGCTTAAACACTGTCTTGTTCTGTTAACTTCACAATTGGAAATCGTAACTTGAGTTCGTTAGCTATATACTCGTAAGATATATATGTTTTCATTTGACTGGAGAGCACTTTCTTGAGAGGTCGAGCGAATAAGCTTTTGAAAATGATCCCAAGTAGATTCAGTTCAGGTGGAGTATCAGGAAAAATGTTGTCCCCCAGCTTCCGTGGAAACTCAGTTAGAGAAGTCTTCGACTCCGACTTGAACTTCGGGAAACCCTTTTGGGATTTTGTTATTTCCGTTGATTGAGTATTCTCACATGGGGCGGGATCCTCTCAGCCGGTGAAATTAACCATTAGGAGCCGGGTGAAAGTAAGTAAAGTCGCGAAAACAGTTTGGTCTCTTATCGCGAATGGATAATCTTATTGCGGTAATAACCCCGTCGTATTCCGAGGAAAAACCTTATATCCGTTCGATGCTTTCCGAGCCCCCACGAAAGTGAATTTCTTGATTTTCGTCGTGGATTGAAAATCAAAAAATCTCATGAAAATGATGTATTATTAGGAACTATATCTACTCGCGTCTGAACGAAATTTCGTTGAAAACTACAATTTTTACCGATTGGCGTAGTAAAAAAAAAAAAACGGAAATCAAATCGGCCGTCGGACGGCGAGCGTTGCCCCAGTGTATTCATACGCACCAAGGACGTGACTCGTCAATTGTACATGTGCCAATCAAATTGCGATCACTCGCTTTCCCATTCTCACCTTGCTCATCAAAAATTTTCGTGTCCCGAGTATGAATTCAATTGTTCTCACTCATTTGTAATTGCTATGGTGGTGAAAAAGAGCTTTCGATATTGAACAATTAAAATAGCTCAATGTAAACCTCATCGTCTGGCGTTCGATCCTACCAACCATACCTCAGTCACTGCTTATAGTTGGAAAGTTAAGGATTCAAGAATAATGCTAATATTGTTGGTGGATAGGGCCGGAGTGAAAATTGGATATTTCATGGAAATCCTCATAAGACGGTCTATTCCATGGTACAATCAGGTTATCAACTTACTAACGTACATGAAAAGTATTCATTAGAATAGTGCGACAAAGTGAGAAGTTACATCGATGATTTAAAATAACACCACCAGACACCATAGATAAAAGTTGAAAATTGAAGATTTTCACTTTAACCTTAATGCAAAGATTCCTCTTCAAGTGCATGAGAAGACGGAGAAGATAATAGCAGTTGAACGAGGCAGATTGAATTTCTCTACTTATTAGCCACTGCATTATTTTAGGCTGCAGGCGAGTAATATCGTTTCTCGAGCACCGAGTGCTTGTAGGAGAAACAATTATGTTTAAAATTCATTGGATTCTCAATTACTTGGAACTTTACTTTGTAAAATTGATCGAATGTGAAAGAATGGCAACTTTCAATATTTCTATGAGAGATTGGAACAAAATTCCGTACTTCTGAGTTCTCGTAGCTGATGTATGTACAGTTCTCAAATAAATTTACAAATTTATGAATGTTGATTGATAAAAATTAAAAAAATATCCCAGGATCATCGGCTACATCCAAATACACCAAGGGGCTATTCACTCCAGAATGTTCTACAAATTTCAGAAAAAAAAAAGAAAATTTAGAGGAAATAACTAGTGTGTTATTTTAATGTAAATAGCCTCTCTACTTTTCATCATACGAAATAGAAGTGATGTGACAAATATTTCCCAGTATTTTATCGAAAAATAATAATCATGTATTACAAAATGTTCTAAAGTTGTGAGCCATTCTCTATTCATATACAATTTTACTCTACAAATACGAAATTCATCTCCATCGTCAAATATAAGGATTATATATTATATCTCAAATCTGTAGTATATACGATGTAAATAATATTTGATTTTGAGTGATTTTGACAGCAATCTATTATCTTTCTAAGAAATTAATAAAATAAAGTGACGGTTTCAAGTACATACCCTTTTGAGTGATAGCCTTTGGAAGACAAAAAGTGAGAGTTTAATATCTAGTATACTCGGGTATTTTTATCATTGACTGTCAAATAACATCTGTTCCAAATTAATATGAACTGAGTAAAATCACTTTCAGCATCATGTGGCATGGCATGCGGGTGAATCATCAAGTTTCTCCTATTGATAATTGATTGAATTCAAATATTGAACTCAAACAATTTGAGGTGTATGACGTATACATCAGGACGATGTTGTGATTGTATTCATAAAACGGCTAAGTAGCAGTTTATACATATATATAAATCCATTAATCTTAATAGTGCGCAACGTCTTCGGACGGAAGTTTGAGCGCGGGGTAGCCGGTGTTGATCGTCTATAAAAGTTAGACATTGATAAGCTTGCTTGTCTTGATTTTTCTCATTATAAATTTACCTTTTTGCCGAAGGAACGTTTTCTCCGGTAAAAATTGATACTTCGAAAGCATGCATTGATCACGATACGAAAGTTCTTTGATCAAGTTCAAAGCCAAGCTTTCAATAGTTTCAAAATGAAGAATAATAATTTTATACCGAATTAATTAAATCAACTAGGAAAAATGATTAAATATATTTCTGAAGAATATTTAATACGAAAAATTAATTATGGAAAATACTGGATCTTTTTTAGTTGAATCTAGGTATGCAGCAGAATTACAGTCACAGATGAATAATTTCAGGTGCGCGACTATCGCACAGAATCTGACAATTGGACTCGTTCTAATTACATGCTGCAGAAAAGCTTCGATCGACAGCGTAATACGACTCGATCTTGAATCGTCTTTCTCCTCATTGACGCCCTAAGACGCCCTAAGTTCGTTCTAATGATATGTCGTTATAAAATGATACGCAAGGAATAAACTAGAGTCAGTTTCCAGGAATTTGTGGTTTTTGTATTGGTATTAAGCTGTTCCGCGTTGATAAGATACTGAGTGAAATAATAATTAGTTGCTCTTTATAGATAAAATATTTTCATCTATTGTTTCGCGTACACGTAACAATATTAATGTATGACATACCAAGACGTTTCTTTGGATCAATAAAACTGAATCAGGTTGTTGCATCTAAATTTAATATAATTGGCTTTTTTATGTGTAATTGGAACCTTGCAAAGCTGTCAATCGACCTTCGGTCTGACCGAGAACAGCTGCCGAGTCTAGAAGGAAGCTGGACGCGTGAAGATTTATCAATCATTGCGTCGTAGAGTAGAGAAAAAAGATCAAGGGTCACGTTTCACTACTAAGCGAACGACAAAATGAATTGTACACTTGTAGGCGAATAATAGAAAAAATGAGATTCCTTTTCTGCAGCTTCCAAGAACCACCTGTAGTTTATGGAATATTGGATTCCGTCGTATTGTGTGATAGGTGTCACGCGGATTTTTGGATTATTGGTGTTGCATCTCGATTATGCTCACACATTTAACTCGGAATTCATAATTTGGCAAATAAGTTCTTCCAGGAAAGAGTCTTGATTGCAGAGTATATCTTCTTTAGCCAATATTCCACCTTTGCGAGTGCAGCTTACGATTAGTGTGAAATTTCCAGATTGAATTCCCAGAAGTATTAGCGTTAGCAGGATTCTATGTATATCCTCTCCGAATGTAGACAGAGCATATATTGGCATGATCTTATTAACGATTTAGCGGGAAATTCTAGGATAAAAAGCTTTGGGGTTCGCAACTGAGATGTGACATAGTTTGATATAGTAGCGGGAGATAGTAGCATTATCATTGTTTATTGTTCTTTTTATTTCAATTATGATTTTCAAAGTTTTCATACTTCATAGTAATTAAAATGTTTCATCACTTCATTCAAATGTGCAATTGAACGGCAACTGAACCATTGTGTCGAATCTGTATGTTTCAGAAAACACAAAAATGACGGTGAAACGAGGTGTTTGCGTGATCTTTGCCTTCTTCATAATCGGCTCGGTAGCGGCGATAGAGAACTACATGGACTACGAGAGTGAGTTTATATACTTTATCTTTTATAATTCATCGCTTCCTTCTCATAACTGATAAAAATCCTTAATCATTCTAATACATAATCAGCTATTCAATATTTTCAATGCAAAGCTAGTTCGCTTTGAAAGTTTTAAAATGCAATCTTTTAAGATGTCGAGTGGGATGGTTCAATTTCATTGGACTCCTTCGTAACAATGGAAAAGATAATATGACTTTTTGAACCCTGCATTTTGATCATTTATTCCCAAGAACATGTTTTGTTCGAGTATAGAATTATAGCTTAGCATGGTTCTATTGAGAGAATTATTTTAATTAATTGTACTCGCGAAATTCTAAAAAATGTTGAAAAGCGACTCATTTGAATACACATCATTGTTCAATTTCATACCATATAAGAGCCGCCGTGCAGTTTACAGCCGGATAACTCATAACAAAGTGCCCCGGATATTATTCCACGCAAACACGATTCAAAGTGGTCGTACACCCAAAATTACGATTTGCTCTGAGTACACTTCGTTTATTTGTTTTCTTTACGGACATTACAAAGTAAATTACTTCTCGTTATCGCATGTACTCGTCTCAACTTACTGAGAAAAAGCCTTGATCATACACTTTTTCGCTCCTTGGCTGCTTTCATATCTTTTTCATTTATTTCCAAGATATAATAGAGACGACGTAATAAAAGCATCCTCATATTGAAGGCAGTAACTAGGGTTTTTTTCTTGGACTGCGCTAAATCATAAAATACTCATTTATCATTTTCACAGTCAATCGACATCGCATAATCTTTTTGACGATCGTAAAAGTCGTAGGAATTCATTTAAAAGTATTCAACATACCTATAATTTATTCGTATATATGAAAATTAATATATGCTAGTAGCTCCCCAAGTGAGTGGATAAATCTTTGATTTCCATTGTTTGAGAAAAAAAAAATCAATAATTATTCTAGCGAAACGAATAGGTAGGCAGATGCTCATCACATTTTGAAACAACATTGTTATGATACTAGTATATCTTCATTAGTTTCAAATCTATAACAATCGGTTCATAAGCAAAATAACACAGTGAATGCGCGCAATCTCTTTGAACGCGCATATACTTCGTTTAAGCCATTTGAAATCGAATGAAGCGTGAATATCCCTCTTATACCTCTGATATGGTCTACAGACTATTTGGATTATTTATCCTTTAACTGAAAACGGCGTCATTGCGCAAAAATATTCATTAATACAGCGATTCTCAAATTAATTCTCTTGATAACTATAATATCCAGAAATTCTCGTTAGAAAATATCCAGGAATAACTCGAAGATGGATTGCGTTGTTCTCTGAATTTAGTCGATGTAAATTCTAATCGTGAAAGAAGAATATTTTCAAAGTGTCTTTGTCATTTAATTTCTTGGCATCTGTTTAATTGTCACATTGTCATTTCCACAAATTCATCAAGTCGTTTCGCATTCCGCGACACTCAACCTTCAATGCGCACACCATCGCACGGGTTGACAGAGAAAAGCATCCTTTTCTCTAGATATTTTCATCGTTCAATAAGATGCATCACGTGTATTGCTGTCTCAACTCCCAAAAAATCAATCCGGGCCTCGAGAGGCAAATTGCAAGATCGTGAAAAAGTAAATGTTCAAACGCCCGATGGATGTTCAACTGTAAATATATTTGTCGAAAGAAATCCATCCATCCGCCTTTGCCAACTTCGAGCTACTCTTTGACATGGAAAATGCTCCCGCCGACATAGCGCATCACAACCCTTCATATTCATCACTATTTCTCTGTATCGACTTACTCACTACTGCGACATAGTGGCATATTTTTATTGAACAGTTTTATTCAATTTAACCAATGTTTTTTTTTGTAATCTCATGATGACAGGATACAAAATCAAAATGTACGTGGAGATGTTTTGAAACATTGTTAATTTCTTCATATTACAAATGCATGTCATGACCAGGGGTTTAAAAAGAGAAGTTCAAACTATTCGATTGAATGAATAATTCAGTGAGATAATTGTTTATCAGTGTGACGAGTCCTACTAACGAATAGAAGATACTCATTATTGAATAGTAATCGTTAACTGTTTCAAATTATACATAACATCAGACGTGCTGCTCATTTCCGTTTCAGACGAGGCATTGGTTGGCGACGCCGACAAGGCCCGATCCCAGTACGAAGTGTTGGAGGCGCTGATGGAGCGCCGCGCGCCCCTCGAGCGATCACTCGACTCCAGGGCGACCAGACGAATGCCCGAGCTGCGTCTGCGCTTCGGCCGCTCCGAAGGGGTAAGTCCACTCTGGCCATATACCTATAGGTTATTGTAATTATAATTCGCTCGTGCTGTGCAACCCTGCGGCATTTTGAGCTGCGTCTTAATTCTTTGTTTCAACCGATCTGATCATCACACTCGACTCATTGCTGTGATGACGAATTCTTTCAGCGATCGCCGTCGTTGAAGCTGAGATTCGGACGCTCTGCCTGGGGCCCGGTGAGTTATCCGAATCGAATTCATATATTTCGTTGTTGTCCATTCGATTATCCAATCACGCGCTCATGCAAACGTTTTTTTTCTCGATTCAATATATGTGTCTTAGTGGGGGGGTGGAGGGGGGGTCAGACCAAAGGAGTCACATAAACAACCGTTAAGATGCTAGGAAATTAGCATTGGAAATTAATTCTGTTAATAATAAATTATAATACGAGTTCCCGTAAATACGTTTTTTTCTCCAAATTTTCCCAGATTGAATCGATTATTGATGTTATTCCAGTAATATTGTTAATTTTTGACAGTTTATGGTGCAATTTTTTGGTGTAACCTTTCGGCGCGTCATTCTAGTGTGACTCCTTTTTGTGTGACCCTTTCCTCTCTTTAAACAAACTATGCATCTCTTAGAGAACACACGATCCATCTAGAAGATTTTTCCCGAACTTGGATGCCCGTCGAACCAACTGAAATTTCGCAATAATTTTCTTAACTTGACTACAATCGGTAAGCTCTTGCAATGATCAGAATGAGCCTTATCTCGAATCATGGTCAAATGTTGACGGTATCAAAAGTGATGGTACCTCTCACTATGGCCAATAGCCACGAACAATGTCATTGTCGCTGAATAATTACAGTTTATGATTTGATGAGTTCTTACGAGTTCGAAAACTAGTACAGTGATGTAGGTTGAAAAGAATTACAGACAGCTGACTCAGATGTGTATCAGACTGAATTTACCTAGCCGGCTCCGACGGGAATAAGCAGAGAAACAATTTTGCATATGCCGGCTCGGTCTCTCCTTTTTTTTGCCTCTTATTATGCGGCTCCTTTGCTTTGGCCACGATGGCGCGAGACGAGGTGAAACGTAATTATAGCCGGAGTCGACTTTCTCCATTCTGCTCTCGGCAAGCGTGACGACTCCCTATTCGTCTCGGGCGTCATCGTTCGAGGCAGCAAAAGAAAAAAAAAAGAAGAACAGAGCAGGAGATACGTGGAAATGTGTATTTTTCTCTTCAATCATGACAAATTGGCCGAGTTTTCGAATCGTCGCGTAAAGCCATCATGCCCGACCGAGTCCGAAGGGAGGGTCGCGCGCGCTTCTCTGCCCCCCATCGACGCGTACAGGGCACGCGCGCGAAAGCATAAACGAAACGGCCGACCCTCGGCTGCGCGGGAAAAGAGGGGATCATTCACGCGGAGTGAGAGGGAAGCTAAAAGGCTGGATGCACCGTTTCAGGTGCGCGTGGTGGATTTTTAGGCTGGAGGATTTGGGGTGTCGATGATTCGCTCGTCGCGTTAGCCCGAGAGTACACGGCCGTGCGTGCGTTACACTTTCCACGGGCTTTCTCGCCGAGCCCAAGGGGAGGATGATCAACTTTTTTTTCCAACTTTATTTTTAGAGCGCCACTCGAACAAGTTTCACGTCAATCATAAAGAGCTCTTTATTCGGGGCATTTGTATAACGGGGAGAAGCCCCAACAAATACGTCGTGTCATTTTCATGAAAATGTCGTTATTGCAGCCAGTTTTAAAAAGACGACGTCGTGAACCTGGTGTGTTGTTGGCTATGTCGAATTTTTACATCGACCTGTTCATTTTTCGTGTATTCGATTCATTTAGGCTAGCGATGATTCTCGAGAATCGAGAATATCATATTCTTCTAAAATGAATTATAGTGCGCTCGAAGTATATCTCAAATTGGTAGATAAATATAAATATCCAGACGTGGTTTGTCGAAGGGCGACGGACTCATGTAGCGTACTGAAGAGTCATTTTTCTTGTGAATCATTAGTTAACATGGTGAGTTGAACCTACAGTTGTCATTGTTGCTCCTACATTTCAGTGAAGTCTTATCTACTTCCTACGCAACTCGATAAAGAGAAGTTTTCTCAACTTCCGTTAGTCTATTCAGTAGCTCGTACGGTCTGAAAACATATTATACTACGCACCTATAAAAATGAATTTCTATGAAAACTTTGAATTCTAGAAAATTCGTTGCTCTTCATCATTAGAATTTTCTTAGAGTTTGAATTTTCTCAAGTCGTTCATATACATAGCTGAAAATATGGATTATTCTTCCTATATTTTCCGAACTTGAAGCGCCTACGGCTAAATTTTGTTAAGAGTATCATAACTATGTGAAAAATTATTAAAGTTGGACAACACAACTCTTCTTTAAGAGGAAATTGATTTTTGTCATACAGCGTATTTCGCAATGAAGAAATATTTTGTAAAGTTCAAAAACAATTGAATATTCGAAAAAAAGTAAATGAATTTATTTACACGAATGATTGCAACTGTTGTGAATATTCAATGAACATAGCTTATACAAAAAGTTAAGCTCCATGATACATTGAACGGAAAAAATAGCCTCACGAAAAGGATGTGGAAGAGTTCGATCATAAAAATACTTTCATTTTCTGGATTCGAATTTGAACTGACAGTTTCAAGCTTACTCTCATGGATGATAGAAACTATTTTCAGCTATGGGACAAACACCAACAAATTCACCTACAAACAATATAAGCATAACTTTAATCATCTTTAATAACTTGTATATGCATGACTGCACCTTATATGTAAAAAATGGTAAGAGAATGTCAGGCTTGCATCAGTGAAAAAGTTCATTTCATGTTCAATTGTCAATCAGATCTAATAATTTGTCTGACACGTTCTTTGTACTGATTATGTGCAGTTAAAGCTTGTTGTAACAATGAATAGAATTGATTAAAATGTCAGAACGAAGAAATTTAATAAACTATCAATTGATTTGAGTAACAAATATCCTGGAACATTGAAGTGGATGTTAATCGCTGAATCACTAGTACGGATAGACGAATCATGCTCATCGAGTCACACCAGCCCTGAGTGATTAAATTAGCGCAGTGTATAATTTACTCTTACTATTAATTACTCTTCTATTGATACTTTTTCTATTCTTTCAATATGATTTATATTTCTTGAAAAGCAAAAAATTCCATGATTGCTTACGAACTTGAATTCCGAAATCAAGTCCTGACATTCATCATTCGTTACAACTCTTGATTTCGAGCAAATCTTGAACTACCGCGTTACGTACTTTGAAAAACTTCCGAGAATAATACGTTCCAATCACGGACTAAAGTTGGATTTTGTAGAGTTTGAATCTTTTTGAAATCACATTCGGTTTCTGCAAAGAAATTATGCTTGATTTTGTGATTTCAAATCAATCATAACTTTATAATCCTTCAGACGCATTAAAGTAGTTGAAAGTTACGAATTCCAGATTTGCAATTATTTCTATGCAATGAATTCAGAGAGATACTTTTTACTTCAATTTTCGATATCAGTAAAATAAAGAAAACAATTATAAACATTAGTAATTCTAAAAATATAACCTCTTTTGACACTTTCAGATTGATCTGAGGCAGTACGGTATTGGGTCATTGGACGAAGCTTATCCGAGGAATTAATGACCGGATGGAGAAAAAAAACAGCAGTGGCAGAAGCAACAGCAGTGGAATATCAGTGGAACTAGCGAATAAATCATTTTCTTATATCGTTAAAACGCTATATATTCTACGACAAGCATTGTGTCCACGTTAGAACCTTATCCCTAGTGTCAAATCGGTTTGGTCACATCAACAACACTCCATGGCTTTTTTCATTCGTATTTATTTATCTTGACTGTTGTGATTCATCATTTAACTTCTTATCTCACGATAGAGACGTGTGATTTTTGAAAATTACTATGATTGAGAAAAAAAATCAAATGCCTTTCTTTTCATCGCCTGTATGATATCATATATTTAATGACTATAAAAATTACCAATATTACTTTCTCGTAAAACAAAGAATATAATACTCTAGTGATGACGTGGTATGCGGTCTGGTCTAACTACATGCCAACCCTTACGTAAATTATACCGAAAAATTGCTTCTCCCTAGACATGCGATTATGGGAAGGAGAGAGAAGAGAATACAAGTAATGAAAGAGCATATAGAGCATCACTTTCATGGAGAATCTCTGATCTTGATTAACTGGCTTAACTGTTGTCAACCTTATATGAATCTCTATGTATTTTGGATTTGGTTACAGAGATATCGCTATTAAAATTTCACCTGTAAAAATGTGAAAAAAAAATTATTTCTCAATTTATATAAATGTGCCAACTGTCGTGGTCATTCAGCATGAAAAATGATAAAAAAAAATAGTAAACGTTCTCTGATTGGATGTTTCCTCATCAAGGAAAGCGAGAGCGGATTATAATACGTAGATGTGTGTGTCAGTATTTATTTTATGGTTTCGTTGCCAGTCCGTTATTACTGGAAACTTTGTATTATTTATACTAAATATGAAATTTCAATGAAAGTATTTAGATGGAGAAAACTAGTCTGAAAATTTTATCAAGTTATACGTCTAAGAGGGTAATGTATACCAGAGTTTATATTATCGTAAAGTCTTACTTTCTCAATGAAATTCTTCTCAGTTTCGGTCTTTTTCCTCGTGAAAATCATTCCTTAAAATGTGACCATTCTTCTAAAAAATTAATGTATGATATGCATGTTTAAGACTTCAATCAATATATTTCTTTCATCATGTCGTTCAGAATGAAATTTTATTATCATCCAGTAGATGATTAATTTAAAGTATCAATTGAAACAAGAATCGATCACCTCTGTCATTCCAAGGTTTATTTCAGTTGCCCTCTTGCGTTGGTGAAAAATGCTTGATGAATTGAATAAAATGATTGAAAATTCCGACCGACTTAGTGAAATAAGACTTCCAAAGTATGATTGAAAATTTATCAATTTATCGACAATCATCGAAAAATCAAGAATTTTTCAAGTTATCCAATCGTCAATATTTCCGACTCACAGATTGATTTCGATGGATCATGAATCGAACTTTGTTCCGATAGGAATGCGAATTTTCAATCGTGTATTCAACTGTGGATGTTTCTATATAATATAATAAATAGTATCAAAGAAGAAAATTTAATACACGTTATTTAATGGATTTAAGATTTTATTAAATAGATATCATTTTGAATAATTTCTTATAGCATAT
The DNA here is from genome assembly GCA_020882685.1 of Aphelinus atriplicis. Classification (NCBI taxonomy): domain Eukaryota; kingdom Metazoa; phylum Arthropoda; class Insecta; order Hymenoptera; family Aphelinidae; genus Aphelinus; species Aphelinus atriplicis. The sequence continues at coordinate 8,212,343 of CM037074.1, forward strand.
TATTCACATAGATAGAACATTTATGGAAGAAGTGAACAAGACGATTTCCAATTGTGCACATTATTTTGCTATGAACATGTAAAGTTTTCACAGATGCGTTTTTACTGATTTTTCTTCTACGCGTGGGACATTGTTTTTGTAATTTGTAAACATGTATCACGAAGGATGAAACTATTATCAGTATAATTGTGAGAAACTTTGATGCTTTATCAAATAAAAAATTTAATCTTTTTCTACATTGACATTTTTTCTTTCCCTCAACTGACTCTGACTAGAAAATATGATCAAACTAGCAACGTAATTAACAGGTTTGATCACCATATTTGATGTTTTCTCATTTGAAAGTAACCAAATGTTCAATTTTCAACTTACAGTCTGCTTTTTCTCAAAAGCAGATTTCAAAATAACTATCGATTATCGTAAAAGATTTTTCAGATTGTTCTTCATTATCTAAATCAGCAGCGATGCAACCAGCTGATATTTTAACCTTAACATATTGACTAGATTTCCTCAATTTTATGTAGTAATTCCTATCCACACAGACTGGGAATCTACTTGAGAATACATGAAGATACATTCTTAAATGATGAAAGAAATGATCATTAAAAATAAAAGAAAACAATTAAACGAAACAACTTCAGTTTTTTTTTTTTAGTGAAACCAATTATTAAAGAATAATAGATTAATTCTTGTGCACGTTGTAGTTGCTTTTTGGTACAAGGGTAGGTTAATTAGGCGAAGCGATCTTCACAATCACGCCAAGTGAGCTGAACACTGAGTTTTTTGTTACGAAGTAGAATAGGGCGTTTATTTGCTAGAGCTCAAAATTCTTGTTTTACTCCCTGGGAACAAATAGTATATTATGCAGTCGATCTACGTTAGGCGATTTCGGTACAAAAAACGTTTGCCTAGCTTCGCTCGGACGGCAAACCTCACACGCGACTAGAATTCGTCTTTTGCTGTAGTGTCGAAATATACTAATTTATTATTACAATAGTTTTTTGTACAGATATACACCTACTGGGACAAGCTGAAACAAAATTAATTGATTCATAGAAGGATTAAGTTGTGGACTTATAACCTACCCTTGTGCTAGAATCGCCTAACCTCCCTCAGATGCATAATGCACACTATTGAATCCTGCGTTAGGTGAATTAAGAGGGGATATACAGTTAGAACGAGAAAAAAAACTCATTTTTGAAAATCGTTTTTCAAGGGTAGTTTTTAATCAAATCTATCGAAAATTTTTGACAGTCATAAGTTGTTCCATGTAGTATACAAAAATATTTTTTTAAAATTTTTTATAACAAAATGGCGGCCGTTAGATAGCGTTGAAAAAGTACCTCTATTTTGCTTGTGCCGGCTCTCCTGGTCGCAATTTTGATCGGAAATAAAAAAATCAAAAAAATTTACATTAATTACATTCACAGTTAGTAGATGAATTATCAAAAAAAATTAAAAAAAAAATTTGCACTTTTGGCGTATGTTTCTCGAAAAACTCAATTTTTTTCAATTTTTTTCCCGCCATTTTCTCACATTTTTCCATATTTAATAATAAAATATTACAATAATTTTTAATTCATCTGATAGGTAATAATATAATAAAGAAATCCTATAAGTTTCAGCTCAATCGGATAATTAGTTTTCGAGTTATCACCGGCATAAACTCCAAAAATGCAGTTTTGAGAAAAACGCGTTGAAGTTTTAAATTACCGTTAAATCGTACTTACACTTCAATCAGCAATCCCTTGGAAAAAACACTTGGAGTTCGAATTTCGAAAAAAGGGTTTCAGGAGCATATTCTACGGGAAATTTACTAACTTTTTATGAAAAAAAAAAATCGAATTTTTTTTCCATTCTAACTGTATATCCCCCCTTAATAGTCACGTTTGGTCAGGGCAAACGTGTGCATGAGTTAAAGGCGTGTGGGAAGTCAGCTGCGCCGGTTGAGGGTGCCAGTAGTGCAGAGCTGCTTGACGCACAGAGCAGCCTCTCGCTCGTCCTGCTCGAGGCCGAGGATATTGAGGAGCTCGGGCCTGGAGAGTACCTGGGCGCGGACCCGCTGCTCCGACACCGCGAGGGGCAGCTCAAACATGTGCTGCCAGGGGAAGCTCTCGTATTCGGCCAGCAACCTGTCGAACGGGCCCTCCTCGATTAAGAACATCGTGTGGCACAGTGGCTTGGCCGCCACCGGTTCCAGCCCCGAAAGTCGGCACTCTTCCACCGGCTTCCCTCGCACCAGCTCCAGCAGCGGCTTCCAGCACCGCAATACGTACTCGTGCACGATCTGTGGGATCAACCCTCAAGTGTCTCAACCACACGGTGAACCGCCGCGTCCGACCAATTTCGGAATTTTCTACTGATTTGTGTACCGTCGCCGAATTCTTTATTTGGAACGAGGTAAGTGTACCCAATTTGAGCCACCTAAGCGCAGTCAGTTTACATTGCGCTAAGCGTAGGGATTTCTCGTCGCCGTTCCTGATGGCAAGCCAAATGTCTATCTTCAAAATACCTTCGATATGATCCAAGTCGCGTCCGTTTTGGAATCTCACGAGCAATAACATTTTCAAAAATGTTGTCTTTGTTGGTCAATATAGCGTTATAAAATCGAGAGAAAAATGAATGATTAAGGAGGGTTGTTAGATTCACTCTGATGTATAAAAATGAAGTATAAAGAAAATGAATGTATGAAATTCAAAGAGTGGCTCATAGTGGGTACATCTAACTCCTCTGTTGAGATAATCGTACCATAGGTTATATATCCTCAAGTACATTGAATATTCGTTAATTTAACGCTATTCAAGACACTATATCGAACCAAACTATAATACTTTCCACGTGTAAAATGGATCGTATAAATATATATAATAATATCTATAATAACGTATATTAATTTTTCCAATCATAATGGCTATGATTTTGATCTATTAATATTAGCTAGTCGTGCGAGCATATTGTACTAATTAGTAACATGGTAAAAATGTAGTAACCATCGAGATATTTTTCTCTCGGTGTGTATTTTTGATCTGCTAACAATTCGAGAGGAGGAAAGCTCGAAACGTGAGGAAATCGAAGAAAAGTTAACCGGGGGGCGATTCGCTCGACCTTCAAACAACTGCGCGTCCTTACCGCGATGTTTAGCGAAGCGACGCCGCGCGAGTGGCCGAAACCATATGCGCGAGGTTTACGTAAACGAAAGTTGGGGCGCGGTAGGAAGGAAGGAAGGAAGGAAGGGAGAAAGGAAGTCGGGCTTACGCAACGGGGCCTGGGGAGAAGCACACCTTGAGCGATCTGCGGCCGATCTCGGTGAAGGCGAGCTCGTCGGTGAGGGTCTCGATGACGCAGCCGAGCCGGCGCAGCTGGTCGCTCGGGCCGGGCCTCCGGCGCACGCCGGCCCGCACCTGCCCCACCACAGCCTCGATCTGCGCCGTGTGCTTGTTGTGCTCGTCTATGCCGCACAGCGCCTCGGCCAGTGCCTGCGCCAGCGACGACCGGCTCGAGCTCGTGCTCGCCACCCCCGGCTCCTGGATCCTGATCTCCGGCACCGAGCTGCTCTGCTCGGAGCTCCGTCCAGGCGTCGGCTCTGCCGAAGCCTCCAACAGCCCCGAGTACAGAGCCGAGCACATCAGCTGTTGATAACACGTCAAACACCTCATCTCATTCTCACGTTGCAGACACGCGGGACCAACTCATTTCCTACTGCACTGAATCAACTTACTAGTAGCTGCGACTGATTCGACCGAGGGGCTTCTCGCTTCAGTACCACCAGACTCACTAGGAGACCACTTGGGATGTGGGTCACCAATCTTGACCAAAATTTTTTTGGTGTTTACTTGTGGCAAGAATGGAGTGTATCCAAAGTTTTAGGGTCCAACGCTCCCAAACTTCCAAGATATTAATATATGTATTTTAGTTAAAAACGCTGGTCTCGTCCCAAATGACAATATGTCATCTGAGACGTATTTTCCTCACTGCACTACACTTTCATTGTTCTCACTGAACAATACATCACATTTCATCCTCAAAAACATATAAAAGGAGTAAATAACGTGTATACTCAACAAATCTGACTTCCATGTCCTACTCACATAGAGTGAAACATGAAATATGTGAAAAAACCGCTGCCAAGTGCCTCAGCAGTATGCTTTCTCAAAGTATTGCAATTGAACCTCAACTTGCATTAATCACCACTCTTTGAGAAAGCAAAATGAACCTCTAACTCATTTCCTCCACTCTATAGTAACGGTTGCTATGGTAAATATCCGAGCTTCGGTGTTCTTACTTCTTAGTCGTCAACAGTTCCGAAAATAGACCTCTAACTGACTTTTCCCACTCCATAGTAACGGTTGCTAAGGACGTAAACAATGGTTGCTATGGTAAATGTCGGAGCTTCGATGTTCTTACTTCTTAGTCACCAATAGTTCCAAAAATGGACTTCAAACTGACTTTTCCCACTCCATAGTAACGGTTGCTAAGGACGTAAACAACGGCTGCTATGGTAAATGTCGGAGCTTCGACGTTATTACTTCTTAGTCATCAATAGTTCCGAAAATGGACCTCCAACTGACTTTTCACACTCCATAGTAACGGTTGCTAAGGACGTAAACAACGGCTGCTATGGTAAATGTCGGAGCTTCGATGTTCTTACTTCTTAGTCATCAACAGTTCCAAAAATGAACCTCCAACTGACTTTTCCCATTCCCTAGTTACGGTTGCGAGGGATATAAACACCGGTTGCTAGAGACCTCAACAATGGTTTATACGGGAAAGGTCTCTTTGATTGTTATAGAATCCCATAAATATACAAACCCAAATGATCATTTATCATGAATTATATGGGAACTTATCGAAAACACGCTAGCAACGGTTGCCATGGAATCAAACAACGGATGTTGCTGAAGACCGAACTCGGTTCACATCTGCCGGTGACCGACCTGTGTGCAAAATTTCAGGACGATCGGACCATTCCTTCGAAAATTAACGTACGACAAAAAAAAAGTCAGTCTGAAGCTGAATTTTGTATCTCCATAGCAACGGTTGCTAGGAGAATAAACAATGGTTGTTCCAAAATGAATGTCTTATCGATTCTCATCGATCGTCGAAAGAATTCGAGACCCATCGTGCATTGATGATGATTTTTGGAGCTTTTATCAAAAACACGTTAGCAACGGTTGCTAGAGAAATAAACAACGGAATTGGCTGAAAATTGAACTCGACCGAGATTTTGCCGCGACTAACCTGTGTGCAAAATTTCAGGACGATCGGACAATTCCTTCGAGAGTTATCGTACGACAAAAAAAAGTGCACGTACGTACGTACATACATACAGACATTTTCGGATTTCCATGTTTTTCGACCCGTAGATTACGAAAATCGAGGTCCCGAAGTCCGATTCGGTGGGTCGATTTTTACCCCGTTACAAAGCTTTCTCTTTGAGAAAGCAAAATCAACGCAAATCGACTTTTCATGCTGTGCTTGGATACTGAAGCAATAACAACATGTATATAAGCACAAAGACCACGAATGTAGTATCATAAGACAACAATTCCGTGTCAGACTTGATTTTTATTCATGGAAACTTCAATTCTGAACATGTGCCGACCAATATCACATTATAATACACACATATTGTTATTGCTCCAGTATCCAAGCACAGAGTGAAAAGTCGATTTGCGTTGATTTTGCTTTCTCAAAGAGAAAGCTTTGTAACGGGGTAAAAATCGACCCACCGAATCGGACTTCGGGACCTCGATTTTCGTAATCTACGGGTCGAAAAACATGGAAATCCGAAAATGTCTGTATGTATGTACGTACGTACGTACGTACGTACGTGCACTTTTTTTTGTCGTACGATAACTTTCGAAGGAATTGTCCGATCGTCCTGAAATTTTGCACACAGGTTAGTCGCCGCAAAATCTCGGTCGAGTTCAATTTTCAGCCAATTCCGTTGTTTATTTCTCTAGCAACCGTTGCTAACGTGTTTTTGATAAAAGCTCCAAAAATCATCATCAATGCACGATGGGTCTCCAATTATTTCGACGATCGATGAGAATCGATAAAACATTCATTTTGGAACAACCATTGTTTATTCTCCTAGCAACCGTTGCTATGGAGATACAAAATTCAGCTTCTGACTGACTTTTTTTGTCGTACGATGACTTTGGAAGGAATAGTCCGATCGTCCTGAAATTTTGCACACAGTTCGGTCTCCGAAAGATGTGAACGTGTTTAGCAGCATCCGTTGTTTATTTCCATGGCAACCGTTGCTATCGTGTTTTTGATAAGTTCCCATATAATTCATGATAAATGATCATTTGGGTTTGTATATTTATGGGATTCTATAAGAATCAAAGAGACATTTCCCAGGGAAACCATTGTTGATGTCTCTAGCAACCGTTGTTTATATCCCTTGCAACCGTAACTAGGGAATGGAAAAAGTCAGTTGGAGGTCCATTTTTGGAACTGTTGATGACTAAGAAGTAAGAACATCGAAGCTCAGACGTTTACCATAGCAGCTGTTGTTTAAGTCCTTAACAACCGTTACTATGGAGTGGGAAAAGTCAGTTTGAAGTCCATTTTTGGAACTGTTGATGACTAAGAAGTAAGAACACCGAAGCTCGGATATTTACCATAGCAACCGTTGTTTACGTCCTTAGCAACCGTTACTATGGAGTGGGAAAAGTCAGTTTGAAGTCCATTTTTGGAACTGTTGATGACTAAGAAGTAAGAACATCGAAGCTCAGACGTTTACCATAGCAGCTGTTGTTTAAGTCCTTAACAACCGTTACTATGGAGTGGGAAAAGTCAGTTTGAAGTCCATTTTTGGAACTGTTGATGACTAAGAAGTAAGAACATCGAAGCTCCGACATTTACCATAGCAACCGTTGTTTACGTCCTTATTAATCGTTACTATGGAATGGGAAAAGTCAGTTAGAGGTCCATTTTCGGAACTGTTGACGACTAAGAAGTAAGAACACCGAAGCTCGGATACTTACCATAGCAACCGTTGTTTACGTCCTTAGCAACCGTTACTATGGAGTGGAGGAAATGAGTTAGAGGTTCATTTTGCTTTCTCAAAAAGTGGTGATTAATGCAAATTGAGGTTCGATTGCAATACTTTGAGAAAGCATACTGCTGAGGCACTTGGCAGCGGTTTTTTTCACATATTTCATGTTTCACTCTATGTGAGTAGGACATGGAAGTCAGATTTGTTGAGTATACACGTTATTTACTCCTTTTATATGTTTTTGAGGATGAAATATGATGTATTGTTCAGTGAGAACAATGAAAGTGTAGTGCAGTGAGGAAAATACGTCTCAGATGACATATTGTCATTTGGGACGAGACCAGCGTTTTTAACTAAAATACATATATTAATATCTTGGAAGTTTGGGAGCGTTGGACCCTAAAACTTTGGATACACTCCATTCTTGCCACAAGTAAACACCAAAAAAATTTTGGTCAAGATTGGTGACCCACATCCCAAGTGGTCTCCTAGTCAGTAACACGGAGTTCTTATGGAGTGCTGCGGTCTTATGGATGAATAGTACTCTTCTTTCTTACCAATATTAACCAAGATCTATTACTCAAATTAGGATAAACAATAAGATTATGCTGACGAAATATAAATGTCGTATTTCATCAAATTGAGTTCTGTGGAGTACTAAAAAACGATGGTAGTACCGTTTGCTGTGGTTGCTGTATTTTGCATGTGATATGTTGCAGTCCCTGAGAAAAGAATCTCAATTCTACAGAATCTGGCGAATAGCTTCTCACTCCAGTACTTCCTACAAGTTTCGACGATAGGTACTCCTATCGTTTTTCTTTTAGTACTCCATCGAACTTAATTTTATGATATTCAAATATTATCTCATCAGCATAAATTTATTGTGTTTTAATCCAGCTTTTCTAGAAACCCGCAGTACTCCAAGGGCCGGAGTCCCTTTAATAAGTGAGAAGCCCCTCGAAATCTGGCGTCATTTTTCGGCCAAATAGAATACGTCTTCAGTACAAATAAGTCTTCAGTTATAATCAGAGGCTAACCTGAAGGAAAACAGAGCCGCCAATGGGTCGGCAATGGGCTGGCATATTGTCGTCGATGACTAGCGCCGTCTGGAGGACACCCAGTGGTAGACACTCGTACAGCTCGCTAAAGCATACCAACGCGAGGGACATCGCCTGGTAAGTGCTTGCGCCCGTCTGGCAAACAGAAGATATCCCGAGTTGTAGAGTCAATGGTGTTGACCGTATTATTTGTTGAATCACCGATAGCCAGTAGCCTTCTGAAGATATACGTTTCTTATAATTTTTCATTCAACAAATCATCGATTTTCCGAATGAAAACTTGTTTCCGAAGTTGTGTGTGTTCGCATTGCAAATTCTTCGTCTCGCAATATTATCAAACATTTTTCAAAGATTTTTTTCAAATTTTTCATAATTAAAATATCACGGTACAGCTCTACATTTTCAACTTATACGTTCACGTAACTGATAAACTTTACATTCGAATAACAAAAGTTGTTGTTTCATTCGCGTTATTTTTCTATCTGGTAAATTTTCATTTCGTTCAAACTTTCAATCCAATTCCAAGCCAGTTATGATAGCGAAATTAAATTTCGTACTTCTTTTAATTATCAAACTTTGATTGAATTTTCAGCGTTTCATTTTCCAAAAGATTTAGTTATTCTAAGTTGGGCATTTTCAAATGATCTGCATACAGTTTTATGTAAATTACATTCACTTTGGTAATTCACAATTTGCCAGAAATTTTTTCTGTACGATATTATATAATAAGAGCATCGTTGTGTTCGTCCAATTACTAATGAGATCGAATGATTCTTTCAGAGAAAACTTCGGATGGAACGCATTAGAAGTTATTATGAAAAATATTTAATTGAATTTGAAAAGCATTACCTTGACCGCTTCCAGGAGTATATCTACAATGGGTGTCATGATTGGCTGGAAAAAAGCTACTAGGGCGTTAAGCCACGGTGGTCTTGCTTGATTCCAGACCTTCAAAAAGAGAAAATTGAAAAGCAAGCCTCAAGTCAATAAGAAAGCTTTTACCTCGCAAGCTGAGCTTGGGGAACACCGAATTACATTATTTGATGAATATTTTTCTCTCATCTGGAATTAGATACGTACCAGCGATTGTACATGTATCGGTTTGCTGAATATAATAAAGATTTTATGAATGATAAATACAAACTAAAATGTAATATCGAAAATGAGATTGAAAGAGTTTTTTTACCCTATTCATCACGTCGAAGTGATGCAGCTTATAAAGGTGAAAATTTTATTATACATTATGTTACCTGTGAATCGAATCACGTACGGTTGTGAGGCTTCTTCGATTGAAAGATGACGAGTATAGATTATTTATTGAATTTTCTTGAAAAAAAATCTACAGGAAAGATTTTTCATATCAAATTTGAACTTCATCATATTCGCCATAGCAAAAAATACTACCATCAAGGTTTTGGATCCATTATGGCAAGCTATTTAAGCGACTCGATTCAAACTTCATACAATTCCTTCTCGTACAATCATAACAATCTCTGCGATTATGCTTCTTCTACCGATCACATGGTTAGTAAGTAGATATAATCTTACTTGATCAAAGCTGGAAATCACTCGAATTTCTAAACGAGTTTCTGCAGGGGAAACAGTGGAATCGCGGCTGAGCAAGTTTGTATTGTCGTTGGCGTCGAAGCTCGCGAGAGAGGCAAATTCGCCACGCGCGGGATAAACAAGTTGGCTTGAGTGGCGAAAGCAATTATAAAGAATTGGCGAGTGGGTACACCGAAAAAAACGCCTTTGTTGGGAAAGCTATGTCGTATATTGAGTCGTAACTTATAGTTCAATTTATTATATTTATAATGGTGCCAATTAAATCACTGCTGAAGAAACTAACGACAATAGAGTACACACAGAACTATATAAATTCTGCAGTTCCAACTATTTTAATTGTTAATTTGACAATACTGAATAGTTGAATTCCTACTGCGTTTATTGTTAAAAAATTGTACGAGTTTTGTAAACTTTTTCCGGAAATACCCCTTGTTTAAAAAATCACAAAGGATTCATAATGTTGAAGGAACCACGAAAATACTGCAATCAAAATGATTGAAAAAAAGATCTCTCCATTGTGTAAAAGCGTACAGTCGAATGTATTCGCAGTTGGGATGAGATGATAAATGCTCGTGGTTGCAACTCGCCTGCTGCCTGTCGAGGTACGTGGCCCAGGCGGGGTCTCGCTTGAGGGCCGGCAGGAGGACGCGCTGGGCGTCGCAGCCGGCGCCCGCGACAATGTACACGAGCGCGTGCAGTCCCATGGGCGGGCAGATGCGCAGGCTGCGTCGGCACGAGTTGCCCGCGCAAAGGAAGCCGCCGCACTCGTTGTCCCCGGCCGAGTCGCCCGCCAGCTGACTGGCCAAGCTCGTGTAGCCGGCGCACTGGCTCACCAGCACCCCCAGCAGCTTCGAGCCTACCGTGTAGTTGTCCATCGACAGCACCTGACATACCGACATACTCTTATATACCGCACGGCTCGCGGCTCGTACCAATCGCGGCTAAACTAACATCTAGGCTGCAACTACAGTTGCATAAATATGAGCTGGGCAAAGGTTTGGTACAGTTGCCAATATGAGTAAAAGATTAGTCTAACAACACAAAACGAAGTGAAGATGAAAATATTAATCCATATACATATATTTGTATTGAAGAGTAAATTTTTCATCAATAAAACTGATTGGATTTTGATTCTCGTCAGAATCGTGATTGCAATTGAAAACTTGGCACATCGCTGGGGAGTACAGTTTCAGCATCTACTTGTCTTGTTGTGAAACTATAGTCTCGTTTGATTGCATACAGCAGAATCAAATAAGTTCCAGATTAATCTCAATTGAGTACTCACCTTAATTAATTGCGGCCAATTTGGCTGGGGTTGACATTTCAACACGTACAACTCGAGTATAGCAGCTTGACCCTCGCTCAGATCCTGGAATCCGTTTGATTCCGTTTGATAGATGCCGAATAGATTCGGTGTGCAGATGTAAACCCACGGCGCCGGTCCACTCCTCGGTTTCGTAATTGTCAGATTGTCCATCCCTTTCCGAAATACCTTTTCGTACCAACAATTACACGACGTCAGTGGTTTCAATCGTTGTTGCGATACTAATGGTAATTTACTCAATGTTTTACTTCAAAAAATCAAATATCTAGTAAGTAAAAAGTTTCTCGAATACAAGTGTTAGGAAATACAAATATTTTATTCTGTAACAAGTATTCAGTCAATAACAATTCTTCAAATATTTTCATATCAAATAGAAGTACTTGAAAGAGTTTATATTTTATTTTATTCGTATTCGTAATGAAGTAATTGAAAAAATGTATTAAATCACGATATTCAATAACGATTTGTCCAAATACCCTAATAAAATGAGAATATTCTTTATACGCCCAACTCTGCAGGCCAGTGAAATTTCGAGCCAGATGAAGTATGGATCGCACCTGATAGAGTACGCCGAGTGGAGCGCCCCGGAGGAGTAGGCAAATCAGCAGCTCGTTACACTTGGCGTGGATGTCCCGGGCGTAAGCGGAGAGACTCTCGACGTTAGACCCGATCATCTCGTCCCCGGAGACGCACACGCTCAGAGCCAGGTAGGCCGTGCAGCACAGCACGTTGAATGCGTCCGCCCAAAACTGCACCGATCGAGCCAGACTCGGGCGACCCTTTGCCACCAGTGATTAACCATGTTTTATAACCGATATACACAAGTTTGTTTCTGTTACTGGCTGAATTTAGCAAATTGACCTTCGTAACTATTGCAATTAAATTGACTCCGACGTGATATTTGAATTTCCGAAGTGAACAAGCCGATTGATGTAACTTTGACTTATTGTTCTTGATGGATCATCGGAAATTACAAGAGCTTTTGAAATTTTCTTCGTTACGTTTCGAATTCAGCATTGGTACGAATGAGAGTATCAGTGTACATTTAGTAATAATATTCATAACAACGTGTCATTGAATCTCTAGAATTTCATCAAGAATTTACATTTATGTGGTATTGATACCAACAATGAATAAATTTTAGGTACTGCAGATTCTGTCATGAATTATCGTCCTGTTTGTAAAGTATTTCACCAGCCATTTGGAAGAATGGCCATCATGTATAACGAGTAAAATAATATTGAATAGAATAAAAATAAGATGAAATTAAGATGAACATATTTAGATCGTATTCTTTGCTTTCTCAAAGAGAAAGACTTTTGACTATACTGTACTATATCGATCGTCTAAGAAATGCAAATATAAAAAGTGGAATTCAAAGTCCACAGAGTCAGTTCAAAGATTCAAACATTCCGTTGAAAAAAAAACGCGGTGAAACAACTCGATTGTTCCAACGTTATTCTCAATCAATTGAGAAGATTAGATTTTTATCGTTGACGTAACATTGGAATACAGAGAGTTTATGTTACCCAGCGTTTGAATCAATCAAAGAAATAAATGAGAAAATATGCCTTCAGATCACGAAGCCCAACAGCGTAATACTTTTTTTTTTCTTTTACGCATTTCGCTCATATTATTCCCTTCGATTTTTTTTCATGCTTACGTGAATGAAGCGGGCGACAATGATGGATAAGGACTCGTTGAGCATGCCGGAGAAGACGCGCTGGGCCATTTTCGGCGACACAGTGTTCCACAGATCCGTTTTTGTCCCTTCGAGCAACGATATATTGAGTCTCCAATCGGGCAGGTATACGGATACGGTACTTGCAATTGCTTCACCCACACGAATCGCTCCGAATCATCTTTTCTCACTTGGCTCAGCGAAACGAGTTCTTGCCAAGTGGGCCTTGATGATTATTTGATTCGGGAGAGTGACATTTATATTCAATTAAACGTAACTTAGTCATATGATTGTACTGTATGGGCAGAAAGGACTAAGCGAAGTGTAGCCGATTTGGGGATCCGTCTTGATTAGAACTAGCACATTTTAGAAAATATAAAGCGGAGAGTATTCAACTTTTACTCATGTTTTCTTGGGAAAATTCAAATATGCTCGGAATATTTTTATGCGGCACAGTCTAATCACATCGGTCGATTTTCAATTGGTAAAATTGAAAGAAAATGGTTCATTCATTGGTAAAGTATAACATGTTCATGAGGGATGACTCGGGAAGATGACTCTTACAAAACAGTTTTAAAAGAATTATCGAGCGTAGACAATTTGTTTATCGTTAGCTGTTTGAAGAGGCCTGTGTAAGAAACTTGCATGAAAAATCCTACTTGTTGTTTTTGCCAAATTTTTAAAAATAATTGACACGTGCTTTTCCATCGATTTGACGGAAATAACAGAAAATACAGTGGGTTGGAAATCCTTTGAAAATCATCTGTGACGTCATAACTCCACACAATATACAATGCATGGGTGACATCACAACTTCACAATGATTCTTACGATCTAAACAATATTCCAATTTGCTGTATACCTCCTTGAATTTTTGTCAGATCGAGAAACAAAAAAGCACGTGTCGATTATTCTTAAAAGAGAATTTCCATAGCAATTTCATGCAAGTTTCCTATTATATAGGTACTGTTTCGTACGAAGATGAAGGTATTATCGACATGCATAACTTGGAAGAATTTCCAGAGAGACTGGGACTTTGGGAACGTTGAATATTCAAGTGCTCTCTTCGAAAATAACACATGCTCACTGCAGCTTACAAGATTAAGATGATAATCTTGGCATTTAGAAATTGCACGTTTGAAAAGGTTCTCGGAATAGATCACCTGGATATTGAGAGAATGAGTTCCGGCTTCCAATCAACTTTTCTCTCAGAATTGACCGCATATACAATTAAACGCGTCGTTATAATATAAAGTTGAATTCATATTTAAGATTATTCACTCCTTACTTCTTTTATTTGTTCATTTATTTTCATTAATTTTATTTTAAAACTGAATTTACAATTTTTCCTTAAAAAACGGGAAATATCTGCGGTCAAGATGAATAACATACCGAGGCCTTTCGGCGTGAATATTTGAATTAGAATAATTACCTTGCATATAGAGCCACCACATTTGAATGATATAGGAACATCTTTCTTTTTCGAAGAACGCTCGATCACATTGCCAATTTAGAGAATCCGCTTCATTTAAAATGTAAAGAGAAATTAGCCGACAATGAAGATCCAACAGTCGTTCGGCCACAGCTTCGGCCATCTCATTGTAAGATTTGTAACATTGAAGTAACTTGGCACTGTGGAAATTGAAGCAAGGCCAATTACAACAAATTTCAAGGATCGTCTCAAAATTTATCGATTATTCAAAGAGTTTCTAACAGCGCAAAGTATGAACGTGACAACTTGAATGTTCTTTAGGATGATTTTCAAAAGTTATAGTCAAATTATTTTATCGCCAAAATTATGGAAGGTCATGATAGATAGCGGTCAAGGCGGGCTTTATAGAATTTTAAATTACTTTCCGTACATTTTAGCAAGCAAACAATGAAAACATGAAATATTAATGAGTCTTGAAAATTTCATTCCAACTGACTAGATTTACGACCTCGAGAAAGGCAAGTGCACAAAGTAACAAATAAGAAGTAAGATAAAACTAAACCCAAGAAGAGAACTCTTATTATCATGAAGCCCACGTTGGTATGTAATTACCCACGCTGAAATCCAAATCGTTGTGTACAACCTGAGCTCTACTTGACGCTTCTTATGTGTAAAACTGTATTATAATCCAACTGGGTATAACATTTGTCAATCAGTTTACTTTCTTTCGAACTCTAGTAGCTCTCGGCACCAATGAGGATCATTATACCTAGTATCAGTATCTCCCATTGAACCCTGGCTCCATATTAACGTAACTTAATTAGCCAGCGTTTGTTTCACGAGTAAATCCCCTTTAATGAACGAAAATACCCTTTAAACCCTTTGTTTCACTCTCTCTCTTTTTCTCTTCGTTCGTATTTCCGTCATGCAAAATGCCCCTCGCGTTTTTCGTATAATTACCTCGAATGTTCGGGTATTTTGTTTTTGGCGCGTTGATTGTAACACCAGAGACAATTACGGACGAGGGCGGCTGCCCCGAGCGTCGCCGTCAGCACCGTGAGATCAGCATGATCCAGTGACTCCTGTATCAGCAGATGCAGGTGGTCTGTGAGCAATTTCAATTATAAACATGATTATCATGACAAGCGTCGAATGTCCCATTGTGTGACAATTTTTTTCCGTAGTTGCATCAACGATTGGCAAGTATCTTGCATGTGAGTTGGTTCGAAATATATAAATATTATGGATATACAGGGACGATGTAAACTTGAGGTGCTACTTGAGGTGCAACTTCTAGAAATGCTCTTCGGATTCCTCGATGGGCCATATATACAGCTGTCATTCAGTCTAACTTATGGATTTCCTGGGAATATTTTGGGTTTTGTGCATTCACTGCAGTATCCCCATACATGAATGCACGTGGATTGACTGACTTACTAATCGACTTACTGTTTCAATTTTATGTAAATGTACTCAATATGTCTCCCCTCCCCCCTTTTCCGTGTTTGAGTTATGTGCTGAAAGTGAATTTTTTCTTATTTCGCTTTTCATGTGACTACTTCATCTTATGGGAAAAAACCGCTGCCAAGTGCCTCAGCAGTATGCTTTCTCAAAGTATTGCAATTGAACCTCAACTTGCATTAATCTTCATCCACTTAGAAACGAATGCTATGGAGATTGTCCAAACAGGATCACAAGCAAAATTTTGACTGTGCCCACTTGACGCGGAACGTCCCATATACATCATTGAATAGACATTCCCATCGATATACGAGTGTTAGATGAGAAATTTGGACATGAAAAGAAATATCCAACCTCACATTTCCCATCCATAGAGCATGCAAGCATCGAAAGTTCAATTTTCACCCCTCTTTGAGAAAGCAAAATAAACCTGTAACTCATTTCCTCCACTCCATAGTAGCGGCTGCTAAGGACGTAAACAAAGTTTGCTATGGTAAATATCCGAGCTACGGTGTTCTTGCTTCTTAGTCATCAACAGTTCCGAAAATGGACCTCTAACTGACTTTTCTCACTCCATAGTAACGGTTTATAAGGATATAAACAACGGTTGCTAGAGACATCAACAATGGTTTTACGGGAAATATCTCTTTGATTCTTATAGATTCCCATAAATATACAGGCCCAAATGAGCATTTATCATGAATTATATGAGAACTTATCAAAAACATGCTAGCAACGGTTGCTAGAGAAATAAAAAACGGGATTGGCTGAAAATTGAACTCAGCCGAGATTTTGCGGCGACTAACCTGTGTCCAAAATTTCAGGAAGATCGGATCATTCCTTC
Organism: Aphelinus atriplicis; assembly: GCA_020882685.1. Classification (NCBI taxonomy): domain Eukaryota; kingdom Metazoa; phylum Arthropoda; class Insecta; order Hymenoptera; family Aphelinidae; genus Aphelinus; species Aphelinus atriplicis. Next base: position 8,228,715 of record CM037074.1, read on the forward strand.
GAGAGTTATCGCATGCCAAAACAAAAAGTGGCCACACACGTACGTTCGTACATACATACAGACATTTTTGGATGTCCATGTTTTTTGACCCGTAAATCACGAAAATCGAGGTCCCGAAGTCCGATTCGATGGGTCGATTTTTACCCTATTACAAAGCTTTCTCTTTGAGCAAGCAAAATCTCGATTCATCACGTTAGTTTTCCTCAAACTATTGTCTATCTTATTGAAATGCTGTTTTTTGCATGTAATAAAAATTGAGCCAATGTGCCTCATACTGTTAACCATATCGAGATCCTCGGAAATACCTCAAATTTTTACCGTCCGTGAATAAATACGAAATATAAATGGACTTATCAATGTCGATTCTGCACACTTTTTAGGTGGTAAAAATATCTGAATTGATGAAATTGATTGAGGGTTGAATTGAAGTAAGACACATTCTCTACATAGATTTTACTCTCAGGAGAGAAACACTCCCAAGAAGCGACCAGTAGTTTCACTGAAAAGTTATGATGCGATGAGATATTAAATTCATCCTCTCATCTGAATTTTAGTATGTAAGTGCAGCAATTGTGTCACTCCCTAAGGATATTTCGCGCACTTAACTATAATGAAATTGAGATTTCAAAAGTATGCGAACGGCATCTTAAACGGTAGCGCAATACCTATCAGACACCATTACTATCGTTGTCATTCAACCATTAAAACTCATTCGAAATTTGAATTTGAAAAAAAATTAAAGGGACCACGTGAGCTACACGTGCAGTCAATGTAACACGGACTTGTTACAGCCTCTATATACGCTTTCTGGGACGATAAAATTGGCATCAAAATAAACTAGAAATCATGTCTCCAAAGATGATTATTAAAAATGTTTGATATCTAATAGGAAAATATATATCTAAATCATGACAACATGTCTATAAACACTTATCGTTTTTCTTCTAAACATTGATCCATTTGAGAGGTAATATACCTTTGTGAATTTTTCTTCCCCAATTGTTTTGATTGGCTTAAACCCTCCATAAACTATCTAAGAATGATATAAACAGTCTCGATCACGCGGGGAAAAAAGTTCTAAGTGCTTAAAAAAATTGATTTTCTGAACAAAGTCACGGAGCCAAATAGGTGGTATTTGCAGCGCGCGGACAGTTATGCAGTGAATTCTTCTCTTCATAAAACTGCCCGCAAAGACGCAATTTCGTCAGGAACAGATAAAGAGCAAGAGAATCTTTAATTGGAAGATCGATTATATGGAGCAGGAATGTTTAATCAACGACAAAATGAATGGTTTAATCAACGACAAAATGTATTTTTCAATAAAATGATATCAAAAGTATACTTTTCTATTGGTATTTTATTCATTTTATACATGCTTCGTGCTTCAAACTGGATGAAAAGAAGTTTTTTCAGGGTGCACCTATTGGGTACACTCAAAATTTTTTCCCGAATCGTTCAAATCAAATGAGACCTAACTCATTTTGAAGGTATTGAGTAGACCTTTCATTTGACACCAATTACGTTAGAAAATTCTTATTTAACGCGGTGTAGTGACCTTTCTCGCTTAGGTGGCGCATATTGGGTACAGGTATCTTATAAAAAATCGTGCCAATTTGGCTTCATTTTTTTTTATGCAAAAAAAGCATTTTGAGTGGGATAGAAAATAGTTTCCGGGAAACTGATGTGACCAATCGGAAGATGAGATGTTTTTACATAAAAAAGAGTAATCACACGTTGAGGAATAAAAATTATTTACACCTGATTTTTTAGATTGAGTGAGAAAAGTGAAACAAGAAAAGGGTCAAAAAATCAGTAAGTGAAACTTCAAAGTGTTGTAAAAGAGTGGTATTAAGGGCTAAGTGGGCGGGAAGGGGACCAAACATTTTTTTTATTACTCCCAACATAACCCGAGGGCGACTGATGCTCAGAGAGCACCGGAAATACGAAATCTGACAATCGTGTCAAATTGCCTGCAGTTACCTTATATTAAATTTAACATCGAATTTTTTTTAGTACTAATATTCATAGAATAGAAACTTACATTCATTTTCGACCTCGGTTTAATCGGTAGAAGACAATGTTGAATGTTCGTGAAACAAATTTCCTCATGCAAATGTGATTCGCGTGGGAACACTTGAAAAACTGACCCGTTTCTAGATTATGGATTTCGTTTAGATGTTGCACGTGCCAGATCAAGCTTTCCGTGACAAGACAAAATAATCAATGAATTCATTAGTTATATCATCAAATACTTAGTTCATGGGAATATTGACATGCTCGCAGTCCCGTTCAGGCCTTTCCGAGCACACATTGCGATGAGAGCAAATTCTTTTTTCTTCAATATCTCAACGAAATCTCACGTTTGTTGAGGAAAAGTGCGATCGATTTATTATTCCTATCCAACTATTATAGTTTGAGAAGATCGGAAGAAAATGGAAGTGATAACAAGGTCGTGGCAATATTTGCGGGATAACTACGCCGAAACAATCCCAGGTATGTACAACACAAAGATGAATTGAATAGAATAGAATCAAAGCTGGTTTCAGTGCCTTTTATATAGATTATATCGGATAAATTTTAGACTTATTCGAAACTACCAATTCTGATAATGATTGAATTTTTTTTGGCTAAAAAACAACGACACTTAAATTTCAAATTGTTTGTGATTTGAACCGCGGGCAAAAATATTGATCGAGAGTGTGTGTTTCAGATCCAAGAACAAAAGATTGGATAATTATGAAGCACGTTTGGATTGTTTATGCGATAATAGGTGTATGGTTATATTTTGTCCTATCGTTGGGGCCAAAATACATGAAGAACAGAAAGCCGTACAGTCTCAAGACCTTCATTTATTATTACAACATATTTCAAATAATCTACAACTCTTTGTTAGTCTACGCGGCTATTAAAAATGGCGTATTCACAGATATCGGATTAGGATGCGAATTGATTAACTATTCACCTACAGGAAAACCTATGGCTGTAAGTTTTTATATTCATTGGTTTTCGCAACGATGGAAAGGGGAAATGTTATATTACAAAAAATTTCATTCTATTAAGTTTTACGTCACTTCTTTAGTATTCAATACTTTCAATCTTCAGATCTTTAAGGGGTAACACCACTCTAGAGGCCGAAAAAAAGGTGTAATTTTGCGAATTTTTAATGGGATTATGGGAAGAGGGATTATATTGAAATTCACAGGGTTTATTCAATATCTATTGAAGTATAAAAAAAAATTTTTTTATTATCGATTTCGTACAAAATAGCGGCACCACAGTGGATCTCCGATACAAGGTTTTTTTAAGGCGCTCCGCGGGCGTACCGATATCTCGGCAACCATGGGAGCTGGAACAAAAATTCAAATTTTTTTTGAAACTACATACTAATAGCTATCGAAGTACGTAGGATTTTTTTTTCTTCAATTTTTGTAGAAACTGTGCATATTTGAAGAAAACGTAAAAATTTTCGATTATGAAAAGACCAGTAAATTGTCGATAAAACAGATAATTTTCAAAATTTCAAAAAACGACTATGTACTTCGGAGAAGAATATATATATGAAGCTACTGTGAAAATTTGAAGTCGATCCATGCAATAGTTTTGAAGCTACGAGTACGCCCGATTTGAAAAAAACAGTTTCGAGAAAAACGCGTTTAAAGTTTCAAATTATCGTTAAATCGTACTTACACTTCAATCAGCAATCCCTTGGAAAAAACACTTGAAGTTCGAATTTCGAAAAAAGGGTTTTAGGAGCGTATTCTACGGGAAATCTACTAACTTTTTAAGTAAAAAAAAAATCGAATTTTTGAAAATCCTAGAGTGGTGTTACACCTTAAACAGATCCTGAATAGGCAAAGCTTTTATAAAGTCAGACTAGTGATAAAATGTTTATCATAGCTTGTCAACGTCTTCTTCTGGACGGCGGTACTGAAGATAATCGACCTGGTTGAAACGATAATATTCGTGTTGAGAAAGAAGGACAATCAAATATCCTTTCTCCACGTGTATCATCACATGTCTACAATATATATCATTCTGACTGGCTTAATGGTATACCCTGGAGGTGGGGCCGTCATCTCTCTTGTAGTCAATTCATCCGTTCACGTCATCATGTACACGTACTATCTGATTAGTAGCCAGGGACCAAAGGCCCAAAGACTCGTCGCACCAATCAAACCATATATCACCATTTTGCAATTGGTGAGTTTTGATTTTAATATGAAAGTTGGCACAATATAACTGTATTCTAGTTATGAGATTCTGGCTTATCTGCAATTATTCAATTATCATTTTCCAGGTACAATTCATCTTCCTTTTAGGGCACACTATCCAAGCTTTGTTACCATCTTGTGAATTGCCAAAATGGGGAGCAATTATATTTCTTATAAATTTTGTGATAAATCTCATACTCTTCTCCAATTTTTATCGGACGAATTACGTTAAAAATCAAAAAGAAAAAATACAATGAGACACAATTAATTCATAAGTAAAAAAACCGAAGTTGAAAATGCATTTTAACTCAAAAAATATATTCTACTTTCAATCCAATTTACGCTAGTCCGTTTGCAGTATTCCACTACTTCCCGAAATTGAGATAATTATGAATATAAATCATATCGATGCCTCTTACGCAGAAAGACACATCTCGCAATCTGTCCGCGAATCAGAATTGCAGCAGGAGTTGATGGAGATACGTTTTTCTGTGAAGGTTATATCGATGCCTCTTACGAAGAAAAGCAAATGCAATTCCGTCCGCGAAGAAAGACATATCTCAATCTGGCCGCGAAGAAAGTCACATATCGTAATCTAGCCGCAAAGAAAAACACATGTCGGGATTATTCTCCCGCGAATAAAAGCGAAGAAAGAAAGTAAACAACAATAGAACTGTATAAAAAAACTTGTTTTTTTTTCTGTTAACTACCTACTCATTCTAAACTTTCATTCCATGTATTTTCTTACGTCGGAAAATTCTGGGATGTGCGCTATGTGTTCTTTTAGCGGACAAACGCGACATGTGTCTTTCTTCGCGGCCAGATTGCGAGATGTGACTTTCTTCGCGGCCAGATTGAGATATGTCTTTCTTCGCGGACGGAATTGCATTTGCTTTTCTTCGTAAGAGGCATCGATATAACCTTCACAGAAAAACGTATCTCCATCAACTCCTGCTGCAATTCTGATTCACATGAAAATACCCCAAATAACCAAGAATAATTCTGGACTTGCTATACAACAACTAAGGTAACTGTACCCAATTTGGCACTGTACCCAATTTGGCACAATCGTCAGATTTCGTATTTCCGGTGCTCTCTGAGCATCAGTCGCTCTTGGGTTATGTTGGGGGAATTAAAAGAAAATTTTCGGTATCTTCCCCGCCCATTTAGCCCTTAAAACCACTCTCCTACAACACTTTGAACTTTCACTTACTGATTTTTTCACCATTTTCTTATTTCACTTTTCACACTCAACCTCAAAAATCAGGTGTCAATAATTTTTATCTCTCAAAGTGTCATTACTCTTTTTTGTGTAAAAACATCTCAGCTTTCGATTGGTCTCATCAGTTTTTTTTTTTCCGAAAATTATTTTTTTATCCTACTCAAATTGCTGTTTTTCGCATCAAAAAAAAGTGAATTTCCCCAATGTGCCCCTCTACGCGTTTTTTCAAACGAAAAAAAGGGGTAAGGACTGAGTGAAATCATTGAATATTTGATACAGAGTGTATATTGCTGACATTTATTTTTACGATTCACAGAATTTAGACGCGTATTTTTTTGACTGTTTTTTTTTGTGGAAGACTATGTTAAAACATATTACGAAAAGCGTATTTTTGTTGTATAAAAATATCACTGGGAACATAATTGAGAGTTTATTTCAATGCCAATTGGATTGTCCCTGTAGGCCTATATAGGCTGTAGCTAATGATTAAAAAATTGTGCCAAATTGAGTACACGTTTTGTGCATTTAGCCTTTTTGCGTTTTTTTTTAAATTGCGATTTTCGATAGGTTAAAGTAGTCGAATGATGATTATGAAGATGGTTTCTAATAGGTATTGAGCTAAGCTTTGAGATGCCGTTCACAGAATTTTAAAATTCGAAGTCTATCATAGTCAAATTCGCGAAAAAACCCTTAGGGGGGGGCACATTGGGTACAGTTACCTTATTACTACTACTTTATACTACTACTTTATTACTACTTTATTACTACTACTACTACTTGCTATGCAACAACTATTTTTTGTTACTGTTATTAATAAATATTATTAGAAATATCTTTAGAGTTATTTGTTTTTTATCCAAGCAATATCAGTTTTTTTATTCTGAAACAGGAGTTTCGATGATACATCTGCGGCTTCTACGAAGAAAGACACATATCACAATATTCCGACGAAGAAAGGCACATCCCAGAATATGCTAATGTAGGAAAAATGATTTGATGGTTTATTATTTTTTAGAGCAATCTTTTTGAATCTCAATGGGAAACGAAATTAGGTAGCGACGAGCATGCGTATAGAATATCAATTTTCATCACGGGTGCACAAAAAAGGCATATTGCGTACCAGTTTCGGGGACGCAAAATGAGCGATTGTGTACTGACATCGCCGCGGCATAGAATCTTGCCGGCAATACAAAATAATGAGGAAAGAAAACTTTTGCTCAGATGAGTGCGGATTTTTTTAAAGTACATACTTAGCGACTAGGCCAAAAATCAAGCGCCATATACCATTCGATTCCTTGGCATTTTATTGTACATCATCTAAGTTATTTTTCACCATACGTCCTTTTTATCGGTTGGGGGCCTTCGTTATTTTTGTGATATGTACTCGATACCCCCCCGCCCAAAAAAAATTCATTGATTGTTGATTTTTCCTCCCGATTTTATCCGTCGAATGACAAAAAAAAACATTTCTTCAGAATGCTATTGTTGAGCGTGGAAATGTCAGAGTCATATGCGGCTTGGCTGATTTCGAAGGTATTTATAGTAGACCTGAACAGTTTGTACCGTCTAAGGTTTCTACCAGAGAACTGCAAAAAGAAGTATTCTCTAGGTGGCGTGTATTGAACATTATATTATACTTTGTATATACCTTATATATTGTAAATAATTGAGTGTATTGACGTAAGAGTAATTGATTAAAGTATTTCGAAAATCTTTGAAAGCCAGTAATTAAATACATGTATTATATTACTGCCCACTATCACTGCACGGAAGAAGGTTATCAATCATACCCGAACGACTCGAAATCTCTTTCGAATCATTGAACAAACCCCTTTGCAGATTGTCTCTCAGCTCACAGAGATAACTGTAATCTATATATGCGATGGAGAAATATTGTTTACCTAGAAGCTGCTCGGAAGTCTCAACTACCAGCAGTAGAAAATCGCTTGGCAGGGTCTTTTTAACGACCCCGTCGTCGTCGCCTAAGCTCGCCCCGTTGTCTTGGCTGACCGAGCTGAGTCCCGAAGGGCACTTGAACGCCAGTGTAAACTCGGCTTCCCACCAGGTGACGATTTTTATCGCGGCGAATGAGGCGTGTCGGGGAAAATCGAACTTGCCACCGCTCACCCTGACGCACAGTGGCTCGCGAAGTACCGTCTGCATGTCCTGCATACACAAGGTGCATCTCAGTCAGATCTTGGGGACTTCACGGTTCTTGTGGCACGACGTGCCGGCGAGTATTTATGGACAGCCTAAAAGTTGAAAACCACCACTAATAGCTGATGAATATAAATGAATGGTCACTTGAGAATAAGCGAATTATAAAATAGCCCTGCGCTATTTGGGACAGTTCATTACTTTTCTACAGATAAATAGTGAAATGTAAATGACGAATACATTAAAATCTACACTTGTTTTGTCGAATCATTGATTATTGTATTAACCGTAAAAGGCAACAGTTTGGTAGAATCGTATGCCGACGACATTGGGTAAAATTCACCTGACTCCAAAATAAAATTATATCATGCTTCAATACTAACAAGGAGAGGACACTACCTACGGGTGTCCAATCACGACGAAACTTTGGGAGATGGTTCATGGGTTGCCTAATAGCTTATATCTGCAGCCACGCAGTCCAACGTTTTTTTTTCCCAAAGATATTCAATGAATTATTTTCGATTTTATGCATGTACACTATATCTATATATTCCAAAACCCTAGCTATTGACATACTGTACATGCCTAAAACCAATTATGATTCGTGAATATCTTTAAGAAAACGAAACGTTGGACTGTGCGGTTGTAGATATCAGCTACTAGACCACTCATGGACTATTTCAGATAGTTTCATCGTGATTGGACACCCGGAGGTAACATCCTCTTCTTGTAAGTTCTAAGGATCTAAAAATATATATATATATATATTGTTTGAGGACGTATTGTTAAAAAACTCTCTTTTCCCTAACCAAAACTGATTGTTTAAATATTGTAAATCATGAGCAAAGTTGAGGTAACGAGAAGAAAGTCGTCTTCTTTTGTTACAGATTTGATTGTGAGCAAAAATCTTATGAGAATCTATTCTTGAAATATTATATTTTGCTGAAAAAGTTATTCGAGTACTGTCTGTTCCAAAAATGTATATATTTATTTTAAAGATTGACGGATTCTACATCGAATCAGGAAAAAACTTATGTGTGAGTCAATATTCATTGTCCATGAGCCATACAGTTCTAAATAATGCACGTTAAATATTCAGTACTGAATAGTGATTTTACCTATTTGAAATTCGTAGAGTACATTCAAATCAAAGTGATTTCTTTCAGCTCCAATGAATACATGATTTTTCGATGACGTAATGAAAGACAATGATTGCTTGGGTGTACACAGAAGAAATGATGTTATAAAAGTGTTGCAGTACTGAAAGTCGGTTATACTCAAACGAAGCTCAAAAACGTCAGGGTGCCTGAATTTTTTTTCAAAATTATCCCAATTCTATCGTTTTAGAGTAGATCAATCTTATCCTCAGGGTGCCTGAATTTTTTTTCAAAATTATCCCAATTCTATCGTTTTAGAGTAGATCAATCTTATCCTAGACCACTTGTGGATGCTTGAAAAGGATAAATCAATTGTAACTAAGTCACGATCTACATATATACAATTGTCAATTTCATCAAAATTCATTTTATGTTATACGTGATCGTAAACGCTCATTTCACGCATCGAATTCTGTGCGTAAAATGCGATTTCACACACTAGTACGTGAAATTCGCGTTTGATCACTTATAACATAAAATATCGTATGTAACTCGTGAAATCGCATTTCACGCACTAGTTGCATAATATACTATTTTTCAATTTCACGATCTTAAATCGATGGTGACATACCATATTTCCGAGCATACTATAATCTACTTATGAATACCTATAGTAATAGGTATATACTATATATACTATATATACTATATACCTATAGTATACCTATAGAATTGTTTTAAATTTTTCCATAATTTTATATTTGGTTCAGAAGGGATTAATCGATTTTCGCCGTAAGAGCCCATGAAAGTTGATTGTGCTAGGTACATCCTGTGAAAGTTTCAACTCATTCTATAATTTTAAACGAACTCACTGAAGCCCCCTTAATCCATTAAAATTACTCGAAGTAATAAATTTATCTAATTTGTTCTAAGATTCACTCGTATTGAAATCGAGTTTTGCAATTTCAAAAATTACTATTTGAGGACTTCAGTCATATTGGAATTCGTTCTGTCCTAAATTGAGTACGATTTCTTACTTGAATCGGAGAATCATCTTCGCTGTGTACACAGTAAAAACGATTACTTAAAAGTGTTGCGGTATTGAAAATCTATTTTACTTGAATCGAATTTTAAATGATACAAATCTTGATTTAATTACTTTTTTTTACTGAAATTCATTCCGTCCCATTTTAAGAAAGATTTTTTACTTAAATCGAGGAATCGTTTTTGCTGTGTAGGTAACGTAGGTAACGATCGTTTATATATGTATATCTCATGAATGGAGACGAGGGAAGAGAGAGGAACATGCTCGACTATTCGCTGTGTGAATTCCATTAGCTCGGTTTTTTGACACTGAATTGACTTGACAATGTGAAGTATTGTATCTGCGCCGCGACCAATTACGTACATACATTTTCGACTTATCCAGCTACTTTGATTTCATGAATAATCACATTTCAGCTATACGAATGAATCTAGTTTCATTCTTTCCCAAGAGCTGATGAATGCAAGTTCAACCACATGTTTTAATATTGACTATCTGTGGTGATTTCATAGGGAACATAAAGGAAAAAAGAAATGATCATTTATTCGTTAGTTTTTCAAACCTGGTAATATTGCATATCACGTTGTAGTAGAATCCTCACCCTATCCACCAAATTTCCATCTTCCATGATCTCCATATTGACCTATCAATGAAATAAATATTAATTATCTCACGGGTAATAAGTGCATTTATTAAATTATAATCATTGGGTAATTCGCAACGCTTCTAGTGCAGCTCTTGAATTTCAACAACAGTACATTTTACAAGGGCTTCAAACACGGACGATAAACGTCACACAAGTTGAGAATTACTGCTTTCGCGCTGTACTACAGGGAACGTTGTCAACTTCGGGTGACTGCAATAATGACGAAATTATCCGCAATGCTTTTTGGGTTCCTTAATAATTGCCATGTATACGGTCATTTAATCTAACGTTTCGATTTTTCAGAGATATCCTGCCAATTAGTTTTGATCTCAAGCGCATTTACATTATATTTATAGTACAAGAAGTCATATAGATATACATGAAATATAATGGCTTATTGATCCCAAAAAAATTTTGAAAAATTTTATCATGATTGGTCACCCCAAGTTGACAACGTCATATGTATGATTGGATTACAAATTATTGAAAAGAAAATCAAATGTATGTACATACATACAACATAACAAATGATCTCTAACTAGATAGAATTATTCTATCTAGACTTTTGCGAAAATTTTAGTCATGCTGTCGAAGTGATAAAATTGATAATAAGGTAGGTGTACCCAATATGCGCCAGGATCTTGTCGGCAATACTAAATAATGAAGAAAGAAAACATTTTCACCGATCGGAAACCCTTACACCAACTTGTTAGAGCTCGTTTTCTCCATTTTTTCGCCATTTTTCATTCTCGATCTAATTTCGCTCAGGTAAGTGCGAATTTTTTTAATACCCTTAAACTGGGTCAAAAAAATCAAGCGACATATCATTCGATTCCTTGACATCCCATCTACATCATCCAATTTTTTTTTCTTTGTATGACCTTTTTATCAATCGTTTCAATAGCTCTTCGTTATTTTTATCAAGTGTACCCAATATGCGCCACCCCTATTTTCTTGCTCTAGAAGCTACAATCAACCCATTGATGGTAAATATCTGCCAAACATGGTGGAAAAAGAATTTAGTTCAAGCTCTGAAGCTGGTCAAAAAAGGTGAGATATCGCAGAGGATGGCTTCGACTATATATAAGATACCTCTTCGAACATTTCAACGATATGTCAAACAAAACATATCCGAGAAAAGCCAAAATGAGTCGACCATATTGGCTATCCTATAACGAGAAAAATCTTGAGGTTATGCGTTTATAAGTACTGTCTAGGAAAAAACATCAGACAGAATTTTTCTACCGTCATGACAATAGCTAGCCCCAAGTAGGCTCGGACATTTTTTAAATTGAACTCTTCCATTTCAGTGAGAACATCTCAATTATATTTAAAATTACACAAATAAGGATGTTCATCAATTTGAGAGATTAATATTGGAATTAGATGTTGCATAAGTTAATTTTGTTAATTCAAAAACAACGGTTTTTCATGAATTTTAACTGAAAACTTGATTTGATTTAGGTTGTTAGAAGTTCATATAATCTATTTACTATGGTTTAATCAAAGACAAAATGTATTTTCCAATAAAATTATATCAGAAATATAATTTTTTGTTTGTATTTTATCCATTTCAGACATGCTTCATGCTTCAAATTGGATGAAAAGAAGTATTTTC